>CAWUFW010003872.1:0-1200000 GCA_963921515.1 Calotriton arnoldi | reverse complement strand
TTCAGTGCTGCAATTTTGGATGAAGCCCGACTGGAAGACGTCGAGGAGGTTATTGTCCATAATATGTGAGGAAAGTTGTTTCGCAACACATTTTTCTGTGATTTTCGAAAGGAAAGGGAGGTTGGTGATAGGGCGGAAGTTGTTGAGGTCGTTCGCATCGGCGGAGGGTTTTTTTAGAAGAGGGGTGACCTGACCTGATTTGAGGGCAACCGGGAGGGAGCCATGACTGAGGAAGAGATTGACTAGCCTGGTCCAGTAAGAGAGAGTATAGGTGTAGAAATCGATGGCGATGTCACTAGGGATGGGGTCAGAAGAATGGTTGGAGGGTTTAGTTTCGAGGATGCATTTGAGGAGGTCATCTTCCGAGATGACGTCAAAGTTCTGCCAGGTAACTAAGGATTTCCGCTCCTCAAGAGGGGGGGGGTGGATGACCTGATCCACCAGTGCTTTGACCTTTTCATCGAAGAATATAGTGAAATCTGCTGCTTTCTTTGAGGAATCCTCAGGCTTAATGGTTAGGGGAGAACAGTTTGGGTTTTTGATGAGGTCGAAAAGTTTTTGGGTCTGTTTTTGGCTGAGTCAAGGAGGGATCTGAAATGTGATGCTTTTTCAAGGAAGATGTGGTTGTGATATTTGGATCTTGCTGAGCGTAAAGAGAGAGATTGGCGGTGGAAGGAGATTTTCTCTAATGTTTCTCCAGTAATCTAAGGTTTTCCTTTCATCGTAGAGCGCTTTATTGAACCAAGGTGCTGAGGGGGTGGGTCTTTTCCTTTTGCTTTGGAGAGGGCGGTAATGTCGATTTCGACTGCTAGTACTGAGAGGCACTGAGAAGTGAGAACGTTGACATCCACGCTCGGGTCTAGTCTAGGAAGTGCCCGCATAGCGGAATCACAAAAAGTGACAAGATCAATGTTCTTAGTGTTGCGGAACCAGGTAGTAGCTCTTTTAGGTTGGCCGAGAGTTATAACGTGTGATAGGTGAAAACGGAAGGGAATGAGGAGGTGGTCAGACCAGTCTACATGGATGGGGGAGCAGTAGTCAGCAGGTCTGCTTTGGATATGACGAGGTCCAGAATTGAGCCCTTGGAATGTGTGGTTTCCGAGCAATGTTGGAGGAGATCGTTGGCTGAGAGAAAGGAGGCAAGCTTGTTGGCAGCCGAGTCTTCCAAAGAGCCCCAGTGGAGATTAAAGTCACCCAGGAAGATCTGTCTGTCAATTTGAGAGAATTGGTCACTGATGAAGTCAGTCAGTTCCTCCACAAAGGAAGAGCAGTAACCAGGCGGGTGGTAGATGGCATGGAATCTGAAGGGTGAGCCGTGATGTGTTTGAAGTTCTAGGGAAAGGCATTCGAATGTACGGAAGGGGGTGGTAGGGAACGCTTTAATTTGAAGGGAGTTTCTGAAGATGATAGCGACACCTCCCCAATTTTGTCTGCCCTGTCATTTCTGAGGATAGAGTAGTCAGTGGGTACCAGAAGATCAAACAAAGTATGGGAGGAGTCATTAAACCAGGTCTCAGTGAGGAAGAACATGTCAAGATTTTGGTGTATGATAGTGTCAGAGATTTCCACTTTGTGTTTGATTGCAGATCTGCAGTTGTGGAGCAAACAGTGCAGCTCTGACGCAGATGTTTTGGTGATGGGGGTGTTAGGGTTGTTCAGGGAGATAGGGATAAGGTTCTTGAATGAGGGAGCCCGGTAAGAGGGAGGTTGGTGAGGTCTGAAAGAGGAGATGGTCTGAATAGGAAACTGCGTAGAATTATTAGGAGAGGAAGGCGGAGGGGAGTGACGTTGGTGGTCTTGAAGCTGGCCAGTAAGTTGGTGATGTCTGCAGAGGTCAGACTGTGGTTGGTTTTATTGGGGCGCGGAGGAAGGAACTCCTCGGGAGGTTGTTAGGGACAGGGGACAACTTGGCGCTTAAACGTGAGATGGACGCTACAAGCTGGGAAATGGAATAGATGAGAGAATCAAGTTTATTTTCCAGAGAGAGGAGAGCTGAGCACGGAGTGTTTGGTGGCTCGATGGATAAAGGAGGGAGTGTAGAGGGTGAGGGAGGACAGGGAGGGGTGGGGGAACGAGTTGGGGGCAGTGGTGCAGAAGGTAAGGGAGGACGGGGCGGGGTGGTGGAACGGGATAAGGGAGGGAGTGCAGAGGGTGAGGGAGGGAGGGGAGGGGTGGGGGAATGGGTGGGGAGTTGGGGAGCAAGGGTAGAAGGTGAGGAAAGATGGTGGACGGAAGGAGTGGATGGTGAAACAGTGGTGAGAAGAGAAATATTTTTACTGGAGTTGAACAGAGGGGAAGAGAAGGGGGCATACGTATGAGGAGGAAGTTAAGGAGTAGGAGGGGGGACAAATGAAGGTCGGAGGTAAGGGGAGAAGAGGGGGAGACGAGACTGACCCGGGCGGGGGGTCAGATGAGGTCCAAGTGTGCGTGGAGACTAGAGGAGAGGGGGCTGTAAAGGGGGGGAGGGCGGGGGGTCCGAGGAAGGCCAGAGGAATGGGGGAAAGGAGAGGATGGTGCAAGACAGGTACTGTAGGCTATGAAAGGTGAATGTAGGGGGACAGGTAACAATTGGAGTGGGGGAATTAACTAGAGGGAAACTGAGGGAGGAGTAAGGGACTGAAAGGTCAGAGGGAGAGACGAGGAAGGAATTGTCGGGGAGGGAGACAAGGTTGGGAAGCAAGGGAAGAGGAAGGTGGGGTTGAGGATAGATGGGAGGTGAAAGAGAAGAATTTAGGGTACGGGGGACGGGGAAGAGCGGAAAGGGATGAGGCGAAAGGGGGAGGGAAGGGGGAAGGTAAGGAAAGTTAATCGGTAGACCAGGTTGAAAGAGAGGTGAGTTAAGAGGGGGGGCGGTGGGTAGGTTTAGTAGGATTGGGGGGGCGGCGAAAATGTTGGAGAATCGAGCAGGTGCAGGGTGAGGAGGGGGGGTGGAGGCCAGAGGCCGGAAAGACAAGATAGGGGAGGGGCATTTTGGGAAGGGGGAAGAGAGGGCGATGAGGGAGCAGAGGCAGGGGGAACAAAGGGTAGGCCTGTGCCTCCCGGGATAGCGGCCTGCTGGAGTATCGGGGGGTCAGGGGGAGAAAGGGAGAAAGGAGAGGAGTTCAAAGAAGAGTCGAGGGAAATCATAGTTGTGTGGGTTGGACGAAGGGAGTGGAAGAGATGGTCAAAGAGGGAGAGACAGGAGTCTGTCGCTTGAATCATGACGGTGCCATTATTGTAGAGTGTTATGGTGAGAGAGCCCTTAAAGCTCGTGGAGGGGAGATTTTTAGCCGCTGTCCATGCGGGATAGATGAGGAGGAGGAGACGTTGAAGAAATTGAGGAAGCTGGTGGACCAGGAAGTGATGTCATGGGTGAAAAAAATTAAGTCATTTTTTAGCTTCCCTAGGTGCCCATTATGGAATTGATCAACAAAGAGGGAATCGGGAAGTGTTCAATGGTGTTGTGTTTGAACCGTTTGCTGCTGCTTTGGACAGATTAGGGGGATAGATGACTTTGAAGCAGTTAACTCCCGACTTAATTCGAATGGAAGCCATGATAGGGAGAGGAGGGGCCAGCGTGGCAGTCAATCGGGGCATTTCTCGTGCCTCCGTTCCTCTAACATTGTCCGGAATTAAAGTCTCACCTTTTCGTTAGGGCGTCTGCTTCGGTATGAGTAACAGATCTACGTGGATCGCGGGTTTTAAATCCTACGTGAACCAGAAGTCATACTTCCTCTTACAGTCCCATGTTTCCTTTTCGAGATGTGATACTACATTTATAGCGGCCATCTTTGAATGACTAGGTATAACATGGGGATAAGTATGAGGCGTCTATACATCGCCCATTATTGCTATTCTAAAATAGTAATGTCGTTTTGCGAAGAAATACCCATGTGGGGAAGCCTTCCTCCATCTATACTTGCTTACATTTTTACATATCTATTGTGTGCCTTGAAAGAACTCCGTTTTTGGCAGCCATCTTTGTGTGGGTAAACCTACCCGGATAATCTATAGTCCCCTATTAAATGCCATATATGTGCCAATAGGCAATAACCTTCTCTTCGCTATGACCATATAAGACATTCCTGTTTCCATAAAGTCTAATCTAATCAGAAATACCATATATGTACAAAGTGGGCAATTGCCTTCTCTTTCTTTTGGTGATGTAAATCTATGTTGGGACGCTCCTCTTTACATAGATATGGAACTGCACCCTGCAACATGGCTAGGTAAAACAAGCATTTGCAATGCAATAGGTCTGGCATTTACGCGGGTTTGAGTGATTGGCATTGTAAATGACAATGCCTTTTATTTATGTTTTGGTTTTTTAAACATAAATAAAAGGCATTGTCATTTACAATGCCAATAGCTTAAGCTTGCGTAAATGCGAGACGTATTGCACTGCAAATGCTTGTTTCACTTGTTTTGCTTAAGTTTTTCCGTTGCACTGATCATTTGCTTAAAACTAATTCTTTTAATGCTCATTAGTAATCAATGCTCTAATTCGGCCTGTTCTGAAAGCGGCCATGCACCGAGAAGGAATAGCTTGGAAAGGGTTGCTGTTAGTGGAAAAGAATCCAGCACTGTAAACAAATACACCTATAACATTTTACATTGTATTTATGCCCCTCAAACACAAAGGACCCCGCTATATTGATTTGACAAGGTATCGCTTCTGTTCTGGAAATCCGCAGTGCATCTGTGTAGGAGCTGTTTATGCCGTGGAAAGTATTTTAATTGGCACAGTACGGTAAATGTACTCGTCAGTGGGTTTTCCGAACACATATAAATGTTTTAAGGTTTCCATTCTCATTTTAAATATTTCTTACATTGCATGTGTGTTGCTTCTTAACAGTAGGACATTTTGTTTGTCCTCAATGTTTAGTATATGTAAACAATGCACCACAGTAGATGAAGAAAGGGCCCACAATATGTTGTAATGGTTTATTACTGTGTGAAATTCATATTTGAAAATGCAAATGCTTCTGCACAAACTCCTTACAAAGCAGCTCCCTTTAGTGCAATAGTGGTTTGCTCCACCTCTTGGTATAAATGGGACTCCAAAAATGTGTATGGTGCTGCTTCTCGTCAAGCGTTTATTGAAACACTATATACTCTGTGCAGTGTACTCAATGGATGCACTTACTGCAAAAAGAAGGCCACAATTATTGCAGGACAGATTATAAAGTCGAAAGGCTAAACTGTCCAGCAAAGGCACGTTTCATGATACAAGGTATGATGTTGGTGTTTATGTAGCATTTACTACCGCTGAGACATGATACGTTAATGCACAGGGTTTTAAAGGGAAATGATTATAGCACTCGTCTCTAAGACGAAGCGTGGGTTGACATATGGAGAATGTGTGAATGTTATGTTATGTTATCAGTATTTGTAGAGCGCATGGCTGCCCCCACATCGGGGCGTACCAACGCAAAGCCTGAATAGAGGAGGGCAGAGAGGGAGTAGACTAGAGATTGGAAAAAAGCCATGTCTTGATCAGCTTCCTGAATGCCCAGTGGTCCTGCATGCCGTGGTATTCCAGAGGGCGGCGGCTTGTGCCCTGAATGAGCGCCCCCCGGCTCTGGACCTGCACACCCTCGGGACATAGGCCAGGTGTAGGTTCGATGAGCGCCTACACCTGCGCTCGATGAGCGCCTACACCGAGCAAAGATCGGTTAAAATTTGCGGACCCAGGCCATGCAGGATCTTATGTGTGGTACATACAGACTTGAAGTGAACTCTCTGTTCTATAGGTAACCAATGTAGCCGTCTGAGGAGGTCAGCGGCATGACAGTGTTTAGGTAGTGCAAAGAGCGTGCGGGCAGCCGCATTCTGTGCCCGTTGCAGCCTTCTCGTTACGGCTTTGTTAGCGCCCAGTAGTAGTCCATTGCAGTAGTCCAAACGTGACAGCACGGTGGATTGAACAATTGTCTGTCACGTGGGTGCATCAAATAGCCCCAGGATGAGTTTTAAGCCCTGTAGGAGACCAAAACAGGCACCTGCCACAGCCTTAGCTTGCGGTTCGAATGAGAGGGCGCTGTCCATCAACACTCCCAGATTCTTAACCGTACTTTTTGGCTGGGGAGGAGTGCCTAGGGCTTTAGGCCACCATTCATTACCCCATAGGTGTGTATCCCGACCAACCAAAAGCACTTCTGATTTTGCGGAGTTCAATTGTAAGTAGTTATTAGTCATCCATTCAGAAATGGCTGTCAGGTCACCTTGGAATTTTACCTGGTCTAGTTTAGTATTGCTGGAGAAGGTAAATATCATTTGGGTATCATCTGCATATGATACCATAGCCATGTTCCGGGCTTTAGCCAACATGGCTAGAGGGCGGACATAAATGTTGAATAGAGTGGGGCTTAAGGCAGACCCCTGAGGGACACCACAGCCTAGAGGATGGACGTTGGAAGTGTAGGGTCGAGCAGAGTCCTAGAAGGACCGATCGGTCAGGAAAGATTCAAACCAGGCCAAGGCCTTCCCAGTGACCCCGATCTCCTCAAGCCGGTACAGCAAGATCCTGTGGGAGACCGTGTCGAAGGCCGCACTGAGGTCCAGCAGGATCAGTGCCGAGGTTCTACCCTCATCCATAGCAGACTGCAGCTGCTCTGTGACTGCCAGTAGCGCCAATTCCGTGCTATGTTTAGAGCGAAAGCCGTTTTGTGACTGTTCAAGGATCTGATTAGCTTCTAAGTATTGTGTTAGGATGTGATTGACATGAGACTCCATGATTTTGGCAAGGTATGGGAGCAAAGATATTGGGCAGTAATTTTCAGGCAGAGACGCATCCAGTGTAGGTTTCTTTAGCAGGGGGATTACTTTGGCGTGCTTCCAAGACTTGGGGATCCCTGCGGCCGATAATGACCTGTTGATCAGCTCTTGGCCTTCCGAGAGGAGGCAATCATGAAATTTCCTAAAAGGTCAGGTTTTAGTGGATCCTCAGGGGAACCTGATTTTACCTTGGCTGATAAGGTCTCCATATCTTTGGAGGACATGGGCAGAAGGTCCTGGAGGGAGTAGGGCGTAGCTGCCGGGAGGGTGTTCCTCCGATTAGCGGAAGAGGCCTTCTCCGCACAGAAGGTACTAGTAATGCGATCCACCTTGCTGATAAAAAAATTTGCAAGTGTCTCTCATTGTAGATTGGAAGATATAGCATTATCGGCAGTATGTGGGGGTTGTACCAGTTCCTTCATAATGGAGAAAATGGATTTGGTTGGGTTGCTGCTGGTGGCGATTACATTAGCATAGAACTTAGATTTGGTATTCCGAACCAGTTTATGATACAGTTTAACTGCATTCCTGTAAGTAGATTTAGCTGTGGGATCATAAGAACTCCTCCATGCCCTTTCCAGAGTTTTACATTTTTTCTTTTCAAGCGTCAGAGACTCGTTATACTATGGGTGGGTTTGAATGCGCTTTGCCCAAGACATTTGTTTTGGAATGCAGCAATCTAGTGCATTATTGACCCATCCTCTAAAGACTGCATCTGCTGGCTCTATATCTGTAGGCCAGACTGGACGGTGCAAATTTAGACAGGCTGTAAAAGTCGTGGGGTTTAGTTTATGCCATGGGCGCTTCAAAGAATGCGGGCGGGAGAGTTGTAGTGGGGAACCTTCTTCACGGAGGTGCAGTGAGATGAAAGAACGATCTGTCCAGAGCATCGGAAGCGGAGGATTGGCCTCCATAGACTCTAGGTTCGTAAATACGGGGTCAAGAAGGTGGCCAGCTACATGGGTTGGCCCCTCGATCAGCTGCCTCAGCTGGCATGCGGCCCTGTCTCCCAAGAAGCTGATGATCTCCTGCGATTCTTTGCAGTCTAAATGTAAATTACGGTCTCCGAAAATGCTAAAATTCGCGGTCTCTAATGTTAACGTAGCAACGGTATTAGCTAAAGCTTCCTGGAATGCTTTTGAGGCACCCAGTGGGTGGTATATGAGCAACCCAGATAGTGTGAAATTATGTGTCAGTGCCATCTTAAAAAGAGCGCTTTCACAGTCGGGGATATTTTGAGGAATGAGGCTACAGGAGTACCCTGACTTGAGTATGATAGCAAGCCCCCCTCCCCTTCCGACTGCTCTAGTCTGGGTGTACATCGAATAGCCTGCAGGTGTGGCCAGGGCCGGAATGGCCACCGAGTCAGTAGTGAGCCAAGTTTCCGTAAGGAATAAGATCTCTGGTGCTGTTTCTTGTATGAGATCTGATACCTCTGCGTGGTGTTTTACAAGGGATCTACAGTTAAGGCTGCTGATGGCAAAGCCTTTCAGCCTAGGGGTCATAGGCGGCAAACGGGAGCAGGTGCCTGCCCCAAAACCGCAGATGTTGCACTGGGGGGGGGGGGAGAAACAGGATTCCAGGTATGTTCCCCGCAGGTAGTAGTAGATTGTAGGGCAAGCAGTACTTCTCTTGTGTACCTTTGCCTGTGGGACACTCCGGAACCAGGGGTCCGGGCGCAGACGGGCTTGCCTTTGGCGCGTAGATGAATGGATAGATGACTGCCTTGACTGAGAAGATAAATGGATCTTGGTGGGTGGGTGGATAGACAGATGGTTCAGTGGAAGGATGGATGGGTTTGGGTAGGTGCATGGATGGATAAGTGAATTTATGCTTGGGTGGATGGATGCACACATGCATGGGTATGAACAAACTAGGCGCATACTGTACATATTTTGAACAATGTAGTATTAACCATTCTGCTGAGCCTTGTACATAGTAAAGGGACACAATTGTGTGACATGGTCCCTCAGATCAGCTTAGTGTCAAAATGTTTTCTAGGTTTCTAGGTTTTAGAGCTTTAACCAAGTGCAGTAACATATGGATGTTTGGACAAAACTCCCAGTAGTATACAAACCAAGCATATAAACTTTGACATGTATTTGTGTCAGCCGTCTGCAAACGTACTTTTATATCGCTTCTTGACATACAGATGTGTCCTTAAAACTGACTATTTGTCCTGAATTTCTGTCCTTAATTTTCACCCTTCGTCCTTAATTTTTACAGTCACTGCCCAAAATTTGCCCCTCTGGCTGATGGTCACCCAAATTCCGACCTTCTTGCCATCACCGGCGCTTAGAGGATAATAGAAATTTTCTACATGCTGGGGACATAGGAGTCACTAATAAGAACACTGTGTCACGTCCTTGCTCACAATTGTTATTTGGCAAGTGGAGCTTGATATCGCCCTACAGCAGTGGGACCTTCTTTTAATAGGGGCAGCATGTTTCCAGTCTGGCTGTGTTTTTTTTTTTTTTTTTGTTTTACAAATTTTGGTGTACTAATGTGTTGCCTTTTTCCCACAGCATATTAATGTGTTGAATTAAATACCATCTGTATTTCTGTAGTGACTTTATTTAATATATGAAGCCGGCTGCGATTTAGTAGTAACTTTATAAATAATATCAAGAAGACAGGTGCCCGAAAGGAAACAAAGCCTCCTGTATTAACAAAATTGAGTAAAGTCCCTCTTTTAAAAAAAAAATATTTTGTCCCTGTTGAAACTGGAAAAAATTAAGTGCCTTTAAATCATGTCACGTCCAGTGACACTGTCTTCTAGGTGCTCCGATTATTAAAGATTATAAGGTACAACCGGTAAAAATGCTGGCT
This sequence comes from Calotriton arnoldi, assembly GCA_963921515.1. Lineage (NCBI taxonomy): Eukaryota > Metazoa > Chordata > Amphibia > Caudata > Salamandridae > Calotriton > Calotriton arnoldi. The sequence goes on along the minus strand of CAWUFW010003872.1, from coordinate 1,190,418 downwards.
GGGAAGTACATCAAGAGGCTTTCGAGTGCGCCCCCATGCCCCCCAGCTCTCAGGTGTTTACTGTAGCGGCACCGCATACAAGGCTCTTTGTTGGCTAGCGTGTTTGGGTTTCATTTCCTTCTCTACTCCAGACTATTACCTAAATAATTTGAATAATGGTCTCCTAAGGGCTACTTACTGAGAAATTATTACCAGGCTGTAAATATTCCTGCCAGTTGGTCCGGCAATTTGGCCTAGCGTGATCGAAAGGAGTTAACACTGACAACTCCAATAACTATTGCATTGCCGAGATCAATTGGCTATGCCAATGCTTGTTTTTTGGTAGGCACTGGGATATTAAGTGATTTGCCCAGAATCACAGGATGTTGAGCCGACGCGGAGACTCGTACCTCGTTCCCCAACTCCAAAGTCGGCAGCTCTGGCGTTAAGATCAGCCTCAAAAAGAAAACTGACTCCATATTGAAGTTCGAACTTAAAAACATGTTCGAACTCCAGAAGATTCTCGGCTCCCAAAGAGTCTTCAGCCAAATGACAGCCCCAGAAAGAAAGGAAAAGGCTCTCAGCAGATCGGCCCAGATATGAGGATCAAGGCTCAAAACAAAAGCCTGTTTCTTTAGAGAATACAACTCAGGTTGTATCTGTATGTATTATGTATTAAAATGGGTATGTCATGTGTTTTTCATGGGTGGTGCTTAAGTCCTGAATTGAAACGTGGTAAATGAGCAAAGAGGGGCTCACTACAAGACGTCTAGCAATTACAGCGCAAGATACCAAGATAGCAATGAACAATACTAGCAGTTTTGTATCCAGCCCCCACCCCCACCCCTTATTACTGGACATCATGAGTCTGTGACCTGGAGTTGAATCTGGAACTATCGGGCCCTTTAATGCAAGCATTGCCCACTTTCGGTGACTTTTTGGGTGGACATTCCCAGTTGGAAAATGTCAGCGGAAAAATGTTTGTTTTTACATGGTGTGTTCCTGTAACTGGTAAAACTCCAAATGATGGAGGGCTATTCTCCACTGGCTCCGTAAAGAGGAATGTGAATGCTCATAATTTGTACATGGCCCTACTTGAACTTTACATGTATTGTGTCAAATGTATTACCAGCCGGGCCGGCGCTAGGCATGGGCAGTGTGTGCGGGGCCCGCACAATGGAAACACCCCATCGGTCCTCATGTACCCCTGTCTATTGGGACCATGCCAAAAATGTAACAAATTTACAGTTTGACTGCAGGTCCCCTGGATTGAGACATGCTATTATTGATTCCCTGCATGTACGTATGCCTTTGTCGTTAAAGCTTCTTTTTAGCCATAGTGAGCATAGGTTATGAAGTTTGGGACAGATCTAGATCCAGAGGATGTAGTCCTCTTTTTCCCCTTTACAAAGTCTACAAGATAGGGGACCGGTGTATTTCCACGTGAGTTGATTTGCTAATGTAGGTATGGTTCCCATATGCAAGATCATAGATCAGCGTTTTATATGTACTGGATAGGGGGGTTACAAGATTGGGAGTGGGTGTCAGGGTATTGTAGTATTTGAGTACCATCCATGCATGTGAACGGGAGTTGAATTTGATTTTGTCTTTTAGACAATATTGCAGCTTTACGGCCCTGTTTGTCACCTTTTTAAAGCTATTGTATGACGCTCCTAGGGTCCACAAATCGTTTAAACTCAGTTTTGTGATGGAAGCATTCAAGTACTTATAATATTCAGACAAGTGATCCCCTTGAATAGCCGATCATAATGCGCTACTTAATGGGGAGTGTTGATCTCAACTGACCTTGTACCAGCTTTTTATTGTTATTGCTCTTCCAGCCAGATCTTGCTTGGTGAGGCTAAATTCAAGCCGAAAAGCATTGCGGAAGATTAAAGTTAATATCAGGTTGGATGCTTTGTAGTGATAGCCGTGATAAAGAATGGCTATGTACTGACACTGCAAAACTGAGACCACTGTTAGAGTATGGAAGGGAAGATTAAAATGAAGTCTTGGAATGTCTGAAGACTGTTTAAGTGCACAAAAATGCACAAAGTGTTCTCACTATTAGAAAGAAAGAAAGTGAAAATCGCCTTGTCGTGTAGTTCCTATAAACCTATATAGGATCTGCACGTTTAGACAACATAGACTGTGGGATTGGTGACTGATTCTAGTCACCCCCACCGGGTATGATTGCCTGTATACCAGCTAGCTCACAGTGCCACTAGAAACCCCTCTTACCAAGGAGAGAATAGTTCTTGGCAACTATCGAACATGACAACTCTGTCCCATCAGGGATCATGGAAACAGTACAATACTTTTCGCTCAGTCACTCGTGATCACTTTGTCTCAGAGAGATACACAGAATAAACGGTGGGGACGTTTTCAATAAGCATTTATTGAACCAGCATCATTCTAGTGTAAAATAGGTGTGCTGAAACAACCATCAGACAGAAACAGATATAAATGATTATAAGCACCAACAGAGTAAAAGGATGGTAGATTTCTACCATAGTGCTAAAACAATGAATACAGGCAGGTATTAAAATACATGACAGTAAAAATGCGTACTCCTGCGATGCGACCCAAACTAGATGTACCTAAGTATACCTAGCATGTATGTAGGTGTGTAGCCAAGAATCCCTCTAGGATAAAGTCAACCTCATTACCTGAAGTGAGAGACTGTGGGACCCCATCTTGGTCTCGAGATGGCCCCGCCGTGAGGGATGTCAAACCACTGCGAGCTGGAGAGTCTGCGTGCAGGAACCTCAGCGTTTCGCGTCAGTGAGTCATCATGGAAGTCCTTTTCTCCTCTGTCTACCTCAGCAAGATATGGTGTTTATATACCCAAAGTGGTACCCTCAGGGGTTCTACCTTGCTGTGTCATGTCGGACTTAGGATGACGGAAGGAATGACCCTTATACATAGTTATTATGCAGGAGATGGTAGTCCTCCTGAGTTTCCAAGAATCCTCATGCATAATGGATGAGGCTCGTTTTCAGGAAAAACCCCACGTCCTGTAAGCAGTACCATAACTAGGTTAAAGGTCAGTCCCAAGAACCGTTATGTAGTGTATTTGTAGGGCAGAATATAGGTGAAAGGTCAGGTGACTACCTGAGCCTATATCGGGGTGCCTATATGAAACATAACACCCACTCCTCATCCGATTGGACGACATACTAAAAATTATAACGTACAGCTAGGTGTCATACGCAAACAACTAATAAGTCCATAAAATTGTACTTAAAGAATGTAAAATTCGAAAAAATGCTAAAAAAAACATATATTGCAAGCGATATAAGTCTGTACTAAATTATGTTCGTATTTATAGTTCGAACAATGAGTGACTGAAAGCCATGCAGCTTAGCAAAAGTGTCTATTGTTTAAAATTCCATATTTGGTGGTTTTGAAAAAAAAGGCCAATGTTTTCCCAGCACACGATGAGCCAAATGTTTGTGTCCTGGCTGGGAGACGCAGCATCACTGTTGCTTGCCATCGCAGACGACGATCCCTGCAACACCTCACAGATTAGGTCAATCAAGCACAGATGTTCTTCTGCACTATCCACAGCCGATGCTGAGGAAGCCTTTGTGATATCCAAGGCCTGAGTATTTGTTGAGGAGCCGGTATCCGTTCCAACAGGAGCTGAAGCAGTATCCTGTGGTAGCTCTAAGAATGCAGACATCAACATGGGAATACGCTGAGGTTGCAGCAGAACATGGGCCGTTATCGGGTCCAGTAAAGCATCAACGTCCGGTGGCGTCACCGATGGAAATGTTAGACAGATATCCAACATGCATTCTTGTCCGCAGAACAGGCATTGGAGTGCAGGCAGAACACAGTCAATCCAGACTGGTCTAAATGACAGGAACCAAGACTCGATCAGTTTCGCGGAGGCGAGGTGTGCCCAGATGGATTACCATGCGATCACGGTATTGGTGCTCCAAGAGCGTTTTTTCCATCTCCTTGGTGACTGGGACATCCATTGCGTAGCAGAAAAATGACAATCAGAATACCTGCTATTAGGAACAGGATCAGGGGAAGCCCTCCAAAATGCTTCCGAATACGGAGTGTATAAAGTTGGGAATAACTCCGAAGACTGTCTGAAAGGTGCTTAACAGTCCAGAACCTATGGTCTTAAATAGATGTACTATACCAGTCGTATCAGACATGTTAAAGATACATTGTACCATTTCGGTGAAATGGAATGGGCAGTTCGTTCGTACTAGTGCCTGTATCTCAGCTGAGGACCTTGTGACCTGAAGATCATAAGTTTCTCGGGCGGAGGTTAAGGGCACGGTTTTCTGTAAAATCATGGCTTTAATTCGGCTCAGAGTATCAAACCGTATAAAGGAAGCATTCAACGAAGGCCATATCGGCGCCTCCCTGACTGTGTGGGTCAGTGGAAACAATACTTGCATACAGCAAGAAACCCTGGCGTTTACAGTGACAATATATGCTATGCCGGGAAGCATCCCACAACAGCCTTAATCATTCAGCATCAAGTAACTCCCATTCGAGAGCAACCTGAATACTGGATTAATCACGGCAGCCGGGGACCCTTTCAAGTGACAGGAAAAGTTTGCAACCGAACCATTACAGGCCCCGTGAAGCATGATATCCTGGCATATGAGAGATCCACTTAAAGCGTTCTCGCCGTTTGTACCGCTTAGAAACACTTCAGTTTCCCCACTCCTGCATCAAAATCTGTATGGTAATTCCCAAGATTCCTTCATGAATTCCCTACCCATCGTTTCATATCTGCCTGCCTGTTGTTGTTCTAGGCAATACTTAAACTGGAAAGTGGTGACCGGTAATGTTATATGGCCATGGATTAACCATTCTGTGGATGGTGACTCTGCCACAGTGAAAGGTAACTTGTCCAGTTTTTCAATACGCGGCATTGTACATTTTGCTCCCCTCTGTGCCATTGTTATCTGTTTTTCAGTTAGATTGTCTGCAGAGAACAAGGACGTACTGTTGATAAATCGCTAAGGCACATAACCAGCGCACAATGATTGCAGCGCCCAGCTTAACAACATAATAGAACGAAGTTGAGATTGTCCGTGCTGTATTATGGACAGATCCTGTTCTAGTATATCTTTAGCAGAGGATACAATGTTGCCCAGTGAATAGATCCTGGATGTTAATGTAGTCATACCATTGTCAACTACAGCCAATGCCTTTTCTAGGTTAATTCTATCTATTTCACGAAGTCTCCCAGCAGCTTCTTGTTGAGAGATTTTCCAGATTTCATTATAGATAGCATATAAGAAATGCTTCTGACGTGGCTTTCAGAGACCTAATAAAAATCCCTTAGATCCACCTCATCTGAGGGTAAGGATAAGAGCTGTTTCACCTGGGACAGTGTCGAGGTCTTTAGCCAATCGAGGCATAACTTCCCAACACTCTATGATGTCACCACCCCCGGATGTTGTCTTTGTACATAGCGTTGGTCTGGCCTATGGATACTAAACCCTTCGGTTTTACGCCTGAATCTTCTTTGACATCTGTTTGTGTCTGTGGGGCAAACTAACCATCCCTTCCAATTTGGGGTCTGATGAATTATACTGTATGATGTCATCTATTGTATCCCCTCCATGCAATGTAAAGTTTTGCCACCCCTCAAAGTGTGATGGTGTTGGAATCCGAAGTGTGTTCAAATCCTTGTTCTTTGCTCTTCCAAGACCGGAAGTCTGTTGCACAGTGTCATTCAGAAATATTATCTGCTGTGGAATAAAGCACGCTCTAAATAGTGTTTCGGTCCCCTGGACTTGCCATTTCTTCGAACCCCAGACTGATTTTATGTCTATAGTGTCCTTCCATAAGTCAAAACCCTGTTCAGACAGTTGGGAAATAAAGGATGCAGAATAACTTTGTTTGGTGTTAGTCAGCATAAGTTTCTGTGCAGTTGTAGGTGCAACCTTATAGTAATATGAGGTCGGGTCAGAAGTGTTAAACCCTGAAAAATAAGAAAATTTCTGTGCAAACGTTTTCAAACTACTTTTTGGTGGTGTTGGGCAATGTTCCCATTGGTGGTATGTGAAAACATTTCGTGGGATACTGGATTTATGTGAAAAGTGATGACCAAAATGTTGGTAACAGTACATAGTATTTTAGTCTGATGTGTCTTCTAACATTTCAATGCTTGAAAATGCTGCGGATTGTTCTAAATCAGACAACAATTTATTTACAGTTTCAAAATCCCAATCATCAGAAAATGTACTGGAGGTACTGATATCATTTAGAGAAATTTTAAATGCATGAGGTATTTTTAAGTGGGACCAAATACATCATAATCAACTTTGTCCCAAACTATACCATCAGGAGTTGGAACAGCTGTGATGTTCGCGAAGGACAGGTCTCCCTGTTCATGATGAGATGATGTATGAGGTTTCAGGACCAAGTTCACATTTGATACTGCAGAGCATTCTGGGAGATAGTTTCCATTCATGAGTAAGCAAAAGACAGTCACTAGGCCAATCCAGAACAGAAAAAACAGTATTCCAGTTATTATCCAGAGCTGGAGCCAAGGTGATACTAGGTAAGTCTTTTCCAGAAAAATTTAGAAGTCACGAATTTGTTGCTTACGGGAAACTGGAGCTGGCGTTGTTTCAGGTTCACTGGGATTCTAGAGAAAAGGTATCAAAATCGATGAAGTAGCCAGATGCAGTTCGATCTATTCTTGGTAGCTCAGCAGGTTTTGTTCAACTGGCAGAAGTCTCTTGTAGAGGCATATTTATGTAGACATCAGTGTTAGGCCAAATTGATATTTGTCTTTCATTTGTGTTTTGATGTTCTGTTTCCAGTGCAACGAATTCCATTTCATTGTCGGAGACTCCATTACTTTGTATTGGTGACTCTTCAAACGTCATGCATCTTTCTGTCTGAACTTCCTGTATGGTAGCAACAGGAGAGCGTCGGCTACCCAGGAGCCCACGAGGCCCACTATTCAGTATCGGCCACATAGTGTGGTTTGATCAGATCAATGGAGATGAATCTCTTTTCTTTTTTGTCGGCAAGAGGCAGAAGTAGTACTGTTCTTGTTCCTTCGACAGCCAGGACAGGTACAGGCTTTCTGTATGATGGCCCAAATTCTTTCTTGTCCACAATCTTTTCTCTGACCAGATCCACGACTTTTGGGATCCAGGCAGGTCTTGCCGTGACTGATTTGACTTCCCCAGTGGCGGTGCATTTTACTTGCACGGTGCTTTGTAGTGCCTGGAATTCATTGAGATCCTGTAAAACAGCCAAACGTTTATTGATGTCAAATGGTTTCTCACCCGCCACTGTGCTTTCATAATCGAGATCAGGTACCCACATTCTCGTCCCAAATAGGACCTCGTAAGGAGTGACACCTCCTAGGGAACTTCTTGGCATGTTGTTAAGGGCTCTTTGGACCCCGTATAAGTGATTGACCCAACTATCACCCGAACCTAATACTCTTGCTGTTAAAGATTGCTTTAAGTCTTGTTTTTTCCTCCCCACGACCGAATTTCCCTCGGGATGGTACAGAGAGGAGTACTGCAATGCAACACCCAAACTTCCCATGGCTTCCTTGTATGCCCTGGAGCTGAACGTGGGGCCACTGACAGAATGTAATGTGCCAACTGCGTATGTCCCTATAAAGACTCGCAAATCTTTTATAACAGTACGGGCGTCAGCCGAGCGCTGAGGCCAAACCCACAGGAATCTGGAGCATGAATCCACTGCCACCAAGATATACTAGCAAGCCCCATCAGATTGTAGGGGACCAGTGGTCCAAATAGACACAAGGGAGTGGTCTGTCTGATATTAGTAATTGTATCTGCACTGGACACACCACGGTGGAACCCTTCATCTGCTGACAGATATCGTATTTTAAGACAAAATTCTTCATCTGTTTAGTTAAACCAGGCCACCAATAGCATTGTTTCAGTAAAGAAACCGTCTCAGTAATCCCTGCATGTGCATAACCTAGACCCTTGTGTGCAGCTAGTATTAAGCCTAATCTGCGATCTATATTTGGTATTACTCTATCCCCCACTCCTGGAATTTGAGCATGCAGAATGTTATTTGCATCTCACTTGTAGGAGTACTTGAGTGGAAAACCTTTCGGTAAGGCTGTGCTGTTTTTGCGTGAAGCAATGACAGCTACCATTATCTGTCCGTCTATTCTCCTTTTAGAACAAGTGATTGCAGCTACGGAAGCAGTACGTACTGCCCCTTTTGCGGCTTCATCAGCCAATGAATTCCATTCAACATGAACGCCATCACGTTGATGACTCAGTGTGTGTAACACGTGAGCTCTCGGTAGTTTGTTTTTCAACTCTGCTACCTGTTCCCATAGCAATTTATGCTTAATTGTGCAACCTTTTGAGTCTTTAAACCCATTCTGACCCCAGGAATGAAGATATTCATTGTATGACTGGACACAGTAAAAAGAATCGCACACAATCAGTGTGGGAAATTCTTGATCCGTATTTATTAGTGCCAGTAACAGGGCTTTTAGTTCTGCCAGCTGCGCTGTGCAGTCTCCTAGAGACTGTGTCTTCGTACTGCTAGGATGGAACTTGCCTTCCTGAATATGACCCTTCGCAATCGCACATGCGGCGCTGTATTGTTGTTTACTACCTGTGGCCGGCTGAGCAGATCCATTTGTGTAAATGATATATTCATACTGATCTAGAGGCATTATTTCATTCGGGAGAGGATGTTCTTGTTCATTTTGCAGGAATGCTTGCGTTTTAAGTCTAGAGTGAAATTTGTAATCTACATCTGTTGCAGTGAGAGAATTAGCACATTGTATCCATCTTGGATGTAAAGCTTTAGCATTTGGAATGCTTGCTTTTGTAACAGCCTCTAAGGCCAGTACAGGAGTCACAACAATTATTTGTTTCCTCTGAGCCAGTTCTCTTTCTCTCACTACAGCGGTTTTTACTGCTGTCAGAATTTTTTCTGTAGAAGCAAAACGCATTTCAGCTTTTGTGTACAACTGTGATTTGTATGCTATGGGTACAGTTTCGCCTTCATTGAAGGTTAGGTAAGTATACCCGCATTGACTCGCTATAACACGGATCACCAAATTTGGGGTGTTAACATGTGTGTGTAGGTGTTTTGAAGCTATCATGTCCGCTTGTGGAGAGCGAAGGATATCTGTGTGTTCCTGTGTCCAATGCCTAACTGAAAAATCAGGTCTTATTAGGTCGTAGAAAGGTTTTACTTTTTGTGCGTAATCCAAAATATATGTTCTGCCAAAATGTAGGAATCCTAATATGGATTGTAAGTTTTTCAACGATTTAGGAGGTTGGAGCAGCGCACACTTTTCCAAAACGTTAGCTTCCAGGCTTTTCCCTTCACTTGAAAGCTCATATCTCAAAAAGTAGGACATTGAGGTGGGCTATTTTTGATTTTTTTAAATTGAATTTGTAGCCCTCAGCAGTGAACCCCAAAATGTTGCTCACCCTGGTCAAGTGTTTCTTTAAATCATCATCCATCAGATAAATAGCATCTACATAGGGCAATGCCTCTTCATCCAAATTTTGAAGTAACTCTGTTACCCTCCCTGAGAACAACCCAGGGCTATTCTTATACCCTTGGGAGAGTCGATAATATTGACGCTGGAAACCTAACGCTGAGAATGCAGTCAAATATCTGCTTTCAGGCACTATATTTTAGCAGAAAAATCCATTTGAGATATCTAGTGTTTTGTATTTTTTCCGCACAATGTTATTCATTAATGCGGCACTGTGTGCATGCTGTACTGCAAATGTTTTAGTGCATGTGTTGAGATGTCTGTAGTCTAAAACTAGACCGTATGAATTATCGGGTTTCATCATGGGAAACAAAGGATTATTCATTGAAGAGGTGCAAGTTTCAATTACACCCTGTTATTCAAGTGGATCTAAGATCTCGCTGACCTGTTTTTTTGCTTCTTGTTTTATTGGGAACTGTCTCGTTGGAGTAGTTTTTACTGGGATTACATGGTGAGGTGACTCAGCATCCCACCCAACATGTTTGCGATATAATGCTGGAGCAAGTGCAATCGCCCACTCCTGCGAGTATGAATGTTTTAAGTATATGGGAACGAGGTCAGAAAAGGCCGGTAAAATTACTGTTTCTCCCTTTGGGCATTCCATATCAATTTCAGGTGGCCAATCTTTTTCAACTAAAAGGATGTCATATCCATAAGTCAGGTTCTCCCAAAAGAGACCTTTTATTTTTCTGGGTTTGTCCCCCTCCATTTGGAGTGTTATTTCATGTAACCTATGTGGGACACTTACCCTTGAATCCGGTGTCTCCACCGTGATATGTTCATTCATCTCCGCTGTCACCAGAATTTCCATCAGGTTCTGGCGAGCTATTGTTACTTCTGCTACACTGTCTAGCATCGTCAGAGCCCATTCCCCGTTCAGTAGTTGAGTCCTCAGAATTCTGGACATGTCTAACTTTAAAACCTGCTACTTTCTTCTTTTTAAATTGAGGTTTTGATTTTTGTTTATCTTTTTTGGAAGTGTAGTCTAAAGCGTGTTGTGTGTCTCTGGACTTCGTACACTTTTCTTGTCTGTGTTCTGACCGTCCTTCCCTCTCTGCGTTTTTTGATGAACCCTGAAAGGAACGAGAGGAACGTGTATCAGTATCCTGATACCTGTCAGGTTTTTTTTAAAGTTATCACGATTTCTAAGGTTGTACCTCCTTTCGGAGTGCTCCAGTTGAGGAGACCCACCCCTGGACTGTGATCTATTCTCTCTATTCTTTTGATTTTTATTGTCCCATTTCTTCATGGAAGAATCAGGTGCTTGCTTGGTGTTATCTTTTTCAGTACCACCCATGAGTTGAGGTTTTGTTGTCTAGCTCCCAAATTGTCTCTACCTAATTCAGCATAGGTGTCTTTGATAATTTTAGGTAATTCAAATTCCTGTTGTACAGCAGTGAAATCCCTCAGGCGTTGGCATATTGCCACTGTTGCTGCCTCCCCTTTTACTTTTGCTAATGCGATAGCTGATACCTGGGCAAAATGACCTAATAATTTCATCCCTAAGTTCAGAGCAGGTTCTGCTCCATACTCATTCTGTATTTGTCTTAATACATCTGTTATTACTGCTAATGAAGGGATACCATGAGTTCTGGTATATATGGCAGTGAAAACTGTACCCCAAGAGGTACAATACTCTATCTGGGGAGCTATTCCCATTGGCAAGCAGATTGTTAGCATTCTGTGTTTTTCTTGAGGGCTTGTGTGTGGAAAAACTGCCTCTAGCTGTGTTATTTTTTGAACTATCCAGAATGGCATTTGCTCACATTTAGTGGGCATTTTACCCATAACTGCGTGTAGTGTTTGTGGTGTTATTTTAGTTGTAGAACCCTGAATTTGTCCTGCTTGTGTAGCCCTTGGTGGCTGACGTGTGAGTGTTTTTGGCTACACACCTACATACATGCTAGGTACATCTAGTTAAAATACAGGCCAAGTGGCAACCCTATCTGTAGAAAGTTGAAGAGAATAACTTCTGAGCCACCTATTAATCCTCTGCAAGAGGGTTAGTGATATGGATAGCAGGAGGTGCCCCATGCACAGTTCAAAAGGTGGAAATGGACCAGAGAGTAGATATGTTTTCCTTATAGGCCAGATGGACTAGCAGGAATTTTTCCCTACATCGGCCTCCTAATGGAGCAGGCAAGAGATTTCAATTGTGTATTATCTGGAACATTGAATAAGCCCCCCCAATTTGGACCTTTGACCCAAAAATATTGGTATTTGGATAGTGCATCATCCGTTGAATGCCAATCACTTATTTTACTCTCGATCAGGGTATTATGTGGGAGATAATTTTTTTAGTTTACAAATGGAAAGAGACAGCTTCCTCTGAGAGATGCCCAGAGGAAAGGGTGAAATTTGGGACTTGCTTTATTTTTAATTTTTTTTTTTTAAAGGGCGATTATTGCCATTAGTGCAGCAGGCTAATGGCACTGGAGCCAGGAGTGTGAGGAGCCACTGAACCCAATTTATGGCTGTTTTACTACCAAAAATGAAAAGGGTGGCTTTTTCCCCCTGCTAGCTTTAGGGCCCATGTCACCCCTGTGGCGCAGGGAACAGGGCCCAAGCAATAGGGTCAAGAAGTGTGGCTTTTATCACTTTATTTTTCAAAAAGGGCAGACAGCCTGCTTTTGGCCTCTAGCTATAAGCGGTAGGCCAGTGGTGTGGGCAGAGGAGACAGGGCTGTAGGTATCATAGGTGCTAAAGGTGCAGTGGCACTGAGGTCCCTTGGTGTGAGGGGCCAACTAAACTCCAAATATGTCTCTGGTACTATCCTCTCTGGTTTGCATTAGGGCCCAGTGCAACCTTGCTGTGCCAGTGCTGCTTTAGGCCTCAGAGCAATGGCCCAAGGGAGGTAAAATTTGAAGCAGATGAGATGCTTTAGATTGGACTCAGAGGCATGGTAGGAAGCAGGTAGTGCAAGATGGGGGCCCATGTTTTTAACAAAAGGCAATGGCAGCACACTTTGTGAGGTAGCAGCTATCATTAGTGAAACATGTGAAGTGGCACTGGGGCTCAGGTGTGTGAGGGACCAACTACATCATAGTAATAACTGTCTTACTTTATAAAAGGTGTATTGGGGCTCATTTTCATTGGTAGGAGCTGCACAGGAAGTTGAAGTCAACACTTGGGGAGCATTTTTTGTGTGTAACGTACAGAGAGCCTGTTTCAAGATTGGAGTGATGACCAGGCAGGGTAGGGAAATGGCGAAAGAGGCACAGGAGACAAATAGTGCACCAAGTGTTGTTGCATTGGGACCCAGAGGTGGGAGGGGCTCACACCACCCCAAATATGGGGAACAGTGTTTTTGGGCCAGTTTCTGGTTTTTTGGTTTGATGCATTTGCTCTTTTATTGGTCTCACATTTAATATAGATTAAGAGTTACAGAAAACGCTCCCCTGCAATTATCTGATATGCACTACCCCCTGCATTCATCCCTGCCTCTCCCACTCCCCCAATCTTTGCCATCAAGTTTTGGAGGGGGTGCCCGACTTCAAAACATTTAGCATGGAGCGGGCTCAGAGCAAAAACGTTTGAAGACCTCTGTATTGCATGGAATATTTAGGTAGAACAATATCTGGCCATCCCCACTCATTTTGGCATACTGAGTGGTTCTGAAGTCACCCTAGTCCAAATGGTGATGCTCTTCGACCCAACCTTTTAACAAGAAATATGTGAGTAATGCAGAAATTATTCTGGGATTAATGGTGGTTCTTCTTTCACAAGGGCAATTAAATGGTATGCTATCAAGGTAGTGTTGAGGGGTGCTTGTATTAGACATATGCATGGGAAACGTATGCAGCTAGATATTGACTAAACTTGAAAATGAGATTATAGGTAGAAAATATTGGATCTCAAGTATAAATGGGACAAGGTATATGCTTCATTACATAAATAGTCTTATAAATCTTTGTCAATCTCGCTGCTGAGAGTAAGAAAGACACAAAATGGGAAGATTGCTGTGGTGGCTGATAAAGAAAGAAGCAGCTCATGAAAATGCTAGAGGTGTCAGACAAACTACAGGTGACAGGTAAACTACAGTGTAAGCAGAAGGCTATAAACAATATACTTTATAATTCTCCTGAAAAGTTGTACTCGCGGGAAGCCTCCCACCTTTTGAATACACATGTGGCACTTGAAGGATGACCAATGAGAGGTATCAGGTTGAACACAGGTATCGGGGTTGAACACAAATCTTTATTCTTTTACAGTGTCTAATGTCCCGTCTGTATCTGCTGGCCTTCTGTCTTCTGGTGTGGGGAGGCTTGATCCTTCCTGATTGAACTCAGTGGGACCAGTCCCTCGGAGGAAAGGGAGAGACTCTTTTCAATAAATTATTCACAGTTATTTACTTAATGAGGGACTAGGGAGTGGGGGGTTGACATACACCCGTTTTTTTTATCACCAGTGTCGCGCTTTAATTAAGGGGTGCTGTGCTGGTATGTTAACTACACAGACCCATGCACGCTTTGAGTATCTCACAAGCAGCCTCAACCCTCTCCCTTCTCCACCTCCGATGCCCTAGCGTCGGAGTGACCCCTGTTGAACAGTCCCCGGAGGCGGCCACGTACCTCAGTGAGCCCTGCTCCTCCAGGAACGCGGCTGGTGAACTCGTGTTGCCGGGTTGGGTCCAGCTCCCTTCTTGGATCTTCGGGGTGTGTCCTAGGTGCAACCTCCCAACATGGAGTCTCCTCGGCTTGGTACGCGATGTCGTCCTCCGACGTGCTGCCGGTCTCGTGATTTGTTTCTCTGCCAGTCCTCGTGCTCCTCAGGTCGTCCGTGCTTGAGTACTCCCAGGTCCTCTGGATCTCCTTGTCCAGATGAGGGAAGCTGGAAATGAAGCCCCTCACGGGCTCTCCGGGGCACTCGATTGGTGCATGTGACCCCATCACGCGGGGTGGTCTGGAATCCAGGAAGTGGAGTCCCTTAAAGGCGTCCTTTACCTCAGAAACAGCCACATCTAAGGGAGACTGAAAATAGAGGAGAGGAGAGACGTAAGGGGGGAATGCATCCTCACTGTCTTCCTCACCCTTGATCCGAGTAGGCAAGTCGTGACAAGACAATTGATTAAGGAATATTTAGAGGGTATAGATCTTAATAGATTGACAAAAGACTGGATTTATTTGTACTTCCTGCTTGAGAAAGAGGAACTGAAGGACTCATTCGAGGCAATGAGTAAAACACCGGGGCTCAATGGAATTTCTGTTTAGCTGTATTGGATAGACTCAAACATTTTAATAGAGAAACTATGTGAAATATGTATAGACACATTTAACAGAGTATTCACAATTGTTGAAGCACACGCATATTATAATATATCACAGTACGGTAATGTATCAAAATAAAGCAGTAATAAGCTGGGCTTCTGTTCTTTCTTTTACTGCCAATGGATCTTCCACTCCCAACGCGTTTCGTCGCTATAGGGATTGACCCAAACGACTTCCTCAGGACTGGAAGTAATACAAATACCATAGTTGGAGTACATATCACAATTACAGCCATTATTATTACATGTTGTGAGCCCAAAAACTCCAACCTCGTGCAGAGGGACTATTCAAAGTGATTGACAAGTGTGTATAAAGAGACAATAAGAGTGCTCCTAAACATAATTATGCACGTATTTTCAGATTATTCCATACAGTTCTATTCACTGAAATTCAATAGATTAATACATATCAATTCTAATGCCACATATTCTATTCATTTCTACTTCTTGCTACACCCAGTTCCTCATTATTACGGTGTCAGTAGTGGTAATAAGACCAGTAAAAATCTGTAGTGTTGTTTTATCTTAGCCAACCCAAGTGAATGGCATGCTCCATGAGTACTGAATAAATGGGAAACATGTACCTTAAAACTTCATCCAAATCAAATGTCTGTAAGGGTTAAAGTGATAAAATTCATCATTATTAAAGTTCTGGAGCACATGAGGCACAGGTCTCTCAATACGTTTGTTATTGACCACTAAAAACGATCTTCCTGTTAGACAATCTTACCTCTAAGAGTTCATATCCTCCACTCAAGATCCTTTACAATGGCTTATAATATCCGAATTCAATGCTGATATGCGACCCTAAAAAAGACGTGATTCCGTCAAAACATTGCCCATATCTTCACTCTTAGTTTCAACAAACAAAGTCAAACGCATTCCACGTTCACTATCTCTTACCTTCACTTCAGGTAATCGTGAAAACAAGAGTTTTAATGCTTTCCTTAGTGTCAAAAAATGGAGACTATCCCTTCATAGAATTCACTGTCGGTCCCTCATATTTGGGATACCCATAACAAAATAATAAACCATCATCAATACCGATAGTCTCACGTGATTAATCTAATACTTATTGATCTCCTCATTATCTTACCTCAACAGAGGCTCTTCATTCAATAAAATGCAACAGCGTTATATATAACACGGAGATGATCCCGCCGAGAATTTCAACAGGTCCCTGAAGTACGGGGAACCTGTAATGAAAGATGTGTCGTTCATCAAATGCTGCTAATCCGTGTATACCTAAAATTCCTTGTTAGCGACCAATAGACGCATAACGTACCTCTCACCGCTCCCGCCACCCAGATACAGGTAAACTCAGGAAGCTTCCGGGATTCTTCGTTCACATAGTCTTCCACAGAAATTGAAGAGGTGACTATTTGACCTCGATAACCCGCGCCATCTTAGAGTGGTGAGATAGTGCGGAGTGAGCGCCATTATAGAACGGTGGTTCAAACGTGAAGACTACAATTCGGAGATTACGCCACTCCAAATTCATAACATTATCTCCTTAAATTCAGGGATAAACAAGTAGAAGCAACAAATCATGCCCATTGCGGTGTATGCTTAAATTAGGGCCAAAGTTATATTATTCTCCATATAACCTACATCCAGGGCATTACCAATCCAAGTTATATTCGGTCACCTAACCCATAAATAAAATAAGAGCATGATGAAGGTGCTATCTTTGAGTCAACCAGCTGGCACAGTTGTAAGATGTGTTAGGTTTCCCAGCATATTGAAAATAAACCCATAAAATAGCGCCTCGCAATGTGTATAAACAAAAGCTATCAATATCTTATCCGTGCCTACATGTGCCTAATGAGACAGAGCATGATCAAGTTATTCTTACATCATTATTTAGCTATTCTCTTCATATACCAACGAATTTGTTCACATTCAGAAAATATTGAGATTGATGTTAAATACCATCATTCACTAGAAGGTTCGAAATACCATCTCTTCAGTTATCTATCCTAATCTCCCAAGAAATATTGTAGTTCCTGATCGAAATTAAGACCATCCTCTACGGCCCTCAAACGCATGATCCACCTTGCCTCATGCCTACGCAGTTTCAATTCTCTGTTACCACCCCGTGGGTCTTGTTTGATGTGTTCAATACCAAAAAATTGGAATGTTTTGGTCAGGCCCTGTGCATTGCAACTATATACATGTTCTGCAATAGGGTATCTCATGTCGTTTTGCTTTACGCTCTCATGTGTTCACTGACACGATCCTTTAAGGCCCTTATTGTGCTGCCCACGTAGATTTTTTCACATTTACATAGGATGATGTATACAACATACTTTGTACTACAGTTTATGTTGGTCAGAATACTGTACATTTTGTCATTTTTATCCATGAATTGTTTGGTTTTGTCTTTCGCATATTTACACATGCCGCAGTGGCCACATTTAAAGAATCACTTTGTGAATTGTGTCAACCACGGTTCCTGGGGTTTTTTAACAGGATAGCTGGGACTTAATATTGTGCCCAATGTCCTTCCTCTGCGGAATGTGATCTGAGGCTTATCTGTTAGAAATTCCTGCAATGTCCTATCTGCTTTTAAAATGTGCCAGTGCTTATTTAAGCTCTTGCGTAAAGTCATACTGATCGGCGTAAAATCTGTGATCATTCTAATGGGTGGCATAGTCTGTCCATCCTTTTGGCTCAGTTTCAAGGTAGATATACGTTTTATCTTTGAGGCCCTTTCTTTAGCTGTGACTACGTCACATTTCAAGTAGCCCCTTTGGATAAACCTTCTCTCCATGTCATTAATACATGTCTTGAAATGTGTGTCTTCGCTACAATTGCGACTGGCTCTAACCATCTCCCCAAATGGGATTGCTTTTATCTGATGCCGGGGATGAGCACTGTCTGCGTGCAATATGGCATTGCATGACGTGGGTTTGCGGTACATATCGCTCTGGATTTGGTTATCTTTTATATACAGCTCTACATCTAAAAAAACCACCCTTGTGGAGCTCGAATGTGTAGTGAATCTAATATTCATATCATTATTATTCAAATAGCTTATAAAGTCATGTAGCAGTTGTTCAGTACCTGTCATTATCATGAGGCAGTCGTCGATGAAATGCCCCAAATAAAGGATATGTTCATTCCAACGACTGCCCGATGAGCCCCAGATCATCACTTCCTCCAGCCAGCCCATGAAAAGATTCGCATAGGATGGCAAAAATCTAGAGCCCATGGCTACACCTTGGATTTGTTTAAACCATTCGTCTTTAAACAGAAAAAAGTTGTTACACAATATCAGTTCAGTCATAGCCAGTAGCATCTGAGTATGTTCCCAGTGGCTTGCCGGTCTCTTGGATAGAAAATGATTTACTGCTTTCAAGCCTAGTTCATTCCGTATACTGGTATACAGTGATACCACATCAAGAGTTACTAACATCATATCTGTATCCCATGCAATGTCTCCCAATATGTTCAAAATTTGTCTAGTATCCTTAATATACGAAGGTAAGTTTACCACTATCGGTTGTAAAAATAAGTCCACAAATTGTGACATGCGTTCTGTGGGTCCCCCTATACCCGACACAATGGGCCTCCCTGGTGGAAATGGGAGGTCCTTGTGGATTTTTGGCAATGTGTACAGACAAGGGTATTTGGACGATTTACTTTTAGATACAAGAATTCATCATCATCTAGGAGACAGTTATCATGCCACTTCTTGAGGTATCCATTAATAGTAGTCACAAGAGAAAACATAGGGTTGTATGCAACCCTTTCATAACAGTGTACATTATTCAACTGGGAATATATTTCCTGTTCATAGTCTGTCCTATTCATTACGACTAGATTACCCCCTTTGTCGGCTTTTCTAATAATCAATTCAGAATCTTCTGCTAATAATTTCAAAGCCTGTCGTTCTGGTGCTGTTAGGTTATCCTTCAAATTCC
Source organism: Calotriton arnoldi (assembly GCA_963921515.1). Lineage (NCBI taxonomy): Eukaryota > Metazoa > Chordata > Amphibia > Caudata > Salamandridae > Calotriton > Calotriton arnoldi. The sequence goes on along the minus strand of CAWUFW010003872.1, from coordinate 1,171,733 downwards.
CAAGGGGGGATCCCATTTTTGCTGCATCGGTGTCTAAGTCATTAATGACTAAAGTATGGAAAATTTCTACATTGTTGCCACTTGCTAAATTCGGGGACCACCGGGATTTTGTTTTCAGTCCACTAGATATTGTAAGATCCGGTCTAATATCCAAATCTTCCAATACCTTCCCTATTGTTACTGGATCTTCCTCTAATTCCGTGATTGAAAGCAATGTCACGGTATCCTGAATATCCCCAATAGTCAATACATTTGACGCTGAGCTGTATATTGGTGAAACAACCTCTTTATTTGGTTTTGGATTCATAGCAAAGTATTTCTTCAATTTCAAACGTCTAATGAATCTGAACAAATCAATCTTAGTATCACAAATGTCACCCCTAAAATTAGGGCAGCATCCCAGACCTTTCTTCAATAAGGTAATCATCTCATCGGTGAGTATACGGTCTGACAAATTAACTACTTCTAACTCTTTTTCATCCCTGCTCTGCCTCCTTCTGCTGCCGCCCCTCTTCCCACGCCTTGTTTTCTTCTATTGCCTGTTCTTTTGACCTGTTCCCTGTTTCCCCTTTTGATGCGGTTCACCTCTTGTAAAAAAGACGAGTTCCCCAAAGGGTGTAGTTGTGTAACCAATGATCCTGATCCTCCCTCTGTATCACTACCACTTGTTGGGATCGTACTCAAAGAGGTACTACTAGAGCTTGCAGATACAGGTTCAGACATCTGTTTATTCTTGTCTGTTGGAATAAGATAGTCATATTTTTAGAGAAAGTAAAAACTCTCCCACTATTATAATCAACCTCATCCCTCTTTAGCTTGCGAGCCTTTCTTTGCTTGATATCATTTTGGTGGTTAGATAGGACTCCCTTAAGGATTTCATAATTTTTAGCTGTCACTTCTGGCATGTTAAGTGATGTGATCGACGACTGCCTCATGATATGGACAGGTACTTTAGATGCAGAGCTGTATATAAAAGATAACCAAATCCAGAGCGATATGTACCGCAAACCCACGTCATGCAATGCCATATTGCACGCAGACAGTGCTCATCCCCCGGCATCAGATAAAAGCAATCCCATTTGGGGAGATGGTTAGAGCCAGACGCAATTGTAGCGAAGACACACATTTTAAGACATGTATTAATGACATGGAGAGAAGGTTTATCCAAAGGGGCTACTCGAAACGTGACGTAGTCACAGCTAAAGAAAGGGCCTCAAAGATAAAACGTATATCTACCTTGAAACCGAGCCAAAAGGATGGACAGACTATGCCACCCATTAGAATGATCACAGATTTTATGCCGATCAGTATGACTTTACGCAAGAGCTTAAATAGGCACTGGCACATTTTAAAAGCAGATAGGACATTGCAGGAATTTCTAACAGATAAGCCTCAGATCACATTCCGCAGGGGAAGGACATTGGGCACAATATTAAGTCCCAGCTATCCTGTTAAAAAACCAGAGGAACCGTGGTTGACACAATTCACAAAGGGATTCTTTAAATGTGGCCACTGCGGCATGTGTAAATATGCGAAAGACAAAACCAAACAATTCATGGATAAAAATGACAAAATGTACAGTATTCTGACCAACATAAACTGTAGTACAAAGTATGTTGTATACATCATCCTATGTAAATGTGAAAAAATCTACGTGGGCAACACAATAAGGGCCTTAAAGGATCGTGTCAGTGAACACATGAGAGCGTTAAAGCAAAACGACATGAGATACCCTATTGCAGAACATGTATATAGTTGCAATGTACAGGGCCCGACCAAAACATTCCAATTTTTTGGTATTGAACACATCAAACAAGACCCACGGGGTGGTAACAGAGAATTGAAACTGCATAGGCATGAGGCAAGGTGGATCATGCGTTTGAGGGCCGTAGAGGAAGGTCTTAATTTCGATCAGGAACTACAATATTTCTTGGGAGATTAGGATAGATAACTGAAGAGATGGTATTTCGAACCTTCTAGTGAATGATGGTATTTAACATCAATCTCAATATTTTTTGAATGTGAACAAATTCGTTGGTATATGAAGAGAATAGCTAAATAATGATGTAAGAATAACTTGATCATGCTCTGTCTCATTAGGCACATGTAGGCACGGAAAAGATATTGATAGCTTTTGTTTATACACATTGCGAGGGCGCTATTTTATGGGTTTATTTTCAATATGCTGGGAAACCTTACACATCTTACAACTGTGCCAGCTGGTTGACTCAAAGATAGCACCTTCATCATGCTCTTATTTTATTTATGAGTTAGGTGACCGAATATAACTTGGATTGGTAATGCCCTGGATGTAGGTTATATGGAGAATAATATAACTTTGGCCCTAATTTAAGCATACACCGCGAGGGGCATGATTTGTTGCTTTTACTTGTTCATCCCTGAATTTAAGGAGATAATGTTATGAATTTGGAGTGGAGCAATCTCTGAATTGTAGTCTTCGCGTTTGAACCACCGTTCTATAATGGCGCTCACTCCGCACTATCTCACCAATCTAAGATGGCGCGGGTTATCGAGGTCAAATAGTCACCTCTTCAATTTCTGTGGAAGACTATGTGAACGAAGAATCCCGGAAGCCTCCTGGGTTTACCTGTATCCGGGTGGCGGGAGTGGTGAGAGGTACGTTATGCGTCTATTGGTCGCTAACCAGGAATTTTAGGTATACACGGATTAGCAGCTTTTGATGAACGACACATCTTTCATTACAGGTTCCCCGTAACTCAGGGACCTGTTGAAATTCTCGGAGGGACCATCTCCGTGTTATATATAACGCCGTTGCATTTTATTGAATCAAGAGCCTCTGTTGAGGTAAGATAATGAGGAGATCAATAAGTATTAGATTAATCACGTGAGACTATCGGTATTGATGATGGTTTATTATTTTGTTATAGGTATCCCAAATATGAGGGACCGACAGTGAACTCTATGAAGGGATAGTCTCCATTTTTTGACACTAAGGAAAGCATTAAAACTCTTGTCTTCACGATTACCTGAAGTGAAGGTAAGAGATAGTGAAGGGTGGAATGCGTTTGACTTTGTTTGTTGAAAGTAAGAGTGAAGATATGGGCAATGTTTTGATGGAATCACGTCTTTTTAGGGTCGCATATCAGCATTGAATTCGGATATTATAAGCCATTGTAAAGGATCTTGAGTGGAGGATATGACCTTTTAGAGGTAAGATTGTCTAACAGGAAGATCATTTTTAGTGGTCAATAACAAACGTATTGAGAGACCTGTGCCTCATGTGCTCCAGAACTTTAATAGTGATGAATTTTATCACTTTAACCCTTACAGACATTTGATTTGGATGAAGTTTTAAGGTACATGTTTCCCATTTATTCAGTACTCCTGGAGCATGCAATTCACTTGGGTTGGCTAAGATAAAACAAAACTACGTATTTTTACTGGTCTTATTACCACTACTGACACGGTAATAATGAGGAACTGGGTGTAGCAAGAAGTAGAAATGAATAGAAAAGGTGGCATTAGAATTGATATGTATTAATCTATTGAATTTCAGTGAATAGAACTGTATGGAATAATCTGAAAATACGTGCATAATTATGTTTAAGAGCACTCTTATTGTCTCTTTATACACACTTGTCAATCACTTTGAATAGTCCCTCTGCACGAGGTTGGAGTTTTTGGGCTCACAACATGTAATAATAATGGCTGTAATTGTGATATGTACTCCAACTATGGTATTTGTATTACTTCCAGCCCTGAGGAAGTCGTTTGGGTCAATCCCTATAGCGACGAAACGCGTTGGGAGTGGAAGATCCATTGGCAATAAAAGAAAGAACAGAAGCCCAGCTTATTACTGCTTTATTTTGATACATTACCGTACTGTGATATATTATAATATGCGTGTGCTTCAACAATTGTGAATAGTTTAATCAATCTTTGATTGAGTTTTGGGGGTTTGGGTGTTATTCCCCATGTTGAAGGCACCGCAGGACACTAAGAATTAATTTGCGTATTGAGAAATAGTGTTAAAGCTGTATGAGCGCCTGAATACCCTTTACACCCAATTTGGATAATATTGATTCAGGGCAGGCAGCACTTCAGGCACCTCACTTAAGGATATTCAAGATGAGTGATAACTTGGACAGAGACAGGTTAGCGACAGAATTATTTGATAACCTGTGTAGAGGGAGCACTGTCACAGAAGCGGTTAAAGGTAGTAACCAACCAACAAATGAGGGATTACGTGACAAATTCTTTAGGCTTGAGAGACTTAAACGTTCTGAGATGTCTAAGTGGTGGGATGGCGCCACACTTAAACAGTACATGAAGCTAAACAGGATTCCAAGAGGTCTTCGTTCCCAGATCATCCCAACATATGATGATCTGGACGAAGACCTCCTTGGTATCTGGGAAAAAGAATTGACATCCAGTTCAATGAAGTTAATGGAAATCTTAATAGAGAATGCTGAGAGAAAGGTGATGAAGTTGCAGACGGAGATTGCACAGCTAGAAGGGGAGATCACATCACTTAACATGCCAGAAGTGACAGCTAAAAATTATGAAATCCTTAAGGGAGTCCTATCTAACCACCAAAATGATATCAAGCAAAGAAAGGCTCGCAAGCTAAAGAGGGATGAGGTTGATTATAATAGTGGGAGAGTTTTTACTTTCTCTAAAAAAATATGACTACCTTATTCCAACAGACAAGAATAAACAGATGTCTGAACCTGTATCTACAAGCTCTAGTAGTACCTCTTTGAGTACGATCCCAACAAGTGGTAGTGATACAGAGGGAGGATCAGGATCATTGGTCAGACAACTACACCCTTTGGGGAACTCGTCTTTTTTACAAGAGGTGAACCGCATCAAAAGGGGAAACAGGGAACAGGTCAAAAGAACAGGCAATACAAGAAAACAAGGCGTGGGAAAAGAGGCGGCAGCAGAAGGAGACAGAGCAGGGATGAAAACACGCTCCTGGGACAAGAAGGAATAGACGCACTAGATGAAAAAGAGGTAGAAGTAGTTAATTTGTCAGACCGTATACTCACCGATGAGATGATTACCTTATTGAAGAAAGGTCTGGGATTCTGCCCTAATTTTAGGGGTGACATTTGTGATACTAAGATTGATTTGTTCAGATTAATTAGACGTTTGAAATTGAAGAAATACTTTGCTATGAATCCAAAACCAAATAAAGAGGTTGTTTCACCAATATACAGCTCAGCGTCAAATGTATTGACTATTGGGGATATTCAGGATACTGTGACATTGCTTTCAATCACGGAATTAGAGGAAGATCCAGTAACAATAGGGAAGGTATTGGAAGATTTGGATATTAGACCGGATCTTACAATATCTAGTGGACTGAAAACAAAATCCCGGTGGTCCCCGAATTTAGTAAGTGGCAACAATGTAGAAATTTTCCATACTTTAGTCATTAATGACTTAGACACCGATGCAGCAAAAATGGGATCCCCCCTTGGGAATTTGAAGGATAACCTAACAGCACCAGAACGACAGGCTTTGAAATTATTAGCAGAAGATTCTGAATTAATTATTAGAAAAGCCGACAAAGGGGGTAATCTAGTCGTAATGAATAGGACAGACTATGAACAGGAAATATATTCCCAGTTGAATAATGTACACTGTTATGAAAGGGTTGCATACAACCCTATGTTTTCTCTTGTGACTACTATTAATGGATACCTCAAGAAGTGGCATGATAACTGTCTCCTAGATGATGATGAATTCTTGTATCTAAAAGTAAATCGTCCAAGATACCCTTGTCTGTACACATTGCCAAAAATCCACAAGGACCTCCCATTTCCACCAGGGAGGCCCATTGTGTCGGGTATAGGGGGACCCACAGAACGCATGTCACAATTTGTGGACTTATTTTTACAACCAATAGTGGTAAACTTGCCTTCGTACATTAAGGATACTAGACACATTTTGAACATATTGGGAGACATTGCATGGGATACAGATATGATGTTAGTAACTCTTGATGTGGTATCACTGTATACCAGTATACGGAATGAACTAGAGTTGAAAGCAGTAAATCATTTTCTATCCAAGAGACCGGCAACCCACTGGGAACATACTCAAATGCTACTGGCTATGACTAAACTGATATTGTGTAACAACTTTTTTCTGTTTAAAGACGAATGGTTTAAGCAAATCCAAGGTGGAGCCATGGGCTCTAGATTTTCGCCAGCCTATGAAAATCTTTTCATGGGCTGGCTGGAGGAAGTGATGATCTGGGGCTCATCGGGCAGACGTTGGAATGAACATAACCTTTATTGGGGGCGTTTCATCGACGACTGCCTCATGATATGGACAGGTACTGAACAACTGCTACATGACTTTATAAGCTATTTGAATAATAATGATATGAATATTAGATTCACTACACATTTGAGCACCACAAGGGTGTTTTTTTTAGATGTAGAGCTGTATATAAAAGATAACCAAATCCAGAGCGATATGTACCGCAAACCCACGTCATGCAATGCCATATTGCACGCAGACAGTGCTCATCCCCGGCATCAGATAAAAGCAATCCCATTTGGGGAGATGGTTAGAGCCAGACGCAATTGTAGCGAAGACACACATTTCAAGACATGTATTAATGACATGGAGAGAAGGTTTATCCAAAGGGGCTACTCGAAACGTGACGTAGTCACAGCTAAAGAAAGGGCCTCAAAGATAAAACGTATATCTTCCTTGAAACCGAGCCAAAAGGATGGACAGACTATGCCACACATTAGAATGATCACAGATTTTACGCCGATCAGTATGACATTACGCAAGAGCTTAAGTAAGCACTGGCACATTTTAAAAGCAGATAGGACATTGCAGGAATTTCTAACAGATAAGCCTCCAATCACATTCCACAGAGGAAGGACATTGGGCACAATATTAAGTCCCAGCTATCCTGTTAAAAAAAAACAGGAACCGTGGTTGACACAATTCACAAAGGGATTCTTTAAATGTGGCCACTGCGGCATGTGTAAATATGCGAAAGACAAAACCAAACAATTCATGGATAAAAATGACAAAATGTACAGTGTTCTGACCAACATAAACTGTAGTACAAAGTATGTTGTATACATCATCCTATGTAAATGTGAAAAAATCTACGTGGGCAGCACAATAAGGGCCTTAAAGGATCGTGTCAGTGAACACATGAGAGCGTAAATCAAAACGACATGAGATACCCTATTGCAGAACATGTATATAGTTGCAATGCACAGGGCCCGACCAAAACATTCCAATTTTTTGGTATTGAACACATCAAACAAGACCCACGGGGTGGTAACCGAGAATTGAAACTGCGTAGGCATGAGGCAAGGTGGATCATGCGTTTGAGGGCCGTAGAGGATGGTCTTAATTTCGATCAGGAACTACAATATTTCTTGGGAGATTAGGATAGATAACTGAAGAATGGTATTTCGAACCTTCTAGTGAATGATGGTATTTAACATCAATCTCAATATTTTCTGAATGTGAACAAATTCGTTGGTATATGAAGAGAATAGCTAAATAATGATGTAAGAATAACTTGATCATGCTCTGTCTCATTAGGCACATGTAGGCACGGATAAGATATTGATAGCTTTTGTTTATACACATTGTGAGGGCGCTAATTTATGGGTTTATTTTCAATATGCTGGGAAACCTAACACATCTTACAACTGTGCCAGCTGGTTGACTCAAAGATAGCACCTTCATCATGCTCTTATTTTATTTATGAGTTAGGTGACTGAATATAACTTGAATTGGTAATGCCCTGGATATAGGTTATATGGAGAATAATATAACTTTGGCCCTAATTTAAGCATACACCGTGATGGGCATGATTTGTTGCTTTTACTTGTTTATCCCTGAATTTAAGGAGATAATGTTATGAATTTGGAGTGGAGTAATCTCCGAATTGTAGTCTTCGCGTTTGAACCACCGTTCTATAATGGCGCTCACTCCGCACTATCTCACCACTCTAAGATGGCGCGGGTTATCGAGGTCAAATAGTCACCTCTTCAATTTCTGTGGAAGACTATGTGAACGAAGAATCCCGGATGCCTCCTGCATTTACCTGTATCCGGGTGGCGGGAGCGGTGAGAGGTACGTTATGCGTCTATTGGTCGCTAACAAGGAATTTTAGGTATACACGGATTAGCAGCTTTTGATGAACGACACATCTTTCATTACAGGTTCCCCGTACTTCAGGGACCTGTTGAAATTCTCGGCTGGATCATCTCCGTGTTATATATAACGCCGTTGCATTTTATTGAATGAAGAGCCTCTGTTGAGGTAAGATAATGAGGAGATCAATAAGTATTCGATTAATCACGTGAGACTATCGGTATTGATGATGGTTTATTATTTTGTTATAGGTATCCCAAATATGAGGGACCGACAGTGAACTCTATGAAGGGATAGTCTTCATTTTTTGACACTAAGGAAAGCATTAAAACTCTTGTCTTCACGATTACCTGAAGTGAAGGTAAGAGATAGTGAACGGTGGAATGCGTTTGACTTTGTTTGTTGAAACTAAGAGTGAAGATATGGGCAATGTTTTGACGGAATCACGTCTTTTTTAGGGTCGCATATCAGCATTGAATTCGGATATTATAAGCCATTGTAAAGGATCTTGAGTGGAGGATATGACCTCTTAGAGGTAAGATTGTCTAACAGGAAGATCGTTTTTAGTGGTCAATAACAAACGTATTGAGTGACCTGTGCCTCATGTGCTCCAGAACTTTAATAGTGATTCATTTTATCACTTTAACCCTTACAGACATTTGATTTGGATGAAGTTTTAAGGTACATGTTTCCCATTTATTCAGTACTCATGGAGCATGCCATTCACTTGGGTTGGCTAAGATAAAACAACACTACGTATTTTTACTGGTCTTATTACCACTACTGACACGGTAATAATGAGGAACTGGGTGTAGCAAGAAGTAGAAATGAATAGAAAATGTGGCATTAGAATTGATATGTATTAATCTATTGAATTTCAGTGAATAGAACTGTATGGAATAATCTGAAAATACGTGCATAATTATGTTTAAGAGCACTCTTATTGTCTCTTTATACACACTTGTCAATCACTTTGAATAGTCCCTCTGCACGAGGTTGGAGTTTTTGGGCTCACAACATGTAATAATAATGGCTGTAATTGTGATATGTACTCCTGTTAAAGCATGCTAAAGAACTTACATCCTATAGACACCTGTCCGTATTTAATGTTGATAGAAATATACCTAGCAAGGCTATCGCGAGTCAGCTTCTTAATGTGCTCACTTAGATGATCCTCCCATATCAGTCTGGATTTGCTTCCAATGGGAAAACAATTATGAATCTGAGAAGGTTGGCACATATACAGTACGTTTTGAAACTAAGCAATGAGGAGTATGTAGGGTCAACCTTAAATATAGAAATGCCATTGATACTTCAACTCAATTCCAAAATTTATTTCGCATTAAAATGCATAAAAGTGCACAGGTAAACTCATCTTATACAAATATAATCTATAAGATACACTTACAGTACAAGTACAAATTTAAGTAAAATAATAGGCATCCTTTTTAACTGATATAACAAATGGTATATCCTCTGGGCTACCTCGAATACGCAGCAATAAATAAGAAAAAGAGATAATTTTTACAATAAATATTTAAAATCATATGTTCTTTAAAACTGTGTATTTCAAGATCATAGTCTACGAAGGCCAGGTTAGCTATATTACAAATATACCGATACCTTCAATACTAATTGTTCTTCTGATCTACTATAGGGCCTCCTAATAAGGTATGGCACAAAACTTTTAATAAAATGCTGTTTATCTATGCCGGGCCGATTCCACATATCGGTTAACCCAAGGTTTGTTAAGAGCAGGAGCTACCTTCAAGACAGAATACTTAATTCCTCCTATGATGAAATTTCCTTAGGCTAGAGCTGGTAATATACTAGAGGCCCTACGAGTTTTTACAGCTGCCAATAAAAAAGAAGCAGTGACACAGCAAACATACAGGGTTTCTAAATGTTGGAGAACCACTAATGCTGCTGCAGGAGATCGCAAGCTAAATTTTTGCAACAAAGGGATATTACAATTCTTCCTCTCTGTGGAATAAAAGGAGCAATAAAACAGAATGTGCAAAATGGATTGTTTTGACTTATCATCACATGGGCAGTGTGGAAGATGATTTTTTGAGAATAAATTCATTGGATACCCCAGCATTAACGGAATAAAATTTAATTGGAATCTAATCAAAATGTATCGATGCTGGGGATGCTCCATGAAGGAGAGGTATGAAAGGGCACCATCATGCACTTGAGGTAACCCCTGATATATCATTATTGATATTTTTCCTCTGCATCTTTCCCATCTGTCTGATGCACTTTTCTCCATAAAGAGTTCTTTCAACCTTGATTTGGAAAAACTTTCACAGAGAGTCGGCGTATCAAAAAGTCATGCTAATCCCAATGAAACAAAAGTTTGTCTTACATAAAATAACCAAGGGATATTAAAAGCATAATCTAAATTCATGATCTCTTTTAAAATCAATTGATTTAGGTGTACCGTGTTCCTTTTCCATATCGAAAGCCACCGAAGTAGCGCAGCCATTTTAATAATGTGGCTAATATAGGGCACACCTACTTTGTGAGAAAAATAAAATTGGGCCATGCTACTGGGACAGACAGTAGCCTTTTAACAAATTTATCTTCCATAACTTGGAGTGCCTCCACATCTGTAATCCCCCAAATTGCTGCCCCATATGTAGCTATTGATGTCGTTTTAGCTAGATACATTTTTACCATTTCCTGTATTGGTTTACAGCCCAGTTTTTGGGAGAATCTGAAGATTGCGGCTATACTTTAACCCATATGGTTTACTCTATTCTGGACCATCTCTTTCTATTTTAATTTGGAATCAAAGACAACACCTAAATAATTCATATTAGCTTTATTCGACAGATATATCATCAAAGCAAAAATACAAGGAATAATCTTAGTACCCATATGTAACAAATTGTTAAAAACTGTCCGTTAAAACAATAAAATCCAATAAAACAGATAAAACGTCAAAATGTATAATGCCTCAATATCCTAGGTAAAATTACAATTCATCGCGATGTATACCGCGTGGTTATAAGTAAATACATTAGCATCATATCAGACCCTTACCGTACAATCCCTCATCATCTAATATACGGGGGTCGGATTCGGAGTTCATATAGAAAGACTACAACAAATACAGACCTTTACCCTACAGAAAGTGCCTGGGATCTAATGGCCAATGGCCATCCCAAAACTTTTGCCAAAGCAATGACGAAAGGTGTTAATGTTTCTGAGCGCAGTAATCTTAATGCAACGTCATTCCTTCTAGTGCTCAGAGATCTGCAAATTGGAGACAGCCACAGTCTGCGCGGAGCAGTGTAAGCTGGACAAACAAACAGTAAGTGAGCCAGAGACTCCAGTTGGGCATGGCAGATGGGACAAGATTTGTTTCCTAATATATCCCATTTTGCTGTAAACGACCTTACTGGTAATGAGCCTACCCTGAATTGGAAGTATAACTTCCTATCATGTGACTTGGTTATGATATCCCAGTATAGTTCCAGCTTTGGAGATGGCTTTACATCTAAGAAGTGCCCCGTGAGTGAGGAAGAGTCACTATTCCTATGGGAGTTGTGGGTCACCCAATCCCAGTACCTTTCTTTCAAAAACGCTTTGGGGGGGACCGGGGTACTCGCTGGGTTCTCCCATAGTGTTACCATACCAATACTTGTTAGGGTGGCTTTAACTTCCTGCAGCCATTTTATTTTATTGTGGCAGTCTGCTCTAATTAAGTCCTTAAGGCCTGCAGTATAAGGTGCCAATTCTGGTGTAGTCCAGATTCTCCGCCAATGTAGTAAGGGGCGCAGTCTAGCTATATCGGCCAGTGCCCTCCTACCTAGATCATAAAGCAATGGGCGTACTGGGGTGCTTTGCGGAAGATTAATGATTTTACGCAAGAACCTATTTTCTGCTGTAGTTAATTTAGAAAGATTCTCAAACCCCCAGAGCTCCGCCCCATACAAGGCGGAATTGACAACTTTCATGTTATATATTTGCAGGACTGGACTAACTGGTTTGGTAAAGGATGCATTGAACTCAGTTTGCAGGGTTCCAGCCAGTTGTCGGTGCTTCAACGTGGCCATATCAAGCTGCCGATTCCATCTCATGTCCTTCTGCATAATGACCCCCACATATGTGAAGTCGGTTACCTGTTCTAAGGGGCGCTTGTTTAGCATTATGCCTCCTCTGAATGATCTGTGGGGATTAAAAGACATAAATTTCGTTTTTGACATGTTAATTTCCAGGCCCCGTAGATGACAAAACTCTTCAAAGAGTAGCAGGGAGCGTGGAGACCGCTCGGTGTTTTAGCAATAATTAACGTGTCATCTGCGAACATTAAAATGGGGATTCTGACACCGGCTAGAGCAGGGACATCTGTAGGGGTAGACTCCAGAAATTTTGCAATCCCGTTGATGAACAGAGAGAAGAGTGTTGGTGCCATTACGCAACCTTGCTGTACACCTTTCTCTACGGGAAAGGGATTCGTAACATTACCCTGTAAGCCCCGTCTGATTTTAGCATAGTTGCCCTCATGGAGTCTAGCAATGAGGGACAATAATTCAGGGGGCATCCCCATCTCTTGCAGTACTACCCATAATTTGCTACGGGAGACGAGGTCGAAGGCTGACTTAAGGTCCACAAAGGCAGCATATAAGCTGCCCTTGTCCAGGACCACCGTCTTCCAATATAGCAAAATGAAACGAAATACCTGATCGATAGCACTGGTACGAGCCCGGAAGCCTGCCTGAAGTGGAGATAGAATACCCTGCTCATCTACCCAATCCTGGACCTTATTTAGGACAAGCCGACCCATAATCTTTTGGAGGGAATCTATTAGGCTAATTGGCCTGTAGTTTCCAGGGTGAGATTTGTCCCCCTTTTTAAAAACGGGGATTATCTCGGCCCCTTTCCATGAATCTGGGACTGGTGCACCCTTGGCAATTTCATTTGCCAGTAGCATGATATACCGACCCCATTTGGGCTTATCAAAGAGAAATATGTCAGCCGGGATTCCATCGGGGCCTGGTGCTTTACCTCCCATTACAGCACCCAGCGCAAGGCTGACGTCCGCCTCGTCAAACCCGGACCGTGATAGTACGAATATGGGGGCTCCTCCACCCCACTAACGTCTAGACTACTAGCATATTGCGACTTAAAATGAATAACCCATTGGTCCTGGCTTACATGATTTTGTGGCTGAGATGGCTGGCCACCTCTGTCCCACTTTACAATATTCCAAAAATGTTTAGGACTTTTGCTTTCGCATGCCCGTTTAAGGTCCTGCTATCTGCTGTCATCCCATACTTTCTTAGCCTTCTCCTGAGCTCTCTTGTAGGTTTGCCTTGCGAATCGTACTTTACTGGGGACCCCTTCTCTGATTGCGTCCCCTAGAGATCTACGCGCCTCTTTGCAATCTTCGTTAAACCATTGACAGGTTTTCTTAGGGTGAGTGCCCCTAGTCTTGCTTTCCTTGACAAAGTGGGTGCGGAGCCGGGCAAAGAATTCATCATGAATTCCAATTACAGACTCCGAAGTTGCAGGATTGACCACAAATGCGTCCAACTTAGCAATTACGCTATTAGTGTCTAGGGAGATATTTTCAAGGACGTCAGATTTCTCCAGTATATTAGCCCATTTTAGTCGTTTCATGTCATTAGTGGGAATATAAAATTCAATCCAATGTAAATAATTCACTGCCAGGCTGGGTGATTTCTTTCTGCGGGAATAGATCAAAAGATGCACACAGGGGGTTATGGTCACTCTCTAACCGCTCTCTTACAACCATGTCCCTAAGCGCATACCAAGCTGTAAGTTGGTCATTAAGTAGTCTATGCAACTGGAACTGTTACCGTTGTTAAATGTACAAGCCCCATGTCTATCGGATGGGGACCTACCATTTGCCGCCCTTAGGCCTTTCTCCAAGCAGATGGAATTTATTTGTATTGCCACATCCGAACATTTTTTTATGGGTGCCAGTTCTAGTTTTGGAATACCCCACTGCTCATCTTCCTCATCAGTGAAATTACATTTCTCGTTTGTAAGAGGCTCAAAAGACACAGTAAAATCACCAGCGATTATGACATTTGAGCCCCTAGAATACTGGTCTAGTAAAAAGTCGAGTCGCTATAACTTCCGACTTTTTCCCATTTGTCCCCCTTGCATAGATATTGTAGATGTCAACTATCTCTTGCTGGCCCCACTTCAACCTAATTATAAGAATATCCTTGCTCTGAGACTGGAGCACCTGGACAACAAAGCCGATCGCTTGGCGAACCCAGATTAGTAAACCTCCTGAGGGTCGGCCCTTTCCCCCACTAGTAGCTGGAATATGGTAATTTAAGTAGCCTGTGCGGTAGAAAGGATCCACCGTCCAGGTTTCCTGTAAAAGGCAGATGTCAAAATACTCAGTAAAGGTGTGCCAATTGGGAGATGCGACTTTTGTCCTCAACCCAGCTATATTCCAAGACATCACAGATAACCCAGAAGAGGAATTAAAGCCTGGATTTTGTCCGCTAGGGGTAATAGGTAGATCTCCACTAGAGACCCCCAACCCTTTCTGCAAGGGGGATGTTAGCAATATATTTCTTGGTGCCAGATCGCAGGTGGTACACGAGAGCTGGCTGATAGAAGAGGTATAAGGGGGGGGGGGGTTCTCTGCGAGATGGAGAGACAACCTGGAGTCCCGGGTGATTTTCGGATTTGTTCATCAGTCAATCATTAGCCTCCAAGGAAGAGGATCCTACTAAACAAGAAGGTGGCTGCCCTGGTGGACGCCCATAAGGGTTATTAGGTGGAAAACGCCTAAACTGGATGGAAGAGTTATCTGGGGAGGATGTACGGAATTCCAGGGCAAGGAGGTTTTCAGCGAGGGCTTCTCCCTTTAACGTGAGCTCAATACAATCTAAATAATTAAAACATTCTACCTGTTCTATTTTTCCCCACTTAGATGAAATTTCATCTTCTTCTTTTTATCCCAGCCACAGCCATAATAATAGACTTCTTTTTATTTAGATGGAGATCCAAATAAGCCATAAAAGCAAAATATTTTTCTATGAGATTTTGGAGAGCCATAGGGGTTCTTTCCATCAAAACTGCATCTTCTGCGTATAGCAGAATCGGATAGGGAGTTAACTCTACCCGGGAAGTGTCTTTAGTACTTTTAACCAAAACCTTGTTTAATTTATTAGTATAAAGGGCAAATAAAAAGGGGGCCAAAACGCACCCCTGTCTTACACCTTTTTCAGTTTTAAGAGATTTTGTACATTCCCCTTGTTTACCATAGTGGACCATGGCAGTTGCATCTGTATATAGTTCCTTTATAAAATCAATTATCACGACCTCCACTCCCATGTCCTCCATAATATCCCATAATTTGCTGTGTGACATGCAATCGAATACCGCTGACCGGTCCATAAAGGCCATATAAAGTTGGCCTTTCTTTGCAATGGAATATTTTGCTGCTACTAGTGTCAGGTTGAGGCACTGATCCAAGGTGCCCCTGCCTTTCATGAAACCATACTTCACTTCAGCAAGAATCTTCTTTTCCGCCACCCAAACTTCTAGCTTATTTAGTAATAGTCTGCCCATAAGCTTGGCTGTACTATCTAATAATGAAGTAGGATGATAGTTAACTAGATTAGAAGGTTCCCATTTTTTATATACTGGTATTATCATTGATTGCTTCCAGGAAGGTAACGGCCCAATTTTAGCTATTGAGTTAAAAACTATTGTTAGTAAAGGCGACCATAGTAATTTGTTTGCAAGGAAGATATCCATCGGGATCCTGTATGGCCCTGCAGCTTTCAGAGTAGGTGACTGTAAGAGAGCAAGCTCTATTTCCTCAAGATCAAAGGATATGTATGTTTTGTCCTGAAAATGGGGACAAACAGTATGTGAGGGCGAATCAACCGCCTTTTCAAAAATGGTCTGAAAATGACTTATCCATGCTTCCTCATCTATGTGCACCTCCAGAGATGGACCGCCTTTATCTGTCAGAAAGGGGGAGTTAATCACCTTCCAGAATGCTTTACTATCAGACTGATAGGAAGCTTGCTTTAGATTTTTCCATGCCTCAGATTTTAACTGCTTCTGTCTCTTTTCTCTGGCTAATTTATAGTGGGTCCTCATTAATCGAATAAGATCTATGGGGCTCATTACAATGGCGGAACAATCGTTCCGCCATCACAATAAGATTTACCCACCGCCATATTAGGATGGCGGTGGGTATCGCGGCGGACGCAAAGTACGTCCGCCACTTTTCCGCCAGTGGCAATCACACCGATTGCCTGGTGGGTGGAGCAGGGCCACTAATATGGTGGCGGTGCCTAGCAGGCACCGTCCGCCATATTAGGATGTGTCTGTGTAGAGGCCTTCCGTGGCGGCGATGCCGCCATGGAAAGGCTGGCGGGGATTAGGTTTGGGGGCCCGTTGCGGGCCCCTCTTGGGGGGGGTCGCTGCACTGGGGGGTACCCATGGTACCCCCCTGCATTTCCATGCACCAAGTGACAGACACCGCTTGGTGCCTGCCACGTGGTGCAGGGAAATGCGGTGCAAGCACCTTTAACATTGCGGACGGTGCTGCAGCCAGCAGCACCGCCCGCAATGTTAAAGGCCCAGGATGCGCCACCAGTATGACGGGTGCATCCTAATCGCAGTGGTGTGACCGCCGCATGTCTGGCGGGCGGTCCCAATCACCGCTACGGTGGCGGGCGGACCAAGTCCGCCCGCCATCGTAATCAGCCCCTTTGTCTCTGGGTTGCATTTTTAAGGCTTTACGAAGGTTTGCAGATGCTTCTGAGCAGTTCCTATGGTTTTGAGGGGTATCTTTTGTATGGATTGGACGGGTTAGTTGTAATCTGATATCTGTTAAGATCTTTTCGAACAACTCAAGCATCTGGTTGTCGTTTGACTGAGGATCTAAGCATAGCAAAACTTCCTTATAGTTTGATGTTATAATATTTGTAACAAGGTTGACCTCATTCACTTTATCCCATTTTAGGATAAAACCATTTTTTCTTGCTAAGATGGGTTTTGGAGCACGTTTACCATCTATTTTCCTATGATCTTTCCATGACAAGGCACATGAGAGCATTGCATGATCACTGAATTCTGTCATTTTAACATTCATCTTGGTGATACTACTTTTGAGATCGTCACAGGTGATTATATAATCAGTTGTGGAGCTATGATCTATACTATGGAAGGTGGGAAACAATTGGCCAGTGTCTAGGTCTATTTCATTTCAATAATTATCAATAAACTATTTAAAACATTTCCATGCATAGTGTGGATATAATGCTTGATTGAATATCCCTTGTGATCCACTATCCCACAAAGCTTAGATTCTGCTCTTTGTCACGTTTTTATGTTAAAATCTCCAACCCAAATAAGTTGTAAGGGATTAGGGTGGTGGACAATTAAGTCCTCTATGGTCTTTCCTAGATTCTCCATAACCATTTCCGGGTTCTCAAAGTCATTATTATATTAGTTTATTAACATTAGATCTCAGGTATCATAGCCTTTTATAA
This sequence comes from Calotriton arnoldi, assembly GCA_963921515.1. Classification (NCBI taxonomy): domain Eukaryota; kingdom Metazoa; phylum Chordata; class Amphibia; order Caudata; family Salamandridae; genus Calotriton; species Calotriton arnoldi. The sequence continues at coordinate 1,154,094 of CAWUFW010003872.1, read as the reverse complement.
CTAGGATGCAGATATAGGGAGAGTTATTTATAAAATTCATTATTTTAAACGCAATTGTATTGGCTATCATTGATGGCAGTGCTGAAGTTTGAAAAGAGCGATAACCATTTATGCAGATCGGATCGTTCTCCCATGTTTCTTGAACACATATGATCAGAAAAGTTTGCAACTCTTTATGCCATTCTACATTATTCCTTTTGTTGTTATATCCTGCTATATTCCATGAGGGTAGTGTATAGTTCAGACTATTTTCACAGTTTATAACTTCCTTTGCTTCATTATAGGGTGACACGATTGACAGTATACCATCATTCCGACCCATCCTCACCTCCCCGTTTCCCCCACTATGAGCACAAAATTGCTCACTCCCACCACCCTCCAGGCAGATAGTTGGCTGACCTGGTTGAGTAGGGTTTTCAAGTCCATCACAGGAATCCAGGTTTTCTTATGGGGCAAACCTGTTTAAAGTAGTGATACCAGTATTTTCATTGAACATCGGCCAATTTCTACCTATATGAGGCTCCATGACTGGCGTTGGAAATTGGCCTCTTAAGAAGCTATGCAGTTTTTAAAAAAAAGCCCAGCGGTACTGGATAGATCTGAGTCACTGCTGTGGGGCCTGAAGAAAGTTGGGATAATAAGTCACCCACAATCTGAGAGTTGTCAAAATTAAGGACAATACAATCCCAATCAGAGGACTTTGATGTTTGCCCTACCACGGGGTTCTCCTTGCCATGATGAGGTGATTCTGAATAAGATACCCTGATCTCGTGTGGTTAGTGAGCCAATGGCGTGCTTTATCCATTAGTTGGATAGTGGACTCTTGTTGCGTTGATCTCAAGACTGGGGTATTGACCAGGATTATAACAAAAGGGCAAGTTGCTGGCGGGAGGTTGAGGCTCTGGGAGTTAGTTACCCCCCAAGGATGGGCGGTATCTCTCTGTAATTGATTAATAATAACTTTCTTCGTATCTCCTGCAGGGAGTCTAACATTTGCACCCCCTCCAAAGATTTACTAAGAGGGAATCTTCCCTTCAACGTGCCTGGAGGTACTGCACCTGTACTCAATTAGACTGAGGCCCTCTCTAAAGTATCGGGCCTCCGCTCTCTGTGTAGCGTCAAATGGATGGGGTTTGTCTTAATGGTGTCTGTCCCTATTTTCCACCTTTTGCTCCCCCTGTGTTCGCTTGCTTCTGGAATCAAAATTTTAGACGAATTATTATGAGTTTGTATTAATTGAGTATTAACCTCTATATTTCTTAATATAAGTGTCCCATCGTTCATTATCTCTTATTTCTTAAGTTCAATAGAGTCCAGCCGTAGCAATATAGGTTGTAAAATTGAGGTCATTTTAGCAATTAAGTCCTCCACATTCAAGTTTGTCCGCGGAAGTTCAGAATTATCCTTCTGACAGACTGGGGTGGCCTGTGTTAGTGAAGCCTTTCTTGAGTTTTTTGATTTGGTGGATAAATATTATTTTAGGTCACCTCTCCTTCTTTTACCAGGCAAGTCCACAGTAGGGGCAGTTATGTTTTCATGGAGGGATTGAGGAGGGGGGAGATACATGTGAACGGGGTACTTTAGAGAGTACATGTATCCTATTAACCTCTTGCATCCCTTGGTTCCCTTGATTCATGTTATCCATATTGGCAGTCAACAAATTTCTGTTGCACACAGAACCTACCCCCCCCCAAGGGAAAGTCTCCTCTCTGCCATAGCAATCTCTTTTGAAATAGCGCTAGTGGATTTTACCAAAAAAGAATCTAGGGTGGATATAGTTACCCCTGCTGAATCCGCTGGGTTTGACTTCTTTTTTCCCCATTTGATCCTTGTTCCGTCCTCTGTATTCACCTGAGTCACCACTTTATAGGATCTTTACCTGAGGATGCCATTGATAATTTTGTTTGGTAGTATTTATGCAAGGTGCCAAAAAAAGTAAACTTTGGCACAGTTTCTGTGATAGATTGAGGTTTAAACAGAAAGTCTTGGGTGAGAGCTAGAACTGGTAAAGAGACGCAGAGGATTTTGGGAATGGAGTCCCCCAGCGGTGCGGCGTAGTATGGATCAAACTGCATGGCTTCTCCCCCTTTGAAGTCTTTCCAAGCAGCTACAACAGCTGCGGGCCGGCGTCACGCTTTTATAGCACAGGAAACGCAGAGGATGCCGGAGAATGGAGTCCCCCAGCGGTGTGGCGTAGTATAGATCAAACTGCACAGCTTCTCCCCCCCTTTGAAGTGCTTTGAAGTGGCTACGCATGTGTCCAGCTCTTGCAATGACTAGTTCCGAGTTGTTTCCCTCACGTGTGATGTTCTGTATCAACTTTCACCCATTGTTTGTTCCTTCAGGTGAGGTTCCAGACCTCACATGAAGCTTCACACCTTACCCGGACACCTGAGTCACCACTTGATAGGATCTTTACCTGAGGTTGCCATTGATACTTTTGTTTGGTAATATTTATGCAAGGTGCTGAAAAAGATAAACTTTGGCACAATTTCTGTGATAGAGTGAGCTTTTAAACAGAAAGTCTTAGGTGAGAGATAGAACTGGTAAAGAGACTTCTGATCACTGAATACTGGAAAGAGGTACAAGGCAGGGATGTTTGCATTACCACTGCTGTTTTCTCTAGACATAGGGCCAATGGCAGCTTGATGTCATCGGGACAGTGCCAAGGGTTTACTTGGGATTTGAAGCTGTGTTAGGAGAGAGGTAGACTAAGGGCCTGATTCTCAAAGGTAAACTTACAATAGACTCCATGGTCGGAGATGAAATCTCAGTAAATACTCCACACACACAAGTACAGAAACTATGGAGTCATAAAACTCTGCATGTAGCTTGTGAATTACAATATAATCCGCAGTCATGGTGGAGAACAACCCCAAGCAAATAATCCTCGTACATAAATAGGAGTGTGGAGTTGTAAAACTCCATATGTAGTTTGTGAATTGCATTTTGTAGTTAGTTTTGTATTTCTAAAAATTTACTACAAAGTGCAGTTTGAGAATCAGGCCCTAGGTATGCCAAAATCAGGAACTTTATTACCTGGCAACACAGCTGCAACAGTGGTTGGATGAAGCCCATATCCAAAAAAGGTGTTTTTTGAAGAGGTCTCATTGTAATAAAGAATTAATCAGACTGTTTCAATCATAGCACATATGGAATATACAACACTTATATTTTTAAATGCTTATGTTAGGTATTTGGAAATGGGTTACAGTTAGGATCCCGAAAAATACCTTGTTTTATAGTGATGTTCCAGGGTGGGTCCTCTCAGGTTTAATCTCTTTAAAGAAGGAAGCGGAAATGTGAGCTCATTGTTGTTAGGGGATCTGGCAGAACTGTAACTTTGCTGGTGACACTTTATGCCCACCTACTGCCAGATGGTGCAGTAGAGCAATTGTATCTGTCACACATGCTTCTTGTGTCTTTGATGCACCAATAGGTCATCTATGTATTGCACCAATACCGAGTCTTCGACATTACCAATGACTCCAGACACTTTTTCAAAATCTGATTAAAAATTGAAGGACTCTCTTTATACCCTTGAGGAACTCGGCACCATGCCAAAACACGGTCTCCGAACCAGAATGCAAAAAGATATTGGCTCTCCGGATGTAAGGGTATTGAGAAAAATGCTTGGCACAAATTAATCACTGTGAACCATTCTGCATCACAGGGAATTTGATAAAGAATCACTGCTGGGTTTGGCACTATCGGACAACAGGGTACCACAATCTTATTTACCCTTCTCAAATCTTGCACGATCCTATACTTACCACTTGGTTTCTAAATTCCCATAATAGATGAATTACAAGGACTCCCTAGTATCTCTCTCAGAATACCCTGTTCAATCATTTGCTCAATCACAGGAGTAACTCCTGCAATAGTCTCAGGACTCATTTTGTATTGTGGTGTTTTTGGAAATTCTGCACCTTGTTTGACTGAAATTTGAATAGGATCAACACCCTTCATCAATTCAATGTCTTTCCCTGTAAAATCCCACACATCAGTCATCACTGTATCTTTCAATTCAACAGGCAAATCCTTCGCTGTAAATAAAGGATATAAATAATTCACTTCTGTCCCTTGTCTCACTAACATCACCTTGAAAGCAACATCCTCATCTGGCGTTTGAAAAGCAATGCCATCTGGAGTACAGTAGATGGTGCAATTCATTTTGCACAACAAGTCTCTACCTAAAAGGTTTACTGGACTTGAATCACACACCACAAACAAATGTAAATCTCTGAATTCTCCAATGTGAACCACCATTGGCTTGGTCACCGGAGTTTTAATAAGCTTATTTGAGACTCCCACAACTTGGATAGTTTCTCCCAAGAGGGGTAGGTTTGGAATTTCTGCTGCTCTCACAGTAGAACGGGTAGCACCAGTGTCCACAAGAAATGTAATGTCATTACCTTCCACTTTCACATCCACAAAAGGACCACACTGATCTACCTCTAGAGATGCACCAAGCACACACTCTTCCTCCCCCCTCAGGCACCGTCATTGAGATGAATCAGAATCACTCTCAGGACCCTGTAACCAGTATTGTGAAACCATTTGTACATTTTGATTCTTACCGACTTGTTCACCCGTATGAAATTCAGTATTCGCACTGTATCTTTGTACTTGAACATTCACATTATTAGGCATAGGAGCTTGAGGTACTTGTACCTGTTGTACCTGAGGTACCTGAGGTGTAACTATCTGTTGCTGCTGCATCTGTTGATTCATAACCATTTCATTCTGCATCTGTGGATTAACATTTTGAACCATACCATTATTTCCTAAAAGGAACTTACACTCGTTCTTCCAATGTCCCATCTTTCCGCACGCATGACAAGGATATTTCTTTTTCATTTCTTCTCTATTATTTTTACCTTTGCCTTTTCCCTGAATCTGCACTTACACACCACCACTTGGTACAACATTTATATTAGGCACCTGACCATTTTGAAAATTCTGATTCTGACTTTTTATAACCTGTCTGAGAATTCTGCTAGGGGCGGGGCCTGCGGCCATGATGGCCGCTCGGAGCTGAAGCTCCGTGATGAACCTGCACACCAGCTTCCGGAGTGGCGCTTCGCCGCGTTGTATTCCCACCGAAAACAACTGGCCCACAATCGGAATGCAGGCGGATCAATTGGATCCAACGATCGCCTCTCCCCGATCCCAAGTGGCTGAGATATGTGCTGCTTTGTCCCCGTGGGCCAGTGAGCCAAGATGGCGCCCTAAGAACTACGGGAATACGCCTGGAGGCTGAGAGTGATGAGCCGCGTTGTTGCCGCCCTCCAATCTTCCAGCTGATGGCATCCTCGTCCCCCCTCTACCCATTTTCCCGAATCACCAAACTTTCCGGCAGACACCCCGGGGGAGAAAAACTCCGCTTTGCAGACCTCGCCTGCCTGCGCCATTTGAGAGGTACGGGTGCGGCTAGGGAGGGGGAGGGGCCCGTGAATTTGCCCTGCGGTTTCCCTCGCGGCCGGACCCATTGTGGGGACCGTGCCCGCGGCCTGGAAGTACACGGACACTGGCTGTGCACCGCTCCACTGCACGGCGAACACCCCCTCTAATGCTGCTAGACACGCTGCTGCTCCCCATGCTATCACCTGCGGCCCGGTGCATGGCTGCCGATCCACCCACTCCAAGGTGACTCAGAGCTGGGTTTCCAGAGCTGCTGGTTCTCACCGGCAGAACAAAGAACAGCACACACCCAGCGCCTCACAAAAGCGTCTTGTAATCCCAGATCATCGCTGCTGCCTGAGAATGCTACACTGGCTCCCCTCCAGCCATCTCTTTGAGTCCAGGGTCCTGATGTTTCTTCCAGGATTTTTGGCACTGTGCTTCTTAACCAACTTTAGAACTGGTGGCAACTAGAACTAGCCACTGAGCCATGAAGACTAATAGACTCGACGTGCCTGACTCTAAGATGGCTGCCAAAACCACACTCCTCCTACCTTGCCATCCTCACCAGCGCCTACCATCCGTCTTTGGTTTCTAGCCTTCTGATCCCCTCCTGATCCTCACTCTTCTCTGGCGGAGCCCTAAACGCATACATGGCCGCTTCCCGGTGGAGCCGCACCAACAGCTATAGGGGAGATTGGCCCTGGCACACCGCTATGGCCATCACCTACCCAGCCGGATCACGGACATTTGTCTCGTTTTCTTCCCCGCTGCTGTCTCCTTCCTGTGGATTACCTGCTGTCCCTGGTCTTTCCTATCCTGACTTTCGTGTTCGCTAATTTACTCCTGTATTGTTTATTTATCCATTATGTAACTACTGTGAAACGTTTGTAACTTTGTAACTCGCTGTGTCCTTATGTAAAGCGCTCTGATACCTCCGGGTCTAGCCAGCACTATATAAAACTCAAGTAAATAAATAAAATAAATAAATTCTGCTGTGCTGCTTTCACCTGTGCCCACATCATTTTCTCTTTCAATTTCTTATGTCTTGATTCAATATCATCACTACAATACTTCGTATACCTCCAAATGTCATCAATTGTCTTGTTCTGTCAGCAAATCAGATGCTGCTGAATCATATTACTAATCTCTGGTTTTAATCCGAACACAAACTTATATACAAAATGTCCCATATCCTTATCTGTTATACTCTCAAAACCACTATACTGTTTAAACACCTGTAAAAGCCTCTCAAAATAAGCATGTACTGATTCTTTCAACTCTTGTGTCGTCCTGTCAATCTTAACCCAATCTGTTTCTTTTGGAGAAATTTTACTCTTCAAGTAAGTAATTACTTGATTATATTTCTTCATCACTTCTTACGATGGTGCTCCAGTTTTAACATCTCTAGGGTGTTCCTCTTTTGGCCAATCAACAGCAATATAACACTCTGTGTATAAGTCAGCTGGAACCACAATGTCAAACAAACCATCTAAGTCTTTCAACAGCACTTTTGAAGCTTTCACAAACCTCTCTACCTGCTTATACCATTCAACAGGCTTTTCTCTCAATCTGGGAAATTCATTTGTAAAGGACAAAATATCCTGTCTCGTCCAGGGAATGTGAACATATCCACCACCCCGAACTTCTCTCATTGGATATATCATTTCAGCAGATTCTGTCTCTTTCAATGGAAGCAACGGAGATGCAGTCACACCTCTATTTATAAGCATTTCTTCTTTTTTTCCGCCCATCTGCCTTCCCATCGTTCCAAATCACCCCATCTTTTCAGAGTATTAATCAACTCTTTGATCTGCAATCTCTTACCAGATGCATTCAAACTTTCTAGATCCTTGTCACTAAAATCCAACCTATATGTCTTTTGCAAAGCCTTTGATTTCACAATGTTCACTCCATATGCCTGTGCAGCTCCTGCAAACTTCTCATGCAGGTTTTTTGCTCTCAATGTAATATTCTTAAACAAAAATAGCAACTCATCTTCCTGATATTTACTCAATCTGCCTGGACTGATTGTGCCAATAATCATTTCTTCTAGATCTACTCTCAGTCTACCTACGTCCATACTCGGTTTAGACTTACTAGGTGCCATTCCTCTAATCCAATCATCCAACTCCTCTGCTGAAGGTCCCACTGAACTCACGGATACTAAAGACGTTTCTCTCACATTCTGCACTAATCTTCTAGGATCTATTTGCACACTCCTCTTTGGTGTCTCTATCACATTCTGATTTTCTCGAAATGTCAATCAATGGTATTCCCATCTCATCCGATCCTGATCCATTTCATTCCTAACATTCTTCACTGGAACTGTCAATGCATGCACTCTTGAAATATTCTGACCCTCACTATACAATGGGACTATAGGACCAATTGTCACCGGAACTGACAAAGCTTCTGCATTCAAGCTCATCTGATTAATTTTCTGTGTCAATTCTTTCACTTTATTAAGTATATCAAGCTTTCTTTCCTGGGAAGCTTGTGCAGCCTGTGAAGACTGTGGAGCTAACGAAACTTGTGAAGCTTTTGGAACCTGTGGAACTTCTACCTCAATTAATGGTGCACTTGGAGTAATCCCTTCCGGGCTCTCCTGATATGGCGGAGGTCTTTTCAATAACATCTGATCCAGTAACTCATCATCAATTTCATTCGGATCTATATCTTCAGTACCTTCTACATTATTCTTTTTCTCTTTGCACTTCCCTCCAGCCTGATCCTCAACCACCATCACTGGATATAATACCTCTGTGATTACATCTCTTCTCCATCTTCTCATCTGCGCATCCCATTTAGCCTCTGAATACCATCTCAATGTATTCCTGTATTTTATCCCGTTCCTATCTCTTTCTCTCCTGTACGCATCATGTTCCCATTCTTCAAGCGCCTCATACTACATAGGTCTGGGATTTGGTCTCAACGAATTCATCCGTCTCCTCAAATCTTCTAGAATCTTAACATTAAAGGTACCAATATCTGGGAAAGCTAAAACTCCATCACCTTCTGTATACCTCAACCAATTCTCCAACCATGTACATGAATGATATCCACACTCCAACAACAGATAACCAGCAGGTGATCTAGGAGGTGGTGTAGGAACTCCCTCTCTAGCAAATATTGGCCTATCTCTTTTAAAGAAAGCTTGTACAATTTTTACCCACTTCATTTCCAACTCTCTGTCTTCGCTAGCTATTTTCAGAAATCAAGGAAATCCTTCCGTAATTCTGCTCACTCTATTCGCTCACACTTGTCCAATGCTAGCGCGACTCACACCAACCAACCAATCACAGCACAATTACTCGCTGCTTACGCACCCGCTATCTGATCATTGCCAGCGCAGCTTTTTGTGACGTCAGTATAACTCCTTCAACTGACCCTCCCTTAGTCTGCTCCACTAAATAAAGAAATAGTTCGTCCATTCAATGAGAATCTTTTACTTCCAGTAGAATAACGACCAGCGTCACTCTACTCTCAATCAAGTGAAAAGAGGTCTTGCTACTACTTTACGTGTACTTTCTAAAGTTTCGGAAGAGGACTTTCACTATTACAACCAGCTTACTCGCTTACTTCAGAATAGGTCCCTTAGATAATATCAACAACCTTTCGTTGTTCAATATTACAACAACAAAGTACTTCTCTAGTGTGTTACTTTCCACACTCTTCCTCTGCCTCTGTGGCTAAAATAACATCCTGGGATCTTAGGCAACTCCGTACCCGTACTTCCAGACTACATAGAACAAGACGCTAACACTTCATGTTAGTAACCAAAATCATTAATTCAACCATTAATTTGGCAAAATAATCAATTTTAACCATCAGGCTGCTACCAAAACTGATCCAGCGATTCGGGACTAATACATTTTCACTGACAAGGCCCAAATTCCTTACCCAACAAGTCCCTTCTCACTGGGTGAGTGTAATACCAAACTTACTAATATCCAATTTGTACCATTGATCCTACATATAATTTATGGCGATGCAATCTTTTTCTAAGTTGATAGGGTTTGGCAAATTAATACCTGACTCTAAATATACTTATAAATCAAGAATAAACACCTCTAATAAAGACAAACTCATTGGTATATTTATAATATTTTATCTAAAATAATGTGAAAATGCTCATCAATACCAAATACAGTATGAATCATAGACCATCACGAGAAACAACATTAGAGAAATTGGCAAAATGATATCTCATTGACAGTGCATGAAGGAGTGGAAAGGCGAAGTGACAGAAGGTTCAGAGACAAAATACATTTGCAAATGATTATGCAAATTCAGTTTACTCTCTATACTAACCCAGTAGGTCATAGGAAAACTACTCTTTGGCCATGAGAGCATTGAGGCCCCTCAAGAGAATTTGAAGAGGCAAAGTCTATGTCAGGAATCAGCAGACAAGAACAGCCAGCTCAAAACAAAGAGACAGCAACACAGGCCTCTCCTCACGCAGGTAGGAAACTGCAATCTCTCCTCTAACCCCTCCCACCAGAAACGTCAATTATACCCTAAAACCCAATAGTCCAACCCAGACTTGTGTCGGAACAGACAATTTCTCAATATTTGATAGGTTAAGGAAGGGGGTGTACTGTCACACCACTCTCCTTATGTCCATTAGCTCAGCGACTTATTGTTCATTTATTCATCTTATCAACTTCCACCCCAGGAAATACAATTTTGAATCGCTGTCATGGTACACATTTCCTCCAATCCCGTTCATGTAACAAACTCTGTGTCACTTTGTCCATTGTGCCGTTTCTCAAAGAGGAAGTGTTCCTACTCTCGATAAACAAAACTGTTTCTTCATGTGGACTCTTGGCAGGCACATAGGACCCGTGAAGGACATTTGTCTTCCACCTTCTCCTTCTCGCTCAGAATTAAACAATTTTATTTCTTTCATTAACCCAAACGTTTCTTGCAGTGCAGAAAACCATACTTCTACGGAAAACAAACACAGACATTATGAATCACTTACAGTATTTTCCATTTTACACACCCACCCTGTGTTGCATCTAGTCATGCGCAACCCGAGTTAATATTATTTTCCTAACATACATTAGTAAGAGAAATAAAGCAGCATTAGTCCTTTTATTAGCCAAAAGCATTTGTGGCCTAGGAAAGCCTTTGCGGCCTACTTCAGGGCTTTCGTTTTGCACTTGCGCAGTAGCATTTTCCCTCATATTAGACCCTTTACCGCATAAGTTTTTTCACAACACACAATTAGTAAGTATTACTGAGGGTTCAATTCGAGCAGGTTTCATTTCACGGAAAACCCTGCTCCATCAGTGCCGGCTTATGAGGTTACTCTAATGTGGGAATCCTTCAGAGAGCTGAGAACCGCTTTATGCGTAGACTGTTGTCAGTTCCAGAGGGATTCCCACTTCTATCTGTCATGAAGAACTGGGCATGCCTTATTTGGAGAACTTGATTGGCCTTGCCCCCCTGTTATTGTGGATCAAATGTTGGGGTACCCCAGAGGCAGGACTTGTTAGAACCTGCATCTCTGATTGCTTGTCATTAGATGTGGCGCACCATATCCCGTGGCTTTCCTACTTAAAGGCTACCTTTAAGAATATTGGGCAGTCCAACTTTTTTAAAAGATCCAGCAAAAATTAGCGTGGAACACAATGACCTGGTAATAAAATGTTATCTAGATTATTGTATGAATGCTCGCCTTGAAAAAGCCCAGGTTAAAGAGTCAATAGTAAACTACTTACTACTGTCAACCTCAAGAAACTTGGAACCATATTTGGTATGGGTCGCAGATGCCACTACCATATTATTATCTTACCTCTTTTAGGCTAAATATGTTGCATTTTAAATTTGCCTACTATGTTTCAGGGGTTTGCAGCACAACCTCACCCCCTGTTGTTGAGGTAATGTCTCCAAGCAAAATACATGCCACCTAATTTTGTTTTGCCACTAATAGTCAGTCCTGAGGCACTACTTTTTGGTACCCATTTTACGAAAAACAAAGGTAAGTCATTACAACGAAGGGCTTGTGTTCATGCAGCATTTAGACTCCCTAAAAATTTGTCATGTGTTGTTAGATGTAATAAAAGAGGCTTTTGATAATAGGAAACAATACGGTTTTTTAATTTACTTAGGAAATTTGCAATTCTGTATCTTTTGTGATGACAATGTAGTTTTTTATGGCTTTGGCTGGAGGGAAACCCTTTGTGAAATATGTATTTGTGTTTTTTATTGTGTTGATACTGCTCTGCTTTTATGGCTTTGGCAGAATAAAGATAACTTTTAACTGACTGCCTTCGATTGGTGGTAGGAAATAGGCTTTACCTGAAGTATAGCCATCGTACAAACAGATGATAAGCTAGCAAAGGAACTCCGAGACAGGCACTTAATTCGAGTGCAGCTTACATACCCTGAGAATACTGTGTGCATCACCATAAATAAATGATAGTGACCCCGATGACTGAAAACTTTGATGGCAGCGTGTCATCCATGCTATATGTATCCGAATAAGGAATGTTGATATTATTGTATAAAAATGATATCGCTTGGTGTTTAGTTGGTGAATTGCAGCCAATTTTGCAGAGTGTTCAACAAAAGTTAATGTCTATGTTTGTGACTGTTATCAGAACAAGTATTGGCAAAGCCAATAGGTTTCGCCTATGTGAAATCGATTGGTTTTGTCCATGTATTTTTAGACATGTTGCAAAGCAGTGTGAGCTGGTGCAACATGGCTTAAAGTTTTTTCAAAAAGTGCTATGACGCGGCCAGCGTTTACTGCGTCATATCGCTTTTTTTAACTTTTCGAAATGTTGCCCTCATGTTGCTCAATCACCCCTCACTGCTTTTACACATAATGCACAGCAGCATGAGTTGCTGTGCAACATGTCTTATAAAAATAAGCGCTATGATGCAGTCAACACTGGCTGCGTTATAGCTCTTTTTTAACTTTAAGCCATTTTGCACAGCAGCTCGTGCTGCTGTGCAACAGGTCTAAAAATAGCAATAGATTTTGCAGAGGTGAAACCAATTGGCTCTACCAACACTTGTCACATGAGATGTGCATCACCAGTGAAATGTGGGGTGTAATAAGCTCCAGCTCCTTCCACTAGATGGCAGCCGAAGCACTTTTAGCTGCAAACCATTTTTCAGCGAGTTACTTTTGTGTTCCCACTGATGTGGATGTACTGGGTTTCCTCTCTCTCTCTCTCTCCCTCTCTCTCTGCAAGAGAGATTTTTCAGGAGATTGCTGATGTGACCTGTGGAAGTGGAACTCTGGACATGCCCTCTGATATCAGATGCCAGGTCAATGATTTGCAGAGGGAGCAAGAGCTCCCTATGTCGTGTAGTTACTAAAAATACATAGGATCTGCGCGTTTGTTGGACAGCATAAACTAAGGGATTGGTGTCTAGACTGATTCCGGACTTTCCCACAGGATATGTCTGCCTATAGACCAGCTAGCTCACAGTGCCACCATAAGCCCCCAAAACTTACCAAGGAGCGAATAGTTTCTGGCAACCATTGAACATGACAATCCTTGACCCTTCAGGGATCGTGGAAACAGTACAGTACTTTTCGCTCAGTCAATCATGCTCACTTAGTCTCAGAGAGAACACAGAATAAACGTTGGGGATGTTTTCAATAAGCATTTATTGAACCACCGTCGTTCTAGTATAAAACATGTTTGCTGCGACAGTCAATAGACAGAAGCTAACGTAAGCGATTTCAAGCATCAACAGAGTAAATAGGAGGTAGAATTCTACCATGGTGCTAAAACAGTAAATATATGCAGGCATAAAAACATGGCAGTAATCAAGCGTACTCTTATGATGCGGACCCTACCTGAGTGTATCTAAGTGTATCTAGCATGTATGTTGGTGTGAAGCCAAGAATCCCCTAGGAAAAAGTCACCCCCATTACCTGATGGGAGAGAATTTAGGACCCCGTCTTGGTCATGAGTTGGAACCCCGCAAGGGATGTCAGGACGCTGCGTGTTGAAGCTTCAGCGTGCAGGGACGTCCGTGTCTTGTGTCAGCGTAGAAGCGTCTCCTCTAGTTACCTAGTGAAGGTGAGGTGCTTTTATACCAAAAAGGGAGCCTTGGGTTCGACCACAATCAATATGTTAGTACGATTATGTAGATGAGCCTAAATCAATAATTGCAACTATGCAAAGTAGCCCTGTCGCCCTAGAATGAAGATAGTGATGACTTTTGTACAGAATATGTTAATCCTGTTATGTACGTCATGTGCAGGGATTTTTCCAAGAATCCAAATGCATAATAAATGAGGCTAGTTTCAAGGATACCAATCAACACTTATTCAGCACATAACTGGGTAAAAGGTCAGTGCTAGAACCATTGTGCAGAGCAAGGTAGGACAAATTAAGGTAAAAGGTCGCTTTGCTACTTAGGCCTATGTTGGGGAACATAGCACCCACTCCTCATCTGAAGGTCGACAAGGTCAACTGATGCTAAATTAAGCCCGCTAAAAAGCATAAAAACATTGTCATAAAACCAATGTCTAAAAACATGTTATATGTAAAAAAAAAAGCTATTAAAATTAAAAAGCTCTACAAGTCCACTAAAGAGTCAATAGATGAATACACTGACTGAGCACATCGAAAGCCATGGTGCTCAGTGAGAGCAGATGAAAAATAAAACAAAACAATGTTTCTCATTCCAATTTGTTTTGCTTTGGAAAAAAGGCAGAATTTTTCCCATCACACGGAGAGCCAAATATTTATGTGTGCCGTGTGGGAGACGTAACATCACTGTTGCTCGCATTCGCAGATGATGGTCCATGTAACACCTCCTGTATCCGGTCAATGGAGCAAAGGTGATCTTCTCTGGTTCCCGCAGCAACAGCTGAGGAAGCACTCAACACCTGTGAGCCTGTTGTAGAGCTGTTGTCCGTTCCACCAGGAGCTGAAGCATCCTGTGGAGGCTCTAAGAATGCTGTCATCATCATGAGAATATGCTGAAGATACTGATACACTTGGGCCTTTAAGGGGTCCAGTAGCACGTCTATGTCCGGTGGCATAACTGATGGAAGGGTCAGACACAAGTCCAACACGCATTCGTATCTGCAAAACAGGCAGCGGAATACAGGCAAGATGCAGTCAAACCAGACGGGTCTGAACAATAGGAACCAATGCTCGCTTAGATCCCAAAGCAGAGGTGTGCCCAGATGAAGCACCATGCGTTCACGACAACGTCGCACCAGCAGTGCTTTTCCATATCTCTATGAACTGGGACGTCCATTGCAAAGCAGGAAAATTAAAACCAGGATACCTACCACAAGCAGTAGGACCAGCGGAAGCCTTCCAAAAACGCTTCCCAATACGGAGTGTATGAATGCTGGAATGACTAAGAAGATTGTCTGAAAGGTGCTCAACAGTACAGAAACTATACGTTTAAATAGGTGCACATTCCCCCTCATATCAGACATGTTAAAGATATGATGAACCATTTCCCGGAAATGGAGCGGGAAGATCGTACGGACTAGTGCCTGTATCTCAGATGAAGACCTTGCAACCTGGAAATCAAACATCTTTGGGGCTGAGGTTAAGGCCACATCTCTCTGAAAAAGCATGGCTTTCAGTCTGCTAAGAGAATCAAACCGTATGAAGGAAACATTCAATGAAGGCCATAGCGTTGCCTCCCTAACTGTGTAGGTTGGTGGAAACAATACTTGCGTGCAACAAGTAATCCTGGAACTTACTGTGACCAGATATGTGATGCCTGGTACCATCCCACAACAGCCTTGATCATTCAGCATCAAATAGCTCCCATTCGAGAGCAGCTCGAACACCGGATGAATCAGGGCAGTTGGGGAACCCTTCAGGTGACAGGACAAGTTAGCAACCGAAGCATTACAGGTCCTTGCAAACTAAGGACCCACTTAAAGCACTTTCACAATTTGAACCGCTGAGAAAAACTTCAGTGTCCCCATTCCTGCATCTAAATCTGTATGGTAATTCCCAGCACTCGTGTATGTATCCTTCTCCTAGCATCATCATCATCATCAAATACTTTATTTTCAATCACAAGGATCTTATAAAGTGCGAAGTGCCATAGAATGTAAAAATAGTACAAGCAATAAAAGCAATATACAAAATACAATATATAGCAATGGTTAAGGACAGAACAAAGATAAAAATCAATAAAAATAGCCCCAATTTTGACATACAAAGATTTAGGAAGCTATGTAATACATTTGGAGCATTTGATCCATAAAGCATGCCAGAATCTGGCCAGACCAAATACCACCACCCTGCGTGTGTCGGTGGCTAGGATTCTCATAGCCTCCAAGTAGTGCCCAGGTCCTACCAATCTACATAATGGCACAATCTGCCTTCTCCTAGCACTTCATATCTGCCTACCTGATGGTATTTGAGACAGTATTGGAATGACGTGACTGGCAGTGTAATATAGCCATGGATTAACTATTCTGTGGAAGGTGACTCAGCCATTGTGAAAGGTAACGAATAGGACACGTTACAATGCACGCCATTACAACACATTTTTTACCACGCAAAATCCATTACAACGAATGTCATTACAACGCGAGCCATTACTACGCATAATCCATTACAATGCAAATTACTATTCTAACTCCGCCGAGGCATTACTTTGGGGAATGCGTTGCAATGGCATGCGTTGTAATGACATGCGTTGTAATGGATTTTGCGTTGTAAAAATTGCATTGTAATGGCACGCGTTGTAACGCGTGCATTGTAAATAATGTCTCCCAAAGGTAATTGGTCCAATTTTTCAATGTGCAACATGGTATATTTTACATCTCTGCATGCCATAACCATCTGTCTTTCCGTTAGATTGTATACAGAGAACCGAGTCATGCTATTGATCTAACGCCAGGGCACATGACCAGAACGCAATGATTGTAGCATCCAGCTTAATAATAGATTGGATCGCAATTGTGATTGTCCATGTTGTACACTAGACAAATCCTGTTTCATTATATCTATTGCAGAAGACACAATGTTGCCCAGTAAATACATTCTGGATGATAGTGTGGTCATACCATTGTCGGCCACAGCCAAAGCCTTTTCATGGTTAACTCTATCTATTTCACATAGTCTCTCAGCAGCTTCCTGTTGAGAGATTTTCCATAGCTTGTTGTAAATAGCATACAAGAAGCGCTTCTGACGTGGCTTCTGGGGACCTAAACAAAATCCCTAAGATCCAAGTCATCTGAGAGAAGGGATAAGTGTTGTTTCACTTGGGACAGTGTTGAGGTCTTTAGCCACTTTAGGCATAACTTCCCAACACTGTAAGATGTCACCACCGAGTGTTCTGATTGTACATAGTGCTGATCAGGCCTATGGATACTAAACCCTTTGATGGTACCCTTGAATCTTGACTGACACCTATTTGTGTCGATAGGCCAAACCAACCATCCCTTCCAATTGGGGTCCGATGAATTGTAAGAACCATTGTGTACGATAACCTCTAATGTATCCTCACTGTGTAGTGTATAGTTTTACCAACCCTTAAAGTGTGTAAGCGAGGGAATACGAGGAGTGTTCAAGTCCTTGATCTTGGCTAGCTCAAGACAGTAAGTCTGTTGCACTGTCTCGTTCAGGAAAGTCATTTGATGTGGTATGAGGCATTCTCTAAATAATACCTCAGTTCCCTGAACTTGCCATTCTTTAGGCCCCCAGACGGATTTAGTGTCTATAGTGTCTTTCCAAAAGCCGAAACCATGTAAAGACTGTTGGGAAATAAAGGAAGCAGAGTATATCAGCTTAGTGTTATTGAGCATATTTTTCTTTTTCAGGTGTTGGTGCAAGCTTATAGTAATAAGAGGTCGGGTTTGAAGTGTTAAACCCAGCAAAAATAAGCAAACTTCTGTGCAAATGTTGTTGAACTACCTTTCGGCTGCGTTGGGCAATGTTCCCATTGATGGTAAGAGAAAACATTACGTGGGATACTTGCTTTGTGCAAAAAATGTGGACCATAGTGTTGGTAACAGAACATGTCGCCAAAATTTGATGTACCATCATACAATTCATCATTTGAAAAAGCAGCGGACTGTTCTAAATCAGACAGCATAATATGCACAGTTTCAGTGTCCCAATCATCAGAGAGAGTACTAGAGGTGATGATATCATTAAGAGAAAATTTGAATAAATGAGGTATTCTTAAAAGTTCAGTAGGACCATACACATCATAGGAAACTCCGTCCCAAACTATTTCTTCAGGAACTGGAACTGCTGTAAGGTTCACTAAGGAGAGGTCCCTCTGTTCACGGTGTGATGATGCATGCAGTTTCAGGACCAAGTTCACATGTACTGCGGAGCGTTCTGGGAGGTAATGTCCATTCAGGAGCAAGAAGAAGACAGTCACTATACCAATCCAAAGGACCAGGAACAGTAGACCAATTGCAATCCAGAGCTGTAGCCAGGGACAAATTAAGTAAGTCTTTTTCAGCCAAAGGTAGAAATCACAAATTCGTTGTTTGTGGGGAACAGACAGTGGTGGTAACTTGGGTTCACTTGGATCCGATGAGAAATCGTCAAAATCGATGAAGTAGCCAGACACAGTTTGATTTATCTTTGGTAGTTCAGCATGTTTTGTGGAACTGGCAGATGCCTCAGTTCGAGACATATTCACATAGATGTTGGCATTAGGACAAATTGAGATCTGTGTGTCATTTGTAGTTTCATGTTGTTCAGTTTCAACAGGTACAAGTTGCATTCTATTGTTGGTAACTCCTTCACTTCGTGAAGTGGAGTCTTCAAAGGGTATTAATCTTTCCATCTGAACTTCCTGTATGGTAGCAAGAGGAGATCGGTGTCTTCCCAGGAGCCCATGCGGCCTACTGTTGAGTATCGGCCTCATAGTGTGGTTTGATCAGATCAATTGAGATGAATCTCTTCTCTTTGCACCCAGCTAGGGGCGGAAGAAGTACTGTTCTTGTTCCTCCGACAGCCAGGACAGGTACAGGCACTCTGTAAGATGGCCCAAATTCTTTTTTGTCCACTATCTTTTCTCTGTTCAGGCCCCCAATCTTCGGGACCCAGGCAGGTCTTACCGGAACAGCTTTCACTTCGCCAGTGGTGGTGTGTTTTACTTGGATGTTGCTTTGTAAAATTGAATTTGTTGAGTTCCTGTAAAACAGCCAAACGATCATTGATGTCAAATGTTTTTTCATCCACCACTGTGCTGCCACAGTCGAGGTCTGGTATCCACATTCTTATCCCGAACAGGACTTCATATAGAGTACGCCCCCAGGGAACTTCTTAGCATGTTGTTAAGTGCCCTCTGGATCCCATATAGGTGATTGACTCAACTGCCACCAAGCCTAATACCCTAGCTGTTAAGGATTGCTTTAAGTCCCGGTTCTTCCTCTCCACAATCGAATTTCCCTCAGGATGATATGGAAAGGAGTACCGTAATACTACACCCAAACTTCCCATGGCTTCTTTGTAAGCCTGTGAGCTAAACCCAGGGCAAGGTTGGAATGTAATGGGCCAATTGCTTATGTCCCCATGAAGACTCGCAAATCCTTTATAACAGTTCGGGCGTCCCCGAGCGCTGAGGCCATACCCACAGGAATTTAAAGCATGAATCCACTGAGACCAAGATGTACTTGTAAGCCCCGTTAGATTGTAAGGGGCTGCAGTGGTCCAAATAGCCACATGCGAGAGCTCTCTTCGATATCAGTAGTGGTGTTTGAGGTGGACGTGCTACAGTGGAACCCACCATCTGCTGACAGATGTCGCACTTAAGGACAAAGCCCTTGGTCTGTTTAGTAAGATCAGGCCACCAATAATGCTGCTTCAGTAGCGAAACAGTTGCAGCGATACCTGCGTGTGCTGAACACAGGCCCTCGTGTGCAGCTAGAATTCATCATAATCTGCGGTCCATGTTTGGTATTATTCTATCTCCCACTCTTGGAATTTGAGCATACGGAATGTTTTGTGCATCTAACTTGTAGGAGTACTTGAGTAGAAAATCTCTTGGCAAGGCTGAGCTGTTGCGAGTAGCGTTTACAGCTATCATTATTTGTCTATAATCGTGCTGGATCGAGTAATTGCAGCAACGGCTGCAGTTAGCACTGTCACCTTGGCGGCTTCATCAGCCAATGAATTCCATTCAACGTGCACGCCAACATGCTGATGACTAAATGTGTGAATTACATGAACCCGTGGCAAGCATTCTTTTAGCTTTGTTACCTGTTACCAAAGCAGCTTGTGCTTTATTGTGCAACCTTTGGAATCTCTAAACCCATTCTGGCCCCAATAGTGAAGATATTCATTGTATGACTCGACAGAATAAAATGAATCGCACACAATGAGTGTGGGGAATTCCCGATCCGAATTTTTTAGTGCCAGTATCAGGGCTTTCAGTTCTGCCAACTGTGTTGTGCAATCTCCTAGAGACTGCGTCTGTGTATTGCTAGGACGGAGCTTGCTGTCCCGCATAAGTCCCTTCAGAATTGCACATGCTGCGGTGTATTGCTGTTTACTTCCTATGGCAGGCTTGGCAGATCCGTCAGTATAAATGATGTATGCATACTGATTTAGAGGCATTGCTTCATTCGGGAGAAGATATTCTTGTTCGTACTGCAGGAATGCTTGTGTTTTTATTGTAGAATCAAATTTGTAGTATACATCTGTTGCAGTGAGAGAATTAGCCCCTTGTATCCATCGAGGAAGCAGTGCTTCTGCGTTTGGAACGCTTGCTTTGGTAACAGCCTCTAAGGGTGGTACTGGAATCATGCCAATTATGCGTTTCCCCTGTGCTAGTGCTCTTTCTCTCACTACAGCAGTTTGTACTTCTGTCAGTATCTTTTCCGTGGATACAAAACGCATTTCAACGTTTTTGTACAAATGTCATTTGTATGCTATGCGTACTGTTTCGCCTTCATTGAAGGTGAGGTAAGTGTACGCTGATTGACCCACGACTACACGGATCATCAAATTAGTGGTATTTACACATGTGTGTAAGTGTTTGGAATTATCATGTCAGCTTGTAAGTAACAGAGAATTTCTCTGTGTTCCTGTGTCCAATGTTGGACTGAAAAATCAGATCTGATTAGGTAGTAGAAAGGTTTGGCCCTTTCAGCGTAATCCAAAATGTATGTTCCGCCAACATTTAGGAATCCTGAAATGGATTGTAAACCTTTCGGAGTCTTTGGAGTTTGGAGAAGTGCAAATTTTTCTAAAAAAATTAGCTGCCAGGCTTTTCCCTTCACTTGATATCTCATATCCCAAAAATTGGACATTCAGGTGGGCAATTTTTGTTGCCATCAGTGGCGAGCTCCAGAATTATGTTGTTCACCCTCTTCAAGTGTTCCAATAACTCATCGTCCATCAGATAAATATCATCTATGTAGGACAATGCCTCCTCATCACAATTTTGAAGTAACTCTGTTACTCTTGCTGAGAACAAACCAGGGCTGCTCTTGTACCCTTGGGGCAGTCTACAGAAATGGCGTTGAGAGCCGAAGGCCGAGAATGCGGTCAAATACCTGCTACCAGGCGCTATAGTTTGGCAGAAGAATTAATCAGAGATATCTAGTGTTGTTTTGTATTTTTTCTGCACAATGTTATTCATTATTGCGGCACTGTGTGCATTTTGTACTGCAAATTTGCGTGTGCATGTGTTTAAATGCCTGTAGTCTAAAACTAGACGGTATGTAAGGATTATTAATGGAAGAGGTGCAGTTTTCAATCACACCTTGGCACTCAAGTTGATCTAAGATCTCCCTGACTTGTTTCTTTGTGCCATGTTTTATTGGGTACTGCCTCTGTGAAGTAGGAGTAGATTTTAATGATATTTCATGGTGAGGTGACTCAGCATCCCATCCTACATGATTGCGGTAAAGTCCGGGAGCTAGTGCTAATGCCCAGTCCTGTGCATATGAATGTTTAAGTGACTCTGGAGCGAGGTCAGAGAAAGCTGGCAAAATTAAATTTTCCCCCTTGGGACACTCCATAACGAACTCAGGTGGCCAATCTATTTCAGCCAAAAGGATGTTGTATTCATATGTCAGTTTCTCCCAAAAGAGACCTTTCACTTTCCTGGGTATGTCCCCCTCCATTTGGAGCGTAATTTTGTATAAACAATGTCGGACACTTACCCTTGTACCCGGTGTCTCCCCTGTGATATGTTCATTCAATGCCGTTGTCACCAGAAATTCCATCAGGTTCTGGCGAGCAATTGTTACTTCTGCTGCGCTGTCTAGCATCGTCAGAGCCCATTTCCTGTTCAGTACCAGAGTCCTCAGTAGCCTGGGCATTTTTTTATTTTAAGGCCAGCTAACTTCTTTTTAAATTGAGGTTTAATTTTGATTTTATCTTCTTGTTTGATAATGTAATCTGAAGTGGGATGTGTCTCCTTTTTCGGTTTGACTCGCTCTTCTGATCTGTGTTCTGACTGTCCTTCCCTCTCTGAGTCTCTTGATGAACTCTGAAACGAACGAGAGGAACTTGTATCAGTATCCTGATACCTGTCAGGTTTTTTAATATTATCACAGTTTCTAAGATTATATCTTTTTTCAGAGGGTTCCTGTTGAGGAGACCCACCCTGAGATCGTGATGCATTATGCTTATTATTTTTTTGTTTTTTTGTTATCCCATTTCTTTTTAGAAGAATCGGGTGCTTGCTTCGAGTTATTCTTTTCAGGATTACCCGTTATTTGTGGTTTCCCGGGTCTAGCTCCCAAGTTATCTCTACCCAGCAAAGCATAGGTTTCTTTGATATTCTTAGGTAGTTCTCGCTCCTGTTGTGCAGGAGTGACTTTCCTAAGGCGTTGGCATATAGCCACCACTGCTGCCTCACCTTTTATGTTACCTAACATAATTGCTGATACCTGGGCAAAATTGCCCATCAGTTTCATCCCTAAGTCCAGGGCAGGTTCTGCCCCATACTCATTCTGTATTTGTTTCAATACATCTGGTATAATTGCTATTGAGGGGGTACCATGAGTTCTGGTATAAACAGCAGCGAAAACTGTACCCCAAGGGGTACAATCCTCTATCGGGGGAGCTGTGCCCATTGGCAAGCAGATTGTTAGTATTCTGTGTTTTTCCGTCGGGCCTGTAAAGGGAAATACTGCTTCAAGCTGTGCTATTTTCTGTGCTACCCAGAATGGCATTTGCTCACGTTTAGTGGGCATTCTTCCCATAATCGCGTTCAGCGTTTGTGGGCTGATATTTGTCGTAGTCATTTGAAATTGACCAGCTTGAGTAATCCATGCAGGTTGAATTGTAAGTATTCTCATTGAGAACTGTGTAAGGTTTCTGCATAGTTTTACTATGTCTCTGTAAAGTGTACATAATTCTACTGCTGAATATGTAACAATCTCTGGATGCAGTGTGTAAGCAGCAAGGACCGGCCAGGTCACTCCTTCTCTGCTGAGCGGACCGAATCCTACATTTGGTGTGGTGTGGGGGAGGGCACCTTTAAACCAATTAATATGCTCTTGGTATGTTAACGTATGGAAAGTATTCTTCAGGTATGTCGTCTTTAATGTAAGTATGAAACAAATGTGTGCATGCATCTGTAGGCGGGAATTTGACCCAAGACTAGAATACCTCTGTCCTGAATGTTTCGTGTGTCTCTATCACGAAGGTAACACCACCACCCGTTGCCAGGAGGCGGTATTGAAATAATTTCATAGTAACTGTATGTCTGCAATTTTCTGTAATGTTAAGAGCACCTTCATGCTCTTCTTCCCCTTCATTCGCAACACCATCTTCATTGACAGACATTGTAAGAGGAAGTGGTAATGAAAAGAGATAAGGTTTGCACAGTGTGGAGAACTGTAATCCTTCAAGATTGAAAAACCTACAGCCAATCCATACGTTATACCTACTCAGCTGCGGCGGATTTCCCTTCCCACTCCAGACATCTCTGGTATATTTGAGTAGGGTTCTCAGAGAAAGCACTACTGAACTACTCAGATTTGACCGTTAAATAAGAGCCAAACCAACGTTGGAGGCGCCATGTCGTGTAGTTCCTAAAAATAAATAGGATCTGGCGTTTGTTGAACAACATAAACTAACTGATTGGTGTCTAGACTGATTCCGGACACCCCTACAGGATATGTCTGCCTATAGACCAGCTAGCTCACAGTGCCACCATAAGCCCCCAAATCTTACCAAGGAGCGAATAGTTTCTGGCAACCGTTGAACATGACAACCCTTGACCCTTCAGGGATCATGGAAACAGTACAGTACTTTTCGCTCAGCCAATCGTGCTCACTTAGTCTCTGAGAGATACACAGAATAAACGTTGGAGATGTTTTCAATAAGCATTTATTGAATCAGCTTAATTCTAGTATAAAACATGTTTGCTGCGACAATCAATAGTCAGAAGCCAACGTAAGAGATTACAATACCAACAGAGTAAATAGAAGGTAGAATTCTACTGTGGTGCTAAAACAGTGAATATATGCTGGCATAAAAACATGGCAATAATCAAGCGTACTCCTACCTAAGTGTACGTAGCATGTACGTGGGCGTGAAGCCAAGAATCCCGTAGGAAAAAGCCAATCCCATTACCTGATGTGAGAGAATCGAGCACCCGTCTTGGTCATGATTTGGACACCCCGCAAGGGATGTCAGACCGCTGCGTGTTGAAGCTTCAGCGTGCAGGGACCTCCGTTTCTTGTGTCAGTGTAGAAGCGGCTCCTCTAGTTACCTAGTGAAGGTGAGGTTCTTTTATACCAAAAAGATATCCTCAGGGTTCTACCACATTCGATATGTTAGTACGATTATGTAGATGAGCCTAAATCAATAATTGTAATTATGCAAAGGAGCCCTGTTGCGCTAGGATGAAAATAGCGATGACTTTTGTACAGAGTATGGTAATCCTGTTCTGTACATCATGTGCAGGGATTTTACTAAGAATCCACATGCATAATAAATTAGGCTAGTATGAAGGAAACCAATCAACATTTATTCAGCACATAACTGGGTAAAAGGTCAGCGCTAGAACCGTTATGCAGAGCAATGTAGGACGAATGTAGGTAAAAGGTCGCTTTGCTACTTAGGGCTAGGTTGGGGAACATAACACCTACTCCCTCTACCGCGAAGATCTTGTGCGGAGCTGGGGTAGCGGAGTGGAACAAATAGGTGCGCCCCGCACATTTGCTCTGTGCTCCCGACTTCTGCGCCCAGTGGGAGGCGGGGGGGCGCTGGAGTGAGTTGGAGCTCCGAGCCCCGGGTGCCTTTATTGAGGCCTCCTGAGGGGTCTCGCATTAAGCCCTGTGGCTTTTTTTTAATCTCCACTCAAGCCACAAGCTCCATATAAGCCTCTTAAGCCTTATACAAGCCTCTCACTAGCCATTTGTGATTCTTTAGTGGTGGGGGCCTTTGTTGTTTGCTGTGTGGCCTGTAGGAGAGCCACTTTGGAGACTTCTTTGTTGGAGGGGGCATTTTGTTGAGCCCCTCATTTTCTTCCTACTACCTACTCCTGCAGATTTTATTTTAATTTATATTTTTCCCCCTTCCATAAGGCTGGAGGGGAGGCAGGCAGTGCTGGTGGCACAAGCCCAAGTGGGTGAGCTGGCCATCATAGTCTTGTGTTTTCACAGTGCGTATCTGTGCGCCTTCCAGTGTGCAGTAGAGGTTTAAGCCGCAGGCCCCCTCTGTGGCAGGTAGGCGGCTGGCATTAAGTCGGTGCGGCTTGTGCCTCTTGGAGGTAAACCTGCTCTCTGCACTTTGCACTCATATTCCTCTACTACTAACCCATTGCTCGCCACTCAGACGCTGTATCCTGTTTTGACTACTCTCTGCTTCCTGCTGTTGGCCCGCATGTCTTTTACGTGCCTCAATCTGTTGCCATTGCAGAGAGTTTATGCGAAGAGTACTTCCTGAGTTCCTGCCTAGTGCAAAGGTGCACATTTTCTCAGATTGTTCTGTACGGCAGCCTATAAGTTCGTAGGCGTGGGTTTTGAAGAACGTCTTGTGAGACTACATTGACTTTCAATTCTGGGCGAGTAATTTCTTCTTCCCCTAGCCGAAATCCAAAAGTAAGAAGATCCATACATGGTGCTAGAAGTTCCCAGCAACATCTTTTCAAATCCCATCCAGTTATTACTGTTTTTTAAGGCTGCCTCTGAGGCAGTGTCTGAAGATGTGAGCTGTTATCCCACCGCCCCTCCACTCTTGGTTTGGCTCTCTCCTTTGGGCTATCGATGATCTAAGTGGGCCAGTGCCGACAATGGGTCTCTGATGGCTGGTGGTGCTCATAAGGACTTGGTTCATCTGCCTTCATCTATCTCTTCAGCATCTTCTGTGGAGTTGCCTGTAGCTGCCCAGTTAATGCCCTTCAACACTATGATAAACTGTTGTTCTGCAGGTTTATCGCCTGAGGGTGGCAATTGTGGGGGGGCCTTGTAGGCTCAGCATCAGAAGTGCCTCTGAGAAGCGAAATCTGCATCGATGCAGCTACAACTGTTCGCAAAGAGGAGATGACGGGTTAAGATTTTACTCTCCCGGACATTGACATCAATTTGAATATGGAGGGTGGAGGGCCCTCTTCCTTTGGTTCCCCCCTTTCAATTCCCCCTTCTGCTCTCAGCATCCATCTTTACCTCTACTCTATTGTAGTTCCTCTGCTTTGCAGAGTTCACGTTCCGAATTGGATCATGATATTTTCCTTCCAAGTACGCAATTGAATAGTGGTAATGGAGGGGAGGGTGACCCTTCTGATATTATGTTTTGCATTGAAAAGATCTGATTCTCCATTTTGTCCCTATTGGAAAAAACTGTGCTCAGTTCCGATTATGTATTGGAGATGATGTCTGCAATTCTGTTTGAAGATCAGAATGTAAACAAGTTTGGTTGTTCTAAGTTAAAATCAACAGTACAACCTTTTAAGGACAATATTGTTAAATGAAAATCTAAAATGGTTGTGCCCTTAGGAGGGTTAAAAGATGTTTCTGTTCAAACTGGTATACTATTGCATCATATACTGATGCCAAAAATGTCTGTCATCCTGAAAATGAAGAGCTATCTTTAAATTTGTTTGGGGATTTGGACCAATGCTCCCCTCTAGGGAAAGCTCAGATAGAGATGTTCCCAATGTTTAAAAAGGGGTCAAAAACAGGCACTATAAAAGCTGGGACAGTAAATAGATCATCATTGCAGTTCGGTGTAAGACGGGAAGGGGTCCCATCAATTGCTGGTACATCGACTGCATTGTATCCTACTGAGTCAAGTGGCATGCTGAGCAGGACTTTGATGGAGGGTAAGGTGGAGTCTTCTGCAAGGAGTCAGAAGGGTAGGTTTAAGAAACTAAAAAATAAAAAAAATAAGATTTCCTAAATGGAAAACAAAATAACTGCATTATCCTACAGTTTCTGATGCGCAGTTTGAGGGTGGGGAATCTGATAAAACTCCCTCCAGTAGGCAATGCCTCAATGGCACCTTCTACGCAGAATTTCCCTTATCATGATCCTAATGTGTTAAAGGTGAGAACTAGAACAGTGTAGGCTATTCCTACTTTGCTATCTCATACCCTTCAAAGGGTCCTGCCTCTTTTACCTAATACTTCGTTTGGGCCTCCTGGAGTGGGAGGGGGAACGGGAATTGGGGTTTCCCCTCCCTTACTCGAGTTGGGTCCTAGTGATGTCAATAATCCAGTTGCACTGATAGCTTTCAAGGGGGAACACTCATCGAGTATGAGAAATGTAGATTATGGCACCTCTGTAGTGCCTGTCTCGCACCCTTGTCCCTGGCCCAACCATGGGGCAAAATCTTTTTGTCCAAGGGTTGGGGAACCTTTATGGATTCCCCCGTAGCCCCCCCACAAAGGACCTGTGTGGAGCAGAACACTGTGTGATCCATTTTGAATTTTATTTTGTTATCTAACAACGATACTCCCCTGGTTAATAGAAGCTCCATTCTAAATTTCTTTATGGAGATTGATGCCTTAAAGCTGGTGAAAGGTGGTGACTTACTAAATGTAACTATTCATTCGCTTGGATCGCTACCATATTCCAGAGTCACCTTTGGCTCCCTGGTCATTGCTAACTTGGTTGCTCAGAACTGTGAGTACTTTCTAAAGCGAGGGATCAGTGTTGTCCCTGTTCTCAAGCATTGGGAACCCCTGATACTACATGGGAATGGTCCAAAGTTTTCCATGTCTATGATCACTGATGCAGTGGGGCCTGATTCTGATTTTATACTTGAGAACCCCAAAGATGCAGTTATCTCATTAGGGCAAGGGGGTCGAGCAATTAATATGGTGGAGGGTCTGGCATTCCGTCTCTGTGCTACTGATTAAAAGGATAATCTTTCCCAGTGGAGCTGGGTGGCTCGTGCCTTGAATAACGTTCATCCTTTATCTAGGATTCGTGAACCCTTGAGGCAGCCTGGCCGTGTTATTTTTGTCATGGAATATGTCTGGGTTGGGACAAGATGAGGAAAAACTAAATTTAAAAAAATCTTTTGATCCCTTAATTATGTAACTTGGTCATGTACAGAGTTTGACTCCAGTAGTTATTTTATATTCTTCTGTAACGCAAGGCGTTCTGAAAGGGGTCATGCTAGTGGGGGGGGGAGGGGGGGAGGGTGCAAATCTGCTTAAGAATACGGTCAATTGGAATCATGTGGTCTTTATTCATCCTTCAGATTTGTGCTTATGTTTGAAGTTGGCATTCCTAGGAGGTGATAGTGGTCCATCATGCTTTTTATTAGTGAGCAAGTATATTTCACCTGGGAAATAGTTTGATTACCCTGTGAGCTCACTTTTTAGTTCGAGCCTGAGCCAGCGCGCAAGTGCTGCTCTGGGGATGATCTGGGGTAGTTCAGTAGGGGAGAGAAGCCCCGCCCACTCCCCCACCCATCTTTTTCATTGGCTTGTGTCTTTGTCCTTCTAAATGATGTGTTCTGATTCATAAATAAGCTTGTTAGTCCCTCCTTAGTATGGCCATGTCCTCATTTCTAACCTCCCATGGCTACTGGCCCCTTTAATTGGTTGTTACATGATATGTGTACTATCTTATTTATTGAGTTTCTCCTATCTCAAGCACCACGACGTGCTTTGCTTTCCATTCAGCGGGCCATGCCCGCTTTCACTTTGAAGCAGCCAGGACAATGGTGGAGGTTTGTTTTCAATGCCATAGGTCTCGCAAATGTCGAAGTGCACATAAAAGTCTGAAAGGCCCTGCTTCTGAGCGCCCCATACAATCATCGCTCCCCCCCTCCTTCTCCAGGAGGGGCCCCTTTCCCGGCCATTCACCCGCTCCCCGCCTCAAATTAATTTCTAGGCAGATGTATTCAGTGGCCGGCGGCGTTCAATGGGGCCGTGTGGCAGCCCCCCATAATTGGCGTTAAAGCACTGGAGACTAGGGAGGATATGCAGGGAAGGGACTCCCAAGTCCCATTGAGCAGCGTCCCCACCCGCAGTACCCTCAGCTCGGAGGAAGGGGCAGTCTGTGAGTAGAAGTAGAAAGTGGCAGGGTGTGAGGGAGCCGGGACTGGTACGGACTGAGGCTGAGGGGAGAAGTGCATGGGTGCTGTGCTCGACAGGCAGGGCCTCGATGGAGGGACATTACCCCTGGATTGCACAGACGAGGGCCCAGGGAGGGAATTAGTGGAGACTGGAGGGCTGCTCTCTACAAGCAGAGAAATTGCGCTCTACGCCCCACAGGCCACGAGAAAGGGTCAGTGGCTCTGCGCTCTACAGTACAAATGGGGAGGGGGGGCAACGGAATGCGCCCCCCATGGTGGGCCTCGATGGAGGGACAGCGGTTTGGCTCCCCTCTGGCAGAGAGCTTGGAGGGGGATCTTGGAGAGCTGCACTGTACAGGCAGGGCCGAGGATGAGGGAAACAAGCGTAGGACTGAGCGCCACACAGGCAAAGCCCTAGAGAGGGTGCTTCCGGCCTTTGCGCCCAAGAGAGATGGTCCCATGGAAAGGAAGCGCGGGGCTCTGCATCCTGCTGGCGGGGGGGGGGGAGGTGGTGCCTCAATAGTCCAGAGAGAAAAAGGTTGCGTGCACCTCACAGGAACGGTATGAGAGGCTAGGAGAGGGTCCCCCAAGGATAAAGGTGCTGGTCTCACCATGCATAGAGAGGCCACTAAACAGGGTGCATACGCCTAAGAGAGCCCGCGGCGAAGTCTGCAACCCCCAATGCTCATACCCAACCGGTGGATCCCAGGAAGAAAGGGTCTCGCACAGCTGAGGCAATCTTTTTTCCTCGCTATTAAAACAGTCTATAAATAGTAACATTTGTCTAAGGTTATAAAAGTAAATACATTCTCCATTTAGGTCACAGTGAGCGTGGGGACCTCAGACTGAGGTGAGCTGGGGCAGAGCAGAAAGTGTGTCTCTCGAAGAAGGAAACCTAGGTTGGGATCCCGGGCTCCCCACTTCATCAACTTGTGTGATTCTTGACCTATTGCGCCTCCTTGTTCCATTATGCAGCAAAATTTGCAGCTCTTTAGAATGTAAATATTCTTATCTAGCTATTTGAAACCTTAAAGCGCATCAAACAAAGTTGGTAGATACTACTAAGAAACACTGCAAGCAATCTCCGACCACAAAAATGCATGCGTTCATATGCAGGATTTCACTTCGCATAAGTAAGGGGGAGAATGAAATAAATCAGTGTCAGAGAAACGCGCACGTTCATGTCTTTTTGCTTCCCACAGAGAACCCGCTCAGCAGAAAGCACCTGTGACTGGACAAATGAAATTTCCTCCAGGGTCATAGTGTCGTGGACTCAGTGGAGGCTCCTAAGTGGCCGCCACCTTATGTTTGTTTATCTCATTAGCCCCCTTCGCGTGGCCCAGCAGGGTAAAGGCTGGCCTGTAATCGTCATCAGAAAGCGCAGGTACACGCCAGCTTTTGGCATGGCAGGAGACTTGACGTCATACCGGGTATTAACATCACGATCCTCTTTCTGGTGGTAGCACTAAACACGTGAGTAGGATTGTCATCAGGAAGTGTAGATTTAAGCGTAATATTTTCCGTAGTCCAGTCTCAGCTCGAAATGGTCACCTGCAACCTAGATAGGATAACCCTTCCCCCCCACCCCACCCCCGAAAGTGTCAAGCCCCTCTCAGACTTGACTAAAGGATAGCTTTATTTCAATGGCGACATTTTATGCCGCAGTGTCTTAGGTTATGTAGTTGTGTTATGTCGTATTAAGGAATGCTATTTTAATATATGGTGTATGACATTACTCTGGTTTATTTTGAGATTAAATTGTGTTATTTTGTGATATATCGATGTTTAGTTGTCAGTGCTTTAATTTGAGCCGGTGGATGCAGGCGGAGCCCCGGAACTCATTATGTGGGACCGTCACTTATTTTTCCTCTACAGATTTTTATCCAAAGCAAGAGAGAGAAAAACATAAACGGAGGAAAGAGTGAGGAAGAGAAAAACATGGGGAAACCGTGTCAAAGGGTGAATGCGGGGATGAAAACGAACCTTTCAGACTAGTAACAAGCTTTTGCAATGCAACAGGTCTCGCATTTACGCGAGTTTGCGCTATTGGCATTGTAAATGACAATGCCTTTTATTTATGTTTTGGTTTTTGAAAAATAAGTAAAACGCATTGTTATTTATAATGCGAATAGCTTAAACTCGCGTAAAAGCGAGACCTGTTGCATTGCAAATGCTTTTTTTTGGGGGCACCCGTTTTTTATTTCTCCATCTATAAAATACCAGCCATGACGAAACGAGGAAAAGTTACTCTTTTCCACTCCAATAGGCTGTAGAAAGCCAGTGTGGCGCATGCATGTCCAGCACCCGAGTACATTTGCTCCCTGGATACATCAGAGTGCTGCTGCACCTCCCTGTGCTCTGGAGAGTTTTCACAAACACCACGGGGCATATCTACAAGGGCTTTATCTCCGCTTTTTTGGCTTTTAACCCCTTGACCGCGATCGGAATTCCGCTCGTGTGCTGGACATTCCGAATGCGGGTGCGGTCGTGACGAGCTCAGCTCGTCATGCGCACAGCGCTACCGCGCAGCATGACGAGCTGAGCTCGACATGCGCATCGAAGGGGTTAAAGCCAAAAAAGCAGAGCTAAAACTATCGCCCTATTAACAAGAGGGTGCAAACATGCATAATCGCATGTTAGCATCCCTTTTCCCAACGCCTCCCTTTGCATATCTAATGAGATGCAAAGTGGGCGTCACTGGGCGTACCCCAGATGGTCTACCTTGCAAATATCGTTGATGTTCACATCGCGATATTTACAAGGCAGCCCACAGGATTTTAGCATACGTTAGATTTTGGCGAAAACGACCGTTTTCCCAAAATCTAACGTCTGCTAAAATCCTGACTTACCTATGTTTGACATAGGGGTGGATTATGCTGATACGACCACAGGGTCGTATCAGCAAGGATATCGCCGCTTTGCAGGGAACATCGCTGGTTTTCCAGCGATGTTCCCTGCAAAACGGCGATTTCCCCCGCTATCGCTGGATTTCTTATCGCTGTTGTGAAAAGCGTTGTTAATACAGCGCTATCACGGCGATGAAATCCAGCGATAGGATAAACATCGCTAAACGCGCTTAGCGATGTTTATCTATAATCATTGTTGATATGCCCCTATATCCTTTACGCCAAGATGGATCCCGCCGGATGGCCCTTGAGGGTGGAAGGGGGTGCACAGAGCTTCACTAAACAAAAGGCTGACCTTTGGAGCCCGGGTCTGTTGTGTCTGCGAAAAGCGTTGATCAGAAATCACTGCTGGGTTCAGGCAATTTTGTTCTTTGTTTGTCAGCATTGGCACCTTTGAAGAGGGGGAGGAGTTGGTATGTTTAAGGAAGGGATTGCCCCCCCCCCCTCCTTTCTCATGCATGTTCATGCAGGAATGGCTGCTGGGCACCAGGTCAGTAGAAGAGTTTTGAGAACAGAGTTGTCGATGGCTCTGTGTTGCGAGAAGGGAATATTTACTTTTTTGGCTACGTCGGTATTAAAATACTGTGTCACTTAGCTTGTGTGATGCTGATGAGCAATGAAATTCATACCTCTATCTTCTACTTTCCACAAATGTAAACATTTGCTGCCATGTTTGACGGGTGTAGGTTCAAAGTGCACCTCCTTTAAAAGTGTGTTTATTTTATTCTCTTGGTCCGAGGCAACAAACTTTCTTCAATTTAAATTATATTACGTGGATCTAAAGTTATTGAGAAGGGCGGTATAATTATTCTGATTTTTGCTAAAGTACATTACAATAGCACACATTAAGACCGAAATCAGAACGCAAACCCAGCCTGCCTGAAAATGCAATAACAGGCTGTTAAGGCAACCAGCAGTATACTTACTACGTGCGTATATTTACCGGGAAAATAGCACCTGTACTAACTGATGGAATGCATGAGATGTATGGCACAGCTCTATCATCGACCGGAAAAACCTAAGAACTTATTAAAACTGACAAAGTACTGACTACTTCCTTACACAAAACTGAGTCGGGCTCTGGTCTGCGATGCAAACGTTTCTATAGGCCATACCCGCACTCCCAGAAGACGTTGCTATATCGTACTAATAATGGTAGATAGTACTCCACAAATGTGCTAATGAAGAAAACGTGTTCCACAATTAACAAAATATTTCTTGGTGCGTCAGAGGGTCAAAAGAAGCCGGGAGAAGGTGGATGAAGACGGCGGTCTAGGGATCTGTAGGAGGTGCGTCTACAAGTATATTTTGGTTTACTGTGATAACATTTTGTAATGGGGTTGTTGCTTCCTGTTAGCCGTTGTAACCTTATGAATTTCTCTCTTGGTGTCAGTTATGTATTGTTTTGAAAAACGCTTGATTTGAGTTCCCTTTACCAACTTTCAATCAAGTGTTATGTGTAGAGCTCGACAGGACTAATCAATCACCCGAGAGGTATCCATGCGCTGTGCTGCAGGTATCATTCGAAGAGCCAGGTCTTGATTTTTAGGTCGAGTCTAGCGCAGCGCGCATGCGCTGCTCTATGGGAGGCTTCTTGTGAGCACTCCAAACTTCCCCTAAACTTCTCTGTGTGAGTTTGGTAACTCCCACACATTCTATTGGCCTTTGCGTGTGGCTTTCAATAATGAAAGCACGCAAATGGCCAAATGCGGGTGCATGTCCCACCTTTTCTCTAAAGGTTCCCTCCCACGGCGTTTGGGTCTCGGGAGCGAGCAGAGGCACGCATTGTGCCAGCTGCATTCCTCCCTTATCGTGGCTCATGTTA
Source organism: Calotriton arnoldi (assembly GCA_963921515.1). Taxonomy (NCBI): domain Eukaryota; kingdom Metazoa; phylum Chordata; class Amphibia; order Caudata; family Salamandridae; genus Calotriton; species Calotriton arnoldi. The sequence goes on along the minus strand of CAWUFW010003872.1, from coordinate 1,120,543 downwards.
CTAATTAAACACAGCGCGGTCGCTTTCACTTTCGCGGCCGCGCTTGTTTAATGTTTTTTTGGTTGCTCTGCTCACGCCCCCACCCACTTCTACCAAGCCTTCACCAGGTTTCTTCATCATGTTGACTCAGAAATCAATTTACTTAAATAAATAGCCTCACACCCGCCCACGTTTGTGCTCAGCCTTGAGGTGTGTGTACATAGGTAATCTCGGGTGGGGGGTCCGGGGGTGCACGAGTTAACTGTAAACAGTACTAAAAGAGGCTTGGCTGGGACTGTAGCATCTTGCAAACAATGAAACATGCTTTTGAACTGCCCGAATGCTTTCACTTTAACCCACTAAAACCTCTTCCAGCCCCAATGCCCTCACTCTTCAAGTGAACACATGTTTGCTACTTACACAGTGTTTAGCCTTATAGCTGCTGTTGATGTTTTAACGGATTCATTTGGCCATTACTTTAGAACTTCCGAGTCGTTAATAACCAATCTCTAGGCGGAACATATTCTACGAGTCGTCTTGGAGCGGGAGGTTCGGCAAATCTGTAAAATGACCTTGGATTTGAGAATTGGGAGGCACCTCACTCAATCGTAGTGCGCTACACAGAATTCCCAAGTGCTATTGGCTGTGCATTCCGCACGTGACTCTGTCCGCGCTTGGTGCTGCCTGTCGGTGTTTTGGCTTGGCTACCGGAGGTCTTTTTGAGATTAGTTGGTTACTTACCGGGCAGTGGCAGCTTGTTTCATTATCATCTGCCCTTCCTGACGTGAGGAATGTTATGGGAGAAGGGGTTATTTCTTGACCCTATCACGCCTGTTAGCAATTGATAGGCAGGCCCTCTTAGCTTCTGCTCAAGTTGGGTGTGACAGCCATATGCGGCGTGACCGGAGCCGAGAAAGATGCGGGTGACCGTCCTCTAAGTCTCATGTGGTTATTCTGTTGTTGCCCGACACTGGCTCGATTCGCACCCTGCTGTGTACCTTGACCGCTCCCCGAAACGTTAGAAAGCGTGTTAAACTTAGGTTGTATGACTGTCCAGATCCCATTTCTCATTGCACCCACGCACAAGCTGTGTTCTGTATGGCACATATATGCAAGTCTCATTCAGCATGGCACCCGTACCACTGAGGGGCTTCAGGGTAGCTGACACTTAGGAGCACGTGTGCAATGGTAAACAATGTGTATTATTCATCGCTCGTCTTTTGGAGTTTCTGTGATAAAGGGCATGTTTCTTTCCGTGGAAGACAATAATATAAAGCCCTATTTCTTACCCTGTCAACCTGTTTAATTTTAGAATGCAATAAGTCCTAATGTTTTTTTAATGATATATTCACAATGCTCCCACCCCCCTCCCGTTCTCCGCATTCCGTTTGTGTCTTGAGAGGTGGCAACCCTATCCATGACGTATGATACCACGCGAGTGGTTCTGGGGCAGGAGAAGGTGAGAAGGGCCACAGTGTGCTCCTATTGTAGTTGCTAATACTTATCCCGCCAATCTCCCTCCAAATTATTCCTTCATACAAAGCAGGGCTGAGGAATGCACGGACCAGGCTCCTATGGCCCGGTTAGCATCCAAACCGCGAAAGCTGCATACCTGGCAGAAGCTGAAAGGAGACTTCAAAGCCTGTAGGTGTCCTTTGAACACCGCTCCTCGTCCCGACCCCCACCCGCTTCTTCACTCCAGAGGCTTTCCTGGGAACACGCGAGCGCGCGCTTTAAAACCATTTCAGCATGTCTGGCTGCAGTCATGGGCGCACGCACACAGTCCTGGCATGATTCCGCAGTGCCGAACTGTTGGCGCTAGCTTGTTTCTCCTACAGGTCATATAAAGGTATTATCAAGTGGGTGGGTAGGGGAGGCGAGACAGCAGATAATCAGGCGTGAGGGCCCATCCGTCAGCCGACTCAGACGGACCTCAGCCTCTGAGGATTCCAGAGTGCACTGCAACATACACACACTGTACTCGAGGCCTTCATTTTTAAGGCTGTGCTTTTACCTGGTCACGCCAAAAGATTTCTGCTGGTTGTATGTCCATTTGTTGGTGGTGAAAGCTTTCGATATTTGAATTTGTCAACTGTGATTGTGTTATAAACACCCTGGTAGTAGATGGAAACATTAACCGAGGATGAGGATTATTAATATGGAGATAAAATATGTCATTGTGAGTAGTGAAATTGAGCGCACTTGTATGCATGTGTCCATCATTGTGTTTATTTGTTGTAAAGCTCAAAAATTCCTGGTGGCATATCACCCAGGATAATATCCTGCATAGCTAAACACATATAAGGTCGCAAAGGCGAGACCTATTGGCTATGCCAATGCTTGTTTTGTTTTTGTTTTAGCAGCCACTCTTTTTCTCCTCTGTGTATCGGACCAGCATCTCTCCTCAACCAGCCACGTGCAACTGCAAATTTGACACTGTTGTGAACTGAGTTACATTGTCATTAAGGTGTTTTTACGAGTAAGTGTTTCTCAACCTGTAGAGCAGTTTTCTAAGGCTTGCGAGTGGGAGCTTTCTTGTGGTGGGTGAATGAGAAGGGTTTTTTGAGGCAAACACTGACATACTGTTGTTGTGTAGGGGCTGAAATTCAGTTGGTAGACAACGTTACTGTGGTCTTAAGTGTGTATGGAGTTTGGATTTGCTCTTTATCAGTGCTTAATTTGTAAACAAAAAACAGAAGTGCCAGGGCCCTTGTCAGGAGGTCACTGCAGCTTTCACCACCCATTGCCCCTGCCAGCGCTACGAATAACTACTTACCATGACACTTCTACAAGGGTGACAATTTAAATATTCCCGGCTGCCCAAAGCCATAAGAACACATACATCCAATCCACACCACACACTTCCACATCATGCCACAAAATTCAACAGCACACCACATAATTAATCTCCACTACATACCACTCCACAACACAAGATACCATTCCACTTACTTACACAACATAGCACACAATGCCACTCCACATAATTCCAGTGCTCAATACCACATAATTACTATTCACATAATTCCACAGCACACCATGCCACATAATTCCACTACAAAAATCCACTCCACACCACACAATTCCACAACTAATTGAATCCAACCCACATAACTCCACTACACACCACATACATATACTTCATAACACACAAATAAAATACATTGCCATTTGCAATGCCAATAGCTCTAACTCAAACAAATGCGAGACCTATTGCATTTCCAATGCTTGTTTCCTTTATTCATGATATTTGTATTATGGAAGATTGCCCCAGGGTCATGGTCATGGGAGATCTAAATGCCAAGGTGTCTAAATCCTGCCACTGCAATCTTTGCCAACGTTGACAAAGAAGATATATGGTCCATTCCGGAGTTTCTGTTCCCTGATAAAATTAGAACAGACAAGAGTGGTTTCCTCTTACTTGATACCCTCCAAAAATTCCACCTGATCATATTAAATGGGAGATCTCATGTGAGTGAAGCTGTTTCATATACTTGTCACACTTCTACTGAGAGTTTTTTATATTATGTGGTAGTCCCCTTTCAAATGTTTGGGGTTTCTGAGAAACTCATTCTTCTTCCATCGGATATGAGTGATCATAGTTTAGTCAATATATCTTTGGTCTTTAATCGTCAGGAGTTAGTACCTGGGAACCCAGATTGGGTACGATTTGGCTTTAACAAGTTGAACAGCCATTCCTTTTGGACAACGAAGAACACTGTTGCCGAAGTGTAAGATCAAGGGAGTTTGCTGTGACTTGGTGGGACCTGTTTATGGTGATTCCATCTTTTTTTCGAGTCCCATATGGAAGAGTTCCGTAAACTAAATCCCTAGACCCGATGGCCCCTGGTTGCTGAAAACGGGCAAATCTTCTTTTAAAGTAATTAATCAGGAAGTACATTTATTAATAAGAAAACCTTGGGTCGACAGCATGAAATAGACCGTCTTAAACGGTTACGAACCCGTTGAAAACTCCATGAAAGCAGAAGGGAATGTGACTGGAAATGGATCAATTTGAGAGAGGCTGCATGTGCTAAAGACTCTAGGAAGTACTGGTGTTTCATTGCCGACTACTGATTACTCTAGGGTGAAGGCTCAGGCAATCCCTATTTCTGAAAGTACTTGGGTGGATTATATCTCCCAGTTGTATGCAAGCAATACAGAGTTAAATATCCCTGTGACTCTTTGTGTGGAAAAGGATTCGTTTTTGGCATATGGCTCCCTGTCTGTGGATGGGATAGTAGGGTTTAAAAAAATGCTACATTTTCCGGCCCTCTGAGGCAGGATGAGGTGCCTATTGCGGTGATTAAAAAGGAGGCTGTAGCTTGGGGATCTTTCCTCGCCCTACTATTTAATCATTGCTGTCTCTCTGGGGAAATCCCAGAGTCATGAAAGTGTAATGTCGTTGTTCCGTTGTACAAGAGTGGCGTTAAATCCTCCCAGGCAAGTTTTAGACAGATAGCATTGCTGGATGCTTCTGGAAAATTATTTGCCAAGAGTGTACTCTGTTATTTACAGCAATGGACTCAAGATCAAAATATTTTTCTTTGGAACATGCCGGTTTTAGGAGGAATCATCGTACACTGAATAGTATTGCGGTCCCACAAATGATAGTGGAAAAATAGGCCTTATCTTGAGGCTCTATATACGGCGTTCATTGATTTTCGCACAGCGTTTGATAGAGTAGATCGTCAAATGCTGTGCAGAAAGTTATTTGTTTTGGTGGCACTGCACCATCTTCTGGGACTTACTATGGAGTTAAATACAGATACCTGGTACCAAATTTTGATGGGAGGGATGCAGAGTTTATCCCATAAGGTTAAAACACACAAGGATCTTAAGCAAGGCTGTTTGCTGGCTCCCCTTTTGTTAGATATATATATAACGGGTGCAGCCACACGCATAGGTGAATCCGAGAACAATTCACGACACCTTCCACCAAGGAAAAACGTGGCGCACTGGGGAGTTCGATTTCCAATGCTTTATTGTTCCACCACCATACTGACAAACGTATTTCGGCCTACACAGCCTTTGTCAATGTCAGTTTCTTCGCCATTTTCTTAACTATTTAACATTACACTCGTCCTCACTTCCGGTCTGGTATATCTGGGTAGAAACCAAAAACGGACTTTGCTTTTTGTGACACGCAAATGGGGCAGCCCTTCTGGAGGAGTTGTCATTATCCAACATTTCAAATGGAAACATTTCAATATTCCATGTTTTGATTAGTTTTGATTAAGAAAAATTATTTTACCGTTATTCCAATCAGCTTCATGTTTTGTTTACCCCTTACAAACACTTATTAAATTAAAGTGTCAACGTGCTATAGTACTCCATTGTAAAGTGCATTGGGATAAAGTGGCTGGGTGCATTCCATTATTACTAACATTCATTCTTCCCAAATTTAATACGATCTTTAAAAATGTTGCATAATAAAGTGACAAAGTGCATCCCTTCTGTTAACCATCTCCTGGGGTTCTTCGTAAGGTGAAGCATGCTAAAGTCTCACTAATCTCACTCATGGTTTCACAAAAATCACATTTTGTAATCTTATAGAAGTAATATAGCCCTGTATGGGCCTTCACCTATGTCAACCTAGTGTTAGCATGCATTCACTCATCTTCCTAAATATCTCGCCCTGTATGGGCCAGGACCCCATGTCTCCACTTCAATTGTTATCCCGTATTGCACTCAATATTCTATCTGCCATTTATCCTGACTATAGTTTCCACATTACTGTTGTCTATGGTCCGTTTCTCCCTATTCTATGCCTATACTTGTGTGACTACAACATCCATAAAGTGTCCTGTGCATACTACAAAAATAAGACTTAAAAAATTAACATTAATTAAAAATAAAAACACAAAAATAAAGATCATATTCATGATAGGAGGAATAATAATTATACTAATACTCCAGTTCTCCATATGCTTGTTTTCATACCTGGGATATAACTTATTTTAACTCGTTGGACTTTAAATGTTACAGATTTTCAAAAGTTAGATTTCATTCATAATGCTTCTAAAAATCAATGAGTGTGATCTATCAAAAATCTTTCTAAGAACTATACAACATCTGTTAAAAAGTCGGTAAAAGATATATCAACAAAGTCAACATGGTACGCAGAAAATTCTAACCTAAATGTGTCAATAACTCTTCCTCACTGTTCAGCCCGAAAGGTGTTCTAGGTCTCATTTCTATTATATGTTTTGACTCTAATTTTCTGAGAGTTCTCACCCTGTCTCCTCCTCTTTCTGTTCCATGTACATGATCCACACAGAAAAACGATAGCTGACTGCTATCGCTGTTATGTTGTAATGCAAAGTGAGGTGCAACTGGATAGGATTCATCTCTCTTTGCGATCGCTCTGTTATGTTCTAATACTCTCTTTTTTCGCTGGATGGACAGTGCTCCCCACATATCTCAGCCCACAGGGGCAAACCAGGCAATACACTACAAAGGTTGTATTACAATTCAGCAGCTTCGTAATCATTTTTGGACTGTTCCTACTCCGGACACTGTATGTTTTAACTTTCTTGCTTTTTCTACACGCCTTGCATTTGGTGCAGGGAAAGAACCCAGTTACCTTGGGTTTCTCCACACTTTTCTCTACTAAGTGGCTATTTGCTAACAGATATTTTAGAGAAGTACTTTTTTTTAAAAGTTACATTCAGTTCTATGGTAAAATAGGGCCTAACACTGAATCTGACTGTGAAATATTCCAGTTCTTTTGTATTATATTACAGATTTCCTTCGAGTTGCCGAAAAGCCAAGTATCAGTCTAGTTACAGCTGTTACACTCTCTTTACAGCTCTTTTGCACTAGTAGAGCTGTCCAGCTGCACATCACATTGCAATACAACATAACAGTGATAGCAGGCAGCTATTGTTTTTCTGTGTAAATCAGGTACATGCAACAGAAAGAGGAGGAAACCGGATGAGAACTCTCAGAAAATTGGAGTCAAACTATATAATAGAAATGAGAACTATAACACCTTTTGGGCTGAACAGTGAGGAAGAGTTATGGACACATATAGGTTAGAATTTTCTGCGTACCATGTCGACGGTTTGTTGATATATATTTTATAGACTTTTTAACGGATGTTGTATAGTTATTAGAAAGATTTTTGATAGATCATACTCATCGATTTTTAGAATTGTGAATGAAATCTAATGTTGGAAAAGCTTTAACATTTAAAGTCCAACAAGTTAAAATAAGTTATATCCCAGGTATGAAAACAAGCATATGGAGAACTGGAGTATTAGTATAATTATTATTCCTCCTATCATGATTATGATCTTTATTTTTGTTTTTTATTTTTAATTATTGTTAATTGTTTAAGTTTTATTTTTGTAGTATGCACAGGGCACTTTAGGGATGTTGTAGTCACACAAGTATAGGCATAGAATAGGGAGAAACAGACCATAGACAACAGTAATGTGGAAACTATTGTCAGTATAACTGGCAGATAGAATATTGAGTGCAATATGAGATAACGATTGAAGTAGAGACATGGGGTCCTGGCCCATAAAGTGCGAGATATTTAGGAAGATGGGTGAATGCATGCTAACACTAGGTTGGCATAGGTGAAGGCCCATACAGGGCTATATTACTTCTATAAGATTACAAAATGTGATTTTTGTGAAACCATGAGTGAGATTAGTGAGCATTTAGCATGCTTCACCTTACGAAGAACCCCAGGAGATGGTTAGCAGAAGGGATGCACTTTGTCACTTTATTATGCAACATTTTTAAAGATAGTATTACATTTGGGAAGAATGAATGTTAGTAAAAATGGAATGCACCGGGCCACTTTATCCCAATGCACTTTACAATGGAGTACTGTAGCACGTTGCCACTTTAATTTAATAAGTGTTTGTAAGGGGTAAACAAAACATGAAGCTGATTGGAATAATGGTATAAGAATTTTTCTTAATCAAAACATGGAATATTGAAATGTTTTTATTTGAAATGTTGGATAATGACAACTCTCCAAAAGGGCTGCCCCATTTGCGTGTCACAAAAAGCAAAGTCCGTTTTTGGTTTCTACCCAGATATACCAGACCAGAAGTGAGGACAAGTGTAATGTTGAATAGTTACGAAAATGGCGAAGAAACTGACATTGACAAAGGCCGTGTAGGCTGAAACGCGTTTGTCAGTATGGTGGTGGAACAATAAAGCATTGGAAATCGAACTCCCGATTGCGCCACATTTTTCCTTGGTGGAAGGTGTTGTGAAAATATATATATATATATATATATATATATATATATATATATATATATATATACATACATACATACATACATACATACATACATACATACATACATACATACATACATACATACATACATACACACATTCTACCAGGCACCTCAAATCATGCAAGGGGCGATCTCCCCAGAATTGATGCTATGTCTATTGGCTCCTTACTATACGCTGACGACGTGGACATGATGGATTTAACTACCAACCGCTTACTGCGCCGTTTAGTTGCATTGCTAAAGTATGTCAATGCCCATTTCTTGAAGATTAATATCTTAATTTAAGTCTTGATCTTCCGTAAGAAGGGGTCAAAACTAAAGAGGAACTTTAATTGGTATCTGTGTAGTGATAATCTTAAAATAGTGGATTTGCATCTCTATCTTAGAAAGGTTTTCTCCAAGAATGGGTGGGATAGCGATCACATTAAGCCATGTGCGAGGAGGGCTGTCACTCAGGCCAATGCCCTTTATAGATTTTATAAAGCCTGTGGGAGACGTCTTTTTGGGCCTGTCATGTAAGTTTATAAGGCCAAAATCCACCCTTCTTTATGCTATGCTTGTGAAGTGGTAGATATGGGTTATCGGCATTCTTTTGAGGGGATTGAAGGTAAAACTGCTTGCCAGATTTACAATTTGAGTACACTTGCAGCTGCCTATGCTTTGCTGCTGGAGTTCAGCTTATGATCCACTTACTCCTTTTCCCTGGCTGCTGTTTTGAGGTGGGGTAATGCACTCCTCTGTGGAGAGGATGGTACGTTATGGGCAGCCTTGAAGGTCGAAATTATTTCCCTGCTGAAAAGCGGAGTGTGTTCTTTAGGTTTTTTGAGCGAGTTAAAGAATCTTTTGGGATTGACCTGAATGTAGATTCTTTTTTGCCCAAATCAGCTCTGAAGTGCTTAATAAAGGGTTCTGTGTCTAAAGTACGTGGGGCCAGAGATATTGTCCTATGTCAGACAAAGCTGTGTAATCAGGTGGTACAGGAGAGTAATTTGGGGAATAAACCCCAGCCCTATTTAATATGGAATATGCCTCATGGGATCAGAAGGTTGATCCTATTGCTGAGATTGGACCTTCTTCCCTTGCGCGTGATTATTGGCATTTGGGACAAAATCCTGAAAAAGGATAGAAGATGTAAGCTGTGCCAGTTACATATTCAGGACCTCAATCACATATTATTTGTGTGTCCTATGTATATTAAATATAACATAAGCTCTGCATCGGAAGCCCACAAATTTGTATTGTTTCCCTTGAATGAAATGATCTGTAACAAGATTTACCAATTTTTAGATCTTTCTTGAACATCTACTAGGGCCATGGGGCAGGACTATCAAGGCTCTGGTGTGTGCTAAAATTAATGTAATGTTTCCCCTGAATGTTTTAATTTCTGGGTGTTTGAGTGTAACAACTTGGTGTAGCTGACAGTTGGCTTTGCGTATTCCTTCTAGAGAGCCACACTTAATAGAGAGCTTAGATGTGCCTGGATGGGCCATCACTGGCAGGATGGGAGGGCAGAGCGGAGTACAGCCCTACTTACACTTGAATAGGCTGTGTCCTGCCTCCACACAACAGGCTGCATACCCCCATGTAATTAGTCTGGAGCCAGGACAGGGAAGGCAGGATGCCTGTGGAGTTCAAAGGTAAACCTCTAGAAGCTTCTCCCCAACTTCAAAGGCACAATTGTATAAATACTGGCCCTCAGACACCAACCCTTCAGTACACTTCTGGACCTGTGGTTACTCTGCAGGAAGACTGCTGTGCTGCTGAAAGGACCGTCATTCTGCTGGACTGCTGCTCTGAATGACTGCTGACCTGCTTCCCTCTTGCATGGATGAGAAGGTCTGAACCTGCATCTGTTGAACCCCGGACCCCAGAGTGACTTCAAAGGCTAGTTGGCTGGCCTCTTGACTAGAGCCTCAGGGATAGAAGGCTCCAACAACCTTGAACCCAGCACATGGACTCTGCCATCTGTGAATCTACCCTGCCAAGTGGTGCCACCCCTGTCCTGGACCCTTAGAAGTGGGCCTAGGGTGCTCTGTCAGCATCTGTGGACCCAGCGTACAAGATCCCTCTCCTCTGCTAAGCGGGGCAACACTTGAGCAGAATGATGCATCGCCGCTGCTGCGTGGATTCGACACATCACAAAGATCCGCATTGCCTCCACAACCCCTTCGCAACCCTTGTCGACAGTAGCCTTGACGATACTGGATTCCGCATTGCAGCTCCTCAGACCAGACTCATTGCCTCAAATGTGCAACCGACACATCGCTACGGCTGTGCGATGCTACTTCGGTGTAGATCCTCGCAACGCTCTGCAAACCAGGATTGAAGGTACTTTGTTCTGTGGCCTTACTAGGTCCCTGTAGCTGGCCCGCGCTTCATCATGGTCAGCCTGAACATGTGATTTTGTCCCGGGCCGACGCGACCAGATATCCACAGTTGGCGCTTTGCGCTTTTTGCCCCTATTTGTTCTGAAATCTTTAAACCTGCATATCTCCAGTTCTACTGATTGGATTTCTGTTGTTTTGGTCTTGTTTTATTTATTAAAAATTACTAAATGTTTCTAAATGGGTGTGGGATCGTTTTATCGCGTGTTTCTACAGTGTTACTGGTTGAAGTGTTGCATGCATACTTTACACTTTGCCTCTGAGTTAAGCCTGACTACTCTGTGCCAAGTTACCCTAGGGCTGAGCACAGGTTAATTTAGGGTTTGCTTGTGACTTCACCCTGACCAGAATTTTGGTTGGTATTTGCAAGGGTTTTACCCCCTTCAACCAGTAATCCAATTTCTTACACTGGTGTTCAGCGATGAGGATTTGGACATGTGTTTGTGCAGTGCCCTACAGTAATTTTTTGACACACTACCTCATCCCCCCACATGAATAAATTAAAACCATTTTGAGTTTTTTAAACTCTCCCTGATCGGCTTCTTTTTGCTTTTCCAAATCTACACTCATTCCTATTACTGGACTGTCTGAAACCATACCTGCAGCAATGGAGTTGAAAAGTTACACTGTGACTGCGCTTAAATAGATCTGCAAGGAAAGGGGACTGTAAATGAAGAAGGGTGCCAAAAAGTCATGACTGCAGAAAGCTCTGAGGGTATGGGCAGAGGTCTGCCAGTTGACGACAGCCACAGAGGAACAGAATGATGAAATGAATGAGCAGGATCATGATCTGGACATCAGCCCTAAAATGAAGCCTTCAGCGGAGGAGGATGACTCAACTCCTGAATTAGAACGCCCTGCCAGAGCAGGAAGCAGTGTCTCCTCGCACAGCCTGACCCCAGAGGAGCTAGAGGACAGGAAGGCAGAGAGGGGTTTCAAGCTACAGGTGGCCAAACTCAGGATAGAGGGTGAGAAGAAGAAAATGGCCCATAAAAGGAGCCCTAAGGAGCTGGAAATGAGAGAAAAACAGGCAGCAATGGTGGCATCATCAGTGTTTGGAGAGGACAGGAAGGTCCGACAACCCAAATACATGGTCCCCAGTTATCTAGTGGGAGATGACATTGATAAATGGTTTTCAGTTTATGAGGTGACCCTGAGAGTACACAAAATCCCAGATGAGCACCGGGGGGGGGGGCATGGGGGAAGAGGGGAGGTCGGTGGAAGCATATGCCTCCAGGGGGGGCAGGACACTCTTCTGACCCTATAAGTAGAGGACCAAACCAGGTACATCCCCATAAAAGCCATCCTGCTAGTTACATTTGGGCTGACCCCAGAAAAATATCGCCAGAGGTTCAGGGACAGCCAAAAGCTCCCAAATCAGTCAAGTGGATTTCGTGGACTTGGCACTGAATAGCTTGGTGAGGGGCAGCAAAGTTGCTGATTACAATGGGCTGCACAACTTGATTCTCAGGAAACAAATGCTTAATATTTGTTTTACAGAGCTGCACCAGCACCTAGTGGACAGCAAGCTGACTGACCCCAGGAAGCTTGCTGAGGAGGCGGACCTCTGGGTTAGCACCATAGTGGGCAAAATGGCATCTGGGGGATTCCCAAATAGGTGGTCAGGGGACCCACCAGAAGAAAGAAGAAAAAGGAGGTAGAAAAACTTAATAGTAAGGAGTTCTCAAAAGGCCCCCAAAATAATTCCCATGGGAACAGTGGTAACCAGTCCAAGCCCGAACCCAAGAAGAAGGGATTCTTTGATAAGCAGACAGGCAGATGTGTCCCCCAATGGACTGAGTGTTACAAGTATGGGCACTCCACGGGAGTCACCAAATGTCCCAAGAAGGTGCCCGCCCCCCATCGGAAGCAGACATATGGGTTGGTAAGTGTAGCGCTGGGGGAGGAGGTGGTACCAGCTAGCTTTGGGGAGCAGACAGAGGTGACTCTAGTAAAGAGGGTAAGGAGATGGTGCCAAAATCCCATATGCCTGCCAATACTTCCAAGTACAGGCAGTGGAGCATCATCAACAGGTGGAGGCTCTGAGAGCCATGCGCATGTGCACTGTCGGCAAAACTTAAAATTAATATAACTATTCAGAAAAATGTCAGTAAACAATTAGAAATGAGAGGAGAGTGGAGAAAGAGAAAAGAGAAGTATGGAAAGACAAAAGCTAAACAGATACAGGATATGCTTCCAATCTCGGACAGATGTGACAAAAATGAATTAATGAAAACAATCAGGCCATTACTCAGACTGTTGTCAAATCACTTTTCCCACTGTTTACGTAAATAAAATGTACAAATCTTCAATAAATATACTTTGATTAAAAAGGGTAAGCTCACCTGTAGAAAGGCTGCTCTCCCATTTTGTCAGGTTGTGAGACAAAACTTTACTGTTTTACTAGGCTGCCTTTAAACAGCAGTGCTAAAAGGGAAGAGCTATAGCCAGTACTGCCAACTTCAACAGAGATGTGACACTCAGTGGCATATCGCAACACAGTTTTGCTTAGCATTATTTCTTGGTTTGGGGGTAAGTTAAGTTAGTGGTTGGTGCAAATACATTTTACTACTGTGTATTGAAAACAGATTCCTAGTGGTGGTAACGTGTGACAATAATGTTTGTGCGTATTTGTTGTGTCCTATTTCGTCATAGTGATGGTTTGCTCTGTTGTTTTCTGTGCTGCATTATTGAAATGTGATACATTTAGGTTGTAATGTAGTTGCTGTGTTGTGATCTTTTTTTTACTGTTTTGTTCTATTGTGCCCCATTATTTTTTAGGTCGAGCCTAGAGTCAGCGCGCAAGCGCTGCTCTGGTGAAGATCTGCTGTAGTTCAGTAGGTGAGGGAAGCCCCGCCCACTCCCCCGCCCATATCTTTCATTGGCTTGTGTCTTTGTCCTTCATAAAGGCTGCCTTCGGATTCATTTATAGGCTTGTTATTCCCTCCTTATTACAGCCATGTTGTCATTTGAATCCTCCCATGGCTACTGGCCCCTTTACTTCAAGTGTTACACAGTAGGTGTTATTTAGACTGTGAGCACTATTTTCTTTAATGAGGTTATCCTACTGCCTTCTCTACTCCCCCCTCCCTCCCGTTGTCCGTGCCTTCTCACCCCCTCTCCCACCAGCACTCCCGTTGTCCGTGACTTCTCTCCCCCTTCTCCCCTCTCCCGCAGTTCCGTTGTCTGTGCCTTCTCCCCCCTCACCAGCAAGAGTGCACTCACTTTTTCCGGGGCGCGCAGCTCACGGCACACACCACCACAGAAGATTAAGCTTTTAGCCAAGTAAATGCTAGGCGCTGAATATCCCAGTCTGCACGCCCTGGACATAGCGCGCGCCCGGAAACATTAGTCATCCTGGGGTGGTTGGAAATCTGTCATAGCCTAGAGCAATCGTTCACGAGGAGATGACCTCACTTCCTGGTGATTTGCGGCATCCAACGTGATAACACGACTAACCTGGCAGAGGCGGACTGACACTCACAACACCGCTTTGGTTGGCTTTAGGATGCTCATCCCTATATGTAAACAACATGTTAGTAATAACGGCGGACACCATTTGATCCAGACAAAGATCACGTGCACATGTAGTAAATCACCTGGACATCACCCATCCATGTCAACGAACCCGGTTCGGGCGGGATCCTCCCGATTCTTGAAGCCAAAAATGGCTTTATTTTTTTTGCTCTCTCCTGCCTGAAATTGCCTCCCACTTTCAGACCTGACAACTTGTGAAACTTTTTCATAGTGCGAGGGGGGGAGGACTAAAAGGGGTGCAGCTTAGAGCACGCCCAGGCACCTTTAAATTCACTGCCTCAAAGAGCCCTGCCCTCCCAAACTCTCCCTCTCTGCCCCACTGAAAACAAATCTTTTCAGGCTGCTGCTGTTGTCCTGGGGCGGTTTCACACTTTGTAATGTACATCAGCTGAGCAGACCCTCCAAATAATTAGCTGGAAACCTGCTCTGTGCAGGGGTTTCCAGCTAACTGTGTGCCCACCAGGTGATACCTCCTCCTCACCCTGTGACCATGTGATGGGTGTCGATGTCATGTGACACACAGTGGTACCATGCCAGTTGGAAGGTCTGCACTTTTCTTTTCTGGAATCTCTGGCATGTATGTCATCACCGCCTAGGTGAGACTCTTAGGCGAGACGTATCACTGAAAGAAACACTACATTCTAGCATTTGATGACAATTCTTTGAAGAACTCAGGCTAGTACTGCACTTCTTTCTCTCTGGAGAGAACCTTAGCAGGGACCCTTGCTTTTAATAGGACAGAATTATCTTTTAGCAGCAAGTCTGATCTGCTTTCAGAGAGGTGATAACTGTATGTCTAAGCTGGTTTCTGGAATGCAGAAACTGAATAAAATAATAGAATGTCGGTGTGTGGTGTAGAATGGGAGTGAGGAGATAGGGACCGCTGGAGGGAGGGCGGAACTCTGATAGGGGCTCCATGCTGTTGCTCTCACCTAAGGGCCTAACATGAACAAAAGAGCATCCCTCTTACCTAGAGGCAGTTGCTGACAAATGAAAGTGGCGGGGAAAATATTTTTACCCACTGACGGGCATAGTGAGAAACCAGCAGTGCCCTTAGACTCCATTCCAAAGCTCTCAGTCGTGGTCCGTTATAAACAGTGTTTATAACAGGCCACGATTGAGAGCTCTGGAGTTGTGGCTGAAGACAGTGCGAGGTTCTCACAGTGCCTGTAAGTGAGTCAAAGGGAATTTTTAATTAAAAATAAAAAGTGTACTTACCCACTGCCTCAATGTTTTTCTCTTGTCCTGGCATTCTATGGCTCTGAGTGCAGGGTCCCTGAGTTAACTGCCCTAACCAATCCAGACGCTGCTCTCATGATGTTAATACTATTAACAAGCATAATAGCAGTGCCAGGACTCGTTGGAGCATGCTGGCTTGGCACTCATTCAGACACTGGGGGCCTGTGTCTGCTCTTCACCCAGCTGGGTAGCACAGCTAGGGTTGAAGAGGTTTAAAGTGCATGTGTTTGGCTGGCCATCCCAAGACAGCTTGCCAAACCGACATGCACTCTAGGAATGGCCACCAGTGCTATTACTCCATCCTTGACTCTGCTTATCAGGAGCAATGTCCCTGCCTCGCCCTCAGACTCTACTGGCAGTATGAAAAAATGAAATGGTAATAAAATAATTTTATTACCATTATACTCTTCACATTTGCTGCTCTCGCAGTAGGGAGCGACACTCAGCTGCCCTAATAGAGAAGCCACCATTGCTCTTACCTGAATGGTCTGCAGGGTCAGCCTGGCATAAAGGGCAATCGGGCAGTGCCCGATGGTCTGGTCTGGTAAGTCAATGTATGGGCTGTTTTTAGGTCCAGCCTGGGCTGCGCATGCGTTGCTCTGCGAGGCATGCTGTATTGAGGTATGGCATAGAAGCTCCATGCATCTCCCGCCCATCTTTTCAGTTGGCTCCCGTTACTGTCCTTTTGAAATCGTTGCTTTTCATTCCTGAATAGGCTTAGTAGTCCCTCCCTGGTACCGCATTGTCTGCATTTGTAACCTCCCATAACAACTGGACTTTTTACTTGTGTTGTTACACGGTCTGCTTTATCTAGTCAGTGAGCACTATTTTCTTTAATGATCTTCCCTATTCCACCCATGACGTTGCAGCACGCCGCCACCTTTTATATTGTTATTTATTTTTTAATTTCTAGTGTGGTCTGCTTTATTTATAGCGGCCGCACTTATTTAATTATGTAATTTACAGAGTGGTCCGCTTTCACTTTAGTAGCTGTGCTTATATATTTATTTAATTTACAGCACAACCGCTTTCGCTTATGCGGCCACGCTATAAAAGCTTTATTTATTTATTTTTACACATTGTGTAAAAGCGGACCATACGCGCTTTCACTTTAATGTTGGTAGCGCCCCTTTCTTTAGACGCTGCTCACTTTAATCTGAATACGGAGAACAGCGTCTAAAGAAAAGGGCACGTCCACCATTAAAGTGGTCTCGCATTTGTGAGAGTTTGAGCTATTAGCATTAGAAATAACAATGCCTTTCATTTATGTGTTGCTTTGATAAACACATAAATAAAAGGCATTATCATTTACAATGCCAATAGCTTAAAATCTCGCAATTGCGAGACCTATTGCATTGAAAATGCTTGTTTAATTGTGTTGTCATGAGGCTTTGTGTATGGTATTGTTCCAACCAAGTGCAGCACATGCCTTAAACATTTCTGTGACAAGCAACTATTTACCATTATCTAAGGTGGTGACCTAGCGCTGCTCCAGCTCTTAAACTTCACAACATGGGTCAGCCCAAACCTGCAGTGGCGGCTGGCATGGATCAGGGGTTGCAGGGCGGGGGGTGTAAAAAAAAAAAAATAAAAGGAAAAAAACTTACTTTATTGCTGCTGCGTCTCTCTTCCTTCAGGACTCGGGAACCAGGAAGCACCCAGGCTCCCCTGAACAATTCCAATGCTGCAATGCAGCACTGAGATTGGTCTGAGCGTCGTGGTTCGACGCTCAGTCAAGAACAGGGAGCCTGGGCAAGTTCTCCACGCAGGCTGTAATGCAGCCTCTGTGGAGAACAGGGAAAGTGTGCATGACTGTTTAACTGGCCCGAGCGGGTCGGCCAAATAGTCATGTGCACTTAGGAGTAGGCAAACCACTCCGCCTCTGCCCTGCTCTTTCATCGGAACAGCACCGCCCGCCCCAGCCGTACAAACACAAAAAATTATAATAATGTTCAGTTATCATTTTATTTTTCCTTTGTTACACTGCTAAAAAGCAGTGGGACAACTCTCCTCCGTCTTAGCAGAGGAGCAGCCACTGCACCTGTGGCAGAGACCTGTCTTAAATTAGCACTTGCAGTGCTCACTTTAGATGATTCGTCAAGTCTTTCAAAGCACGTCTCCAGGAGAGCAGCACCTGCCAGTGAACTTTCAAAAACGATACTACCTAAACCGTCATTGTAATTAACCCTAAGCATATGTGACCTTCATTTATTGTTCTATTGTACAAACACTGAAAATGTCAGAAACTGTAGAGAATTATCACTGTAACGGAGAGTATCCTAAGTGATGCCGATTAGGATTTAGAGCAACTAAGAAGGCGATTTATGGCTTTTTCCAAACCATGCAGAAGTGCAGGTAGTTTATATTGCTACATAATAAATTATTCTACGCAGATAACAAATTCAGTACCTGATAATTTTTCCTTCCATCAAAGAAAAATCCAGCACAGCTACGTTGGATTAGGCTGCATTAGTAGTCACATTTGACAGTAATTAGTGTTACCTACATGTAATGGCAGCAGAGTTCCAGTGATCCTCTACACTTGTCAGTTCAAAGCATATAAATAACAAAATATGACAAGCAGCATAAATATCGCCATGGAAGGTTTCAATTGGAGGAAAGGGATGTGAGTGACACATGACACCTCTATTCTTGCAAGCTGTCACAATATTGAACAGTCAAACCCCAAATAAAGGCAGGTGCAAAAATAAGCAACACGCTCTTTAGGTGAATTGCACCCTTCAGCTGGCAACACTAGTCAACCCAAACTTGGATTAAAACCTAGTAAAATATTGTGACCTTGATTTCTAAAACAGTGTCAAGTCTAGCTTGTTTATTGGTTTATTGTTTGAGAAGAATGGAACTTAAATAAATTGTTGCAGTCCTTACAATGACTGTCTGGTTGTGAGCATCCTTTTCCAGCGGGTTCTTGCGAGGTACCAAATGTTTGACATTTTTACGGCCTTCTCTCGCTTGATTCCATTGCCTTTTGTTTTTGGCTTCACAGCTTTTTCGCTTCTCGTATCTGTCCATGTCTCCATTTTCTCACAAGACCTTGGCAGTCACACACAGACTAGACATTATCCACCTTAGCTTTGCTACCACATTTAAGTGCGTCTCTATAATGGCCAAATGGCCTAATCTTTCTTTTAAAATTTCTTATTAGAGTTTGCTATCATGACTATTTAGTTTATTGGCTTTCCATAGATGATGTTTTTCACTGTTCCCAGAACTCTGCTGCTGCAGCCTAGACACTGGTCATTGCTTGCAAATGCTGCAGAAAATGCCAGAGCTGTACCATGGCGTAGGAATTTTGACTTCTGAATTGAACATAATTACCACTTTCAGAACAGTACTGCACATTGAGATCTGTGCCTGGCACACTGTGCTTCTGAGAGGCATCAGAGTCATAGGAAAAGCTGCAAAGTGCATGTAGGAGGCTCTAAAATTTGCATGCAAAAAAAAAAATTGCATAAAATCTTCCAAACAGCAAAAGCTGTCTGTACCTAGACCTAAAAATGTGAGTACTGCAAAGTCTTCAGTGGCTGACCTAGTACTATCTGTTGCTGGTTTGACTTATGCAGACCCTCAGCCGCAGGTTCCCATTACTTTGGACACATCTCAAATGGGGGTGAAAGAGACATAATCCAAAAATAACTATTCAAGGTAAGTTAACACATAAGTCCAACATCAAATGAATGTACTAGAGTTGATGGTATTTGTTCTTATGCTCAAATCATTACTAAATGTATTCTACAACAAGATAGTGTTAAATCACACAAACAACACAAAGATGATATATTAACTTCACAAACAAGGAGGCCCACCTTGTCCTCAGTTGTTCAGAATGACACATAATGTTTCACATTGGTCACGGTGATCTGATTCTCCTTCTAGCAGAGTGGGTGCTTGAGGTGAAGATTGAGTTTTCAGACCCGTTTAGTACAAATCATCAAAAGATACATGAAAAGGAGATCACAACAAGTGCTCTCAACAAATTGTTTCCTGCATATAGTCCTGTTCACAACATGCGTCAAGAGCGCATGCCACGGTTTCACCTCCAGCTATCCACAGCAACAGTCACTAAGGAATGCTATGTGGATAGATTAGCTGGAACATTTGATTATGCCTGAACTTCCATTATTAACTCTTCTGCAGTACATCATATTTGAGAGTATTTCTCATTGCTCCAGCATGGTCACGTCAACCCTCCTGCTGATATCTTCTCTGCTACAAAGTTCCAGATTGGGTAGACATGGTGAGCCATCAGGGAGCAAAACTCTTCCACCTAATTCCATAGTTATTGAATCTACAAATTTAGCACTGAGACTTTAGAATTTGAGTACTTGAGATTCTTGAGCAAACGTTATGTCTGTCTACTAGAACATATTATGCAGTGAAGTTGAAAGGTTTCGCAGACTGCTGCGCTACAATAGCCATTGCTCCTTTAGAGGAATAGGTCCAAAAATCAAATTTCTCTCGACAAACCTAAGGCTCGGCTCAAACATCTATGCAATCTTGGCAGGTGTTGTTGCCCACTGACAAAACAAATAGCAGTTATCCATTTTATCAATTATAAGAGATTTTATGCAAGGTACACACAAAAGAATTGGCCCACCAAGTGTAATTCCAGCTTCAATATGGGACTTAAACATTGTTCTTTCCTGACTTCTGAGTCCATCTTTCATCCACTACACTCATGCACGATACCAGAGTTCACATGAGATGGTATTTGTAGTAGCTAGAACATCATTGCGAAGAGTTAGTCATAGTAGTTGTGACTTTATTGTTTAGTTAAAAAACCTTTACAATCAAATAAAATCAGCTGTCTATTAAAAGTATTTAAAAAAGCTTTGTGCAAAAAGGCTGCGTGCAATTAAAATCAGCAGTCAGTGCATTACAGAACAGTTTGATGTTAAGAGCCTCAGATTTGGCATCTCCAGTTAACACTCGTCCAGCACTACTCGTGCTGCACATTTTGTTATCAATTTTTTCCCTTGATTGTGATCGCTTACTGTGGGTGAAGAGAGCCACTGCCGAAGTGTATTGACACATTTTGCACATCTCGTCAGTGCCCAAGGAACAGTGTTTTTAAAACAAGTAAAAAATGCTTCCTGGCACATTCACACCCCTATGGCCAGGCAGACAGGCCTGATTAATAGTCTCCTCTGATGATCTAAAGAAGGGCAGCAGAATAGCAAATGTGACCATGATTCATATGAGTAGGTGCAAAACATACAATCACTTTTGTCTCCACGTCCGCCCCAGAAAGGATTAAAATCTCTTACTGGCAGTGCTAACAGTCGCATATACAGTATCTACCAGCGGTGTTTCGCATTTATTGCTTCCAGGAAATACGATTGCGGTTTCCCTACAAGGTAGAAGTCGTTTAGGGACTGTACCTATAGCAAGTTGTCTACAGTTAATAGATCATGTTCCCTTGAGGTCAACTTTAATTTCTGGTTGATTGCTTTTTTCCAGAAGGTATATGGGGCATCCCCTGCTTGGTGGGCTGTTTCTTCGATCTGAAGAGTCTTCATAGCATTTCTTATGTGATTGAACCAAGAGTTACCTGGAGTTTCAAAGATGAATTTTAGGTGGCCTTTTAATGAAATTGTCTGGGTCTTCCTTGTCCTGATGTAATATTTCAGCATGGAGGCTTGGCAATCTAGTGTTTGAACCACAAGGCCGAATTCCAGTCGTAACCTAGTGCGATAAGCCTATTTTCCTGTACGCTGTGCAGTGCGATTGTTCCAAGGCAGAATCTAGAGTCCCTGGATATGCGTGATGGGCGTACTGTAAGGCTGGTAAAGTTGTCGCCTTCATTACCCTTAATATTGCAGAAGCTGAGGCGCTGCTTGATAGGCGATTCAGTTGGCCGATCCCATGCGTAATTGAGGCACCTTTTTAGGTCTCGCCTATGCAGCGCGCATGCGCTGCATAGGGGGGACCTCTTGTAATCGGTTCGGTTTTTGGCCCAAAAACGTGCACGCGTTGCATTGCTTTCAATGGCAACGCGTGCACGTTTGGCGATTCCCTTGCGGGAGCGAGCTTTGAAACCATCTGGTTCCTGCTCGCTCCCACAAGGGAAACAGGCGCAGGCCTCCTCCTCTCTCCCCTCCCCCTGCTGCCTCCTCCTCTCCTCGTGAAATAGTTTTCTTTACTGTTAGCGCGAGGCACGCACGTTTGTTTTCTTTTGCTTTCAGCCCTCAGCCTCACTTTTGTGTGCTGCGTCCCCTTCGCATCCCTTTCCCTTGCTCTCTGTATTGCACCAAGTTCATTAATTCCAGCCCCCACCCTTACCTGTCCTTCTCAGCTTTTTTTAAGCCCCCCGTGGCTCCTCCATTTATTTCTCGTCCCTCACTGCTCCCTATGTGCAACGTTCAATTGACCTTCCATCCGGTCTCCTCCGTTTCTCATCTGCCCCTCTTATCTCATTTCGTTTTTTTCATTTAATTTTTTTTTTTACTATTTAGAATGGCCCGTTGGCCCCAATTTGCTACTGGGCCGCTCCGTCTTTTAAATGCGCTTTTGCCCACTTTTTTGTTTTTTTGGGGGCGACGATTAAGCTGGATTAGTAAATTAAAGCTGCAATGAGGGAGGGATTTTATAATGCCGGAATAATGCAATAGCGCTGGAGTGACTTCACAGTGCATTTGTGATGGCATACTTCTGAAGTGATGATACAGCGCTGGGTTGATACTACAATACTCGAGTGATGGGCAATGCAGGGTGATGTCATGAAGCTGAAATGATGGCCAAATGTTGGATTTATATCACAATGCTGCAGTGAATTTGCAATCAAGGTGTAATGTCATAATGCCGAACCGATATAAACATTTTGAAACATGGACACAACGCTGAAGTGATATTGCAAAGCTGGGGTTATGTCACAATGCAGGGGCGATATCATGAGACTGAAGGGCTGCTACAATGTTGGACTGAGAGCACAGTGCTGAAGTAAAGTTAAATGATTTCGTGATTTTACAGTTCTAAAGTGATGTATTAAGGCTGAAATTATATTCGGTTCGGATGTGATACCACAAAGTTAGAAAGATGTCACAATGCTGAATAATGTTGCAGTACTGGAGTGATGTCACAACGCCAAATGAAAGCTATAATCCTGGAGTGACGTCACAATACAGGGGTGATGTCATAATGCCGAAATTTTCTTACAGCGATGGAGTGGTGTAAGATTTGTGGATTGGTGTTGCTATGTGGGTGAAATGAGATATGGGAGAAGTGACGTCACAATGTTGTGATGTAACAATAGCAATGAGATATGTAGATATCGGAGTTATGTAACAAAGATGGGGTGATGTCACAGTGCCTGAGTAATATAATAATATATTCAATAGCACTCACGGTGGGTGAATTAGGAGTAAGCAATGCAAGTGTACGGAGACGCATAACCTTTCTTTGATGAGAAACAAAGAAAGGAACCTACCAAAAAAGCTGACGGAAGCCTGGTGAAGCTGTACTACAATATTATATACACAGTATGATCGAAGGCACTGGAATTTTGAGTTTGTGACAGCTGCGCTTTCCACATACTTTTCAATTTACCACGCTTGCCACATAATCAATATGTGCTGCATAATTAAACAAGCATTGGCATAGCCAATAGGTCTTGCCTTTGGGACCTTATAAGTGTTTAGTTATCCAGCACAATATCCTTGGTGCAACAACATCAACTGTTGCATGGCTAAACACTTATAAGGTCCCAAAGGCGAGACCTATTGGCTATGCCAATGCTTGTTTGCTAATAGCATTTACCTGTGCCACTGACGTACTATTTTCACTGAACCATACGCCGAGGTAGTTATACTTCATTTCTGTGCTGATTATATTGCAGTTCAGGCGCCAGGAGATATTCTTTTTGTTCCTGTATCTTCCAGATATTAGGACAGGTTTAATGTGTCCAGAGCATTCAATTGCCGCTGTGTCCCAGTTTTGGTGTGATCCATGATAACTATGTCATCTGCGTATTGGATTATTTGCAGCTTGGTGTTTCCTAGCTTGGGAGGAGCTAGGCAGCCGGACTCCACGGTTTTCCCTAGATGGGCTATGTACAGATTGAACAGCAGGGGGGGGCAAGAAGCAACCTTGCTTTAGGTCGCAATTCGTTCAGATTTTTTTGGTAACCTTACAAGCCCCAGTTTTCACTCGGACCCATGTCCTAGAGTACACTGAGATCATGGCTCTTAGCAGCATAGGGAGTATGCCCCCTGCATCTAGCTTCCTCCATAGGGTTCCCCTACCAAATGCCACACTATGATCAATGAAGCAACAAAAGAGCGGTAATCTGTTGTTTTGGATGGCTTGGTACCTCAAGCTAGATAATGCAAGGATGTTATCCACGGTTGACACCCCAGCCCTGAAGCCTGATTGAAAAAACTGTAAGATTTGTTGCTCTTGGACCCACACCTCTAACTGCTTCAGCAGGATACAGGCATAAGCTTTGGCCTCCACGTCAAGAAATGCGATTAGTCGATTATTTGAGGCCACTGTCCAGTCCCCCTTTTGTATAAAGGGCAAAGGATGGACCTTCACCAGGCTTCAGGGACTGCCGCAGTTTGAAAAACACAGTTAAAGAGTGGAGTCAGCAACCTTGCCTATTTATCAGGGGAACATTTAAACAAGCTCGCAGGTAGACCATTTGGACTGGGAGCCCCGTCCGTTCTCGTATTCTTAATGATGCTTTCAACCTTCTTGCTGCTTGTTTGTCCTGCTACTATGCAGTGGGCCTCATTTGATTGAGATGATAGTTCATGCCATGAGCTAGTTCTGTTCAGCGGTCGTGTGGCTGGCTCCCCAACAGAAACATCAATAGGGGAGATTTGCTTATAGTCTGTTACCACGGGCTGGCTGGTTGCCGGCAGGGCTGCCTGATTGTCAATGTATAACTCTGTTACATGCCTAATCCAAGCTGCTTCTGAGAGGCCATTCTCCCTTGGTTCTTTGTTAACATACTCCCAGAAGCACGCATGGTTTGGATCTTTTAACAGCTGTAATATCGTAGCCCATTCCTTTTGGTTCCTTTCCTCCTTATGTTCCCAGACTGTTTTTTTGGGGGTTAGTCTGGAACGTTTGACCTTTGCCGCTGTAATCATTGACGGTTTTTCTTTGTGAATCTGCTGGGCTTTACAGAGGGCTCTTCTTTAGGAAATGATGGTATTAAAATAAGACCAGTTCTTGGTTATAGTGAAAAGCAGCACCTATTTTATCCGACACCTTCAAGTCCACTTCACAACAATGACATAGCGCAGCTTGAACATTCTAAGGTGCACTCCAAGGCCTTCCAATAGAGACAAAGGCACAGGGGGGAAAAGGGAAGGGAAAATAAAAGGAAGGCACCTAGAGGGTACCACGAATAATAATGTTGAATCACTGGTATTTAACTTAGTATAATATTTTGGGAAATAAAATACATCACAACAAATGGCTTTATCGTACTGGGATGAAACACTCCTGCCCCACCAAGTTGTAGTGCTTTGGGCCTGGTCCCATCTCCCATCAAGAGAGATCTAAGGACATCCACAGACCCCTCCCACCACTGGAGGGGCGGGTCCTGTTGCCTCGGATTTACTACAAACTCCTATTTACTTAGCCAGCTGATAGCTATTGCAATGTGCTCTGATCTCCACTTTATTTTTTTTACTAGATTTACTTTCTCTTCCCCTGTTGGCATGCCCACATGTCTGCTCTCCACAGATGGTTGTACTAGAAGATTCAAGATACAATTTAGTGGGTTATGATCACTTTCTGGCCTTTCTGTAATTTCAAAGTTTTTTGAGAAGTTGATCGGCCTATGGAACTCGGTGGTTAAAGACCTTTCCTTCTCTTTTGCTACAGTCTCCCACTGAGCTGATGCCAATTTGTAGGATGACAGAAATTTAATTATGATATGCCCCACTCTGTCCCGGGACGCACTTTCAGATGGCATCCCCAGGCCACGGGTTAAAAATCTCCCACAATTATGATTTCATGGCTAGGACGATTCAAAATAAGCGACTCAAGACTGTCCAACAATTCTTGGATCATCGCCAGCTTGAATTTTTTTAGCAGCATTGAAATAACAGTCGACTAGTATCAGGTCAGTGGCTTTCCGATTAAGTTTCAGTCCTCTGATAGACACTGCTTGGGCCACAGTGCTGGCGAGATCCATTGTAGCGGCCTCTAAGTTGCTTGTGTGCTTGATAAAGATTGATAGTCCCTCTGACGGGCGCCCGAACAGGCTTGTTCGTAGTGCAGGTGTAAAGATCTCAGAAAAGCCTGGCAGAATTGTAGGGACTAGCTCCTAAGTCTCCTGGTGGCAGAGTATATTGTTTATTTCAAGGTAGGTCATTGATTCCCTGCTCTATCTAATACTCTTGAGTCTGACCACATTCCATGAGACTACTGGTGAAGTGATTGATCTCAGAGTTAGATGTCTGTGGAATCTCACAGAGCTAGGGACTATATCTCTGTCTATTTAGCATGGCGGACACCTACTCCCCCAGCCTCCTGTGTGCAGCTCTTAGAGTGTCAGAGCGTACCTCCCTCTGATTGTGGGTGCAGACGGTTGTTAGGACGTGTGAGCCTTCTGATTCTGGGGCCCAACCTCGTTTTCCTCCAGATGTACCCTTCAGCACGCTCATTGAAGTTTGCCTAGGGTATTGATTTAAAAGTACATACAGTTATTTCACTGGCGAAGGTATGTGATGGTCAATGCCCCGTTTCACAAAAATAGCTCTTTTAGCCCACACTGTGTCTCTTTGGACCTCTCTCTTCCGTACTGACATGGATACTTCCCCGACTGAGTTTGAGAGTGGCGGGTCAAACCTCACCTAGTCAAGGTCCTATGAAGTTATGTTACGTTAATGCGGGATATGATTAAACAGCCGTAGCGGATTTCCTCTATTGAGGTTATCCATGGGGCCTTTTGAGATGTATCATGGAATGAAAAGCAATTCTGGGTGGGCACACCCGTCCTCCTCTCCTACGGGTTGGACAATGGGCTGCTGTTCATCAGGGTGGGCGCTGGAAAAGCCCTCTACTAGTCAGCTCGGAATAGGCTAGGTTGCTGTTGATAATGGGACTTTTATTCTCACAAACCTGTGGATGACTGAATAGAACATACCGGCAGGTAGTGTACAGTTGTAGCCCTAAGTTCTCTGCAGGCAGTAGTGGTCTCTCGCTGCCCGTCCACAAGGGCTCGAATGCATTCCTGCATTTTGTAGGGCACCTGAAAGAACCCCTTCAGTTGTAATCTAACGCCATTTCTGGGTGTTTCCAATCGGATTGTGTGCCTTGATCCGAAACTTCTTTGTATTCCTGTGGCCCCTGCCAATCCAGTCATTTTTCTCCGTGTGTTGTGGGGGAGATCCCCTATCCGGCTACTGTACCCACCCGGAGATTCATGTGTCAGGTCCTATTTGAGGCCATCCACCCGGCAAATTCGGGGCTCCCCTGCACAGGTGCTTTGCCTCCCATCCTTGTGCAATGGTGGGGTTACATTAGGGAGTGCATCGCTAGTTGTTGGGGACTGAGCTTTTGACTTGGTCAGTGTATCAAAAATTGGAAAATGTTTAACTGGGTTCGTGTCCACCTGTACATTGGTGATTTTAGGCGGTTTGTGCATCAAGGTTCTTTTTAATAAGTGTTGTTTCTTTAATTGTTTTTTTGTCTTTTTTTGCCCTCCTTGATAGACTAGATGTTGATAGGGACACAGGAGTTAACATATTGTGGAGTCCTCGTGTGACCCACTTATGTCTGCCAGCTCTTTAGTAGACTGCGACCTTCTCCTCTTGGGCTCCCCCTGACATTCTATTGGATTTGTAGCTAGTGGCCTGCAGATCACCTTCTCTGGTGTAACCTGTAGTTGCATCGTGGGTTTCGGGGTGGTTGCTGCTGTATCAGAGCCGAGGTTAAGTTGACTACGGACCTCAGCCAAGTAAGAACTCACTAATTTAGCCCGTGGCTCTGTTCTTATTATGTTTGCCTTGATTGGGCCCACTAATGCTCCCAGTGTCTCTGATAGATAGCTTTGCTTGTTGATGTTTGGCGAGCATAGACAGGGTTTGTCCTTCTCAAAAGCGTTTATTTGGAACTTCAGTAGGTTTAGCTTAGACCCAATTTCCTCCAGGTGGGTTGCCAGTAACTGTATCAGGTCTAGTTGTTGTTCCATTTTGTTTGACGGCCAGAGAAGGGCCCTGCTTATAGCGTCCTGAGAGTCTGTTATTGCCACCAGCATTTATGTGTTGTGTGTGGACAATGTATCCGGGGCAGACCCAGAATTTTTTCCTACTGATCCACGCCCCACTCACGGGGTTTGCTCAAGTGTTTCATTTATATGTGCCTCTATATTGGAGAGGATTCTATTCGACAGGTACCCCAGTTCTTGATCGGTGAAGCTCTACCTTCTGGGCAAAATGAGAGTATTATTGATATTTGTTGATGTTTAACTGTTTTGCTGTGATATGGCCGGTGGATGCGCAACTCTGAAGTCCACTCTAGCGCTCGATAAACTTGGGTGCCACCTATGATTCTGTTTGGGTTCAGTTCCTAATGAATCTGTGACGGTAGGTAATCATTTTTTTTTAAACACTTTATTTACCAGTTTCAAAAATTAGAACAACAAATCTTCCAGCTCCATTACAATAGCGTTGTAACATTACATTGTGTAGTATAAGAAATTTGCCTGCTCCACACGAATTAATTACCATCATGCTCTGTACAAAATGATCGTTCAAATTTACGATTGTGTGAGCGCCACTCCCTCTGTTCGCATTTTCGAATTACCGGTGTAAGATTGCACAAAATAGACAATATTGTGAAAAATTAAGTATTACATTTCTGTGTCATGTATACAGTTGCTATCTGATCAGCCTATGCCAATAGGTACGAGTCTTCGCTCAAGCTGTGTGGCCGGCTGCGGCTGTGCCGCAGTAGTGTATTGTTTGAACGGGCCCCAAATATCCCTAGGGCGGGATGTTCTAGGAAGAGTGGCGGAGTATAGATCGTAGTTGGTGTTGCAGTATGCAAGACTACCTAGCCATTCCTTTTGTGTCGGAGCAGTTTTTCGCCCCCACTTAAATGCTATTTCTCTCTTGGCCAGAAGTTGCCCAATGGCAGTGAATTTCCGGACTGGCTTTGGAATATTAGCCACGTATCCCAACAATGCAACCTCTGGGGTGAGCTCAATGTCTAAGCCTATCATTTCCCCGAGGGCTTGGTAAATTTCGGCCCAGTAAGTTTTTATTTTGCCGCACTTCCAGGAGAGATGCGCAAAGTCTGCATGTGGGGTTTTACATTTTAAACAGCAATGGGGTCTGTCAGGGTCTATTTTGTGTGTCATCTCGGGAGTGATGCAAGTTCTGCGTAGGAATTTAAAGTGGATCAGTTTGTGGCGGCTGTTCAAGGAGACTCCTTGGTTTGCCTACAACATGCAGACCACTGGTCATCCGTAATAGGGTGGCCCAGGTCAGCCTCCCAAGCAGTCCTTATTTTCACATCGTGTATTGGGATTATGTCTGCGCATGCATGGTACAGCTTGGAGACCAGATGTTCCCCCCTGGTGTTATCTATGATCACGGAGAGTGGAGTGAATGGTTCGGGTTCGATAGGGAATCCGGGGACCATTGCCCTCATTGCTGATCACAGGCGATTAAGTAAAAAAACTGTCCATGAAGGTTGCATCATTAAACCTATCTCCGTCTGAGACAGAAAAAATTTGCCCTTCAATGTATAAATCCCCAACTGTGTTCAGGTCGTACTTGGATAGCGTGCGCTGTACAATCTTTTCCCCGTAATGGGAATCCAGCGTTTGTTCAGAATAGGAAGACTCGGGGAGTATAGCACCGGGGAACCCATGACTCTGACCAGCTTCTGCCAGGCCCAGCTGGTGGTGGAGACCGTTTGGATGTCAGTCGGGTCACGCGGGTAGCCCAGGGGTAATACCGTATTAAGTGTGTCGGGCAGGACCAGATCTGCCTCAGGCCTTAAATAAGGAATCCTGCCATCTGGGTGAAACCAGGAGTGTGCATAGCTGCACTGTGCAATCAAATAGTATAATTGAAAATTGGGGAACCCAAATCCTCCTCTGGAGTACGGTAGTGTCATTACCTCCCAGCGGACCCTGGGCCGTTTGCCTCCCCAAGTCAGTCGAATGAGGTGCGTGTTTAGTGTCGTGAAGAATCGATTTGTCAGTGGGATAGGGATATTGTTAAAGAGGTACAGGAATATTGGCAAGACAATAATTTTTATCAATGCAACTCGCCCAGCGATCGAGAGTGGGAGCCGTAGCCACTTGTCGACTTGCAATTCCAATTTGTGTACTGCCTTACCATAGTTTAGCTGAATAATTTCAGTGGTGTTCAAATGTATATTTATCCCCAGGTACTTTACTGAGTCCGTGCTCCAGGCCAGTGGGAACTCGCATTCCCATCTTGTGGTGCCAGCGGTGAGGGGAAATATAACAGACTTGTGCCAATTTATGCCGAGGCCGGAGAACCTACCAAATCTGATGATTTCTCGGACCAGTGGTTCTAAATTATTCTGGGGGTCTCTCACGTAAAGAATAACATCATCTGCATATAGCGACACCAATAGGGGCCCAGTGTTGAATTGGAGCCCTCTCTGTAAGTGGCGCTCCTGGAAGTGTCTAACAAGTGGATCCATTGCTAATATGAATTGGAGTGGCAACAGGGGGCATCCCTGCCTGGTGCTGCAGGATAAGGTAAAGGAGCGAGACAGTGTGCCATTTATGCGTATTCTGGCGGAGGGGGCAGAGTATAGGAGTGCTGTGAGATTCACGAACCCAAAGGGCATGCCCAGCCTATGCATTACTGATAATAAAAATGGCCACTCCAAGGAGTCGAAGACTTTCTCCGTGTCCAGCAGAACTGCTGTTGCCGGAATCGACGGGTTGATTCGGTGTATGACTGCAAAGAGCGTGTGCAAGTTCAAGGATGTGGATCTGTGGGGCACAAATCCCTACTGGACTGGGGATATTATTTTGCCCAATAGTAGGGCGAGCCGTAAAGCGATCATTTTTGCCAATATTTTATAGTCTAATTTTAGCAGTGACAAAGGTCTATATGACCCGCACAGCAAGGGGTCCTTGCCAGGCTTAGCTAGCAAAACAATCACCGCTTCTCTGAGAGTGGGAGGTAGTTGATTCCGTTCTAATGATTCGTTGTATACCTCGAGAAGTTTCAGGGCTAATATATCTTTGTACATTTTATAAAAGTCGCCTGTGAAGCCGTCGAGGCCGGGAGCATGGTAGGTAATCATTTGGAAGGCACAGAGCTAGTGGTTGTCAGCTCCCCATTCTTGCAGCCATGTCAATTAACAGAAGCTTTTTTTGACCTATGTGATTGTGATGATGGCTCTGTTATTAGCTCTGTTCTTGGATCGCCTGCTTTTAAGCTAGGGCATGATTGAGACCTAAGAATTATTGATCCCCCCATGATCAGGGTTAGATTGGTAAGGCGGGCTCTCGGGCAATGGCCGAGGGGCCGGTATCGAAGTTCCAGCTGTGGCCTGCTTTTATGGCAGCCTGGGGGCCGATTTGGGCTGTGTCTGGTGTGTTCAGATGTCGCCAACAGCCCAGTGGGGCCCTGAGTGGCCTTTCTGGAGGCAGATAGGCATCCATTACCTCCCTTTTGTCAACGGTCAGAGGTGTCACTCCCTTTCTCTCACTGGGCCGGCAAATTAATGAATGCAGATGGAATGGGGGAGGGGGCCTGAGGAGAAGTGCCCTAAAACTTCGCTGAAGCAGTTTTTGCAGAAAGGCAATATGCAAATGTGGGCCACTTTTTTATAGCGTGCCCGGGCCGATTTCTAATCCCAATCCAACCCTGCCCATGATCGATGGTTCATAGCTTGAGAGTTGAGTGCCATTGTGAGGGCTGCTGACAAGGCTGCTAGTTCAACTTTGTGGGAGCCCCAAGCCGTTTGGGCCATTTTGCTGTACATCTCCACCCTGAATTGCCTCTTGCACTGCATCTGGGACCACTTCCATTACTTTATGAAGGAATCGCCTAATCATGTACTTTGCTGGAAGCAGCTCCTGGAGCAAGGGTGGGGGGCTGGAACTCCAACATGAGTCCGCCTGGCCCGCTGCCTCAGTGCCAGGAGATGTGAGGGGAACAGGATGCGAGGAAAGCGGTGCCGGGTCATCCATCGACCCCCTTTCACTAGTTGCGTGCTTACCTCTCGGCATCATCAAATTGATGGGTCTTTTACCAGTTTTGATACAATTTCTTAGTTTTTTCCTTGACAATCTTAAGTTGACTTATTTCCCTGGCTGTGCCGCCACACCTTCTGCGGTTTATCGGGTTAATAGAGGAGGGGCACTAGTACGGAGCTGGAGATCTTTGCTGGGTCTGCTCTCTGAACTGTTGTGCTCTCTGTACTGCTTGCGATTATGCTACCAGGAGGAGTGCCGGGCGGAGGGAGCTAACCCACACTGCAAGTCACAACCGCCCTAGGCAGGATGCTTCTGCAGACCTCTGGACTCAATCATTGCCATGGGACCTAGCCTATGCTTCCCGCTATTCACTACCCGAATGAAGTTCCAATAAAGTTCCAATATCGTTTTTATTGGGCTGGATGCCCTGGTGTCAATGTAATTGATTTTTTGTTTTAGTATTACACCTTTCTTTATTTCTTTGTTTTATTTATCGACCTTGTCCAGGTAGGGTCTGGTCCAGCCTCCTGGCTCACAATCGAAGTATTTATCTAAGTGTTTTGGGGGCACTGTAGGCAGGAGGCTGGGGCTCACTGATGAATGTTTCCCCTTCCTGGCCCTCCTGACACTGTGTGCTGGAGGGACACAGGAGAGGTGTGGATGGGCTTGGCAGGCACTGCGGAGGTGGAGGAGCTGTGCGCATTGTGCAGTGCGGTGTGAAAGCCCGTTGTCGGAAGCTCACTGCCTTGCCGCCGGCACGCCTCACCTCCTCCCCCCATGGGGGCGCTTTGGACCCTCGTTGCTCTGTGAGGTTCGAGCAGTGCGAGCAATGCAGAGGCAATAACAGATACACAAACAGCTGCTATTGAGGCCACTGCGGCCCTCTGCTCCTCAGATCTTCACACCACAATGTTTTGCTCCTACTTCTGCCATCTGCCTTCCGTCAGCTCAAGTGTCAATCAGCATAGCTATAACATCATTGCGTAGAGTTAGTTAGTTATTTACTAGCTTCATCAGTGAAAGAACCATATTTACAAATACACAGAGTAGTTATGTTTACTAATAGGATGTTGACTATACTAATCCCATTAAAAAGACAAACCACCTTTTTTCGCTTTTGTACATCCACATCAAAGCAAAGTAATTTCAAGACATTACAAGCATTGGCTAAGCCGATGGGTCTGGCCTTGACAGGCAGGTGCAATGGTTATTTTTTTTTTTGTGTTTGTTTGCAAGCATATGCTACAAAAATAAAAGAAAGAAAACATGCAGCTATCTAAAAATAATGCCTACAATAATAAATGTAAAATTAAACATTCACTTATTTGGCTTTTTCATTAGTGTAATTTTAATTTATTAATTAAATTATTATTATGATTAATATCATCATAATTATTATCAGTAGTAGTAATAGACAAGTAGTAGTACTTGTAGTAGTAGCATTATTTGCGAAGTAGGCGAGAATAAATCACCACCTATTTAACCACTCAAATTACAGACTGCTAAAAAGTGACAATGCCCCTAAACACTTTGGGCCTCATTTTTGGAGAATTGGCGTAGGACAACGCCACAAGTCTTAATGTTGCACTGCCCTATGTCAATGTGAAAGGTCAGGAATGCACCGTATTTATGCAATACAGTGCATTCCTGTCCTTTCCCACTAGCTGGTGCACAATGGACTGCTTAGCACCAATGGAGGCCCCCTTACTCCATGGTGCAAGGGTGTCTGCGTTGCATGCAGGATTGCTTTTGTGCAGGAAGGGACACCTTTCTGCACAAAAAAAATCCAGAGAGGCGTTTTCCTCTTTCAATGTCTGCTGCAGAATGCAGCACACACAGAAAGAGGAAAAAACTAGGAGAAATACAAATATTTCTCCTCGTAAGCCTGCTCTGGGGAGGTGTAAGGTTTTGGTGCTTCCCCAGGTTTACGTGATTAACCCTTTTGCTGCTAGGCCTTCCCCCCCCTGTGCTAAGCCTTTTTTTGGCTATTTGGGATCGTTTGTGCTTAGGCCCCTGTAACTTTTTGTCCACATAAGGTATCCACGCTAAATTAGCGCCTTTTTCTTCTAACAACATAGGGATTTTAAAGGAATCCAGGGTTTGTGAATTTCCCCTTGAGGGGACCCAGAAATTAGCCAAAATACAGATAAATTTTTTTTTTTAAATGGGGAAAAAGTGCTGCAGAAGAAAGCGTCTGGTTCTTTCCCTGCAAATGGTATCAACAAAGGGTTTGTGGTGCTGAAATAATCATCATCTTCCCAGCTTTCAGGGACAAGCAGACTTTTGTCAGAAAACCAAATTGTTTTACACAGTTTTGGCATTTTACTGGGACATAGCCTATTTTTGCTACTTTTTGTGCTTTCAACCTCCTTCCAGTTAGTGGTAGAAACGGGTATGAAAGTAATAATAGATCTTGGAAAGCTACACATTTCTGAAAAGTAGGCAAAATTCTGAATTCAGCAAGTGGTCATTTTTGTAGATCCTTCAAGTTTTTTTTTCTAGAAACTAGCAGTTGAAAATAAGAAAAATTGAAAATGAGTTGAAAAAAACAGCCATTTTTGCCAATGTTTTCACCTGTAACTTCTTTTAAGTTTGACAGATGTTTGAAAGCAATATACCGTTACATCCACTGCACCCTTCTGGTTGTTGAGATATATAGGACTTGTAGTTTCACCAAGAACCCGAGGAACCCAGAGCCAATAACTGAGCAGCGTCTTGCAGTGGTTTTTCATTGTGTACCGGGGATATAGCAATTCATTTGGAAAAATATAAAAAGTGAAAAATAAGGATCAAAGACACCTATGAATTTCTGAAATGGGAACAAAATATAGAGTTTAGAAACAGTAGCTAAATTTGCACATCTTGGAAATTGTGGTTACCCATCTGGGCTTCCAAGATGGCCACGGGGGAAGGAGCTCTCAGAAACGAGCTCCCGGGCTTTGGGATCACTTTTGGTGTAAATCCCTGCTGGCCCACCCCTCGGCCCCCAGGACATACCGTGATTGCAGCACCGAAGGGGTGAGCCGGGAACCTGCTTGTGTGCCCACTGCTGAGAGTGCTGAGCTGTGCCTAGCTATCCTCCGGGCCAGACCCGATGCCACAGGAGTGAGCAGAGGAGGACTGAGGTGTCGCCGCCTCTCCATGCCAGCGGAGCCTGCTTGAAAGACAGAGCAGTGCTGCGCTGATCTTCTGGATGGATCCAATGCCGCACAAAGGAGCGGAGGAGGACTGAGGCATCGCCGCACCCCCCCTCCCCTCAGGTGAGCCTGCGTGTGGGCGGCAGAGAGCGGCTGCAAGCCTCACGAAATAACTTGCTCACTGGTTGTGCTGTGTTGGGACACTGTCTGGTGCGGAGCCTCTCGTGGGTGCCCGAGCTGGTAGCGACCTTTGCTGGCCCAAGGAAACCAAGCAGTCAGCTGAGGTCAGAGGTGCTGGCCCTCTGTGACACTCCAGACCGGTTCTGCTACGGACAGGGTCTGCATCACTGCTGAGGTGCAGGGCTTCTCTTGCTGCTCTCCGGGCACTGCGGAGACGCTGGGGACTCCGCCCCCCCCCCACCCATGTAAACTAGAATCACTTCATGGCCCCCTGACTGCATAGGTGCCACCATTTTAACTTAATTGCAGAAGACCAGCGCCATTTCCAGGGAATCCAAGGAGAGGAAAACCCCCTCACCACCTACACTGAGGATTCAGGGAAATTAACAAAGGACTAGGGACCAGATGTAGCAAGCTAAATTGCGATCGCAAACGCTGAAATTCGCAGAATTTCAGCGTTTGCGTTTGCAAAATAGCATTGTGCAATGTAGAGAAGAAAAATCCCAATTGCAAAATAAGGAATCGCAAAATTTGCGATTCCCTATTTTGCGAATGCATTTAAGGAATCGCAAATTGCGATGCCTTAAATGCAATGCAGGAAGCACCCCAAGTTGTGCGATTTCTGGTTTAAGAAATCGCAAATTACCACCAAGTTCAAGTTGGTGGTAATTTGCAATTTCTTTGAAAATGCATATTTTGGCATTTTACAAAGTGCCATGTGGCGCACAGACGTGCCCTTAGGGCATGTATGTGCGCCACATGTGCACACATGCACATTTCAGGGGTGCAACAGGGTGTCCTTTGACACCCTTGCACCTTGAATAGCATGCGCAATTTGCAAGTACCTATTGGGTACTCACAAATTACGCATGCAATCCCATTCATTCCTATGTGCCTCCTGGCCCATAGGAATGAATGGGAAGGGATTCCTTAATTGTGAATCGCACTTTGAGATACGGAATTAAGGAATGTTTAGGAATCGCAATTATTATTGCGATTCCTACCTACATAGTATTTTGCGAGTCCTTAATAGCGATTCTCTAAAAATCGCTATTAAGGACTCGCAAAAATGTTCCTTCGAACATCTGGCCCTAAGTCCTCTCCCACAAGCCAGGCTGAGAATCTGGAAACAGAAAACAAAAAAGGAATAATTCCTCTCTCTCAAGACAGGCTGAGAAACAGGAAACATGAAGAGGACTCTCACCAAGAGGGAAACAAAATTACCGGGGAAACTAAAAAAGGACTAATTCCTCCCACACAGGACAGAAAAATACAAAGGAAACCAACTCTTCTACCGCACCACTTAATCATCACAAAACCTGTCTCCCCCAGATATATATGCAAATTCTAAAGGAAACCACATAAAAATATAAATATAATAAGAAATAAACAATAAATACTGGGTAAACTCCCACACGCCAAGCCACTAATGTCTGGTCTAGTTCTAGACCACCTTCAGCACTCCCACATTCCCAGCCACTAAGGTCTGGGCTAGTCCTAGACCTCCTCCAGTACTCCCCAGATCTGCCCCTCCTATACTATTAGCCAGGGAAGACCCCCTGGTGGAAATCCGCCCATCTACTCACAAACGACAGCAGGGCACTCACTGAGGCAAGATGCTACCTGCCACATCAACTTCCCTCCGCCCCTCAAAGCCGAAGTGCATGAAACCCCACGGCCCTAACTCTTTCTCCATTATCTTCCCCCTAATCTCTCACTAAAGGCAAAAAGAAACTTCAAACATAGGCTGATTAGACAACACCCTGTAACACTCATCGCTGATATATACCACTGCTTCTCTAAAGGCCAACAGAAAATGGATCTTATTTTCCACACCCAGCGACCTGCGAAATGGAACACCATACTTAGGACCTACCTTCACATATCCAAAACAACTAGCACCCCTCTCAGCTGCAAACTGATGATCTCTAACTCAAACTGTCCTATGCTCAGAGGCAACACCTCTGCCACCATCTACAGAAACGGAATAGTCTTGATTCAAGCCAACAACACCAACCTAGACTCATTTGAATCCCTATTCCCCTCACTATGGAACGCCATCACTCATTTGCACTTTACCCACTCGCACAACTCCCTATCCCCCAACCAACCGCCCTCTCCTGTGACATCACAAAGCAATCTCACGACTCTCTCTACCAACCTCAATTTTACCTCCTCCGCCACCACTCTCTCTTCCTCTACCACTACCCCTCACTCGCACACTAAAAACATCTTATCCAGAACAATTCCGAGGCACGTCTCTACTAAGACTCCCCAACCTCCTGGTGACCCTCCCCTCCCTTCCCATACCATGATCCTCTTCCCCACAGCCAATTCATGAAGGCGACCCACAAACAAAGCCTCCCAACTCTCACCTTCCATCAGCACTTAACAAACTGCTGTCTGAAACTCGACAAGAGTGCTCACACCACATGTCCACGGTAAACTACAGGAACAACATAGGTACCAATGACACCGCAAACCACACTCTCACTGACAGGCACACTCCATCTCTAGACTGTCCCACACAGGACATCTTGAACCTAAACACACTTACCCCCTCCTCACTGAATATGTCTCAGAGACTTTCTCTGTTAGAAAGCCAACTAGAGATTGTAATACAGGGTATAAACAAAATGTTATTGAACCTTACCACACGTCTGGAGCCTACCCAGCACTTACACCCTCCACCCACAGACACCAACAATCAACACCCAAGTCTTCCCAAGGCACAGTTGCACAGCTGGAACTCAACTCCTTTCATAAACCAGCCTCAGAGACCCATTGAACAAGCGCTGCAATGTCCCTGAGAGAGGCGACTGATCTTGCCAACTCTTACGACTCATCAACAACTGTCAACCCCAGCTCCACGTTTCACTGGATTTGGGAGAGACCACATCACACCAAGAACGATGAGGCCACCAGTTACCCACATTAATATCCCCATGGCACCTCCCCCGAAGAAACTCAACGACAAGGGAACGACCAACTGCATGATTATAAACTGCAGATCAGCAACCAAACACGCAACAAAACTGGCAGAAACCATCCTAAACCATGACATCGATATCACGTTCATCACAGAAACTTGGTTGAATGAATCCTCCTACCCAATCATTGACATGCTTGTGCCCCCCCGGGTTCTCAATCGTCAATAAAGACAGAAAGAACCATCGTGTTGGGGGTATTGCAATCATCCAAAAGGGTAACATTTCCATTACTGAAACTGAAACCTTCACTTACAACACATTTGAATATCTAACCTCCACCATTAAGACGAATGGCAACAAAACGCTATACTGTCATCTCCTCTACCATCCGCCAGGTAACACACTCACATTCGGAGAACACCTTTCTGACCTGATAACTCACTGCTCACTCTTGGACTCTTACAACATAATACTAGGTGACCTCAACCTTCATTGGAACGACGAAAACAATACTCTGATCCAATCCTTAAACAAACTTCTACTCAATAAGAATCTTATCCAACACTGCACAGAGCAAACCCATAACAGAGGCTCAATCCTTGACGCAATTATAGCTCATGAAGATACAGTTACTATCGACCACATCCTTCCTGTTTATTGGTCAGACCACCACATCATTCTATTTCACATTAACCAAATGACTCATCGCCTACCCCGTACACAGGAATTCCTTCATTGGGAGAGAAATTTAAGACAGATTCCCCTTGCAGACCTGAACGAAAGGGTGAGGACACTACTTCCCCCACTACGAGTGACCTCTCTACAACCGAACTTACTACACACTACAACGCAAAGATGACAACCATACTAGACCAAGTAGCCCCCTTGAAACAAAGAAGAGTCAGGAACAACCCATCGAGATCCTGGCTCAATACAGACCTAAACTCTGAAAGAAGACAACTCAGAGCTGCCGAAAGACTTTGGCGGAATAACCCGTCCGTAACCCACCTTGACCAGCTCAAAACAGAACGCAGGAAATATAAAAAACACATCATGAATGAAAAAACTACCTTCTTCCGTAGTGCATTAGACAATGCTAAAAACCGTCCCAAAGAACTCTTCAATATCATAAACAAACATCCAAGCCTCCCACAATAACCGTGCAGGCCTCCAAAGATCTATGTGACAACTTTGCCAATTTCTTTAATGGGAAAATCACCACGATTGAGCGCTCTCTTGATGACCACCTCCTGTCACCGAACGAAAGCCCGCCCCCCGCAGCAAAGAAGGAAACAACCCCCCCATGCACCTCCTCAGCAGCTGGAAGACATTCAACCCCATCTCCAAAGCAGACATCACTGAAATGATTAACAGGTCCAAACCCTCCTCACACATAGCTGACCCTATTCCTGCTCAACTGGCAAAAAAGCTCAACCTCCCCCTAGCCCCTCTCTGGGCCAAGATTATAAATAGCTCCCTGAGAACCGGAGTCATGCCAGACTGTCTTAAAATCGGCCAAGTCACGCCATTACTAAAAAAAACAGGCACTGACCCAAACAGCCCCAATAACTTCAGGCCTGTTTCCAATCTCTCCTTCTTAGCCAAAATCCTGGAAAGATGTGTTCCCCTCCAACTTAACCAACACATTGACAGCAACAACCTTCTGGATACTCACCAATCAGAAAAGGATGCAGCACTGAGACAGCGATCCTTAATGTCATAGATGATGTCTACAAATCACTCGATGCAGACCGATGCTGCCTACTCATACTCCTTGACCTATCGGCAGCCTTCAATACGGTTAACCAATAACTGCTCATAAATGCACTCCGAGAAAGGATTGGAGCGGACAAGTTGGTCCTACAATGGTTTACCTCCTTCCTACAGAACCGCTCTCAACAAATACAAATTAACAACTTAAAGTCTGACCTACTCCCCATAACCAGGGATGTCCGACCAGGATCTGTTCTCTCCCCATCACTGTTCGACATCTACATGGAGCCCCTCACCGCCATACTCAAAAAAGCCAATATCCCCTTACACCTCTATGCGGACAATACCCAGATCTACCTAGAAACATCCTCAATTGGAGACATACAGAGACTAAATGACACTCTAAGAGAAGCCCAGCACTGGCTATCTCACAACCACCCAACCAAGATAAGATGGAAATCCTTTTCATATCCAACAATGAGCAGACCCCCCCAAGTCACAGAATGGCTAAAATCCATTGATGCTCTTAACTGCAATCTTACCCTGGCCAACTCTGTAAAATCCCTGGGAATCACTCTGGACCCACGTCTAAACATGAGCAAACATATTAAGAGCACTGCGAAGAGCGCATTCTTCAACCTAAAACTCCTCAACAAAATTAAACCCTTCATCCCTCCCAATGACCTTAAACAGGCCACACAATGTTTTGTTCTGTCTAGATTGGACTACGGGAATGCAACCCTCACAGGCACGGCAAAATCTCACTTAGCTCCCCCCAGAGCAACTCTAAATGCAGCTGCTAGGATGGTCACTGAAGTAAAGAAATATGACCACATCTCTCCCTCTCTAAGCGAACTAAAATGGCTCCCAATGGAAGCGCGTTCCAACTTCAGAACTGCATGTCTCGCACACAAAGCTTTTAACACTGGTAAACCTCCCTACATGGCTTCCAAACTCAAAAAAGGCAGGCCAGACGAGGAATCTCCGTAGCACTAACACACTACTCCTCATTCCTCCCAAAACTCGCAAACAAAAAACCTTATCACGCTCCTTCTCTGGAAATTCACCTAAAATTTAGAACTCCATCCCAGTCCATATCAGGACTAACCCCTCCTTCATAAACTTCAAAAGACAGCTCAAAGACCTCTTCCTCAACAGAACTCATCCGAATGGATTAACTTCCACCCAACGAGACAGAGTCCCTCTGCCACAGGAATCTGGCCCGATTATTATCAGAAACAGTGGTTCCTGTGGAATAGTACAAGGAGTCTATACTGGTAC
Organism: Calotriton arnoldi; assembly: GCA_963921515.1. Classification (NCBI taxonomy): domain Eukaryota; kingdom Metazoa; phylum Chordata; class Amphibia; order Caudata; family Salamandridae; genus Calotriton; species Calotriton arnoldi. The sequence goes on along the minus strand of CAWUFW010003872.1, from coordinate 1,079,722 downwards.
GTAAATGCGCAATCGCAATGGAGAGGGTTAAAATGATGTCACAAGGAGAAAAAGACCAAATACACTTATGTTACACTTTATCACAGTTTGTGTTTATATATTTATAAACGATATATACCGAAGAAATAACAACAATTGTGCGTAGTGTCCCCAGTGAAAACTGGAACCTAAGACATTAGTGACAAATTCGTGACAGTGGTATTCGGTTTCCAAAATATTCAAAAGTCGACCATTATAAAATGTACAAAGAGTGGACCATGACTATATACAATGATACGCGTGGTTAAAAATGGTTCGCTTTAGTTCTTTGTCGATGACGTTTTGACCCTGTGTGCGATGTAGGGTCTCTTCAGGACCTATGGATGTAGGGACATCTACAAAGAGAAGGATAATGTAAGTGTGTGGCCATTAAGATGACAGTATTTCTTGAATTGAAGAGCAAAGGAACTGGTCTAAGGGTACCTGAATGGATGATTACGCAGCCGCGTGAGAAGTGAGTGGTGAAGCGAATCTCGCCCAGCGGAGAATATAGACACTTCAATAAGAAGACACTTACATCGCCTGCCTTTGATTCGCTCCTATGATCCCCTCCAGGCCTTGACAGGATTCGGCACGAGACAATGCTGTTTATTGAAATAATGTGTGTCCAATTGCATCATGATAAATGTTGTAAAGCACTCTGATATCTTCAGGTCTGGCCAGCACTAAATAAGACTCTTAAATAAATAAATAAATAAATACCCTGTGAATTGTAGGACATTTTTCAAAGTGACTTCTTTTTTATACATTGTCTTACATTAGGAAGGCAGAAATGCCTAGAAAGTCAATAGGTAATAACAGTTGCTCTACAATTCTGAGTTCCCCTAAGTCTCCCAATCAAAATGGTACCTCCCTTGTGTGGGTAGGCCTAGTGCCCGTGACAGGAAACGGCCCAAAACGCAACGTGGACACACCACATTTTTACAGTGAAAACAGACCCTTTTATTGCACAGTGCCTAGCTGTGGATTTTGAACCCTAGCTCTGCCGGCACCTAGGGAAACCTAGCAAACCTATGCATTTTTGAAAACTAGACACCCAGAGTAATCCAGAATGGGGTGACTTGAATGGCTCTCACCAAGTTCTAGTAACCAGAATCCTTTGCAAACCTCAAACTTTGTAAAACAAAAAATGGAATCATTTTACTTGGGATACCAAGGGAACCCTGAGTGGTAGGAGATTTGTGCCGGCACGGTGATGCAACACAAAAATGTGTGGAAAAAGTGATTGTTCAGCTAAATTTGAGGTTTGCAGGGGATTCAGGGTAGGAAAACGTTGGGGGATCCACGCAAGCCAAGCAGGGATCCACTAGAGATTCTCCCCTTTCCAACAATACCTCTCCTGACTTTCTACGTGCTCAGGGGGCTGAGATAGCCCCCTGAGGACATACAAAGCGAAACTGAAATGAGCCGAAAGTTTCGGTTTCACTGGAATGACGTCAGCGTGACGTGCGCGCTGATCGTCATTTCAGGGAAACCAAACAAACATCCTCCGGAGCTGGGGAAGCTCTTCCCCAGCTCCTGAGGCTGTTGGGGGGGGAAAAAGAAATCCCTCTGGTGCCCGCACCCGAGGGATTTCAAATGCCATGTGCGTGGAGGGCCGGGGGCAGTCCGACGCACATGAGAACTGGTGCGTCAGACTTCCCCGGGCTTTCGACGCACCGAAGGGGCTAGGTAAATCTGGGGCAGCGTCAAAACCCATTGGTGTTGCGTGGGAACAGCCATTGCAACACCCATGGAACGCCTCCCTGGTCCATGAGCCCTGGCACTGAAGTGGACACTTTTTGGGTGGACATACACAGATGATTAGGATGAAAGCTGAGTGCTAGGAAGTCAATCATTGATTGAAGTGCCTGACCCATTGCAGTATGTAGTATGCAGTGGTAGGCGGCAACATGTGAATGGCAGCTAAACAGAGCAATGGATTGAAATGGGCTGAGCCAAATACTCTCTAAGTGTATGTGTGTGTGTTTGTGCATATATATAGTCATTGAAAAAAACAAAGGTTAAAGTAACATTAGGTGAGATGCTCAGTAACAACGTAATGTTTTAAACTTTAAAAAAAACACAGAAATTCACCAGGTATAGTTATCTCAAGTAACTATACCTGGTGCCCTAAGGTAACTATAACTCACGCTTCCTTTTTAAAAAAAATATTGGGCTCAGAGGATGGGGTCCCTGGGACCTTCACAGGCTCAAGTAGGGAGGCAGCACAGCCCCTCTCCCCTGTTTTACAATATGGGGCCAGGGGGGTGGTGTCCGGGGGCCACCATTGGCTCAGGGAGGGGGTCTGCGTGCCCCATCCCTTTGAATATACACGGTGCTGTGGTATAGGGTCCCTGGGGCCCTAAATGTGCTGGGAGGGTTATTTTTTTATTTGGGCCCAGGGGGGCCTCTGTCCCTCCCATGGGGCCTAGGGGGCTAGGTTATCCCACCTTGCCCCGTTATATAATTATTTTGAAAACTTCAGGACAGGGGACTTAGTCTCCGAGTTCTGTAATGGCTGTCAGCAACATTTTTCTCATGTTGCTGGCAGCCAATCAAAGCGCTCACCCACGCAGGAGTGTGAGTCCTGCAGGAGCAAGATGACCTAAGGGAAAAAAAGCTCTCTGGGCCAATCAGAACTGGCGCTTCCGCAAGACTCTCACAGGAGTCCCTTGGACCCAAGACTCCAAATATACAAATATTTTTGTCCCTTTATTTTTTTAAAACTACTGAATGCATTTACACGAAATCCCAAAAAGCACAATCTGCATACCAAGATCTAGCTCCCTGCCAAATTTCGTGCAATTCCGTTCAGCAGTTTTTGTGGTAGTCTGCTTAAAAGAGTCTATGGAAAATGCATGGGGAAATTTGCCTTTGGGACCCCCTTTTTTTCAGCCCCCACTTGACAGAACACCCTGAAACTGTTCAGGAAGGAGTTGAAGTGAATTTGCTTTTTTGGGGGTAATGTTTTGTGAAGATTCGTCAAACTGCGCCAATGTCATTAGCAAACCAAAAAATGCCTTGTCTATGGAAAAGCAATTCTAACTATAACTATCTAGTGGTGACCACCACTGGGATATATATATATATTGCTCCAACTCCTACTTCCCAGTTACAAACAGGTACTGACACACTGGAATCTTAAATAATGCAATTTATTTTAGCACAGCTATAACAGGTTACAGCAGTCTCCACTGCTTTGCTGACAAATCTTCACCAAATTTTCCAAAACAGGTGTGCTGGTGATTCCTGCTGTGCATGGAAAGTTTCGGGGCGATCTGTCAAGCGGGGGTGGGGGGAGGAGTTTACCCATTTTAATTTCCATAGAGATTTTTGTAGAATTTAAAAACCTTAGAAATTCACTGAAAAAATGAAGGTTACAGAGACATAGTTAGGCACACATTTCACTTGTACAAAACCAGTGAAGTTCAGCAGCTAACTATAACTTATGCCCCCGCAATGCACTGCTTATAACCTCACATATTACATCACTGATGACATCTCAAAGGACAACACTGATCAAATAAGTTTCCTTAATTGTAGGATTTCTCCCCCCTCTTTTTCTCTCTTTTTTTTTCTATCTCCCTCTTATTTTCTATCTCATTTTTTTTCGAATTTTGGAATGTAGTACTGTAGGCAACTTTTGCATAGGATGACAAAAATATTGTTTACAACGAGTAGGTTCTTTATTGTCAATAATATCTTTAGTAAGTTATTTGAATATAGTACTGTATGCAACTTTTGCACAAATAAGAATAGATTACTGTTTACAACCAATATGCACTTTATTGTCAATAGCAGGTTACTTGAATTTAGTACTGTATTAAATTTTTCTGCACAAGATGAGTGTATTGTTTACAACTAGTGGGCACTTTATAACTGGCTCTCTGATCAGGAGGGGAGAGAGAGAAAATAAATTCAATGAATTAGAGAGGAAAAAGAGGGTAAAGGGGGAATCAAGAAGTATACAATCGCAAAATGTGAGGTTAATAAGAACTTTGATCCAAATAATCCCCTCAAATTAGGGAAAATGCATCTGACTGCATTTTGGAGAATATATTCATCTATTTCCCCTTCACAAAAACTTTCCCCTGTTGTTTATGCCTCTTCCTTCTCTTTCTTTCTCTTCTCTTTCCCCTCCCTTCTTTATTGCTGCTTCTCTTCCAATCCATTTCTCTTCACCTTTTTCCTTACATCCTACATATATCCTTTTTTGTTTGATACACTGCTTGGACAACATTTTGTTTTCTGGTGGTCATCCTTTTTGGACACTAATTAGCAAATAGACAATCAAAGAGATGAATAGAGGTACTTTACCAATAGTTCAATGATTAGTAATAATTTGAAAATAAATATTTGATATAATGATTTAAGGTACTTTACCAGGATTTGTCAGAAATGTTTCATACACAACTGAAAATGAAACATATAATATAATGGAGAAATTGTGGGAATGAAAGTTAAAACTTTAAAATGTACCACAAAACAAATTATGAAATGGGAAACAATATGGTGGGAGAAATGGGTCAGTCAGTTAAACGTATAGCAGTCCATGCATTGTTTTTAATGGTGAAGAGTTAAAGGGTTTGTCCCTTTAAAAGGATTGTTTGTATACTGCAACTCTATGACCCTGTTGAAGGCTACGGCTGAAACACGTTGGTCTCATGTCCAAACCCGATGGCGAGAATTAAATTAAAAATATATAAAACAAGGAACTGGTTTCCTGGCTGCGCTGCTGTTTAGTCACCTTGTGTGGAGTTGGAGTTGCTTGGGGCTGGTTTTAGAAATAATATAACCTTCCACCAAGGAAAAACGTGGCGCACTCAGGAGTTCAATTTCCAATGCTTTATTGTTCAACCACCATACTGACAAACACGTATCGGCCCACACGGCCTTTGTCAATGTCAGTTTCTTCGCCATTTTCTTAACTATTTAACATTACACTCGTCCTCACTTCCAGTCCGGTATATCCGGATAGAAACCAAAAACGGACTTTGCTTTTTGTGACACGCAAATGGGGCAGCCATTTTGGAGAGTTATCATTATCCAACATTTCAATATTCCATGTTTTGATTAAGAAAAATTCGTATAGCATTATTCCAATTGGCTTCATGTTTTGTTTACCCCTTACAAACACTTATTAAATTAAAGTCTCAACGTGCTACAGTACTCCATTGTAAAGTGCATTGGGATGAAGTGGCTGGGTGCATTCCATTATTACTAACATTCATTCTTCCCCTATTTAATACGATCTTTAAAAATGTTGCATAGTAAAGAGACAAAGAGCATCCCTTCTGTTAACCCTCTCCTGGGGTTCTTCGTAAGGTGAAGCATGCTAAATGCTCACTAATCTCACTCATGGTTTCACAAAAATCGCATTTTGCATTCTTATAGAAGTAATATAGCCCTGTATGGGCCTTCACCTATGTCAACCTAGTGTTAGCATGCATTCACCCATCTTCCTAAATAGCTTTCCCTGTATGGGCCAGGACCCCATGTCTCCACTTCAATCGTTATCTCGTATTGCACTCAATATTCTATCTGCCAGTTATACTGACTATAGTTTCCACATTACTGTTGTCTATGGTCTGTTTCTCCCTATTCTATGCCTATACTTGTGTGACTACAACATCCCTAAAGTGCCCTGTGCATACTACAAAAATAAGACTTCAAAAATTAACAATAATTAAAAATAAAAACACAAAAATAAAGATCATATTCATGATAGAAGGAATAATAATTATACTAATACTCCAGTTCTCCATATGCTTGTTTTCATAACTGGGATATAACTTATTTTAACTCGTTGGACTTTAAATGTTACAGATTTTCCAAAATTAGATTTCATTCATAATGCTTCTAAAAATCGATGAGTGTGATCTATCAAAAGTCTTTCTAAGAACTATACAACATCTGTTAAAAAGTCTGTAAAAGATATATCAACAAACAGTCGACATGGTACGCAGAAAATTCTAACCTATATGTGCCCATAACTCTTCCTCTCTGTTCAGCCCGAAAGGTGTTCTTATATATTTTGACTCTAATTTTCTGAGAGTTCTCACCCTGTCTCCTCCTATTTCTGTTGCATGTACCTGATCCACACAGAAAACCATAGCTGACTGCTATCACTGTTGTAATGCAAAGTGACGTGCAACTGGATAGGATTCATCTCTGTTTGTGATCGCTCTGTTAGTCCATAGCCACTTTGTAGAGAAAAGTGTGGAGAAACCCAAGGTAACTGGGGTCTTTCCCTGCACCAAATGCAAGGCGTGTAGAAAAAGCAAGAAAGTTAAAACATACAGTGACCAGTAGGAGCAGTCCAAAAATGATTATGAAGTTCTGAATTGTAATACAACCTTTGTAGTGTATTGCCTGGTTTGCCCATGTGGGCTGAGATATGTGGGGAACACTGTCCATCCAGCGAAAAAGAGAGTATTAGAACATACCAGAGCGATCACAAACAGAGATGAATCCTATCCAGTTGCATGTCACTTTGCATTACAACATAACAGTGATAGCAGTCAGTGTTAGAACTGGGGGTCTCTAGTTGGCAATGGTATACACCTTTGTCCAAATAGGGACCCTTGCTTCTAGTCAGGGTAAGGGGGATACACTACTAAAATAACCCCTGCTTACCCCCTTGGTAGTTTCGCATGAGCAGACAGGCTTATCTCAGAGGCAGTGTGTTAAGCATTTGTGAACATACACAGTATTACAGTGAAAACACTACAGATGGACACTACACAGGTTTTATAAAAATAAGTATTCTTTATGTAGACTTAACACAAGACCACAAACGACAAAAATCCACAATACTGTACTCAAAATAGACTTAAAGATGGTAGAAGTAACTTAGTTCAAGTTGATGGTAAATGCGACACGTTTCTCTCAAAAGTACCTGGGATGCGTAACGCAAAACAAACAAAGGGTCCGCAGGGAGGACGATGCGGCGAGCAAGCGCCTCGATGCGATGCGACGATCCGGTGCGATGAAAGTGCGCCCTTGATGCGATGCGACGATGTGAAGATGATGTGTGCACGCCCGACAGCCGTGCGGCGAACTCTGTATCTTTGGAGCCGCGACAGGCCCTGCGACACGCTTCTCCGGTGATGCGACGGCAGACAGCTGCGACGGCGACACGCTTCTCGGGGGATGCGCGGGCGACCCTTGCGGTGGCGACACGCTTCCCTGTTGATGCGACGGCAGGCAGTTGCGACGGCGACACGCTTCCCCGGTGATGCGACGGCCGGCAGCTGCGACGAAAGCACGCTTCTCAGGTGATGCGGCGGCGGCCTCTGCAACGGCGACACGCTTCTCCTGCGATGCGACGGCAGCAGCTGCGACGAAAGCACGCTTCTCTGGTGATGCGGCGGCGGCCTCTTCGGCGGCGACACGCTTCTCCTGCGATGCGACGGCAGCAGCTTCGTCAGCGACACGCTTCTTCTCGTTGTGTCGCGCTTCCAGCTCCCAGTGACACGCAGGCTTCTGCAGACAGAATCCCCAGCAAGGGAATTCAGGAGGGAGCTGGTGGTGAAGTCTTGTAGCCCTGACACTTCAGCAGGAGGCAAGCTCTAGTTCAAGCCCTTGGAGTAATATTCTGCAAGATGATGAAAGTTCTTTAAAAGTTCCTTCTCTCCTTGGCATTGAAGACACCACTGTAGGCCAACCCAGCAACACAGCACACTGGCAGGGGGGCAGTCCAACTCCTACAGCTTCCTTTGCTTCTTCTCCTTGGCAGAGGTTCGTCTTGTTGTTCCAGAAGTGATCTAAAGTTCTGGGGTCAGGGCCCCAATATTTATACCCCTAAATCCCTTGTCCTCTGAAGGCAGAGGGTCCTGTACCTAGTCCAAACCAGTTCTGGGTGCATCCTGCCAGTGCACACCCTCTTCCTTTGTCAGTGTGGGCCAGGGACATCAGACACACCACAGGAGGTGGAGCCAGCATTGTGGAAGGCAGGCACAGCCCTATTCAGGCCCAGGTGCTACTCCTCCCACCACTCTACATGCAGCTAGGTCTATTCAGCCCTGTGCTGACTCACCCTGTCTCCTGGAGCCCCCCAGCCACTGTCACTCACAAAACCAGACATACAATACACAAGCTAGCAGAGGCAGGCTGGATGGTTTAGGCAAGAAAATACCTACTTTCTAAAAGTGGTATTTTCAAACACAGAATGTTAAAACCAACTTCACTAAAATATGTATTTTATCATTCTGAGTTCAGGCATACTAAATTCGAATTTCTTCCATGTTCCCTGGGTCAGTTAGGATTATAAGATGTTATAAACAAACTGCCCATTCTGCCCTATAGGGACAGGTAGCCTTGCAATAGTGAAAAACGAAATTGGCTGTAATTCACTATCAGGACCTGCTACACACACCAGGGCATATCCTACCTTTTACATACAATGCACCGTGCTCTTGGGCCTACCTTAGGGGTGACTGATATGCAGAAAAGGGAAGGTTTAGGGACTAGCAAGTGGGTGCACTTACCAAGTCGACATGGCATTCACAGACTGCACACAGGCTCTGCAATGGCAGGCCTGAGACACACTTTACAAGCTGCTTCTGTGGGTGGCACAACCAGTGCTGCAAGCCCACCAGCAGCATTTGATTTACAGGCCCTGGGCACACCTGGTGCACTATACTAGGGTCTGACAAGTAAATCAAATGATCCAATCATGGAGTCACTAATCAATACATCAATTTACCATAGGGAGCACTTGCACTGTGGCACTGAATAGCAGTGGCACAGTGCCCAAAGCATCTAAACCAGCAAAACATCAAAAACAGAGGAGGCAATCAGTGAAAGAAAATGGAAGGGAGACTCATGCCAATGGTACCAGGTCTAACACGTGTCCCCTCCAGCTGAAATGTGGGGAGAACTACCCAACCCCTTGGGAGTTCTCTTCACTAAGGCGGAAAAATCTGGACAGACCATCAGCATTGGCGTGTTCTGTACCAGGGCGGTGTTCCACCGTGAAGTCCATCCCCTGTAGAGAAATGGACCACCTCAACAACTTTGGATTCTCACCCCTCATCTGCATCAACCATCTGAGGGGCCTGTGGTCTGTCTGAACCCGGAAGTGAGTCCCAAACAGGTATGGTCTCAACTTCTTCAGTGCCCAGACCACAGCAAATGCCTCACGCTCAATTGCACTCCACCTCTGTTCCCGTGGAAGTAACCTCCTACTGATGAAGGCTACAGGTTGGTCTAGGCCCTCCTCATTAATCTGTGATAGAACAGCCCCCACACCATGCTCTGAAGCATCTGTTTGGACAATGAATTCCTTTGAGAAGTTGGGCGCCTGAAGCACGGGTGCTGTACACATGGCAGTCTTCAGGGCATCAAAAGCTTTCTGACAGGTGTCAGTCCAGTTCACTTTCTTGGGCTGCTTCCTGGACGTCAGCTCAGTCAAGGGTGCAACAATGTTGCCATACCCCTTGACAAACCTCCTGTAGTACCCTGTGAGTCCTAAAAAGGCTCTCACCTGTCTGGGCTTTGGGGGGTTCCCAAGCCAGGATGGTCTCAAACTTGGGCTGTAGGGGCGCCACCTGGCCACTCCCAACCTGGTGTCCCTTGTACACCACGGAACCCTGCCCGATCTGGCACTTGCCTTGATCGTGAGGCCTGCCTTGCGCAGTGCCATCAACACTTCCCAGAGGTGGCGCAGATGTTCTTCCCAACTGGCGCTGAACACTGCAATGTCATCCAGGTAGGCAGCACTGAAATCCTCCAGTCCAGCCAACACCTGGTTGACCAACCTCTGAAAGGTGGCAGGGGCATTCTTCATCCCAAAGGGCATAACCCGGAATTGGTAGTGCCCATCTGGGGTGGAGAATGCTGACCTCTCTTTGGCCCCATCAGTTAAGGCGATCTGCCAGTACCCAGACGTTAAATCAAACGTGCTGAGGTACCAGGCAGCCCCCAACCGATCAATGAGCTCATCAGCTCTGGGGATGGGGTGCGCGTCAGTCCTGGTGACTGAATTGAGTCCTCGGTAGACCACACAGAACCGGTGTTCGGGTGTGGCACCAGGCGCTGCAGCTTTTGGGACCAAGACCACTGGGCTGGCCCAAGGGCTGTGAGAGGACTCAATCACCCCTAATGCAAACATCTTGGAGACTTCCTCCTTGATGTGAGCTCTGACCCTGTCAGTCACTCTGTAAGGCTTGTGCTTCACAGGAGGACTGTCCCCAGTATCCACGTCATGGACGCACCACTCAGTGACACCAGGAACCAGAGAGAACAGATCAGAGAATTGTCCCAACAGTTGGCGACAATCTTGCTGCTGTTCAGGGGTCAGTGTGGCAGAGAGGCTGACACCATCCACTGACCCATCTTGCTCTGTTGCAGACAGGAGGTCAGGAAGAGGCTCGGTCTCCTCCTCCATTCCATCATCCTTTGCTAGGAGCATGCCCACTTCGGACCTTTCTAAGTGGGGCTTCAGGCGGTTAACATGCAGGACCCGCAAAGGGTTCCTAGGAGACCGCAAGTTCACCAGGTAGGTGACATCACTCTTGCGCTCCACCACCTCAAATGTTCCGGTCCACCTGTCCTGGAGCGCACAGGGCTCTACAGGGGCCATGACCCAAACTTTCTGACCAGGCTGAAGCTCAATCAGAGTGGCATTCTGATCGTACCACCGCTTCATCTCTTCCTGGCTGGCTTCCAGATTCGCCTCAGCGAGTTGCCTGAATCGCCTGGTCTGGTTCCTGAAGGCCAGCATGTAACTGTATACATCCTGGGGAGGTTTCCTGGGAGATTACTCCCAGCCTTCCTTGACCAGACTCAAAGGTCCTCTTACTGGGTGACCATACAGCAGTTCAAATGGACTGAACCCTAGGGACTTCTGTGGCACCTCACGGTAAGCAAAAAGAAGGCATGACAAGAGGACATCCCACTTACGCCTCATAGGTTCCTCAAGACCCATTATCATGCCTTTAAGGGTCCGGTTGAATCTCTCACCAGCCCATTACCTTGGGGGTGGTAAGGAGTGGTGAACTTATAGGTAACACCGCACTCCTGCCACAGGGACTTCATTTAGTTGGATATAAAGTTTGAACCACGGTCTGACACCACCTCTCTGGGGAACCCCACACGGGAGAAAATCCCCATCAGTGCACGTCCCACCAGGGGGGCCGTCACTGTCCTGAGCGGGATGGCTTCCGGGTACCGGGTAGCATGGTCCACCAAGACCAGGATGAACCTGTTGCCCATGGCTGTCTTGGGGTCCAGTGGCCCCACAATGTCAATGCCCACCCGTTCAAAGGGGGTACTGACCACAGGGAAAGGTTGGAGAGGAGCCTTGTGCTTCCTTCCACTTTTCCCACTTGCCTGGCAAGTTTGACAAGTCCTACAATGAGTGTCTGAACTCTTCCGCATCTGGGGCCAATGAAAGTGGGCGACAAGCCTTTCAAAGGTCTTGTTCTGCCTCAGATGTCCAGCTAAAGGCACGTCATGAGCCAAACCCAGTAGGAAGGCTCTGAAGTGCTGGGGTACCACCAGCACACGGGCTGACCCAGGCTCAACAACCTTAGGCTCACTATACAGGAGGTCATTCTCCCAGTAGATCCAATGTGATCCAGACTGATCACCTGCTGCCTGGGCTGTGGCCTGTTGCTGCAAACCCTCAAGAGAAGGGCACTTCCTCTGCTCCTCACAAAATTCCTCCCTGGAGGGGCCTCCTTCTTGCTGCCAATGGGTCAGCTCAGGCAGGTCCCCCAGTTCGGCCACTTGTTCCCCTGTAGGTTCCAGGGCATCCCCCTCAAGGTCTGCCTCCTCCTGGACCGTGGGAACTATGGGGGCCGGTTTCCCGTGCCCCCCACCTCTTCTCTTTAAGGCAGGGGTCTGGGCCATATTTTCAGGCTCCAGAACCGCTTCAACACCCTTACTGGCTGCCATAGACCGAGTGGTCACACACGCCCACTCAGGCAGACCCAACATCTCCAAATGAGACCTTCTCTCCACCTTAGCCCAAGGGGAGCTCTCCAAATCGTTGCCCAACAGACAATCAACAGGCATGGCTGGCCTCACAGCTACTTGAAGAGTACCTGAGACCCCCCCACTCAAAGGGAACTTGAGCCACCTCACACTGGCTCTGTGAGTTGTCTGCGGCAACTACAGGGAAGAATGCATGGGGGATAGCCTGCTCTCTGGACACCAGCCGGCAATTGACAGCTGTCACACTAGCCCGTGTCTCTGAGAGCTTCCACCCTATGGCCATTGATGGTCACCCACTGCCTGTACTTCTTAGTGTTATCAGGCAGCTGGGTCTCAGGGACAATCTCAAAGTCTCCTAGCGAGACAAGGGACATTTCTGCGGGACTCCACCCACCTTGGGCACCCATCTCCTCCCCCCCCCAGGGCTACACTTGCCATCTGACGGGGTGGTGCACGTGGTGGTGCTTTGGAATCCCTCATGGGACACTGTGCATCATACCAACGGTGGCCCATCTGACCACACGTGAAGCACTTAGTGGGGCCCCTGTGAACAGGTTTACCTGTCGGGCCTCTTGCTTTTTCTCAGGGGGAGGCTGGGAACCCTTCCCTTGGGAATTACTTTGGGGCCCTTTCTGGAACTCCCTCTGTTTACCCTTGTCCCCCCCACTCTTCTGCTGGGGACCCTGCCCACCTTTGGCGGAGTCTCCCACGTGACCCTTGTGGACCCGGGTGCTGACCCAGCGGTCCGCCTCCTCAGCAAGCTTCCTAGGATTAGTTAACTTGCTATTAATAAGGTGCTGGCGTAGCTCTGGAAAACAATTACCAGACAAGTGCTCCCATGCAAACAAATCCTAGAGCTCCTCAAAAGTACTCACTTTGCTACCCTTCACCCAACCATCCATAGCTCTGTAAAAGAAAGATACATATTCTACCCAAGTGGTTGCCTCCAGCTTTTTACAATTCCTGAACCTCTGTCTATAGAGTTCTGGGGTCAAACCATACCTTGTCATCAGGGCTTCCTTCATATGGGCATAAGACATCCTATTCTCACTGGGTAGGTCTAACAATGTATCCCTCCCCTCACTCACAAAGCGGCCCCACAACCCCGCTCCCCAATCCTTCTCAGGGACCTGGTGGGCCAACATTGCTATCTCATAGGCTGCAAACCACTGCCCAATATCTTCATGCTTATGGAAATCTTTGATGACATCCTTTGGGATATATACCCTGCCTTCTGCAGTCCACAGACGGTGTGCTGCCACCAGAAGGATTAATTTCTAAGCTTTTGGCTTTGATCTCCAACTCCCTCAACATTCTCTCATGCTCTAATCTCATTCTCTCTCTCTCCAAGGCTAACTTGTTATTTTCACCCTCCATCTTGAGCCTGGCCAGCTCCATTCTATGCCTTCTATTTCTCTCCCTATCCTCCAGCTCTCCTGGGGACAGGTCTTTGGAAGAAACACTGCTGCCTGGCGGGGTAGGTACTTTCTCCCCCCCGGACCCACTGGCCCATCTAGCTGCCCTTCTGCCTCCTCTGCCTCTCCCACAGGGTGCTCCACATTTTCAGATGCATTCCTTGCTTCCACCCAGGCCCTCAGTGCCTTGTGGAACTCATCCTTCTTTGTGAGGCCTGGAATAGCAACTTTACATTTTTTACAGAAGGCTTTCAGCTGTTTGGCATTATAGGTATCCAACCTCTCTTCCTCAAACTCTGGATCCATAGATGCAACAGATGCTGGTGGACTCATGGCAATAAGAATTGGTAGTTCTCAGAAAAAAAAACTGTCCAAGGAGAAAAAATTCTACCAGAAGAGTATGTGGTTGCGTTTGGTCTGCACTCACTAGTAGTGTACACCAATCACTGTATATGAGTCACAAATGCAAGTCCAGAATCCTCACCGCTGACCACCAATGTTAGAACTGGGGGTCTCTAGTTGGCAATGGTATACACCTTTGTCCAAATAGGGACCCTTGCTTCTAGTAAGGGTAAGGGGGATACACTACTAAAATAACCCCTGCTCACCCCCTTGCTAGCTTGGCACGAGCAGACAGGCTTATCTCAGAGGCAGTGTGTTAAGCATTTGTGAACATACACGGTAATACAGTGAAAACACTACAGATGGACACTACACAGGTTTTATAAAAATAAGTATTCTTTATATAGACTTAACACAAGACCACAAACGACAAAAATCCACAATACTGTACTCAAAATAGACTTAAAGATGGTAGAAGTAACTTAGTTCAAGTTGATGGTAAATGCGACACGTTTCTCTCAAAAGTACCTGGGATGCGTAACGCAAAACAAACAAAGGGTCCGCAGGGAGGACGATGCGGCGAGCAGGCGCCTCGATGCGGTGCGACGATCCGGTGCGAAGCGATGAAAGTGCGCCCTTGATGCGATGTGACAATGTGAAGACGATGCATGCACGCCCGACAGCCGTGCGGTGAACTCTGTATCTTTGGAGCCACGACAGGCCCTGCGACATGCTTCTCCGGTGATGTGACGGCAGGCAGCTGCGACGGCGACACGCTTCTTGGGGGATGCCATGGCGACCCTTGCGGTAGCGTCACGCTTCCCTGGTGATGCGACGGCAGGCAGCTGCGACGGCAACACGCTTCTCCGATGATGCGACGGCAGGCAGCTGCGACGAAGACACGCTTCTCTGGTGATGCGGCGGCGGCCTCTGCGGCGGCGACACGCTTCTCCGGCGATGCGACGGCAGCAGCTGCGACAGCGACACGCTTCTTCTCGTTGCGTCGCGCTTCCAGCTCCCAGCGACACGCAGGCTTCTGCAGACAGAATCCCCAGCAAGGGAATTCAGGAGGGAGCTGGTAGTGAAGTCTTGTAGCCCTGAGACTTCAGCAGGAGGCAAGCTCTAGTTCAAGCCCTTGGAGAATATTCTGCAAGATGATGAAAGTTCTTAAAAAGTTCCTTCTCCTTTCCTTGGCAATGAAGACCACTGCAGGCCAACCCAGCAAACAGCACACTGGCAGAGGGGCAGTCCAAACTCCTGCACCTTCCTTGGTTATTCTCCTTGGCAAAGGTTCGTCTTGTTGTTTCCAGAAGTGATCTAAAGTTCTGGGGTCAGGGCCCCAATATTTATACTAGCAAATCCTTTGTCCTCTGAAGGCAGAGGGTCCTGTACCTAGTCCAAACCAGTTCTGGGTGCATCCTGCCAGTGCACACCCTCTTCCTTTGTCAGTGTGGGCCAGGGACATCAGACACACCACAGGAGGTGGAGCCAGCATTGTGGAAGGCAGGCACAGCCCTATTCAGGCCCAGGTGCTACTCCTCCCACCACTCTACATGCAGCTAGGTCTATTCAGTCCTGTGCTGACTCACCCTGTCTCCTGGAGCCCCCCAGCCCCTGTCACTCACAAAACCAGACATACAATACACAAGCTAGCAGAGGCAGGCTGGATGGTTTAAGCAAGAAAATACCTACTTTCTAAAAGTGGTATTTTCAAACACAGAATGTTAAAACCAATTTCACTAAAAGATGTATTTTATCATTCTGAGTTCAGGCATACTAAATTCGAATTTCTACCATGTTCCCTGGGTCAGTTAGGATTATAAGATGTTATAATCAAACTGCCCATTCTGGCCTATGGGGACAGGTAGCCTTGCAATAGTGAAAAACGAAATTAGCTGTAATTCACTATCAGGACATGCTACACACACCAGGGCATGTCCTACCTTTTACATATAATGCACCCTGCCCTTGGGCCTACCTTAGGGGTGACTGATATGCAGAAAAGGGAAGGTTTAGGGACTGGCAAGTGGGTGCACTTGCCAAGTCGACATGGCAGTCACAGACTGCACACAGGCTCTGCAATGGCAGGCCTGAGACACACTTTACAAGCTGCTTCTGTGGGTGGCACAACCAGTGCTGCAAGCCCACCAGCAGCATTTGATTTACAGGCCCTGGGCACACCTGGTGCACTATACTAGGGTCTGACAAGTAAATCAAATGATCCAATCATGGAGTCACTAATCAATACATCAATTTACCATAGGGAGCACTTACACTGTGGCACTGAATAGTAGTGGCACAGTGCCCAAAGCATCTAAACCAGCAAAACATCAAAAACAGAGGAGGCAATCAGTGAAAAAAAATGGAAGGGAGACTCACGCCAATGGTACCAGGTCTAACAGTCAGTTATCGTTTTTCTGTGTGGATCAGGCATTCCGACATCCTGGTCAATGGCGGCAATTCTCCCTGTTTTTAAAAAGGGTTCGAGAGCAGTTCCAATATGCTATTGCCTAATTTCCATAATAGATTCAACATTTAAGGTTGTATGGAGTGTGATTCTCTCGAGATTAGTGGAGTGGTCCGAGCAAAATAAAGTTATCTCTGAGTTACAATATGGGTTCAGGCCATGCAAAGGAACCTTAGATCAATGCTTGAACCTTCAATTGATAATTGGGAAATATACTATTGCCCGGTGGCGGCTCCTCCACTAAGGCGGAGGAGCGGCACCCCACTGCCTTGATGCAGCAAATGAAAGGAAAAAATAAAATGATAATAGCTAATGTTACTATCATTTTATATTGTTCTCCTGCTGCGGCAGTTTGTGTGAGGGGGCCGGGCGGGGCTGAAGAGCAGGGGAGGAGGATACAAACCTCCTAAGTGCACAGTGACTGTTTGGTCGGCCCTCTCGGGCTGCCCAAAGCAGTCATGCACACTTTCAGTGTTCTCCATACAGGCTGCGTTACAGCCTGCATGGAGAACATGCCCACCCCTCCAGCCCCTGGCTAAGTGCCGTGTCACAGTGCTCAGACCAATCACAATGCTACATTGCAGCTTTGTGATTGGCTTCGGAGATCGTGGGAGTCCTGGCGCTTCCTGTTTCTCCCAAGAAGGAAGAGGACGCAGGAGAGGCGGCGGCGGCGGGCCAGCTGGCTGGCCGGGAGGTTAGTGATTTTTTTTTCTTCTTTTTTTCCCCGATCCCCCCCTGCCACTTCCACTGCGGGTGGGAGATAGCAGCCGCAACGGATATTGTCAAGAAAGGTACATTGTTTATGGCCTTTATGAATTTAACGTCAGCCTTTGACGAGTGAATAGATCTAAATTGTGAAACGTGTTAACCGAGCTGGGGGTGGATAACAATATTGTCAATATCTTGCATAAACTACATATGAACCTTGTAGTCTCAGTAAGGTATAATCAGGATGGGAGCCTGTCTGATAATATAAAGCTAAATACAGGGGTGAGACAAGGCTGTATCTTGGCCACTTTTTTATTCACCTTTGTACATAAATAACTTGGGGCCGAAAATGTGTGCAGCATGTAAAGATATTCCTACAGCAGGTTCCCAGCTTATACCTTCACTTCTTTATGCCATTGATGCTGTTCTAATATCTAGGACGGTCGTAGGGCTCCAACAACTGGTAAGCTCCTTTGTAGCCTTTATGACTTCCTTGGATCTAAGTACCAACTTTTACAAATCTCATACAATGGTTATGGGTCAAGAGAAAGACAAAAAAAAGTGCTTTGGGGGGGAACACAGCAATGTCTAAGGTACCCATTTTTTCATATTTGGGGGTCCTTTCTGACGATCAAGGGTCATGGGTCCCCCAAAGGAAGGCTAAGAGGAATTCTTTCTCTAGAGTTGCAGCCACGATTTCTGAGTTTCAAAAAGATTGGGGACAAATCCAGTTTAGGCACTTATTAAGGTTTACCAGACTAAGGGACATATTTACTAGTAAAGTGGAGAAGGGTGTCATTAAGCCAAGAAGGCTAACGACATGCTCCGTCACTTTAGAAAGAAAGGGCTGCACCATATTTACAAGAATACGGTGCAGCCCTGCATTTCCCCCTGCACTGGCGCTAAATTTAGCTGCCTAGCCTCAACGCAGGCACCATTGCACCATAGTGCTGGGGTGTCTTCATTGCAGGGTAAGATTGTTTATGTGCAGGAAGATGCCATTACCTGCACATAAACAATCTTTAAATGGTGTTTTGTAACTTCTATGTGTGCTGCTAAATGCAGCACACATAAAAGTTGCAAAACGTCATTTTTAAAAATGATTGTTTATGTGCTGGAAGGGACACCTTCCTGCACATAAACAATCATTAGCGTTTTCTGTTTCCATGTGTGCTGCATAACGCAGCACACATGGAAACAGCAAAAATGAGGAGAAATTAAACATTTCTCTTTGTTTCCCAGGGTAAGACCAGGTTTTCCCTGGTCTTAATTTTAGCGCTGATCCATATTTATGCCACCCTTGTAAATATGGGGCAGCATCAAAATCAATGGGTGTTGCGGTGGAACGCCCACAGCAACACCCATTGTCCTCCCCTTTCACACCTAGTATAGTGTGAAAGGGTGCCTTATCTACAAGGCAGCGTTAAGCCACGTTAAGTGGCTTAACGCTGCTTAATACAGACCTGAGGGAGCTTCAAATTGCAGAAAATAAATTTCTTAGACACTTGGTAGCTGTCCCACAGTCTGTGCTCTCCTACATTATGCATGAAGAGCTGGGTCTGGGTTACATTGTGGATCTATAGCACTTGTGCCCTTACTTAGATGAATAAGGATATGGAGTAATCTGTGTCTAGCTCCTAACCAGGCAGTGATATATGATTGCCTCTTATTAGACAGGGCTCTAGCCATCCCATGGCTTAAGTATGTTAAGAATGAAATGGGTAAACTGGGATGCCCTGATCTATTTGAGAATCCAACCAGTATCTCTAAGAGGGACCTTATCTGGGTGAAAGAGCATTTGCTTCGGCTCAAGACCATAGAAGGGGAGGTACTTGAACTCTCTAAACCTACGGTACGCTCGAATATTATTTTAAAAACCTGTCTGACAGTGGAACCTTACTTAATTGTTGTAACATCACCCCATCATAGTTTCTTGTTGATGAAATTTAGATTGACTCTTTTGCACTGGTCATTGGCAGTACCGCATGGGAGACGCAAGGTGGATGAAATTGGACCTTGTTCTTGTGACAACTTCTCCCCACAAGACACAATGCATGTTATTCTGTTTTGTGACCATTTTAGGATTTTACGCCAACGTTATATATATGTTTGTTCGGCCAGCTTTGGTGTACCTGCAAATGTTGAGTAGCCTATTAATATGTTTCAGTATTGCAAGTCTTCTGGTGGGTGCCCTCAGGATTAATAGAAGACAATTATCCAAACAATTGTTTATTGTCATGAACTGCATTTGCTTTTAGTGCTCTGTAGTTAACACTGTAGATATATATATATTCACAGAAAAAAACATAGGTTTCAGGGACGTTATAGTTAGAAATGAGCATTTAAAAAACCATAGAAATTCACTGAAAAAAACATAGGTTTCTTGGACGTTATAGTAAGTAGTTACATTTCACTCGTACAAAACCAGAGAAATTGGGCCGTTATAGTTAGTTGAGCTAACTATAACTCGCACCCCCGCAATGCACTGCTGATGACGTCACATATTACATCATTCATGACATGGTCAGTGACATCACTGATGACATCTCAAATTACATCACTGATGACATCATCTACGTGAAAATCTGATGCACCTCCTCACACCCTAATATAACCCTTGATACACCCACTCTAAAATACAGACTACCATTTTCGAAACCATAGACACATCAATACCAGTTACTACATACCCACTCACTGATTCCTAGGTCTACAAACACATCCACTCATTCACCCATACAGTCACTCATACATGCAGTCACTCATCAATACAGCACTATCATATGCACTCATACACCTATACAGAAACTCACACACCACCACTCATCCATAGAGTTACTCACACACCTAGTTAGTCATGCAAAGAGTCAATCACACTCCCATTTACTCACCTATACAGTTATACACACACCACCTCACTTATTCATACAGATACTAACACATACTTACTCTCTTCTACAATCACTGACACAAGCACACACTCATCCATACAGCCACTCTCTCAATCACTCACTCTCACATATAGTCATTTATATACTCCAACACTCACATATACTGCCTTTCACATATGTAGTTACTCACACATGCACCACTGAGACATCCATTCACTCACCAACACACCCATACATACACTCACCCACCCATACAGCCCGTCACAGATACACTCTTGAATCCATACACCCAGTAAATCACCCACTCACACATCTATGCACAGAGTCACACACCCCCCACCCACCCACACAGACACTCAGGCATCCATACAGATACTCAGACAATCAATCAATAACCCATATACACACTCATTTAGCTACTCACCAACCCATGCAGCCGCTTACACACCATCTGACAGACTGATACAGACATTTACACAGTTTACTCACTAACCCATGCATTCAGTAAGACACGTTTAATCACTCACTTATACAGTCAGTCACGCACCTACTAAATCATCTATTCAGACACTCATACACCCACTCATACTTCAATACATCTTGGCATATATATATATATATATATATATATATATATAACATATTTAAACTTCACAGAAACACAGTCACTGGATGATGTCATCAGTGATATCATCAGTGATGTCACTGACCATGTCATGAATGATGTAATATGTGACGTCATCAGCAGTGCATTGCGGGGCGCGAGTTATAGTTGGCTCAACTAACTATAACGGCTCAATTTCTCTGGTTTTGTACGAATGAAATGTCCAACTAAATATAACGTCCAAGAAACCTATGGTTTTTTCAGTTAATTTCTATGGTTTTTTAAATGCTAATTTCTAACTATAACGTCCCAGAAACGTATGTTTTTTTCCGTGAATTTCAAAGGTTTTTTAAATGATAATTTCTAACTATAACTTCCCTGAAACCTATGGTTTTTTCAGTGAATTTCAAAGGTCTTTTAAATGATAATTTCTAACTATACCTACAGAGGTAGGACATGTGAAGAAAGAGGAAGAAAGGCGCAGAAAGAAGCAAGAGAAATACAGAAAGAAGCAACAGAAGTCCAGAAAGATGAAGAAAAGTGCACAAAGAAGCAAGAGATATGCAGAAAGAATCAACAGAGGTGCAGAAAAAGGCCTTGTTGCAAAGTCATCCTGTGCCCCCAACTTTTTACTGACTGGTACTGGTGGTAACTGACTTTGACTAACCAGGCCCGGAGCCAGTGCTATGCTGAAAGACACTTAGAATACAGTGAAAACACCTACATGCACTAGGGTACACTATGGGTTGGGGTACCCCTGTGATTGGAATGACCTCCCCTGTAAGGCCCTAGTACATAATAGCGCAGGGGTATTAAAACTACCTATAACTCAGAGGTGCAGAAAGAGGCAAGAGAGGATCATAAACAGGCAGGATCGGTGCAGAAACAGGGAACAGGGGTGCAGAAAGAGGCAAGTGAGGTGCAGAAAGAAGTAAAAGCAGTGCAGGAAGAACCAACAGAGGTGCAAAAATAGGCAAGAGGGGTACAGAAAAAAGTAGGAGGGGTGCACAAAGAGGCAAGAGAGGTACAGAAAGAGGCAGGAGGGGTGCAGAAAGAAGGAAGAGAAGTGCAGAAAGAAGCAACAGAGGTGCTGAAAGAGGCACGAGGGGTATAGAAAGAAGGAAGAGAAGTGCAGAAAGAAGCAACAGAGGTGCTGAGAGATGCGTGAAGGGTGCAGAAAGAGGCAAGAGAAGTGCAGAAAGAAGCAACAGAGGTACAGAAAGAGGCAAGAGTGGTGCAGAAAGAGGGAAGAGTGGTGTAGAAAGATTCAAGAGAGTTGCACAAACAGTGAAGAAGGGTGCAGAAAGAGGCAGGAGGGGTGTAGAAAGAATTAACAGTGGTGCCGAAAGAGGCAAGAGAGGTGCAGAAAGAAGCAAGTGAAGTGCAGAAAGAGGCAACAGAGGTGCAGAAAGATGCAAGAGAGGTTCAGAAACAAGAAAGAGAAGTGCAGAAAGAGCTAAGAGAATTGCTGAAAGAAGCAACAGAGGTTTAGAAAGAAGCAAGAGAAGTGCAGAAAGAGGCAAGTGAGGTGCAGAAAAAAGCAAGAGCATTGCAGAAAGAACAACCAGATGTGCTGAAATAGGCGCGAAGGGTGCAGAAAGAGCAAGAGAAGTGCAGAAAGAGGCAACAGAGGTACAGAAAGAGGCAAGAGAGGTATAGAAACAGGCAGGAAAGGTGCAGAAACGGGGAACAGGGGTACAGAAATAGGCAAGAGAGGTGCAGAAAGAGAAAAGAGGTGTGCAGAAAGAGGCAGGAGATCTGCAGAAAAAAGAAACAGATGCTGAAAGAGGCAAGTGAGGTGCAGAAAAAGGCAAGAGATCTGCAAAAAAAAGCAACAGAGGTGCTAAAAGAAGCAAGTGAGGTGCAGAAAGAAGCAAGAGAGGTGCAGAAAGAGGCAATAGAAGTGCAGAAAGAAGCAACAGAGGTGCAGAAAGAGTCAAGAGGGGTGCAGAAAGAGGCAAGAGAAGTGCAGAAAGAAGCAACAGAGGTACAGAAAGAGGCAAGAGTGGTGCAGAAAGAGGGAAGAGAGGTGTAGAGAGAGTCCAGAGAGTTTCACAAATAGGGAAGAGGGGTGCAGAAAGAGGCAGGAGGGGTGCAGAAAGAATTAACAGAGGTGTCGAAAGAGGCAAGAAAGGTGCAGAAAGAAGCGAGAGAAGTACAGAAAGAGCTAAGAGAATTGCTGAAAGTAGCAACAGAGGTTTAGAAAGAAGCAAGAGAAGTGCAGAAAGAGGCAAGTGAGGTGCAGAAAGAAGCAAGAGCAGTGCAGAAAGAACCAACAGAGGTGCAAATAGAGGCAAGAGGTGTGAAGAAAGACGTAGGAGAGGTGCACAAAGAGGCAAGAGAGGTACAGAAAGAGGCAGGAGGGGTGCAGAAAAAAGGAAGAGAAGTGGAGAAAGAGGCAAGAGAATTGCTGAAACAAGCAACAGAGGTGTAGAAAGAAGCAAGAGAAGTGCAGAAAGAGGCAACTGAGGTGCAGAAAAAAGCAAGAGCAGTGCAGAAAGAACCAACAGAGGTGCTGAAAGAGGCGCGAAGGGTGCAGAAAGAACAAGAGAAGTGCATAAAGAAGCAACAGAGGTACAGAAAGAGGCAAGAGAGGTACAGAAACAGGCAGAAATGGTAGAGAAACAGGGAACGGGTGCAGAAAGAGGCAAGAGAGGTACAGAAAGAGAAAAGAGGGGTGCAGAAAGGGGCAAGAGATCTGCAGAAAAAAAGCAACAAGAGGTGCTGAAAGAAGCAAGTGAGGTGCTGAAAGAGGCAAGAGATCTGCAGAAAAAAGCAACAGAGGTGCTGAAAGAGGCAAGTGAGGTGCAGAAAGAAGCAAGAGAGGTAAAGAAAGGCAATAGAAGTACAGAAAGAAGCTACAGAGGTGCAGAAATAGGCAAGAGGGGTGCAGAAAGAAGGAAGAGAAGTGCAGAAAGAAGCAACAGAGGTGCTGAAAGAAGCAATATAAGTGCAGAAAGAAGCAAGAGCAGTGCAGAAAGAACCAACAGAGGTGCTGAAAGAGGCAACAGAGGTGCAGAAGGAAGCACAAGGGGTGCAGCAAGAAGGAAGAGGAGTGCAGAAAGAAGCAACAGAGTTGCTGAAAGAGGCACAAGGGGTGCAGAAAGAAGGAAGAGAAGTGCAGAAAGAAGCAACAGCGGTATAGAAAAAGGCAAGAGTGGTGCAGAAAGAGGGAAGAGAGGTGAAGAAAGAGGCAAGAGAGTTGCACAAATAGGGAAGAGGGGTGCAGAAAGAGGCAGGAGAGGTGCAAAAAGAATTAACAGAGGTGCCAAAAGAGGCAAGAGAGGTGTAGAAAGAAGCAAGAGAAGTGCAGAAAGAAGCAACAGAGGTGCAGAAAGACGCAAGAGAGGTGCAGAAACAAGCGAGAAGTGCAGAAAGAGCTAAGAGAATTTCTGAAAGAAGCAACAGAGGTTTAGAAAGAAGCAAGAGAAGTGCAGAAAGAACCAACAGAGGTGCAGAAACAAGCGAGAAGTGCAGAAAGAGCTAAGAGAATTTCTGAAAGAAGCAACAGAGGTTTAGAAAGAGGCAAGAGGGGTGCAGAAAGAGGTAGGAGAGGTGCATAAAGAGCCAAGAGAGGTACAGAAAGAGGCAGGAGGGGTGCAACAAGAAGGAAGAGAAGTGCAGAAAGAGGCAAGAGAATTGCTGAAAGAAGCAACAGAGATGTAGAAAGAAGCAAGAGAAGTACAGAAAGAGACAGGTGAGGTGCAGAAAGAAGCAAGAGCAGTGCAGAAAGAACCAACAGAGGTGCAAAAAGAGGCAAGAGGGGTGCAGAAAAAGGTAGGAGGGGTGCACAAAGAGGCAAGAGAGGTACAGAAAGAAGGAAGAGAAGTGCAGAAAGAGGCAAGAGAATTGCTGAAAGAAGCAACAGAGGTGTAGAAAGAAGCAAGAGAAGTGCAGAAAGAGGCAAGTGAGGTGTAGAAAAAAGCAAGAGCAGTGCAGAAAGAACAACCGGAGGTGCTGAAAGAGGTGCAAAGTGTTCAGAAAGAGCAAGAGAAGTGAAGAAAGAGGCAAGAGAAGTGCAGAAAGAGGCAACAGAGGTACAGAAAGAGGCAAGGGAGGTACAGAAACAGGCAGGAAAGGTGCAGAAACAGGGAACAGGGGTGCAGAAAGAGGCAAGAGAGGTGCAGAAAGAGAAAAGAGATGTGCAGAAAGAAGCAGGAGATCTGCAGAAAAAAGCAACAGACGTGCTAAAAGAGGCAAGTGAGGTGCAGAAAGAAGCAATAGAGGTGCAGAAAGAGGCAATAGAAGTGCAGAAAGAAGCAACAGAGGTGCAGAAAGAGTCAAGAGGGGTGCAGAAAGAGGCAAGAGAAGTGCAGAAAGAAGCAACAGAGGTACAGAAAGAGGCAAGAGTGGTGCAGAAAGAGGGAAGAGAGGTGTAGAAAGAGTCCAGAGAGTTTCACAAATAGGGAAGAGGGGTGCAGAAAGAGGCAGGAGGGGTGCAGAAAGAATTAACAGAGGTGCCGAAAGAGGCAAGAGAGGTGCAGAAAGAAGCGAGAGAAGTACAGAAAGAGGCAAAAGAGGTGCAGAAAGACGCAAGGAAGGTGCAGAAACAAGCAAGAGAAGTGCAGAAAGAGCTAAGAGAATTGCTGAAAGTAGCAACAGAGGTTTAGAAAGAAGCAAGAGAAGTGCAGAAAGAGGCAAGTGAGGTGCAGAAAGAAGCAAGAGCAGTGCAGAAAGAACCAACAGAGGTGCAAATAGAGGCAAGAGGTGTGAAGAAAGAGGTAGGAGAGGTGCACAAAGAGGCAAGAGAGGTACAGAAAGAGGCAGGAGGGGTGCAGAAAGAAGGAAGAGAAGTGGAGAAAGAGGCAAGAGAATTGCTGAAACAAGCAACAGAGGTGTAGAAAGAAGCAAGAGAAGTGCAGAAAGAGGCAAGTGAGGTGCAGAAAAAAGCAAGAGCAGTGCAGAAAGAACCAACAGAGGTGCTGAAAGAGGCGCGAAGGGTGCAGAAAGAGCAAGAAAAGTGCGTAAAGAGGCAACAGAGGTACAGAAAGAGGCAAGAGAGGTACAGAAACAGGCAGAAATGGTAGAGAAACAGGGAACGGGTACAGAAAGAGGCAAGAGAGGTACAGAAAGAGAAAAGAGGGGTGCAGAAAGGGGCAAGAGATCTGCAGAAAAAGCAACAAGAGGTGCTGAAAGAAGCAAGTGAGGTGCTGAAAGAGGCAAGAGATCTGCAGAAAAAAGCAACAGAGGTGCTGAAAGAGGCAAGTGAGGTGCAGAAAGAAGCAAGAGAGGTAAAGAAAGGCAATAGAAGTGCAGAAAGAAGCTACAGAGGTGCAGAAAGAGGCAAGAGGGGTGCAGAAAGAAGGAAGAGAAGTGCAGAAAGAAGCAACAGAGGTGCTGAAAGAAGCAATATAAGTGCAGAAAGAAGCAAGAGCAGTGCAGAAAGAACCAACAGAGGTGCTGAAAGAGGCAACAGAGGTGCAGAAGGAAGCACAAGGGTGCAGCAAGAAGGAAGAGGAGTGCAGAAAGAAGCAACAGAGGTGCTGAAAGAGGCACAAGGGGTGCAGAAAGAAGGAAGAGAAGTGCAGAAAGAAGCAACAGAGGTATAGAAAAGGGCAAGAGTGGTGCAGAAAGAGGCGCGAAGGGTGCAGAAAGAGCAAGAGAAGTGCATAAAGAGGCAACAGAGGTACAGAAAGAGGCAAGAGAGGTACAGAAACAGGCAGAAATGGTGGAGAAACAGGGAACGGGTGCAGAAAGAGGCAAGAGAGGTACAGAAAGAGAAAAGGGGTGCAGAAAGGGGCAAGATATCTGCAGAAAAAAGCAACAAGAGGTGCTGAAAGAAGCAAGTGAGGTGCTGAAAGAGGCAAGAGATCTGCAGAAAAAAGCAACAGAGGTGCTGAAAGTGGCAAGTGAGGTGCAGAAAGAAGCAAGAGAGGTAAAGAAAGGCAATAGAAGTGCAGAAAGAAGCAACAGAGGTGCAGAAAGAGGCAAGAGGGTGCAGAAAGAAGGAAGAGAAGTGCAGAAAGAAGCAACAGAGGTGCTGAAAGAAGCAATATAAGTGCTGAAAGAAGCAAGTGAGGTGCTGAAAGAGGCAAGAGATCTGCAGAAAAAAGCAACAGAGGTGCTGAAAGAGGCAAGTGAGGTGCAGAAAGAAGCAAGAGAGGTAAAGAAAGGCAATAGAAGTGTAGAAAGAAGCAACAGAGGTGCAGAAAGAGGCAAGAGGGGTGCAGAAAGAAGGAAGAGAAGTGCAGAAAGAACCAACAGAGGTGCTGAAAGAGGCAACAGAGGTGCAGAAGGAAGCACAAGGGGTGCAGCAAGAAGGAAGAGGAGTGCAGAAAGAAGCAACAGAGATGCTGAAAGAGGCACAAGGAGTGCAGAAAGAAGGAAGAGAAGTGCAGAAAGAAACAACAGAGGTATAGAAAAAGGCAAGAGTGGTGCAGAAAGAGGGAAGAGAGGTGAAGAAAGAGGCAAGAGAGTTGCACAAATAGGGAAGAGGGGTGCAGAAAGAGGCAGGAGAGGTGCAGAAAGAATTAACAGAGGTGCCGAAAGAGGCAAGAGAGGTGCAGAAAGAAGCAAGAGAAGTGCAGAAAGAGGCAACAGAGGTGCAGAAAGACGCAAGAGAGGTGCAGAAACAAGCGAGAAGTGCAGAAAGAGCTAAGAGAATTTCTGAAAGAAGCAACAGAGGTTTAGAAAGCAGCAAGAGAAGTGCAGAAAGAACCAACAGAGGTACAAAAAGAGGCAAGAGGGGTGCAGAAAGAGGTAGGAGAGGTGCATAAAGAGCCAAGAGAGGTACAGAAAGAGGCAGGAGGGGTGCAACAAGAAGGAAGAGAAGTGCAGAAAGAGGCAAGAGAATTGCTGAAAGAATCAACAGAGATGTAGAAAGAAGCAAGAGAAGTACAGAAAGAGACAGGTGAGGTGCAGAAAGAAGCAAGAGCAGTGCAGAAAGAACCAACAGAGGTGCAAAAAGAGGCAAGAGGGGTGCAGAAAAAGGTAGGAGGGGTGCACAAAGAGGCAAGAGAGGTACAGAAAGAAGGAAGAGAAGTGCAGAAAGAGGCAAGAGAATTGCTGAAAGAAGCAACAGAGGTGTAGAAAGAAGCAAGAGAAGTGCAGAAAGAGGCAAGTGAGGTGTAGAAAAAAGCAAGAGCAGTGCAGAAAGAACAACCAGAGGTGCTGAAAGAGGTGCGAAGTGTTCAGAAAGAGCAAGAGAAGTGCAGAAAGAGGCAACAGAGGTACAGAAAGAGGCAAGGGAGGTACAGAAAGAGGCAGGAAAGGTGCAGAAACAGGGAACGGGTGCAGAAAGAGACAAGAGAGGTGCAGAAAGAGAAAAGAGGTGTGCAGAAAGAGGCAGGAGATCTGCAGAAAAAAGCAACAGACGTGCTAAAAGAGGCAAGTGAGGTGCAGAAAGAAGCAAGAGAGGTGCAGAAAGAGGCAATAGAAGTGCAGAAAGAAGCAACAGAGGTGCAGAAAGAGTCAAGAGGGGTGCAGAAAGAGGCAAGAGAAGTGCAGAAAGAAGCAACAGAGGTACAGAAAGAGGCAAGAGTGGTGCAGAAAGAGGGAAGAGAGGTGTAGAAAGAGTCAAGAGAGTTTCACAAATAGGGAAGAGGGGTGCAGAAAGAGGCAGGAGGGGTGCAGAAAGAATTAACAGAGGTGCCGAAAGAGGCAAGAGAGGTGCAGAAAGAAGCGAGAGAAGTAAAGAAAGAGGCAAAAGAGGTGCAGAAAGACGCAAGGAAGGTGCAGAAACAAGCAAGAGAAGTGCAGAAAGAGCTAAGAGAATTGCTGAAAGTAGCAACAGAGGTTTAGAAAGAAGCAAGAGAAGTGCAGAAAGAGGCAAGTGAGGTGCAGAAAGAAGCAAGAGCAGTGCAGAAAGAACCAACAGAGGTGCAAATAGAGGCAAGAGGTGTGAAGAAAGAGGTAGGAGAGGTGCACAAAGAGGCAAGAGAGGTACAGAAAGAGGCAGGAGGGGTGCAGAAAGAAGGAAGAGAAGTGGAGAAAGAGGCAAGAGAATTGCTGAAACAAGCAATAGAGGTGTAGAAAGAAGCAAGAGAAGTGCAGAAAGAGGCAAGTGAGGTGCAGAAAAAAGCAAGAGCAGTGCAGAAAGAACCAACAGAGGTGCTGAAAGAGGCGCGAAGGGTGCAGAAAGAGCAAGAGAAGTGCGTAAAGAGGCAACAGAGGTACAGAAAGAGGCAAGAGAGGTACAGAAACAGGCAGAAATGGTAGAGAAACAGGGAACGGGTACAGAAAGAGGCAAGAGAGGTACAGAAAGAGAAAAGAGGGTGCAGAAAGGGGCAAGAGATCTGCAGAAAAAGCAACAAGAGGTGCTGAAAGAAGCAAGTGAGGTGCTGAAAGAGGCAAGAGATCTGCAGAAAAAAGCAACAGAGGTGCTGAAAGAGGCAAGTGAGGTGCAGAAAGAAGCAAGAGAGGTAAAGAAAGGCAATAGAAGTGCAGAAAGAAGCTACAGAGGTGCAGAAAGAGGCAAGAGGGGTGCAGAAAGAAGGAAGAGAAGTGCAGAAAGAAGCAACAGAGGTGCTGAAAGAAGCAATATAAGTGCAGAAAGAAGCAAGAGCAGTGCAGAAAGAACCAACAGAGGTGCTGAAAGAGGCAACAGAGGTGCAGAAGGAAGCACAAGCGGTGCAGCAAGAAGGAAGAGGAGTGCAGAAAGAAGCAACAGAGGTGCTGAAAGAGGCACAAGGGGTGCAGAAAGAAGGAAGAGAAGTGCAGAAAGAAGCAACAGAGGTATAGAAAAAGGCAAGAGTGGTGCAGAAAGAGGCGCGAAGGGTGCAGAAAGAGCAAGAGAAGTGCATAAAGAGGCAACAGAGGTACAGAAAGAGGCAAGAGAGGTACAGAAACAGGCAGAAATGGTGGAGAAACAGGGAACGGGTGCAGAAAGAGGCAAGAGAGGTACAGAAAGAGAAAAGGGGTGCAGAAAGGGGCAAGATATCTGCAGAAAAAAGCAACAAGAGGTGCTGAAAGAAGCAAGTGAGGTGCTGAAAGAGGCAAGAGATCTGCAGAAAAAAGCAACAGAGGTGCTGAAAGAGGCAAGTGAGGTGCAGAAAGAAGCAAGAGAGGTAAAGAAAGGCAATAGAAGTGCAGAAAGAAGCAACAGAGGTGCAGAAAGAGGCAAGAGGGGTGCAGAAAGAAGGAAGAGAAGTGCAGAAAGAAGCAACAGAGGTGCTGAAAGAAGCAATATAAGTGCTGAAAGAAGCAAGTGAGGTGCTGAAAGAGGCAAGAGATCTGCAGAAAAAAGCAACAGAGGTGCTGAAAGAGGCAAGTGAGGTGCAGAAAGAAGCAAGAGAGGTAAAGAAAGGCAATAGAAGTGTAGAAAGAAGCAACAGAGGTGCAGAAAGAGGCAAGAGGGGTGCAGAAAGAAGGAAGAGAAGTGCAGAAAGAACCAACAGAGGTGCTGAAAGAGGCAACAGAGGTGCAGAAGGAAGCACAAGGGGTGCAGCAAGAAGGAAGAGGAGTGCAGAAAGAAGCAACAGAGATGCTGAAAGAGGCACAAGGGGTGCAGAAAGAAGGAAGAGAAGTGCAGAAAGAAACAACAGAGGTATAGAAAAAGGCAAGAGTGGTGCAGAAAGAGGGAAGAGAGGTGAAGAAAGAGGCAAGAGAGTTGCACAAATAGGGAAGAGGGGTGCAGAAAGAGGCAGGAGAGGTGCAGAAAGAATTAACAGAGGTGCCGAAAGAGGCAAGAGAGGTGCAGAAAGAAGCAAGAGAAGTGCAGAAAGAGGCAACAGAGGTGCAGAAAGACGCAAGAGAGGTGCAGAAACAAGCGAGAAGTGCAGAAAGAGCTAAGAGAATTTCTGAAAGAAGCAACAGAGGTTTAGAAAGCAGCAAGAGAAGTGCAGAAAGAACCAACAGAGGTACAAAAAGAGGCAAGAGGGGTGCAGAAAGAGGTAGGAGAGGTGCATAAAGAGCCAAGAGAGGTACAGAAAGAGGCAGGAGGGGTGCAACAAGAAGGAAGAGAAGTGCAGAAAGAGGCAAGAGAATTGCTGAAAGAATCAACAGAGATGTAGAAAGAAGCAAGAGAAGTACAGAAAGAGACAGGTGAGGTGCAGAAAGAAGCAAGAGCAGTGCAGAAAGAACCAACAGAGGTGCAAAAAGAGGCAAGAGGGGTGCAGAAAAAGGTAGGAGGGGTGCACAAAGAGGCAAGAGAGGTACAGAAAGAAGGAAGAGAAGTGCAGAAAGAGGCAAGAGAATTGCTGAAAGAAGCAACAGAGGTGTAGAAAGAAGCAAGAGAAGTGCAGAAAGAGGCAAGTGAGGTGTAGAAAAAAGCAAGAGCAGTGCAGAAAGAACAACCAGAGGTGCTGAAAGAGGTGCGAAGTGTTCAGAAAGAGCAAGAGAAGTGCAGAAAGAGGCAACAGAGGTACAGAAAGAGGCAAGGGAGGTACAGAAAGAGGCAGGAAAGGTGCAGAAACAGGGAACAGGGGTGCAGAAAGAGACAAGAGAGGTGCAGAAAGAGAAAAGAGGTGTGCAGAAAGAGGCAGATCTGCAGAAAAAAGCAACAGACGTGCTAAAAGAGGCAAGTGAGGTGCAGAAAGAAGCAAGAGAGGTGCAGAAAGAGGCAATAGAAGTGCAGAAAGAAGCAACAGAGGTGCAGAAAGAGTCAAGAGGGGTGCAGAAAGAGGCAAGAGAAGTGCAGAAAGAAGCAACAGAGGTACAGAAAGAGGCAAGAGTGGTGCAGAAAGAGGGAAGAGAGGTGTAGAAAGAGTCAAGAGAGTTTCACAAATAGGGAAGAGGGGTGCAGAAAGAGGCAGGAGGGGTGCAGAAAGAATTAACAGAGGTGCCGAAAGAGGCAAGAGAGGTGCAGAAAGAAGCGAGAGAAGTAAAGAAAGAGGCAAAAGAGGTGCAGAAAGACGCAAGGAAGGTGCAGAAACAAGCAAGAGAAGTGCAGAAAGAGCTAAGAGAATTGCTGAAAGTAGCAACAGAGGTTTAGAAAGAAGCAAGAGAAGTGCAGAAAGAGGCAAGTGAGGTGCAGAAAGAAGCAAGAGCAGTGCAGAAAGAACCAACAGAGGTGCAAATAGAGGCAAGAGGTGTGAAGAAAGAGGTAGGAGAGGTGCACAAAGAGGCAAGAGAGGTACAGAAAGAGGCAGGAGGGGTGCAGAAAGAAGGAAGAGAAGTGGAGAAAGAGGCAAGAGAATTGCTGAAACAAGCAACAGAGGTGTAGAAAGAAGCAAGAGAAGTGCAGAAAGAGGCAAGTGAGGTGCAGAAAAAAGCAAGA
Source organism: Calotriton arnoldi (assembly GCA_963921515.1). Classification (NCBI taxonomy): domain Eukaryota; kingdom Metazoa; phylum Chordata; class Amphibia; order Caudata; family Salamandridae; genus Calotriton; species Calotriton arnoldi. The sequence continues at coordinate 1,048,179 of CAWUFW010003872.1, read as the reverse complement.
GCAGTGCAGAAAGAACCAACAGAGGTGCTGAAAGAGGCGCAAAGGGTGCAGAAAGAGCAAGAGAAGTGCATAAAGAGGCAACAGAGGTACAGAAAGAGGCAAGAGAGGTACAGAAACAGGCAGAAATGGTGGAGAAACAGGGAACGGGTGCAGAAAGAGGAAAGAGAGGTACAGAAAGAGAAAAGAGGGGTGCAGAAAGGGGCAAGAGATCTGCAGAAAAAAGCAACAGAGGTGCTGAAAGAAGCAAGTGAGGTGCAGAAAGAGGCAAGAGATCTGCAGAAAAAAGCAACAGAGGTGCTGAAAGAGGCAAGTGAGGTGCAGAAAGAGGCAAGAGATCTGCAGAAAAAAGCAATAGAGGTGCTGAAAGAGGCAAGTGAGGTGCAGAAAGAAGCAAGAGAGGTAAAGAAAGAGGCAATAGAAGTGCAGAAAGAAGCAACAGAGGTGCAGAAAGAGGCAAGAGGGGTGTAGAAAGAAGCAACAGAGGTGCTGAAAGAGGCACGAAGGGTGCAGAAAGAGGCAAGAGAAGTGGAGAAAGAACCAAGAGAAGTGCAGAAAGAAGCAACAGAGGCGCAGAAACAAGCAAGAGAAGTGAAGAAAGAGGCAAGAGAATTGCTGAAAGAAGCAACAGAGGTTTAGAAAGAAGCAAGAGAAGTGCAGAAAGAGGCAAGGGAGGTGCAGAAAGAAGCAAGAGCAGTGCAGAAAGAAGCAAGTGAAGTGCAGAAAGAGGCAAGATAGGTGCAGAAAGAGGTAGGAGAGGTGCACAAAGAGGCAAGAGGGGTACAGAAAGAGACAGGAGAGGTGCACAAAGAAGGAAGAGAAGTGCAGAAAGAGGCAAGAGAATTGCTGAAAGAAGCAACAGAGGTGTAGAAAGAAGCAAGAGAAGTGCAGAAAGAGGCAAGTGAGGTGCAGAAAGAAGCAAGAGCAGTGCAGAAAGAACCAACAGAGGTGCTGAAAGAGGCAAGTGAGGTGCAGAAAGAAGCAAAAGAGGTGCAGAAAGAAGGAACAGAAGTGCTGAAAGAAGTAACAGGTGCAGAAAGAGGCAAAAAGGGTGCAGAAAGACGTAAGAGGGGTACAGAAAAAGGCAAGAGAGGTGCAGAAAGAGGGAAGAAGGGTGCAGAAAGGGGCAAGAGGGGTACAGAAAGAAGCAAATGAGGTGCAGAAAGAGGCAACAGATGTGCAGAAAGATGGAAGAGAGGTGCAGAAAGTAGAAGAGATTTGCAGAAAGAGGCAAGAGAAGTGCAGAAAAAGAAATGTGCAGAAAGAAGCAACAGAAATGCAGAAAGAGGCAAGAGAGGCGCAGAAGGAAGCAAGAGTGGCTTGCACACCATTTGTACCAATTTAACACCCACATTTAGCAATAAGTAACCGGTGACCATTCTAGATTTGCAAAGGGCCTTCCACCACGCTGTAACACTTGTTGCTGCATTTTTGGTAACGTTTGAGCCGTTTGAGCTGTTTGAGCTATAAACAAGGCTTTTTTTGTTCAAATCTGCAGATTAGGGAGCAGATGATGAATTATGTGGCTAATGCAGAAAATTTATAATTGTGCGAAAGTCGGTGCAGTCAAACAGTCGCATAATTCCAGAGGCCCTGCTCATACCTCTGACTAGGTCCAGAAGTGCTCCTCAGTGATTCCTTCTTTTTTTGTCTCGCTGAGTTCAAAGTTGAGCTTCTATGGACATGAGGAAGACTAAACCTGAGGTTACCACTCCACAACACAGACTACCATACCACATAATTACTCTCCATAACACATAATCCCACTCTACATAATTCCTATACACTAAATACCACATACTTTCTATCCACATAATTTCACTGCACAACATACCACATAATTCCACTACACACAATGTACATCCACTACACTCCCAAAAACATTAGTAAAAAACTTCTACATTTACAACGCCAATAGCTCTAACTCTTGCAAATGCGAAACCTATTACATTGCGAACACTTCTTTGACTAGTAGTCGCGTTTGCAGAGTGGTGGAAAAAGGGTGCTGGGCCTCCGACCAGCACTCAGGAATTCCGCTGCGTAGGATTTACAGGAGGTACCAGAAGGGCTTCTTGGCCCCCAAAGTCCCTCAGGAGTAAAGTGGACTTCATCCCCCATCCTATAGTCTGCCAGGATGTGCGTTTGCAGAGTGGTGGAGAAAGGGGGCATGGCCTCCAAAGACGTCTTAGCAATCCTACTGTGTGGGACTTACTGGAGGTAACAAGAGGGGTACTTGGCCCCCAAGGACATCCTTGGGGGCCAACTACCCCTCCTATTACCTCCAGTAAGTACCACACAACAGGATTGCTAAGTTCTCATAACAGGCCACGCCCCTTTGCCCACCACTCTGCAAACGCACTCCCTGGCGTGCTCTTGGATGGGGATTGAAGTCCCCTTCGCTGCTGGGGGTCCTTTAGGGGCCAACTAGCCTACCTCTTACCTCCAGTAAGCCCCAAACAGTGGGATTGCTGAGAGGTGGACGCAGGCCACGCCCCCTTTCTCCACCACTCTGCAAACGCGCCTTCTGGCGCGTTCTAAGTTGGGAGATTAAGTCCCCTTGAATACTGAGGGTCCCTGGGAGCCAACTAGCCAACCAGGTTGCTCCAGTAAGCACCACACAGCTGGATTGCAGAGAGGTGGTCTGAGGCCACGCCCCCTTTTTACACCACTCTGCAAACGCGCCTCTTTTCGCACTGCTGCTCGGGGGATGAAGTCCACTTGTGACCTGAGGTCCTCAGGACACAAGAGGACCTCATCGGCCCACCAGCAGCTTGCAGAGTGGTATAAAAAGGGGCGTGGCCTCAGCACCCGCCCTGCCATAGCAAACAGCAATGTCCCGGGGGTGGGCATCCCGGGACATTGCAGGAGCCGGCCCTGGGGGGTGGCGGTCCCCAGGGCCATAAAGGGCTCCACAAGGGGGGCTGCGCGGCCCTCCTCCAACATGTAAATAGCCCCGGGGAGGTGCTGCTCCCCGGGGCCGGGGTCCACAACGGACCCCTGTATTTACATATTCGATGCCCCGGGGAGGTGGTGGTCCTCGGGGCAGTGTGGGGGGGCTCGAGCCCCCCACACTAATTATTATTTATAGCCCCAGGGAGGTGGCGGTCCCCGGTGCTTGGGGGGCCCACGAGGCCCCCCCACCCAATTTGAATAAAGCCCTCGGGAGGTGGTGGTCTCCGGGGCCTGGGGGGGCCCGTGAGGCCCCCCACCCTCATTTAATTAAAGCCCTGGGGAGGTGGCAGTCCCCGGGGCTGCGGGGGGGCCACATGCTCCCCACACATAAATTATTAAGCCCCAGGGAGGTGGCGGTCCCTGGGGCTGTGGGGGCCCCCACACCATAATTTAGAATTGCCCCCAGGACCTGGCCCACCCGGGGGCATTTTAACAAATGAAGCGCGGGAGCCCGCGCTTCGTTTTTTTAAATAATTTCGGCCGAAATTATTTAAAAAAAATGCTTTTTTTTGGGCCTGGGGGTCCCTGTGGGACCCCTGAGCAGGCCTAGGGGGTCGGGGTCAGGGTGTTTCTACCCTGCCCCCTTTCCCTGTTTTTTACCTTTTTTTTTACCTTTTTCTTGTGACTCGGTTACCGAGTCACAAGATGGCTGCCAATACTTCCTGGTTTGGAGTGTTGGTAGTCAATCAGAAGTCAGCTCGTGCTCAGGAGGAGTCGCGGCGACTCCTCGTTGGTCAGATATATAGATTTTTTATTTCTTGAATTTCTCTGTAACTACTGAACGGATTTACACCATTTAAAAAAAAAGGTCGCTTTCTCAACCAAGAGCTACCTTTTTGCCAAATTTGGTGTAATTCTGTTCAGCAGTTCGGGCTGTAGCCTGTTCCAAAATTTCCTATGGAAATTGACATGGGGAAAACGTGTTTTGGGACCCCCCTTTTTTCTCTGAGGTCCCAAAACGCGTTTTCTCCATCTTAATTTCCATAGGAAACTTTAGACACAGCTACAGCCCGAACTGCTGAATGGAATTAAACCAAAGTTGGCAAAAAGGTAGCTTTTGGTCCAGAAAGCACTCTTTTCATTAAATGGTGTAAATCCGTTCAGTAGTTCCTGAGAAATTCATATTTAAAAACTATTAGTATCTGGTGATCGCTGTGGATCCATGAACCCTCCCGATCACAAGCTTGACTCTGATTGGCTGCCAACACTTCAAACCAGGAAGTGTTGGCAGCCATCTTGTGACTCAGTTGAACTAAGTCACAAGAAAATAGGTGAAAAAAGAAGAAAAGGGGCAGGGTAGGAACAACCTGACCCCCTAGGCTTCCTCAGGGGGTCCCACAGGAACCCCGAAGGTCAAATAAAGCATTTAAAAAAAATATTTTCAGCGTGATTCGCATAGGGTCCGCAAAACCAGCCAAAAAAAAATCAAAAAGTAGTGTGGTCTCCAGCGCTTTGTTTAATTAAGCACCGGGGTGGGCCAGGTCCTGGGGGCAATGCCTACTTATGATGCGGGGGCCTGCAGGGGCCCCTGCTACCCTGGGGACCACCACCTCCCCAGGGCAAATATAATGATATGTGGGGGCCATGCAGACCCCACAGTCCCGGGCACCACCACCTCCCCGGGGCATTCATTGATTAAAATGTGGGGGTCTGTTGCGGACCCCTGGGGACCACCACCTCCCCGAAGCTTTACATTTGAGGATGGGGGCCCCCTCATGGAACCCTCCATGGCCCTTAGGACTGCCACCCCCCAGGGCCGGCTCCAACAATGTCCCGGGGTGCCCACCCTGGGATATTACAGTTTGCTATGGTAGGGTGGGAGCACTGCTCCTGCCCTGCCATAGCAAACTTCTGCTTCGCTTCATGGAAGCAAGAGCAAGAAAAATGCTCTCGCTTCTATAAGGCGAAGCAGATTTGCTTTTGGGCAAAGGAAGCTGCATGTTTTCAGCTTCCTTTGTCCAAAAGCAATGCTGGCTCCCGCAGGAGGCGGGGAGCTGGCAGGGACCGCGGGGGCTCTCCCCGCGGTCACCAATGTGAGGACAAGCCGTGGGGGATGGGGTCCCAGAACCCAAAATGGCCCTCTCCTTTTTAAAAAAAAAATGGCCGGGCCATGAGGGATGGGGTCCTCGGGGCCGATATCTGGCAATGTAACTCGGGGGTGTTAATTTTTTTCTTTTTCTTTCATGATAGGAGTCGCAACCCCATTGCGGCTCTCAGCACGGCCCCCCGTGTAACGTCATGGTGGATTCGCTGATCCGCCTTAAGTAAATAATTTGATAGTATATAATTCAGAAAGTAGTGTTACATTTGTGAAGTTTTTTATAGAGCTAGTGAGATTGAAGTTAATAATCACATCACATTTGATAGAGTGAGACATAATATAAAAAAATGAAAATGAAAAGTTAAATTTGAAAAGTGCTTTGTGATGTAGTACATCGAAGTCATGCTTTTTCTTTTTTGGAGTTGCGACGGGTTTGCGAATCCGGAAAATATTTAAAAAGAGTATGTATGTTAAAAAATAAATAAGATTCAGTGTTGGGTTATAGGGTGGCTCTAAAAAGAGCCATTATTTTCATTATGACTTTGTTGGAGCTACATGTAAGTGCGGATGCACAGCTTGAGGTTGTTGAGAAAAACTCTGTTTCCTTCATCTGTGAAATTAACTCCATCACTTCTGTAGATGTCATGCATATCTAAACGTAGATTGTTGTTATGGATGGAGCCCATTCTATGATCTTGATATTCTTCCTAGCTTTCTCAAACTGTGGACATAATTGATTTGACCACTTCCATTTCTGTCTTTGGCATATATTAGAGTATTCAAAGACAGTTTGAGGCAAAAGCAACATCAATTGTGCAAGGTATCCTTCATTCTCATTTCCAGCCCAACCCCAGTCAATGTGCCAAGGTCATTGCCACCACAGTGCACAATCATGAGGTCAGGGTGTTGGCTGTGCAAAAAGGTTTAAACCAAAGGCATCAATTGGTGCCACTTTAATCCTCTCTGTGCAAACCATTTAATATCCACATTTTGCAAACCTAGGTATTTGTCAATACCTCTGTGTTCAGCATACCTTTTGCAGCAGTAAACTTAGCTGTGCCCTACAATCCAGACTGTAAGCATTTTGAAGGGATGTCTGGAAAGAATCAAAAGATGTCTGTAGCTGAGATAGTCAGTTGGTAGAATGAGAGATATCTAAAATGGTGGAGAACATGCAGTTTTTGAGAAAACCGATAAGTGATTAGCTGTTCATCAACATCGTGCACTCAAAAATAGGATGCATGTTACTTTCCTGAAGACGCATGTTTATGATTGGTTATGAAAAAATGTTTGAAAGGTACAGTAGATAGGATAAGGTCATATTTTGCAAAAGTCAACCACACCTGCTATTTGCATTTGGAAGTTACTGTGCTGAACTTGAAAATAATGGTGAACTTGTGACTTGCCAGTACAGTGGAATGATGCAGAAACTGTTACTATGGAAACTGCCATTAAGAAGAGTGGGGGAAGGGTTGAAACTTAACTGTGGTATTAAAATATGAGATGCTAATTTAAATATAATTGATATGCTATTAAAGTTAGTTTTCCCAAATCAGTAGTATGTTTAGAAGTAGTGTGTTAAAAGATAATAGTAGTATTATTGGAAATAGGTTTTTGAACTCTCGTAAGGGTTTGTGGCTCCATCGCGACGCTACACTGTGGCACCGCGATGGAGTCGCGACTCCAGAAAATTAAACAACCAGTTTGGGCACTTTTAGAAGACAGTTAGAAAGGGTTAATATGTCTAACCAATAGAAATGTGTTTCACAATTTGAAATAACAAAGGAAGCAATTTGATTTGTTACTTACATTTATTTGTGTGCAGAAAGAGAGGGAAGGTTTGCCAGTACTGGTTTTACCTTGTTGATAGTGCTGCATTACATTTAATGTGTGAGAAAGAATATCTTTTATGAGTTTCTGATATTTCATATTCTACAATACTATTACAGAGGTGAGTTACAAATTTGCAAGGTGTGTTATGTATTGTGTAGTAGTGCATCAGTCTTTCTAGTGATATCTTTAACTTTGAAAAGCATTTCTTAAAAAAGTTTAGAAATTATTAGAGAAGTGTGGTGTTTGAAATATGTTACGAAATGTACAAATGTGTATTGTAGTTTGTTTTATTGTAGTCAAATGAAGATTGAAATATGTTGTGCATAGTAATATGTCTGGTTTGGTAGTAGGATTAGTGATTATGATACTTTGTATGAGTCTCTGGATAGGTATAGTTGAAGTACGCCGTATACATTTAGGTGTCTGCTTGAAATGAGAAGTGCAGTCTGTCAAGTTGAAAGGACTGCATGGTCTTGTGACTGAGGTATGTGTCTACTTGTACATGTATTTTCACACGTGTTATGCATCTGAAGATCATAGACCTATAAACACAGGTATACATCTATTTGTATGTTTCTTTTATGTATGATGCCACTAGCAAAAGGCACAGACACATGCATGCATGCTTCCAGGAATATGGTGAGTCTTACAACAGTGATATGAGAAGGGATGCTGCTTTATATTTGGCTAGGCCCAACACTATTGGTAATCGCTGAATAGTGAAGCTGCAAGAGAAAAGTGAAGTTTAAGACATGCTGGCAGAGGGATTAGTGATTAGGCTACTTTGTATGAGTCTTTAGAAAGGTACACTTGAAGTATGTTGTATAAATGTAGGTGTCTGCTTGAAATGGGAAGTGCAGTCTGTCAAGTTGAAAGGACAGCATGGTCTTGTGACTAAGGTATGTCTCTACTTGTACATATATTTTCACACGTGTTATGCATCTGAAGATTGTAGACCTATAAAACACAGATATATATGTGTATGTTTCATTTATGTATGATGCCACTAGCAAAAGGCACAGACACATGCATGCATTCTTTCAGGAATATGGTGAGACAACAGAGACATGCAAAGGGTTGATGCTTTATATTTGGCTAGGCCCAACACTCTGAGTAGTCGCTGAATAGTGAAGCTGCAAGAGAAAAGTAAGGTTTAAGACATGCTGGTAGAAGGATTAGTGATTAGGCTACTTCGTATGAGTGTGTGGAAAGGTACACTTGAAGAACGCCGTATAAATTTATGTGGCTTCTTGAATGGGAAGTGCACTCTGTCAAGTTGAAAGGACAGCATGGTCTTAAGACTGAGGTATGTCTCTACTTGTAGATGTATTTTCACATGTGTTAGGCATCTGAAGATGCTAGACCTATAAAACACAGTATACATCTATTTGTATGTTTCTTTTATGTATGATGCCACTAGGAAAAGGCACAGACATATGCATGCATGCTTTCAGGAATATGGTGAGACTTGCAACAGAGACATGCGAAGGGTTGCTGCTTTATATTTGGCTAGGCCAAACACTCTGAGTAGTCGCTGAATAGTGAAGCTGTAGGGGAAAAGTGATGTTAAAGACATGCTGGCAGAGGGATTAGTGATTAGGGTACTTTGTATGAGTCTGTGGAAAGGTACACTTGAAGTATGCCGTGTACATTTTGGTGTCTGCTTGAAATGGGAAGTGCAGTCCGTCAGGTTTAAAGGATTTCATGGTCTTGTGACTAAGGTATGTCTCTACTTGTACATGTATTTTCACACGTGTTATGCATCTCAAGATGGTAGACATATAAAACACAAGTATACATCTATTTGTATGTTTCTCTTATGTATGATGGCACTAGCAAAGGGCACAGATACATGTATGCATGCTTTCAGGAATATGGTGAGACTTACAAAAGTGACATGCGAAGGGTTGCTGCTTTATATTTCGCTTTGCCCAACACTCTGAGTAGTTGCTGAATAGTGAAGCTGCAAGAGAAAAGTGAAGTTTAAAACATGCTGGCAGAGGGATTAGTGATCAGGCTACTTCGTATGACTCTGTGGAAAGGTGCACTTGAAGTACGCCTTATACATTTAGGTGTCTGCATGGTCTAATGACTGAGGTATGTGTCTACTTGCAGACGTATTGTCATATATGTTATTCATCTGAAGATGCTACATGTGTGTAGTACAGGTATACACCTATTTGTATGTTTCATTTATGTATGATGCTTCTAGTAAAAGGTAGAGATGCATGCATGCATGTTTTCTGGAATATGGTGAGACTTACAACAGTAACATTGCAAAGATTGCTGTTTTGAATTTCTGGAGTTCTCTTTCTTCTTTGCGCACTTCTCTTGACTCTTTCTGCACCTCTGTTGCTTCTTTCTGTACTTCTCTTGTCTCTTTCTGCATCCTTCTTGTCTGTTTCTGCACCTCTGTTGCTTCTTTCTGCACTTATCTTGTTTCTTTCTGCACCTCTTTTGCTTCTTTCTGCAGCCCTCTTTTCCCTTTTTGCAGCTCTTTGGCCTCTTTCTACACCTCTCTTGCATGTTTCTGCAATTCTCTTCTGTCTTTCTGTACATCTCTTGATTATTAATGCACTCCTCTTGCCTCTTTGCGCACGTCTGTTGCTTCTTTCTGCACTTGTCTTGCCTCTTTCTGCACCTCTCTTGGTTCTTTTGGCACTCATCTTGCCTCCTTTTGCAACCATGTTGTCTCTTCCTGCACCCCTCTTCTCTCTTTCTGTACCTCTCTTGCCTCCTTGAGCATCTCTGTTGCCTCTTTCTGCACCTGTCTTGCTTCTTTTTGTACCCTTCTTGCCTTTTTGTGCACCCGTCTTCCCTGTTTTGCACTTTTCTTGCCTCTTTCTGCATCTCTCTTCCTCTTTGTACACCTCTGTTGTTTCTTTGTGCACCCCTATTGTCTCTTTGTGCGCCTGTGTTGCCTCTTTCTGTATTTCTCACATTTTTTAGTAGCTGTGTTGTTCTTTGTGTATTTCTTTTTGGTGTTTCTAAACTTTTTTTCTTTCTGTCCCTTTCTCTTTTAGCACCTTTTTTCCTCTTTCTGCAGTTCTCTTGCTTGTTTCTACACTTTTGTTTTTTTATTTGTAATAAAGAGAATAACAATGTAATTGTAAGTATTTGCTTACTAGTTAATATGAATATTGATATGTAATTAATTTAAAATTGTTCATTCAAGTAACAAACTATTGAAACTGTACTTTGTTTTTTAGAAAATTATTTTGTTTGGATCACAAATTGAAGATGGCAAGAAAACAAGAAAAGAGAAGACAACAAAAAACAGATCTACTTAACGAAAAGTAAAAAGAGTGCATTAGAAAAAGATCAAAATGTTACTAAGGCTAAAGTCTGTTCTGGTCAGAGCACTAAACATTTTCTTAAAACAGTTGCAGAGAGATTAAAGAAAGAGAATAATAATGAAAGGAAAATGAAAAGTTTCACAACAAAGCACAAGGAGAAGAATTTTAATAGTAAAAAAACATTAGTTTTTGGATAAACAACTCATCTCATAATAAGACAAAAACAATTTAAAGAGATACGTATACGAATGTTTCGAAGTAGAGTCATTCAAAATTCATTAAAACATTGTAAAAAGTATAAAAGAAGATCAGCAGCGTATAAGAAGAAGCAACACATTGAAAGTGTAGTAGATACTGCTTTTGAATTAAAACGAAAATTATTTATATTAATATTGAAGAAAATGAGAACATTGGATAAAACAATGGTGTTTATGAAAGAGAAAAGCAAAAGAAAAAGACTTGTTAATAGAACTAACTTTTGCAAAACTTTTACTGGTGAATAGAAACACACTTCTAGTACTGAGCCTTTCTTTAATGAAGAAAGCTACTTTCAACAGAACACATTAGTACATGCAGTTGATACTAGTGTTCGATGCTATGAGATGAAAGATGGTTGTCCCATTCCAAAAGAAAAAATGGTTGTTAGGAGTGTGGAAGAAGTAATAGCTGAAGAAGTTCAAGGGAAGCGTACGCAAGCTACTGTATATAAGTGAGATTGTAACAGTATTTGCAGTATTCGACAGGAATCTATTGACATATTGCGAATTGTTTTACGAGAGTCTGCAAAAAAAGTCTTAAACAGAAGATTAAGATGTTACAAGGACAAGATCAATGTAAAATAAGAAAATATACTAAGTTGCAGGGTCATTCTCTGGCTTGTCTTTCAAGAAAAGTGTGTAAAAACACTTTTCATCATTTAAGAATGTTAGCAGTACACCACTCAGAAATGCAGAAGTTAGTAAGGAGACTCTACTATGTAAAAACTCCTGCATTATGTTTAAGTAAAATGAATACAGCTCTTTCGTACGGTTCAGTATCAGATGTAAAAACGTTTGTGATGATATACAGTTTCGTCTTTTTGGTTCACAAGAGGAGTGTGGAGAATGTGAGAGCTTGATAAGTGTAGGTGTTGAAGAACATGGGAAAGACATTAGTATTGATGAGTTTGCAGGAGAAATTACAAAGTTTAAGACAGTTTCTTTTTTTTTTATAAATCTTTTTATTAAACAGACTCGAAACAAGGTACAGTTCCACAGAGGTCAATTGAAGGGAGTACAATGAAATCAAATATACATACAGATATTGCAGGACAATGCATTGGAAATCATGGGGAGGGGGATCATCACAGTCTAGATACGGGGAGGAGTACATATGTTGCCACGGTATTCATTCCAGGGGGCCCATACCTTGGACCATTTTCGTGGGCAACCCCGTGTCATATACACTGTCTTTTACCGTAGCATACACCAATCAAGGTCTTTTTCCCAGTCAGTGATTGTAGGTGCCTGTGAAGCCCCCATAGCTGAGCAATGTTTCTCTTGGCGACCATGTAGCCAAGCGTGGCCCATTGTGTAGCGTGCGTGTTAAGGTCAGTGGGTTCCCAAACGTTGAGGAGGCATCTAGGGGCTTTTGGTGTGAGTTCGACTCCCATTGCTTCGCTCATTACTTCATGTATCTTACGCCAGTATTCCTGGATCGGTTCGCAGTGCCATAGTATGTGAATAAACGTGCCCAGCTGGGTGCATTCCCTCCTACAAGACCCATCTGCCAGAAAACCCATGTGCATCAATTGGGGACCTGTTATGTAAATTCTGTGTAGTATCTTTAGCTGCACAAGACGGAGACACGCCGAAATAGCAACAGTTTTGGGGGAGGAGACCGCCGCTTGCCAGTCTTCGTCGTCTAATTCAACACCGTCCCCGGCCCATTTTTCTCGTAGTGACTGCAGGGGGTCCTCCATATTATGGATGAGTTTTCGGTAGGTTAGGGAGATAGCTTTTGCAGGTAAGTGACCATCTAAAATCCTATCCTCCAGTGGGGAGGCGTCTGATGGAGCAGAGTCACGGGGTAGTACTGTTTGCAATGCGTGTCGGACCTGTAGGTAGCGGAAACGCTCGGAATCCGCCAGGGCATATCGACCCTGTAGGGCTTCAAAGGTTTGCACGCCCTCTTCGCCCCAGAGGTCCCTGATGTGAGAGATGCCAATTAAATCCCATTTGTCAAAGCCTTTGGAGTTTCTTAGGTCTCCAAGTTTTTGGGAATCCCATAGTGGCGTGGTGAGAGTTAATTTATTGTTCCATCCTAACGATTTGGTTGCCGAGTGCCAAATTCTAACTGTGTGGTTGGTAGGACCCGTGAGTGGGTATCTGTTTGGTTTGGAGTACAGTGCCCGGGTGTATGCCCCGTTTGGGAGAAGCCATCTATCCATATTAAACCCCGGGTTGTCAGGCCGCCCATAGGTGCCATGATTTATTGCTATTAGATGTGCTGCCCAGTAGTATTTTTTAATGTCCGGCAGTCCGATTCCGCCGTCATACCAGCTGAGCGTGAGTTTTTGCAGAGCAATACGCGGCCTTCCATCCCAGAGAAGGTCTCGTTGGAGTCCTTCTATTTCTTTAAAATATGTATTTGGGACAGGGTTTGCCGAGTTCTGCATGGCATAGAGGAAGCGGTGTGAGAAGTTGGCCTGGCATATGCTGTCCACTAATTATAGTGGGCACCTTGCACCAGTCCAAACAACCCCTTATTGGAGATAGGTTAAAGACAACCTTTATTGAAAGCTATCCTAGTGGTAGCTATGGAGAGCAGCCTTCAGGCTAAGTCTTGAAGGAATGTAAAGCAGCTTGTTTTACCAGTCTATAATCTCTTGAGTGACCAAATGAAAGAGCACCACACCAGGTATATATTCAAAATATATGTATTTATTGCTAAACACACCCCTCTAGTCTCTTTATGAGGCTAGAGTTCGAAGTACACAAGTTATAAGTTATTTAAACACAGTAATAGCACAAATACACGTTTGGGCCCTAGGGGCGTACCAAACCATATACCAATAAAGTGGTATAAGAACCACGACTGAACTAGACACTAGGCCTAGAGCCTCTAGAAGTGCTTGGACCACAAGGAACCACCCAAGGTAGTGACACAGGGGACCCACGGGGGACGCGTGCAGTGTAAATACACAACCGCGATACGCCGTTAACTTCTATGGAGAAAGTCGAGGTCAGGAAATTAAAGAAAAGGGACACTTAAGGGAGGACTTGGAGCAAACCCTTTGAGAACTAGGTCGTTCTAGAGTCTCTACCCATGGGAGCACCGGAGTACTCGTGTTACCTCACCCAGGGAAGCCGGGTGCATAGGTGCCTTTCGGGGTCGGGTTTCGTCGTCGATTTGAATGGCGATCTGCTGCAAAGTGCTGCTGGCGACCAAGTGGAAAGTGTCCGGGTGGATCCAAGAGTGGATCGGAGATCTGAAGAACCTGAAAGCAGAGGGGACAGAGTCTGGGTCACTAGCCAGTGACCAGGAAGGCGATGGACAGATGCCCACCGATTTTGAGTGCTTCAGGTGCGTTGATGGTCGTCTTGACTCTTCAGCCACGAGGTCCAGGAGGCATTGTCGGTGACCAGGAGCAGGATTCGGGCTGGTACACGATGTCTGTCGAGTGCTGAGGTGTCGGCGACCGGATTGGACCCAACAAGCCTTGGCAACGGCAAGTCTCGATGAAGATGAAGATCGTCAATGGTGCAGACCAGCAAGATCTGGGGAACTCACCCAGCGAGGGTAAGTGAGGGAAGGCCTGGAGCAACCAGAATGCCCAAGAAAAAAAAGATTGGCCTTCGTGAAGGGCTACTAGCCAACGGGCTAGCAACCGCGAAGGAGCCTCGAGACGTCGCACGTGGATCTGGCTCACAGGACACTCGTGGAGTGGAGGCCAGTGATCTTCGGTGCAGTTGGTGCTGGAGGCTAGGGCTACTCGGAGCCCAAAGCACGGCTTCGTGGGAGACCCAGAAGAGGATGCACTTGCAAATGTGCTCGGTGTCCAGGGGTCACGGTCTCACGTTACCCACGATAGCTAAGGGCCTTAGCGTTGCTGGAAACTCAGGGTAGCCTCGGAGAAGTCTGAGAATCCACCTCTGGTGATGCTAAGACTTCGGCGTCCGACGGGAGCTTCAGAAATGCAGACCAGACAGATGCGTCTTTGGTGCCTGCCAAGCAGGGGAGTCACTCCTTGACCCCAAGGGAGATTCTTCTGTCCTCTAATCTTGAGTAGAGCGTCGAAGGTCCAGGATTCTGTTTCAGAGTTTCATCCAGGGATAATCTAAAGTCCTAAGGACTGGGTTCCTATACTTATACCAAGTTTAGGGGTTGGACTACTCTGTGGCCCCACCTATGGGTGGGTCAGGGCAGAGGGGTGGCTACACCCTTTCCCTTTGTCCAGTTCACGCCAAAGCAGGGGCTGCAAGCCCCTGATCCGGTTTGAACTGGGGTATGCACAGGGACACCAAGTGTGCCCCCAGTGCAGGACTTCAAAGCACCCGAAAGTGCTCCCGCCCAGCCCCAATACACATTATCCTGTCTGGGGAGGTGGTCACACCTCCCTGGGACAGGAAACCTATTGTCCAGGCCTCCCCTGCCGGAGTTTCGTCCAGCAGCAGGAGGCCAGACTCGTGTCTGTGGCAGCAGCATCCATTTTGTGATGCCAGGGCTTTAGAAAGAAGTTACCGGGCTAGCCAGAGTTAACATGTCTTTCCCTCTAGAAGGGTGGAATGCTACCCCCGCCACCAGAATTGGTGGGGGGTAGTATTCCAAGATGTTTGACACCAAACACGACATGTTTAGGTGCAGCCATTCCAAAGTTAGCATTTAACGCGAGGTTATAATGCGCTTAAGAGTATATGGTCAGGCTGCACTACAAACAGCATCAGAGAAGGGTCTCCGAACGCTGCAGAGGGGCCCTGCTCATGCAGGGGCACCCTCCCACATAGGAACCATGCACTCTGCCTTCAGGATTGATAAGGCCTGCCTTAGGAGTGACTTATAGGTTTATATGTGTGTATGTATTTAGTGATATAGGTAACCTATATCACAGTAAGGGGTGCATGCACCACCTTACCCAGGCTGCAGTAGCAGACCTGTGGTGTCAGTTTGGATGGCCTTCCAGGGGTGGCATAATACATGCTGCAGCCCCTGGTAGGCCTCTGAGGTACCTATGCCCTTGGTACATAGTATACCATATACTAGGGACTTATAAGGGCACTCCAGATTCCAATCAGTGATGTGCCTAAGGCACATGGAAACCATTTTAGAGAGGAAGCAGCTAGGCTGGGGTTCTGATTAGCAGGGCCCCAGCCAGACTAATGTCGAAAAACAGTGAAGCATCAGCAAAAAGTGGGGATACCCATGTGAAGCAGATCCTACTCTCCTACACAACCCCCCAAACGTAGGGACATTAAACTAACCTTGCCCAGTTAAGTCTTCATGTTCTAAGTGGAAGTACCTAGAGAGTCCATCTGCATTGGCATGGTTACTTCCAGGTCTATGTTCCACTGTGAAGTCCATCCCCTGTAGGGAAATGGACCACCTAAGCAGTTTGGGGTTTTCACCCTTCATTTGTTTTAGCCATAAGAGGGGCTTATGGTCTGTCTGAACCAGGAAGTGGGTACCAAACAAGTATGGCCTCAACTTCTTCAGAGCCCAGACCACAGCAAAGGCCTCCTCTCTATGGCTGACCAACGTTTCTCTCTAGGGGTCAGCCTTCTGCTAATGAAAGCTACTGGCTGATCCTGACCTTCTTCATTCAATTGTGACAGTACAGCCCCTACCCCCAATTCAGATGCATCCGTTTGAACAATGAACTTCTTGGAGTAATCAGGACTCTGTAGAATGGGAGCAGTGCACATGGCCTGCTTCAGGTCATCAAATGCCTTTTGACAGCTAACTGTCCACTGAACCTTTTTGGGCATTTTCTTAGAAGTTAAGTCATTCAGGGGTGTCACTATTGATCCATACCCCTTGACAAATCTCCTATAGTACCCAGTCAGGCCTAAGAAGGCTCTCACCTGAGTCTGGGTAGTTGGAGCAGTCCAGTCCATGTTAGTCTGGATCTTGCTCTGCAAAGGTTGAACCTGGCCTCCACCCACAAGGTGGCCCAGGTACACAACCTGACTCTGCCCTATCTGGCACTTAGTGGCCTTGATAGTCAGGCCTGCCTTTTGCAGGGCCTGTAAAACATTCCTGAGGTGGACCAGGTGATCCTCCCAGGTGGAGCTAAAGACAGCAATATCATCTAGATATGCTGCACTATAGGCTTCCAGACCTGTGAGAACTGTATTCACCAACCTCTGGAAAGTGGCAGGTGCATTCTTCAGACCAAAGGGCATTACCACAAATTGATAATGCCCACTAGGGGTTGAGAATGCTGTTTTGGGCTTTGCAGTATCAGCTAGTCTGATCTGCCAGTAGCCAGCTGTCAAGTCAAATGTGCTGAGATATTTGGCTGAGGCCAAAGTATCTATGAGCTCATCTGCCCTTGGTATTGGATGGGCATCAGTCCTAGTGACTGCATTGAGACCCCTGTAGTCCACACAAAACCTCATCTCTCTTTTTCCACCACTGGTGTGAGGTTTTGGTACAAGGACCACTGGACTAGCCCAAGGGCTATCTGAGGGTTCTCCCAACTCCAACATTTTCTGGACGTCAGTCCTGATACAGTCCCTGACATGGTCAGGTTGCCTATAAATCTTATTTTTAATAGGCAGACTGTCCCCAGTGTCCACTTCATGAGTGCACCAGGTGGTCTGACTGGGTGTCAGTGAAAACATGTGTCTAAACTGATTGAGCACCTGTCTACAATCAGTTTGTTGCTGGGTAGTGAGGCTGCCTGCCAAGGCTACACCATCTACTGATCCATCGTCAGGGTTCTGTGAGAGCAGGTCAGGGAGTGGGTCACTCTCTTCCTCCTGCCCTTCATCAGTAGCCATGAGCAAGCCCATGTCTGCCCTGTCCACATATGGTTTTAACCTGTTGACATGGAGAACCCTGTGGGGACTCCTGGGTGTTCCTAGGTCTACTAGGTAGATAACCTCACCCTTCTGCTCAACAATAGTGTGGGGTCCACTCCATTTGTCTTGGAGAGCTGCTGGGGCCACTGGTTCCAGCACCCACACCTTCTGTCCTGGCTGGTAAACAGTCAGAACAGCCTTTTGGTCATGCCAGGCCTTTTGAAGTTCCTGGCTAGCCTCAAGGTTTTTGGTTGCCTTTTTCATGTACTCAGCCATCCGGGAGCGGAGACCAAGTACATAGTCCACTATGTCTTGCTTTGGGGGCTTGAGAGGTAACTCCCATCCTTCCTTTACCAAGCACAGTGGACCCCTGACAGGGTGGCCAAACAGAAGTTCAAAAGGGCTGTAACCAACCCCCTTCTGAGGCACCTCCCTATATGCAAATAAAAGGCAGGGCAAGAGTATGTCCCATCTTCGCCTAAGCTTTTCTGGGAGCCCTTTAACCATGCCCTTCAAGGTTTTGTTGAATCTCTCAACTAAACCATTGCATTGTGGGTGATAAAGTGTGGTGAACTTATAAGTCACTCCACACTCCTTCCACATTGCTTTTAAGTACCCAGACATGAAGTTAGCACCCCTGTCTGATACTACCTCCTTAGGAAAGCCCACTCTTGAGAAAATTCCCAGGAGGGCCCTTGCCACCACAGGTGCTGTAGTGGTCCTGAGGGGAATAGCTTCTGGGTACCTGGTGGCATGATCCACTACCACCAGGATAAACCTGTGCCCAGAGGCTGTTTGGGGATCCATGGGACCAACAATGTCAATCCCTACCCTTTCAAAGGGCACCCCCACCACAGGTAGTGGTATCAGGGGGGCCTTTGTAGTGCCACCTGCCTTGCCACTGGCCTGGCAGGTTACACAGGAGCGACAAAACTCCTTGGTGTCTTCAGACATGTGGGGCCAGTGAAAGTGAGGGACAATTCTGTCCCAAGTCTTGTTCTGGCCCAGGTGACCTGCCAAGGGAATATCATGGGCTAGGGTCAATAGGAAGCCCCTGAACTTCAGAGGTATAACCAACCTCCTGGTAGCACCAGGCTTGGGGTCTCTACTCTCTGAGTACAGGAGTCCATCATCCCAATACACTGTATGGGGACCACTAGCTTTCCCAGCAGCCTCAGCAGCAGCTTACTGTCTGAGGGGTTCAAGGGAAGGGCAGCTCTGCTGCTCCTGGCTCAGATCTGCCCTGGAAGGTCCCCCTGTCCCCAAGAACTCAACCTGGTCAGGTTCAAGTTCCTCTGGGACAGTTCCTTCTTCAGGGCTGAGATCATCCCCCTCAAGGGACTGATCTTCCTCCTGAGCCAAGGGGGAAGGCACTGCCTTAACCCTACTACTCCTCCTCTTGGAAGACACTTGGTCCATTATTCCAGAATCCAAGGCCTGTTCAGTGCTAGACATTTTGGCTTGTGACCTGGTCACAGCAAACACATCTGCAGGGATCCCCAGCATTTCTGCATGGGTCCTGAGCTCCACTTCTGCCCAAGCAGAAGTCTCTAAGTCATTGCCAAGCAAGCATTCGACTGGTAGGTTTGCACTCACCACAACCTTCTTAAGGCCAGTTACCCCTCCCCAGGAGAAGTTTACAACTGCCAGAGTATGGTCTGTTCTGACATTGCTAGCATTGGTCACTTGGTACATCTCACCAAGTATAACTTGCCCAGGATTCACAAGGTCTTGTGTCACCATTGTGACACTTGCCCCTGTGTCCCTAAATGCCAAAGCCTCTCGTCCATTGATTAAAGGCTGTTGTCTGTACTTGCCCAGATTACTGGGACTCACAGAGGAGGTCACATCCATGCCTCCATCACAGACTAACACAGCCTGAGTTAGTTCTCTGACTAGGTCAGAGCCCAACTCAGTACCCAGGGTGAACCCTACTAAACCCTTGGCTGGAGCACTCCCACCAACTGTACTAGGGGGAACAGGTGCCTTAGGGGCATTGGTGGGTGCTGGACTTGAGTCTTTGGACTTGGTGCAATCACTGGTCCAGTGGGTCTTTTGCTTACAGACCTTGCACCATGGTTTTCTTTGGCCTTTCCCTTTTGTAGACTGTGAATCCCCACCTGAAGAAGATTTTTGGGGGCCTGATGAAGACTTTTGATCTTTACCCTTCTCCCCACCCTTTTCAGAGGTCTTAGCATCTTGCTTCTTAGTGTCCCCACCTTGGTTCTGTACTTTCTGCTTCACCCTGGTTCTGACCCATTTGTCTGCCTTCTTTCCCAATTCTTGGGGAGAGGTCAGATCAGAGTCTACCAGGTATTGATGCAACAGCTGATTTTGACAGTTATTAAGAATCTGCTCCCTCATTATCAGATTGTACAATCCTGAGAAGTCACACACCTTACTGCCCATCAACCAGCCTTCCAGAGCCTTGGCAGAACAATCCACATAGTCTACCCAGTCTTGAGTCTGTGCTTTTTGGGTATCTCTGAACTTTAACCTGTACTGTTCAGTGGTTAGGCCAAACCCATCAATAAGAGCACTCTTCAAGACCTTGTAATTATCAGCATCCTCCTCTCTAACAGTGAGGAGCTTATCTCTACCTTTGTCTGCAAAGGAGAGCCACAAGATTGCTGCCCACTGCTCCTGAGGGACCTTCTGTACATTACAGGCCCTCTCTAGAGCAGTCATCCATTTGTGGATGTCATCCCCACTCTGGTAGGGAGGGACAATCTTGCTCAGGTTCCTATGGTCATAGGACCTTTCCCTATCTCTAGGGACATGGCTGCCACCATGGGACTCTAGTCCCAACTTTCTTTTCTCTCTAAAGAGATCTAGGGACTCCCTGTCTAAGGCTACTTGCTTCCTTCTGAGTTCAAGCTGAGCTTCCTCATACTGAATCAGCCTTGTTCTCCTCTCATGAGAGGATTCCCTCCTATGAGATGAGACAGAGCTCCCTATTGAGGTGCCAGAGTGGTTAGACTCCTGAGAAGGAGATCTAGACTTTCTGGGCACACTCATAATCCTTCCTGGGGGACAAAGAGGGCATCATCTTGATCATCCTCTTCATCTTCCACAGGAGGGATTGGGTTATCCAGGTCAGGGTCATTGTCACCCTCCTGGCCAGTTTCAGAGGGGGGCTGGGGGTATTTCTACCCCTGGCCCCTTCCTCTTCTTCTGCCCCTCCCTCAGCTCCTACCCCTTCAGTCCCCAAGGGCTTACTAAGTTCATAAGCCTCCAACAACTCTTTAAGGTGTTGGGTGGTGGGACTTTGGCCTGTCCTTAATTTCCTCAAGTTACATAATGCTCTCAATTCCAAGAATGGGAGGGTACCATACTTGGAGGGAAGAAGCCCAGTGGCTTCTGGTAACGATTCTCTAGATCCTACCTTTAAAGACATTACTAGTGTGGTGTGGTGTATGCACTACCTACTCTAGTGTGGCCTACTAAACTCTCTTGAGTTGTAGAAAGGGTGTGCTATCCCTTAACACACAACTCTAAGTTCAGTAGAACTTACTGTATTCTAAGCTTAAATTATATGTACCTTAGGTACCTTTAGTGGTTTTCAGTTGATCAATTCAATTGAGATTATCTGGTAAAACAATAGCAAGCTGGAATCCCACACGCTGCACACCAATGTGAGAAGTTGGCCTGGCATATGCTGTCCACTAATTAAAGTGGGCACCTTGCACCAGTCCAAACAACCCCTTATTGGAGAAAGGTTAAAGACAAGCTTTATTGAAAGCTATCCTAGTGGTAGCTATGGAGAGCAGCCTTCAGGCTAAGTCTTAATCAATCAATCAAAAATACTTTATTTCGGCCACTTGGGCCATAAAAGTGCATCAAGAAAACAAACAATCAATACATCTATCTTTAAAAAAAATTGATAAATACTCGCATGAAAATTCATATACATTAATCAACCCTCAAATAAAAAAATGGGAACACGAACACATAGCACAGCCTCAAAAGGGCGGCAGGGATGGAGATTATCTATATAAAACAAACAATTGTAATACAACCAGCCAGATAAAAAAACACAAAAAAATCACATCAAGATACATAAAAATGTCCAAGCAATAAAATCTTAAGCTAAAATCTTATAAAAATAGAGCAGTGGGGCTATAGTGAAGGGCCGAGAACCATAGCAAAGACCTACTCACCCATATCACAAATTCCCCCAAGCCCCAGTTGTCACTTTATATAACCCCGTCGGATGAGCCACATACAATTCAAAAAGCGCGATACAGCAAAAACAATTGTAGGATGGGTATCGTATTTTAAGACTCTGTGCGCCTCTGTGGCACGCTCAAACCCTAGATTTTTACACAGTTGGATTAACCAACGCTGTCGTGGCATCCGATAGGCGGGGCAGAGGAGCAAAACATGGATTTCAGACTCCAACCTGTACTTACACGCAGGGCATTCACCGTTTTGATCCTTCAGCCATTTGGTAGAATATGCTGCAAGTGGAAGAGTCCCCAACCTCAATTGCATATACAGTTTCCTTGCAATTGGGGTTCGACAAAGTCTAAAAAGGTTTCCCTACTATATACATCCTTTATTAATAAAAACTCTAGGGTTAAACGACCACTTGAAGCACTTTCTCGGATGGCACTCAGCTTTACTGCTCTATATGCATTAACTAAATCCAGCCTTGAGAGCTTAGCACACGAGATCTCAGGTGTATTCCACAGGTCCGGCTTACCTATCCTACGGGCAAGATCCCTTATATGGCAAAGCCATGTGATTTTCTTTGTATTACTCATTGTTAAAAACTCAGACAGTTCATCCCTAAAAACAGACAGCTCCGGTGTCACCCACATCCTCCGCCAGAAAACTAGGGGTCTTATAGCAATTTCTTCATCCAGCGGTCTCAATCCGAGATCCAAACGTAGGGGAATTAACGGGGTGCTACGGGGTAAACCTAGGACTTGTCGCATGAAATTATTCTCTACCTTTGTCAGGCTTCCAGTAGGACAATGTCCCCACAACTCTACCCCATAAAGTGTGGCACCCCTTGCCTGGGCTTTATAGATTTCCACCACAGGGGCCGCCGGTTTAAAAGCAGAGGATCTATACAGTTTCATTATACCTCCAGCAATCTGGGTTAGTCTGAGCCTCGCTTTGTCTATTTGGGGGCCCCATTCGAATTTTTCAGCCAGGGTAACTCCCAAATAGTCAAATGTCCTAACTCTCTCCAAAGCGACACCAAAGAGAGAAGGACTTGGACGGGTTTTATTAGGAGGGTTGAAGACCATATATTTAGTTTTGTCCAAGTTGATCTCCAGCCCTCTTAGCTTACAGAAGTTTGCAAAGCCGTCTAAAATGGTCAGGGTTTGCCGAGTTCTGCATGGCATAGAGGAAGCGGTGTGAGAAGTTGGCCTGGCATATGCTGTCCACTAATTATAGTGGGTACCTTGCACCAGTCCAAACAACCCCTTATTGGAGATAGGTTAAAGACAACCTTTATTGAAAGCTATCCTAGTGGTAGCTATGGAGAGCAGCCTTCAGGCTAAGTCTTGAAGGAATGTAAAGCAGCTTGTTTTACCAGTCTATAATCTCTTGAGTGACCAAATGAAAGAGCACCACACCAGGTATATATTCAAAATATATGTATTTATTGCTAAACACACCCTCTAGTCTCTTTATGAGGCTAGAGTTCGAAGTACACAAGTTATAAGTTATTTAAACACAGTAATAGCACAAATACACGTTTGGGCCCTAGGGGCGTACCAAACCATATACCAATAAAGTGGTATAAGAACCATGACTGAACTAGACACTAGGCCTAGAGCCTCTAGAAGTGCTTGGACCACAAGGA
The DNA here is from genome assembly GCA_963921515.1 of Calotriton arnoldi. Taxonomy (NCBI): domain Eukaryota; kingdom Metazoa; phylum Chordata; class Amphibia; order Caudata; family Salamandridae; genus Calotriton; species Calotriton arnoldi. The sequence goes on along the minus strand of CAWUFW010003872.1, from coordinate 1,025,238 downwards.
ACCACCCAAGGTAGTGACACAGGGGACCCACGGGGGACGCGTGCAGTGTAAATACACAACCGCGATACGCCGTTAACTTCTATGGAGAAAGTCGCGGTCAGGAAATTAAAGAAAAGGGACACTTAAGGGAGGACTTGGAGCAAACCCTTTGAGAACTAGGTCGTTCTAGAGTCTCTACCCACGGGAGCACCGGAGTACTCGTGTTAACTCACCCAGGGAAGCCGGGTGCATAGGTGCCTTTCGGGGTCGGGTTTCGTCGTCGATTTGAATGGCGATCTGCTGCAAAGTGCTGCTGGCGACCAAGTGGAAAGTGTCCGGGTGGATCCAAGAGTGGATCGGAGATCTGAAGAACCTGAAAGCAGAGGGGACAGAGTCTGGGTCACTAGCCAGTGACCAGGAAGGCGATGGACAGATGCCCACCGATGTCGAGTGCTTCAGGTGCGTTGACGGTCGTCTTGACTCTTCAGCCACGAGGTCCAGGAGACGTTGTCGGCGACCAGGAGCAGGATTCGGACTGGTACATGATGTTTGTCGAGTGCTGAGGTGTCGGCGACCAGATTGGACCCAACAAGCCTTGGCAACGGCAAGTCTCGATGAAGATGAAGATCGTCGATGGTGCAGACCAGCAAGGTCTGGGGAACTCACCCAGCAAGGGTAAGTGAGGGAAGGCCTGGAGCAATCAGGATGCCCAAGAAGAAAAAGATTGGCCTTCGTGAAGGGCTACTAGCCAACGGGCTAGCGACCGCGAAGGAGCCTCAAGACGTCGCACGTGGATCTGGCTCACAGGACACTCGTGGAGTGGAGGCCAGTGATCTTCAGTACAGTTGGTGCTGGAGGCTAGGGCTACTCGGAGCCCAAAGCACGACTTAGTGGGAGACCCAGAAGAGGATGCACTTGCAAATGTGCTCGGTGTCCAGGGGTCACGGTCTCACGTTACCCACGATAGCTACGGGCCTCAGCTTTGCTGGGGACTCAGGGTAGCCTCGGGGAAGTCTGAGAATCCACCTCTGGTGATGCTAAGACTTCGGCGTCCAACGGGAGCTTCAGAAATGCAGACCAGACAGATGCATCTTTGGTGCCTGCCAAGCAGGGAGTCACTCCTTGACCCCAAGGGAGATTCTTCTGTCCTCTAATCTTGAGTAGAGCGTCGAAGGTCCAGGATTCTGTTTCAGAGTTTCGTCCAGGGATAATCTAAAGTCCTAAGGACTGGGTTCCTATACTTATACCAAGTTTAGGGGTTGGACTACTCTGTGGCCCCACCTATGGGTGGGTCAGGGCAGAGGGGTGGCTACACCCCTTTCCCTTTGTCCAGTTTGCGCCAAAGCAGGGGCTGCAAGCCCCTGATCCGGTTTGAACTGGGGTATGCACAGGGACACCAAGTGTGCCCCCAGTGCAGGACTTCAAAGCGCCCGAAAGTGCTCCCGCCCAGCCCCAATACACATTATCCTGTCTGGGAGGTGGTCACACCTCCCTGGGACAGGAAACCTATTGTCCAGGCCTCCCCTGCCGGAGTTTCGTCCAGCAGCAGGAGGCCAGACTCGTGTCTGTGGCAGCAGCATCCATTTTGTGATGCCAGGGCTTTAGAAAGAAGTTACCGGGCTAGCCAGAGTTAACATGTCTTTCCCTCTAGAAGGGTGGAATGCTACCCCGCCGCCAGAATTGGCGGGGGGTAGTATTCCAAGATGTTTGACACCAAACACGACATGTTTAGGTGCAGCCATTCCAAAGTTAGCATTTAACGCGAGGTTATAATGCGCTTAAGAGTATATGGTCAGGCTGCACTACAAACAGCATCAGAGAAGGGTCTCCGAACGCTGCAGAGGGGCCCTGCTCATGCCCTTGGTACATAGTATACCATATACTAGGGACTTATAAGGGCACTCCAGATTCCAATCAGTGATGTGCCTAAGGCACATGGAAACCATTTTAGAGAGGAAGCAGCTAGGCTGGGGTTCTGATTAGCAGGGCCCCAGCCAGACTAATGTCGAAAAACAGTGAAGCATCAGCAAAAAGTGGGGGTACCCATGTGAAGCAGATCCTACTCTCCTACAAGCGGGGTAAGGACAGCATTTTAAAAAGGGCCGCTTTGCCCAGGAGAGAGAGCGGGAGGGCCTTCCAGTGCGCAATGTCACTTTTGAGTCTTTGCAGTGGGGGAGCCAGGTTATGAGCATATTGGAGTGTGTGGTCGAGGGAAACGAATATACCTAAATATTTGAATCCGTCAGAGACTATTGGGATGGGGCAGTGCCGGGGAAGGGGAGGAGAGTCTCCACAGAGGACGTATAAGAGAGATTTCTGCCAGTTGATACGAAACCCAGAGAATCGGCCAAAACGGATAGGATGTCAAATTCTACAATGAGGGACCTCTGAGGGGACGTGAGGTATAGGAGGATGTCATCCGCGTATAGGGAAATACGGTCTTCTCAATCTGCCGACCATCGCATTCCACGGATCCTCACGTCTTTGCGGATCCATGCGGCAAGGGGTTCGAGGGCCAGAGCGAAGAGTAAGGGAGAGAGAGGGCATCCCTGCCGGGTCCCTCGTCCAAGTATGAAGGCCTCAGATTTTTTGTTGTTCACTACCACTTGTGCCATAGGTGTGGCGTATAGCAATCGTACCCACCGTCTAAAGTTCGGTCCGAATCCCAGTTTTGTGAGCACGGCAAAGAGATAGGGCCACTCAAGTGTATCGAAGGCCATTGTGGCGTCTAGGGAGACTATGACTGCATCCTCTCGTATGGTCGGTACCCTGCCCAAGACTCCATGCACTCTACGCAGATTTAGAGCGGTGTTTCTCTTTGGCATAAACCCCGATTGATCAGGGTGCACTAAGTCCCCTATTGCTTTAATCAGCCTAGTGGCTAGCACTTTGGCAAGGATTTTAGGTTCTGCATTGAGCAGTGAGATAGGACGGTAGGAGGCGCAGTCCGTTTTGGGTTTCCCTTCCTTGTGGATTGTAACTATGGTTGCAATTCTCTGATCTAGGGGTAGCGATCCCCGTTCAAGGCTGACTTCAAACATAGTTTTCAGATAGGGGGCCAACTTGTCTGGACGGAGTTTGTAGAGCTTGATCGGGATGCCATTGGGGCCGAGGGCCTTACCCGAGTGGAGCGCTCGGATTGCAGACGCTATTTCATCAGTGGAGAGAGCACTATCCAAGAACGCCCGATCAGTGGCTGACAGCCTCGGAAGGGAGATATCTTGTAGGAGTTCCGAGGACTCCGCCTCAGTATGTGGGCTCACCGAGCTGTACACTGTGTGGAAGTGTGTTGCAAACTGTTTGGCTATGTCTTGGGGGTCTGTTATGGGGGATCCGTCTGAGTCCCTGATTTCTGGAACAAGCCGATTAGCATGTTCTCTTTTTTCTAACCAGGCGATCAGTTTTCCAGCCTTATCCCCCATTCATAGATTCGGCCCAGCCTGTTCTGCCCCATTATTTTGGCGCGGTCAGTGACTAGCGCCCGATATCTCGGCCTGACGGAGGCGAAGTGTGTGGAGGGTTTCAGGGGAAGGGTTAGAGTTCACTTCTTGTTCCAGCCGGTAAATTTCGTGTTCTACATCAGATATGTCTTTTATGTTTTCTTTTTTTGATCCCGCAATTAGAGAGAGGGCCTGGCCCCTAACCACCATTTTGAAGGCTTCCCATAGCACTTGCGGGGAGTCTACAGAATTCTCGTTCTCCAGGAAGTAGTTGTCTACGGCTTTACTGAGGTCTTTGCGTATTCTGGGGTTTTTGAAGTACCATGGGTTGATAGGGGCAATGCGTCCTACTTGTGTGCGCTCCAGGGCCACGTGGATCCATAGCGGGGAGTGGTCGGAGATACCCCTGGCCAGATGCCTGATCTCTTGGATTTCTGTAACCTGTGAAGCCGGGACAACTATATAGTCCAGGCGAGAGAAGCTATTGTGTGCCCCGGAGTGGAAGGTGTACTGGATCTTGTCAGGATTGTATGTTCTCCACCCGTCCACCAGCCCCATTGCCTCCAGGAAGCTGGAAAAAGAGTGTGCTGTATGTAGGATAGTGCGGGGAGGGTGTCTGTCAAGGGAGCCCGAAATTATTGAATTAAAGTCGCCGCCGAGCACTAGGTGTCCCTCTGGCAGTGCTAGCAGCACGGCGCTCAGGTCCGTAAAGGTTGCTGCTTGTAGCCCCGGGGGAGCATATATAGACATGAAGGTGATGGTTCGGCCCTCCCAAGTGCCCGTGATCCCGACATATCTGCCACGGTCATCTACATAGGTGGACGCAAGTGTCAGGGGGAATGATTTCTTTTGCAGGATGCCCACCCCTCTAGAATTAGACGCGAAACCTGCGTGTGCTACCATTGTGTATCCCCATCTATGCATAGCCTTGCATGTGTTACCCACCAGGTGCGTTTCCTGAAGCATTACAATGTCTGGCGACAATCTCTTGATATATTGCAATACTACACTTCTCTTAATTTTGTCCCCCAACCCGTTTACATTCCAACTTAGCATTTTGACTTCCTTGTTCCACTGCACACCCATTGACACCTTAGTGAAGCGTCGCGTCTGTTAGTTGCACAAACAAGGACTGTACCATCGAGAGAACGCAAACAAATAAAAACAAAAGAATACAATAATCCCTCCCAACAACCCCCCACCCTGCTCCCCTGCACTCTGGGCTCCAAACTACCCATAATAATCAAATGCAGAGTGCCTGTCGCCCAACGTTTTACTAAAAGAAGAAAGTGAGGGGAGGCCCTAGCGCCCCGCTGGCCCCCTTTCCTACCGTTACTAGGCATAGGTACACTTTGTAGTGATGAGCCCAAAGACAAATGGTCAAATCTTTTTAGTACATTAGCTTACAAGTCAACGTCCTCAAGCTTCAAAAAGACTGTGTATGATGCTCAATATTTGGGAAGAGTAGACGGATCAAAGCGTTCGAGCGTCAGTTCAAGAAAGGCAAATCATCGGGTTCAGTGGTCATTTTGGCTCCGTTCCGGTGAGGTCCTCTAGCCGTCCAGCCAGTCAGATACCAACTCAGGTAGGTCGAAGAAATGAGCTTTCCCATCAGCCTCGACTCGCAGACGCGCAGGGAAAAGCATGGCGTATTTAAGGCCCTTATCACGCAGTCTTCGTTTGACTTCAAGGAATGAGCGTCAACGCATTTGTACTGCCTGGGTAAAGTAAGGGAAGAAGGCGAGTTCTGAGTTGTCTATTTTGATCGGAGGGGCGACCCTGGCAGCCTGTAGGATCGTGTCTCTGTCTCTGTAATTTAACAGCCTGGCCAATATTGGACGGGGGGGGCTCCCGGTTTCGGGCGGCCCCCAGGTACTCTGTTGTGCGCCCTCTCCACCACAAACAGCTTGGACAGTCCCTTTGGTTGCAGCTTCGTCATTACCAGGTTTTCGATGAACAGATCAGCAGCGGGACCCTCCGATTTCTCCGGCACTCCAAGAACACGTATGTTGTTGCATCTCGAGCGCCCTTCGTAGTCGTCCAGCTTGTCTTCAGCGAACTTACAGAACGCCTGGAGTTCCCTAATGTCCGTCTGTAATTGTGAGGTGTCAACTACCAAGCCTGTGGTGGTGAGCTCCAGCTGCTTGACTTTCTCCCTGTATTTTGTAAGGTCAGCCCTAATCAGAGTCACTTCCAAGGATAGGGTGTCTATGGATGTGCGCACTCCAGTGATAGCCGCCAGCAGATCTTTCATTGTGGGTTCTGAAGGATCATGTTCCGCCCCACCTTGTTGTGTGTCGCCAGGTCCCTTCCGTTCGGGCAATTCCGCCCTCGGGCAGGTGTATCGGTCCAGCCTGCTTTGTTGGGACGTTTTTGTACTCCTCGGGTTAGCCATGACTAGGGCCGGGTTTGCGCCGCCGGCGCGTTATGCAGCTTCTGGGGGCTCTGCTCGGCTCAGATCTCTCCTGTCCGGCCTCAAATGTGGGCCTACGAGCAAAGGCCACCCGGTGATAGGCGGTGGCGTCTAAGGCATGGGCCGCAATCCAGCGGCAAATATCCTGTAGGCGCCGAGGAGCAGGCGCCGTGGGTGCACTCTCTCTAGGGCCCGGTCCGCACCGCAGGGGAGGGGGGCCCTTGATGATGAGGGCTACAAGTCCAAGCCCAGGCGTACTCACCGGCGCTGGGCTTCAGTGTCAGGCACCTCCTCCACCTCGGCGCGCCGAAGTACCTCTCCGCCGTTGACCGGCCTAGACCTCCAGGTCCGAGCTCCGGGACTGGCTCCGATGCAGCCGGCCCCGCAGGAAGTTTCCAGGCAGTGTCGCAGATGGGCAGCACTTCAGCGTGCAGGCTGTCACTAGGTGCTGATGAGCTGCCGCATCAATCGCCTGCGTCCCCTCCGGGAGTGGGTGAGGGGGGGTTCCCACCGACGCTTCAGGCATCCAGAACGGCGGGCGTACCCAGTCGAGGTCCCGGCTTCCCCAAGGCTGTAGGCCGCAAACTCCGGGCGGGATTTCTCCGCTTTCCGGCGTCTGCCGAAACTCAGGATTGCAGCAAAGTGCACCGCTGCACCTCCGGCACGCGAATCCAGCACCGGAGGGTCGGATAAATGGGGCGGATATACGGGGCAGGAAAGGGGGCCTCAGAGACGCTCTAGCAGGCGGCCATGTTCTTTCGCCGCGAAGCCACGCCCCCCAAAGTTTAAGACAGTTTCATGTGAAAAACCAAACTATGTTTGTATTTGTTGTTGACGAACTCATTATAGAAGTCAAACTAGGAATGTTGATTTATATTTAAAAAGTGAAAAGAAAAATAATAAGTGGCAGCAAGTTGTGCTTATTTGTTGGTAGAAGGTCAGTTTGAGTTGGCTGCTGATCAAGTTATTTGTAACCCTGGGCAAAGCACTACGCTACGCTCGCGTAGTTTGCGAAGTTTGCGCTACTTCGCACAACGCGAATTGCACGTAGCACAGTGCAAACACGCGTAGCGTAGCGTAGCGTAGTGCAGCGGTCATTTTTTGCTTGCTCACGGTCCTCAACGTCAAGTTGGCGACCGCGAGCAAGCAAAATGACATCCCGGCGAGACTTTTTCCTCGTTCGCGATCAGTAACATCAAGTTGCTGATCGCGAGCGTGGAAAATAAACCTCCCGGCGAGATTCTCAACGCGGGGAGGTCAGGTTTCTCATTGCGAGTGGTCGCGTATGCTCGCGACCGCTCGCGATGAGAAACTACCAGTCCGCGTTGAGAAAGCTGCCGCTCGAGTAAAAATCTACTCGAGCGGCAGTAAAAGACAGCTCGCACTGTGCAAGATGCCGTTTTCAATGATTGCACAGTGCGGACAAGCATCCGGCACTGTGCAATCATTGCGAACAGTGCACTACGCAGTCCGCGTAGTGCTACGCGTAGCTCGCGTAGTGCGAACTGCACTTTGCGTAGCTTCGCGTAGCGCTACTTCGCGAACTACGCCCAGGCTTAGTTATTTGTAAAAATTATAACAACAAATTAGAAGAGAACAAAATGCCAGCTAGAGCAGTACATAACAACTTAGGGCCCGATTCTGATGCGGGTTGGAAAAGCTTCCCGACCGAGGGCCTGATTCTGATGCGGTTAGGAAGGCCTCCTAACGGCATTTGCTCCTTCCAAATCGGATCAGGAACGTGTCTTCCCGACCGAGGGCCCAATTCTGATGCGGTTAGGAACAAATGTTCCCATTGAATTCAATGGGAGTTCAACCAAATCCTATCTGGAAGCATCCGGATGCATCCTACTCCGCCGGTCGGACTTTCCCGATCCGAGTGGGTCGGACACCATTTCCCAACCGATTCGGTCAGGAAGCTTTTCCAACCCGCATCAGAATCGGCCCCTAAGAGTTGCATATGAGTCCATTCTTATTCAGTCTGTAAACCCATTTCAAGCCATAATTCGTATGGAGCCTAAAACAGGTAAGCTGCCACCAACAGATTTACAAGAGGTCTGAAAGGAAGAGTTGTGTACTTACCATTAGATTTTAAGAAAAATATTGAAACTGTTGGTGTAGACAGGGAGGAAAATGAGCCAGTAGTTATTCTAGTAAATGGTGTACCAACTAAGAGTCGAAAAATATGGCAAGAGTTTGTAGATGTTAATACACTTTAAAAGGCTACATTATATCTGGTACAGAATAATATTTATTATAAGAATGTAAATGTTGATGAACAGGTAATATGCTTAGATGATGAAACTGAAATTTCATGTGGTCAAATAGAAAAAGTGGACAAGTCCAAGAGTGAAGAGATTTATGAACATTATACTATACATCCTCTACATTCAAAAGAAGTGATAGGAAACAGTATTGAATTATTTCAAATGAAGGAAGCAAAGGGTACTCCCATGAGTGTATGGGAAAAAAGTTTAGAAGCTCGTTGTTTTCCACAGCTGTTCCCCACTGGAGAAGGTGGGAGGTTTGATGAGGGAGCTGTACGGATTCCAGCTTCAGAATACTGCTCGACAAGATTGTACTCTGAAGATCCAAGATTTCGACAGTGCATTCCATATATATTTCATCTTTTGTTTGAAAGTGATTTGTCTGCACTTTCATATTCAATTAACCACATATTAAAAACAGGAGTTCATCTTCCACATGTTTCTGCAAAAGAATTCATGGACAAAGTTCAACAAAGAGATGAAAATTTAGAATCACAGTTAGTTGATTTGATGGCATGTCAACGTGGTACCAATGAATATTGGTTTCGTCTTCATGGTGAACTTAAATGTATGTTAAGAAACTTAGGTACACCTACATGGTTTGTAACACTTAGCTGTGCTGAATATGTATGGGACGATTTACTTGAATTTCGACGAGAAGCAAATTCAAATGTAAAAAATATTGAATTGAAGACACCTGGAGAACTTTGTTCCTTGGATCCTGTAAATGTCTGTAGGTATTTTAACCATAGGTTTCAAAGTATGAGGTAATTTATCTGCAATAAAAATATTCCTGCTCTTGGAGAAGTTACTGATTTCTTTTGGCAAAAAGAATACCAAGCCAGAGGTGCTCGTCATAAACACATGCTTTTATGGAAAAAGAATGCTCCAAAATTTGGAACTAATACTGATGAAACTGTTTTGTCTTTCATCGAACAGTATGTTACATGTGCCATTCCAAGAGAAGTAGGAGTAAAGAGCTTGAGACAACAAGTTTTACGGTTTCAAAGTCATCGATGTGGAAAATACTGTAGACGAAAATATAAGTGTAAAGGGAAATTTTATACAAAATGTCGTTTTGGATTCCCAAGTCTAATCATTTCTAAAGGAAGAGTAAATAGTTTTTTTGTCAGTATTAAGGCATACAATAACTCAGAAATCTCAGAAGAATACATACAACTTAAAAAGAACCGAAGATTCAAAGTATATTAATGACTACAATCCAGTTATTTTGAAAATGTGGAATGCAAACATGGATATTCAATATGTTGCAGATAATTCAATTGCTGTTGCTCGCTATGTTACATTATATATAACCAAATATGAAAAGTCAGAGATGAAAGAAATGTGGGAAGAAATTTCACAAGAGAAGAGTCTTAGCAAGAAATTGTACAGCTTTAGCTTGAAAATGCTTTCCCATCAAGAGAGTGGATCCTATGAATGTTCGGATCACTTGAGCTCTACCAGTTTATATTCAAAGTCAAGAGGAATCAATTGGGTAAGTTTAGGTCTTGCCTCCACACGAAATAGAGTATTGAAATCTTTACAAGAAATTGAATACTTAAATTCTTAAAGAGATTATTGGCAGTCCCCAATGGGACCGCAAACTACACAATTCATAAAGAACTTTCAGCTCTGTATATTAGTGATACAATAAATGTTGCAGGTCTTACCTTTTGGTACAGTATTTGGTCTAAGGATGAAACAAAATTCACAAAAGAATTAATTATGGACTGCCTAGCCCTCGATCAGAGTAGGAAGATTCCATGGCTGGAGCATATTCACAATATTTTAAAACTTTGCAAACCTGACATGGATAGAAGAGACCCCCTTCTATACAGGAGCTCAGTAAACAGGAACTTAAGCACAAATATTTAAAAATAATGGAAAACGAAAGAGAACGGTATGTCAGTCAAAAACACACTGTCATGTCATACTGTGAACGACCGCTTGTGAGAGGCCTACAGCCGTACCTAACATTGGTGAAAAATGTACAGCAGAGATTTTACCTTACAAGGTTAAGGATGGGTACGTTACACCATCTAGTCGCTTTCCCTAGAGTGGAAAAATGGTGTCAAAAACTTCCGAATTGCCCATGTGATGGAAAATCTATGCAATCCACGATGCATTTTATTCTTTTTTGTGGTTTTTATAAGGATATCCGGAAATCAGTTTTAAAACCTCTTTTTTTACTAAACAGGCTTTTTAATTATAAATATGCATTCAATTTCTTATGTAGTCTAGAAAATGTGAAAATTATAAGTACTGTTATTCGTTTTATACAACTTGCAGTTAGAAAACGAAAAGATTATTCACATCTAGATGCACTGATATATGAAAATTTAGATGATTATTTTTAATATCGTCCTTTTTAAGTATGTATTGCTTGCCAAGATCTTTACTTTGTATTCTAGGTTTTACTATGTACGCCTTGCACTAGCACTTTATTTCCCATGATGGAATGTATTTGCTCTTGATCAGTTTATAAATCCTTAGTTCTTTCAGATCACCGAGAGAGATTAATGATGGTCATATGGATTACAAAAATATTCTAAAAATTAATCTGTAAATGTATTTTAAATCTTTCTAAATGATTCAGAACGACAATGTACATTTAGGAATGTTTTTATAGTATGCTTTTATGGTGAGATTTGTTGCACCGAATAAAGCTGATTTTGATTTGATTTGATTTGAATACTTAACACAGAATGAACCAGAAAGTAGAGATATTGTTAAAACTAATATGTTGGATACACACTATCCTAAAAGGAGTCCACTTCTGGAAAACCTATGTCTGTTTGAAATAATTTAACATTACAGTTTTAAAAGAAAAGTTACAGAAAATATAAAAGAAGAAAAATATGCAGTAATTGAATGTGACGGATGTTTAGTAAAACATGCCAAAGGAAATCTTATTAACCACAGAACACTCAGTTGCGAAAGTCCAGATAAGAGGGAATTTTTCTATTTAGCACTTCTGCAACTGTTCAATCCTTGGCGTACTGAAACGGAATTACTTGGAGATTTTGACTGCTAAGAAGATTCTTTTAATGCAAGTAAATATTGCATTCAATGCACACTTTTCCCTACATATCTACAAATGTTAAAAGATGAGATTGAACAAGAAAGTACTATTGCAGCTGAAATAGCTAGAGACAGTTCTCAAGATAGTCAAAGTTCTGGTCCACTGAGTCAAGATCCACTGGGACAACCAATTATCGAAAATGAAGCATTAATAGCCATGAATGAGGTAGAAACTGCAATGCAACAAGCATAACAGGATATTATTCAGTTGGAAAAGTTAGAAGAACAACTAAATATTGAACAAAAAGGAATATATCTACAAGTGACACAACAGATACAACATGGTTTGCTGCATGAAAAAAAGAATGCCAATGTTCATCATTTAAACCTATTCTAATGTACATCAGTGGTCAAGCTGGAACAGGAAAAAGTTTCTTAATTAAAGTTTTGACCAATTTTCTACACAAAACTACAGAATCACATTTATCTTGTGTTGTAACAGCTCCAACTGGATTAGCAGCACACAACAGTAAAGGAATTACTTTACATAGATTACTTATGCTACCAGTTGAACATGATAATAAATTGGATTATCAGAAGCTGTCTGGAGAAGCTTGTTATGAAGTGTCAAGAGTACTGAAGAAAATTAAACTTTTAATCATTGATGAGGTGAGCATGGTCTCAAACTTAATGCTTGCCTTTGTACACTTGAGAATGCAACAGATTACGATGTTCTGTTTGAAGGAAAACATTTAATTGTATTCGGAGAGCTACTACAACTAACTCCTGTAAAAGGACAACCTCTTTTTAAAACACTTGTCCATGAAGACACTAGGAAATATTTGGGAAGTATTGGGAAGTATTGGAAATGTGAACATTTGGTTACATTTTGAATATAAAGAACTTATTAAGAATATGCGACAAGCAAGTGATGAAGATTATGGAAATATTCTTCAAGATATAAGAATTGGTGTCTTGACGAAGCATGGTAAATAAGCTTTAGAAAGTTGGCTTCTAAGGAACTTGTTTACAACTGGAAACACAGCGGCTAAAATAATGTACAATAAGCTTGAAGAAAAGAAGTCTATAATTTGCCTAATGCCTACACTGCAAGAGTGTTCTACATTTAATCGAGAACTTTTGAAACTGGAAAAACAACAAATACTGGAAATTGAAGCTATTGATAAAATTGAACACCAGGAAGTGACTATTCTTACAGAGAACCTACAGGCTAAATTGCATTCTTTGGAAAAGTCTGTATCTAAAACTGCAGTCTTAAAAAAGACTTTACATTAATGTATAAACTGTTGGGTAATTTTACGACGTAATTTGAATGTAGAAGAAGGTTTAGTAACTGGAGCAATGGGATAATTTGTTGTTGATTTTGTAAAATTTCAGAACAGAGATGGAATAGAATTTTTTATTATAAAATTTGATCAGATTAAAGAGGTAAGACTGATTTGGCCTTGTGTTGTATGTTTTTGCTTGTAAAAGATTTGTATGTTTGCAGAAAACAGTTTCCTCTGTCTTTAGCATATGCAGTAACTATTCATAAACCTCAAGGTTTAAATATAGACAGTGCTTTTGTAAATATTGGAAGTACAGTGTTGAAAGAGGGAATGGCATACGTTGCATTGTCTCGAGTAAGAACATTGTCTGGTTTGTATTTGATAGATTTCGATGACAAAAGGTTAGTGCTGATGCAAATTGTGTAAGAGAGTATAATCGTTTAAGAAGACTTTATACACCTGATTTAGGTGAATATCCCATATATCAGAAACGTGTAGTGTGTCCAAAATGGAAATATATCAAACATTCAACTGAGGTTCAAAAAAAGAAAACAATTGGAGAGAAACTTGAAGGTGTAAAGAAAAACAAAATGGAAACTGTTGATGACATTGTAGGATACCAGTTGGAAAATAGTTCAGGTATCAGCTGTTATGCTAATGTAATTCTGAATGTTGTGTTTTATCTACAGGATCTTCATCATGAAATCATGGGAAATCGTGAAAAAAGATTCTGTTCTTTAGTACATCACGTATTTCAACAGTTGTTAACTGACAGAAGTAAAATCCATACTGCTTCTGAATCTTTTGGATGTTTGTACCGGTTCTTTGACATTTACTCTTAATATACAACAAGATGCACAAGCATTTCTAATGCTATGCTTGGAATTTTAGAATATGAAGGAATACAGATTGAAAACATATTTGGACTAAGTTACAGATGGGATCATAAATGTGAAGAGTGTTCATTTAATTCCACCACTGAAATACAAACAGAGCAATTCATATACTTGACGATACCAGACTGCAAATCAGTACCTTTTAACATATTGATAAAAACAGCCAATCAGGACATGAGATGTTTGCATTGTAGATCAGAGATGTTGTAGGAGAGTAGGATCTGCTTCACATGGGTACCCCCACTTTTTGCTGATGCTTCACTGTTTTTCAACTTTAGTCTGGCTGGGGCCCTGCTAATCAGAACCCCAGCCTAGCTGCTTCCTCTCTAAAATGGTTTTTATGTGCCCTAGGCAAATCTCTGATTGGAATCTGGAGTGCCCTTATAAGTCCCTAGTATATGGTATACTATGTCCCCCTGGCATAGGTACCTCAGAGGCCTACCAGGGGCTGCAGCATGTATTGTGCCACCCCTGGAAGGCCATCCAAAATGACACCACAGGTCTGCTACTGCAGCCTGGGTAAGGTGGTGCATGCACCCCTTACAGTGGTATAGGCTACCTATATCACCACCATTGCACACACATATAAACCTATAAGTCATTCCTATGGCAGGCCTTACCAATCCTGAAGGCAGAGTGCTTGGTTCGTATGTGAGAGGGTGCCCCTGCATCAGCAGAGCCCCTCTACAGAGTTCGGAGTCCCTCCTCTGATGCTGTTTGTGGTACAGCCTGACCATATACTCTTAAGGGCATTATATCCTCGCGGTACAATGCTAACTTTGGACTGGCTGCACCAAAACATGTCGTGTTTGGTGTCAAACATCTTGGAATACTACCCCCCCGCCAGTCCTGGCGGCGGGGGTAGCATTCCACCCTTCTAGAGGGAGAGACATGTACACACCGGGCTACCCGGTAACTTCTTTCCAGAGCCCTGGCATCACAAAATGGATGCCGCTGCCACAGACACTCCTGCTGCTGACTGAAACTCCGGCAGGGGAGGCCTGGACAGTAGGTTTCCTGTCGCAGGGAGGTGTAACCACCTCCCCAGATAGGATAATGTGTATTGGGGCTGGGTGGGAGCACCCTCTGGGGCTTTCAAGTCCTGCACTGGGGACACATTTGGTGTCCCTGTGCATATGCCAGTTCAAACCGGTTGCAGGGGCTACCTGCCCCTGCTCTGGTGCGAAACTGGACAAAGGGAATGGGTGTAACCACCCCTCTTCCCTGACCCTCCCATAGGTGGGTCCCCAGAGTATGTCCAACCCCCTAACTTAGTATAAGTATGGGACCCCAGTCCTTAGGACTTTAGATTACCCTGGATGAAACTCTGATACTGAATCCTGGACCTTCAACGCTCTACCTGAAGATTAGAGGACTGAAGAATCTCCCTTGGGGTCAAGGAGTGACTCCCCTGCTTGGCAGGCACCTAAGAAGCAATTGTCTGGTCTGCATCGCTGAAGCTCCCGCTGGACGCCGAAGTCTTTGCATCACCAGAGGTATATTTCCACACTTCCCCGAGGCTGCCCTGAGTCCCCAGCAAAGCTGAGGCCCGTAGCTGTCGTGGGTAACGTGGAACTGTGACCCCTGGACACCGAGTACTTTTGCAAGTGCATCCTCTTCTGGGTCTCCCACGAAGTTGTGCTTTGGGCTCCGAGTAGCCCCCGCCTCCAGCACCAACTGCACCGAAGATCACTGGCCTCCACTCCACAAGTGTCCTGTGAGCCAGCTCCAAGTGCGTCCACTTGAGGCTCCTTTGCGGTCGCTAGTCCGTTGGCTAGTGGGCCCTCCCAAAGGCAACTCTTCTTCTGCTTGGGCTTTCCTGGTTGCTCCAGAGGTGCCCTGACTTACCCTTGCTGGGTGAGTCCCCCAGACCTTGCTGGTCTGCATCAACGTCCTTTCTTTGTTTCTACGAGACTTGCCGTTGCCAAGGCTTGTTGGGTCCAATCCGGTCGCTGACACCCCTGCAATCGACAGACGTTGTGGACCAGCTCGAATCCAGCTCCTGGTCATCGTCGACGCCTCCTGGACCTCGTGGCTGAAGAGTCAACATGACTGTCAACCTACCTGAAGCACCCGACATCGGTGGGCATCTGCTCAGCGCCTTCCTGGTCACTGGCTAGTGACCCAGACTCTGTCCCCTCTGCTTTCAGGTTCTTCAGATCTTCGATCCACCCTTGGATCCACCCGAACACTTTCGACTTGGTCGCCAGCAGCACTTTGCAGCAGATCGCCATTGAGAACGATGACGAAACCCGACCCCGAAAGACACCTATGCACCCGGCTTCCCTGGGTGAGGTAACTCAAGTACTCCGGTGCTCCCGTAGGTATAGACTCTAGAACGACCTAGTTCTAAAGGGGTTTGCTCCAAGTCCTCCTCTAAGTGTCCTTTTTCTTTAAAACTCCAACCGCGACATTCCCCATAGAAGTCAACGGCGGCTCACGGCTGTGTTCTCACACTGCACGCGTCCCCCGTGGGTCCCCTGTGTCACTACCTTGGGTGGTTCCTTGAGGGCCAAGCACTTCTACAGGCTCTAGGCCCTGTGTCTAGCTCAGTCGTGGTTCTTATACCACTTTATTGGTATATGGTTTGGTACGCCCCTAGGGCTCAAACGTGTATTTGTGCTATTACTGTTGATAACTGACTTGTAACTTATGTATTTCAAACTCTAGCCTCATAAAGAGACTAGAGGGGTGTGTTTAAGACTAAATACATATATTTTAAATATATACCTGGTGTGGTCCTTTTTCATTTGGTCACTCAAGAGATTATAGACTGGTAAAACAAGCTGCTTTACATTCCTTCAAGACTTAGCCTGAAGGCTGCTCTCCATAGCTACCACTAGGATAGCTTTCAATAAAGGTTATCTTTAACCTATCTCCAATAAGGAGTTGTTTGGACTGGTGCAAGGTGCCCACTATAATTAGTGGACAGCATATACCAGGCCAACTTCTCACATTGGTGTGCAGCGTGTGGGATTCCAGCTTGCTATTGTTTTACCAGATAATCTCAATTGAATTCATCAACTGAAAACCACTAAGGGTACCTTAGGTACATATAAATCAAGCTTAGGATACAGTAAGTTCTACTGAACTTAGAGTTGTGTGTTAAGGGATAGCACACCCTTTCTACAACTCAAGAGAGTTTAGTAGGCCACACTAGAGTAGGTAGTGCATACACCACACCACACTAGTAATGTCTTCACTGCCAGGAACCAGTGAGCTCCTGCCATCCAGATATGACACCCTCACATTCTTGGAATTGAGAGAGTTGTGCAAAGTTAGGAAGTTGAAGACAGGCAAAAGTGCCAACACCCAACGTCTCCTAGAGATGCTTCTGCTAGATGATCTTAGAAGACCCATAAGGTCTGAAAGGGTAGGCAGAGAGGGTGGGGCAGAAGAAGAGGGAGAGACCAGGGATGAAAATACCCAGGACCCAACCTCTGCACTGGCCAGGGGGATGACAATGATCCTGATCTGGAAAGTGCAGCTACTCCTGAGGAAGAGGAGGAGGCCCAGAATGACCTCCCCCCTGTCCCTCCAGGAAGAGTTGAGAGTGTGCCCAGAAGGACTAGATCTCCTTCTCAGGAGTCTACCCACTCTGACACCTCAGTAGGGACCTCTGTCTCCTCTCATGGGAGGGAATCCTCTCATGAGAGGAGAAAGAGACTGATTCAGTATGAGCAAGCCCAGCTTGAGCTCAGAAAACAGCAGTTGGTTATAGACAGGGAGTCCCTAGATCTCTATAGACAGAGAAAAAAGATGGGACTAGAGTCCCATGGTGGCAGCAATTTCCCCAGAGATAGGGAAAGGTCTTATGACCATAGAAACCTGAGCAAGATTGTCCCTCCCTACCAGAGTGGGGATGACATCCACAAATGGATAACTGCACTGGAGAGGGCCTGTAGAGTACAGAGGGTCCCTCAGGAGCAGTGGGCAGCAATCTTGTGGCTCTCCTTTGCAGACAAAGGTAGAGATAAGCTCCTCACTGTTAGAGAAGAGGATGCTGACAATTACAAAATCTTGAAGAGTGCTCTAATTGATGGGTTTGGCCTAACAACTGAACAATACAGGTTAAAGTTCAGAGATACCCAAAAAGCACAGACTCAAGACTGGGTAGACTATGTGGATTGTTCTGCTAAGGCTCTGGAAGGTTGGTTGATGGGCAGTAAGGTATGTGACTTCAAAGGATTGTACAATCTTATCATGAGGGAGCAGATTCTTAATAACTGTCAAAATCAGCTGTTGCATCAGTACCTGGTGGACTCTGATCTGACCTCTCCCCAAGAATTGGGAAAGAAGGCAGACAAATGGGTCAGAACCAGGGTGAGGCAGAAGGTACAGAACCAAGGTGGTGACCCTAAGAAGCAAGATTCTAAAAACTCTGATAAGGGTGGGGAGAAGGGTAAAGACCAGAAGTCTTCACAAGGCCCCCAAAAATCTTCTTCAGGTGGGGATTCACAGTCTAACAAGGGAAAAGGCCAAAAGAAACCATGGTGCAAAGTCTGTAAGCAAAAGACACACTGGACCAGTGATTGCACCAAGTCCAAAGACTCTATTCCAGCCCCCACCAATGCCCCTAAGGCACCTGTTCCCCCTAGTGCAGTTACAAATGGTGGTGGGAGTACACAGGCCAAGGGTTTAGTAGGGTTGACCCTGGGTAATGAGATGAGCTCTGGCCTAGTCCGAGAACTCACTCAGGCTGTCCTAGTCTGTGATGGAGGCATGGATGTGACCTCCTCTGTGAGTCCCAGTAATCTGGGCAAGTACAGGCAACAGCCCTTAATCAATGGAAAAGAGGCTTTGGCATTTAGGGACACAGGGGCAAGTGTCACCATGGTGACACAAGACCTTGTGGATCCTGGGCAGATTATACTTGGTGAAATGTACCAAGTGACCAATGCTAGCAATGTCAGAACAGACCATACTCTGGCAGTTGTTAACTTCTCCTGGGGAGGGGTAACTGGCCTTAAGAAGGTTGTGGTGAGTGCAAACCTACCAGTGGAATGCTTGCTTGGCAATGATCTTGAAACTTCAGCTTGGGCAGAAGTGGAGCTCAGGACCCATGGAGAAATGCTGGGGATCCCTGCAGATGTGTTTGCTGTGACCAGGTCACAGAGAAAAATGTCTAACACTGAACAGGCCTTGGATCCTGAAACCATGGACCAAGTGCCCTCCAAGAGGAGGAGTAGTAGGGTTAAGGCAGTGCCTTCCCCCTTGGCTCAGAAGGAAGATCAGTCTCTTGAGGGGGATGATCTCAGTCCTGAGGAAGGAACTGTCCCAGAGGAGCTTGAACCTGACCAGGTTGAGTTCTTGGGGACAGGGGGCCCTTCCAGGGCAGATCTGAGCCAGGAGCAGCAGAGCTGCCCCTCTCTTGAACCCCTCAGACAGCAAAGTGCTGCTGAGGCTGCTGAGAATGCTAGGGGTCCCCATAAAGTATTTTGGGATGATGGACTCTTGTACTCAGAGTGTAGAGACCCCAAGCCTGGTGCCACCAGGAGGTTGGTTATACCTCTGAAGTTCAGGGGCTTCCTATTGACCCTAGCCCATGATATTCCCCTAGCAGGTCACCTGGGCCAGAACAAGACTTGGGACAGACTTCTCCCTCACTTTCACTGGCCCCACATGTCTGAAGACACCAAGGAGTTTTGTCGCTCCTGTGTAACCTGCCAAGCCAGTGGGAAGGCATGTGGCACCACAAAGGCCCCCCTGATACCACTACCTGTGGTGGGGGTTCCCTTTGAGAGAGTGGGGATTGATATTGTTGGTCCCATGGATCCCCAAACAGCATCTGGGCACAGGTTTATCCTGGTGGTGGTGGACCATGCCACTAGGTACCCAGAGGCTATTCCCCTTAGGACCACTACAGCACCTGTGGTGGCAAGAGCCCTCCTGGGAATTTTCTCAAGAGTGGGCTTCCCTAAGGAGGTTGTATCAGACAGGGTTGCAAACTTTATGTCTGGATACTTGAAGGCAATGTGGAAGGAGTGTGGAGTGACTTACAAGTTCACCACACCCTATCACCCACAATGCAATGGTTTAGTTGAGAGATTCAACAAAACCTTAAAGGGCATGATTAAAGGGCTCCCAGAAAAGCTTAGGCGAAGATGGGACATACTCTTGCCCTGCCTTTTATTTGCATACAGGGAGGTGCCTCAAAAGGGGTTGGCTACAGCCCTTTTGAACTTTTGTTTGGTCACCCTGTCAGGGGTCCATTGTGCTTGGTAAAGGAAGGATGGGAGTTACCTCTCAAGACCCCAAAGCAAGACATAGTGGACTATGTACTTGGTCTCCGCTCCAGGATGGCTGAATACATGAAAAAGGCAACTAAAAACCTTGAGGCTAGCCAGGAACTGCAAAAAGCCTGGCATGACCAAAAGGCTGTACTGACTGTTTACCAGCCAGGACAGAAGGTGTGGGTGCTGGAGCCAGTGGCCCCAGCAGCTCTCCAAGACAAGTGGAGTGGACCCCATACCATTGTTGAACAGAAGGGTGAGGTTACCTATTTAGTAGACCTAGGAACACCCAGGAGTCCCCACAGGGTTCTCCATGTCAACAGATTGAAGCCATATGTGGACAGGGCAGACATGGGCTTGCTCATGGCTACTGATGAGGGACAGGCGGAAGAGAGTGACCCACTCCCTGACCTGCTCTCACAGAACCCTGATGATGGGTCAGTGGATGGTGTAGCCTTGGCAGGCAGCCTCACTGCTCAGCAGCAAACTGGTTGTAGACAAGTGCTCAATCAGTACAGACATATGTTCTCTCTGACTCCAAGTCAGACCACCTGGTGCACTCATGAAGTGGACACTGGGGACAGTCTGCCTATTAAAAATAAGATTTATAGGCAACCTGACCATGTCAGGGACTGTATCAGGACAGAAGTCCAGAAAATGTTGGATTTGTGAGTTATTGAACCCTCAGATAGCCCTTGGGCTAGTCCAGTGGTCCTTGTGCCAAAACCTCACACCAGTGGTGGGAAAAGAGAGATGAGGTTTTGTGTGGACTACAGGGGTCTCAATGCAGTCACTAGGACTGATGCCCATCCAATACCCAGGGCAGATGAGCTAATAGACACTTTGGCCTCAGCCAAGTATCTAAGCACATTTGACCTGACAGCTGGCTACTGGCAGATCAGACTAGCTGATGATGCAAAGCCAAAAACAGCATTCTCAACCCCTAGTGGACATTATCAATTTGTGGTAATGCCCTTTGGTCTGAAGAATGCACCTGCCACTTTTCAGAGGTTGGTGAATACAGTCCTTACAGGTCTGGAGGCCTACAGTGCAGCATATCTAGATGATATTGCTGTCTTTAGCTCCACCTGGGAGGATCACCTGGTCCACCTCAGAAATGTTTTAGAGGCCCTGCAAAAGGCAGGCCTCACTATCAAGGCCACCAAGTGCCAGATAGGGCAGAGTCAGGTTGTGTACCTGGGCCACCTTGTAGGTGGAGGCCAGGTTCAACCATTGCAGAGCAAAATCCAGACCATCATGGACTGGGTTGCTCCCACTACCCAGACTCAGGTGAGAGCCTTCTTAGGCCTGACTGGGTACTATAGGAGATTTGTCAAGGGGTATGGATCAATAGTGACACCCCTGAATGACTTAACTTCCAAGAAAATGCCCAAAAAGGTTCAGTGGACAGCTAACTGTCAAAAGGCATTTGATGACCTGAAGCAGGCCATGCGCACTGCTCCCATTCTCCAGAGTCCTGATTACTCCAAGAAGTTCATTGTGCAAACAGATGCATCTGAATTGGGGGTAGGGGCTGTGCTGTCACAATTGAATGATGAAGGTCAGGATCAGCCAGTAGCTTTTATTAGCAGAAGGCTGACCCCTAGAGAGAAACGTTGGTCAGCCATAGAGAGGGAGGCCTTTGCTGTGGTTTGGGCTCTGAAGAAGTTGAGGCCATACTTGTTTGGTACTCACTTCCTTGTTCAAACAGACCACAAGCCCCTCCTATGGCTAAAACAAATGAAGGGTGAAAACCCCAAACTGCTTAGGTGGTCCATTTCCCCACAGGGATAGACTTTACAGTGGAACATAGACCTGGGAGTAACCATGCCAATGCAGATGGACTCTCTAGGTACTTCCACTTAGAACATGAAGACTCAACTGGTCAAGGTTAGTTTAATGTCCCTATGTTTGGGGGGGGGTTGTGTAGGAGAGTAGGATCTGCTTCACATGGGTACCCCCACTTTTTGCTGATGCTTCACTGTTTTTCAACTTTAGTCTGGCTGGGGCCCTGCTAATCAGAACCCCAGCCTAGCTGCTTCCTCTCTAAAATGGTTTCCATGTGTCCTAGGCACATCTCTGATTGGAATCTGGAGTGCCCTTATAAGTCCCTAGTATATGGTATACTATGTACCCAGGGCATAGGTACCTCAGAGGCCTACCAGGGGCTGCAGCATGTATTGTGCCACCCCTGGAAGGCCATCCAAAATGACACCACAGGTCTGCTACTGCAGCCTGGGTAAGGTGGTGCATGCACCCCTTACAGTGGTATAGGCTACCTATATCACCACCATTGCACACACATATAAACCTATAAGTCACTCCTATGGCAGGCCTTACCAATCCTGAAGGCAGAGTGCTTGGTTCTTATGTGAGAGGGTGCCCCTGCATGAGCAGAACCCCTCTACAGCGTTCGGAGTCCCTCCTCTGTTGCTGTTTGTGGTACAGCCTGACCATATACTCTTAAGGGCATTATATCCTCGCGGTACAATGCTAACTTTGGACTGGCTGCACCAAAACATGTCGTGTTTGGTGTCAAACATCTTGGAATACTACCCCCCCGCCAGTCCTGGCGGCGGGGGTAGCATTCCACCCTTCTAGAGGGAGAGACATGTACACACCGGGCTACCCGGTAACTTCTTTCCAGAGCCCTGGCATCACAAAATGGATGCCGCTGCCACAGACACGGGTCTGGCCTCCTGCTGCTGACTGAAACTCTGGCAGGGGAGGCCTGGACAATAGGTTTCCTGTCGCAGGGAGGTGTAACCACCTCCCCAGACAGGATAATGTGTATTGGGGCTGGGAGGGAGCACCCTCTGGTGCTTTGAAGTCCTGCACTGGGGGCACATTTGGTGTCCCTGTGCATATGCCAGTTCAAACCGGTTGCAGGGGCTACCTGCCCCTGCTCTGGTGTGAAACTGGACAAAGGGAATGGGTGTAACCACCCCTCTTCCCTGACCCTCCCATAGGTGGGTCCCCAGAGTATGTCCAACCCCCTAACTTAGTATAAGTATGGGACCCCAGTCCTTAGGACTTTAGATTACCCTGGACGAAACTCTGACACTGAATCCTGGACCTTCGACGCTCTACCTGAAGATTAGAGGACTGAAGAATCTCCCTTGGGGTCAAGGAGTGACTCCCCTGCTTGGCAGGCACCTAAGAAGCAATTGTCCAGTCTGCATCGCTGAAGCTCCCGCCGGACACCGAAGTCTTTGCATCACCAGAGGTGGATTTCCAGACTTTCCCGAGGCTGCCCTGAGTCCCCAGCAAAGCTGAGGCCCGTAGCTGTCGTGGGTAACGTGGAACCGTGACCCCTGGACACTGAGTACTTTTGCAAGTGCATCCTCTTCTGGGTCTCCCACGAAGTTGTGCTTTGGGCGCCGAGTAGCCCCCGCCTCCAGCACTGACTGCCCCGAAGATCACTGGCCTCCACTGCACGAGTGTCCTGTGAGCCAGCTCCAAGTGCGTCCAATCGAGGCTCCTTTGCGGTCGCTAGTCCGTTGGCTAGTGGGCCCTTCTGAAGGCAACTCTTCTTCTGCTTGGGCTTTCCTGGTTGCTCCAGACGTGCCCTGACTTACCCTCACTGGGTGAGTCCCCCAGACCTTGCTGGTCTGCATCAACGTCCTTTCTTTGTTTCTACAAGACTTGCCGTTGCCAAGGCTTGTTGGGTCCAATCTGGTCGCCGACACCCCTGCAATCGACAGACAACAGCTCGAATCCAGCTCCTGATCATCGTCGACGCCTCCTAGACCTCGTGGCTGAAGAGTCAAGATAACCGTCAACCTACCTGAAGCACCCAACATCGGTGGGCATCTGCTCAGCGCCTTCCTGGTCACTGGCTAGTGACCCAGACTCTGTCCCCTCTGCTGTCAGGTTCTTCAGATCTTCGATCCACCCTTGGATCCACCCGAACACTTTCGACTTGGTCGCCAGCAGCACTTTGCAGCAGATCGCCATTGAAAACGATGACGAAACCCGACCCCGAAAGACACCTATGCACCCGGCTTCCCTGGGTGAGGTAACTCGAGTACTCCGGTGCTCCCGTGGGTATAGACTCTAGAATGACCTAGTTCTAAAGGGGTTTGCTCCAAGTCCTCCTCTAAGTGTCCTTTTTCTTTAAAACTCCAACTGCGACATTCCCCATAGAAGTCAACGGCGGCTCGCGGCTGTGTTCTCACACTGCACGCGTCCCCCGTGGGTCCCCTGTGTCACTACCATGGGTGGTTCCTTGAGGGCCAAGCACTTCTACAGGCTCTAGGCCCTGTGTCTAGCTCAGTCATGGTTCTTATACCACTTTATTGGTATATGGTTTGGTACGCCCCTAGGGCTCAAACGTGTATTTGTGCTATTTCTGTTGATAACTCACTTGTAACTTATGTACTTCAAACTCTAGCCTCATAAAGAGACTAGAGGGGTGTGTTTAAGACTAAATACATATATTTTAAATGTATACCTGGTGTGGTCCTCTTTCATTTGGTCACTCAAGAGATTATAGACTGGTAAAACAGGCTGCTTTACATTCCTTCAAGACTTAGCCTGAAGGCTGCTCTCCATAGCTACCACTAGGATAGCTTTCAATAAAGGTTGTCTTTAACCTATCTCCAATAAGGGGTTGTTTGGACTGGTGCAAGGTGCCCTCTATAATTAGTGGACAGCATATACCAGGCCAACTTCTCACAGATGTTGTCTACATTACATATATAAAGATTTGGAAAATATCTAATTTTAATGCTACAACGTTGTAGAGCAAATGGAAGAAAATTGGAAACCAAAATTAAACATTTTAATGCAAGTCAAATATCTATTTCAGGAAGAACTTTTATAGCAGTGGCTATTATTTTCCATGATGGACCTACTACAACATCTGGACACTATACTTTGTATTTAAAGTGTAATACAGGATGGACACATTTCAATGATGCCCACTTGGAATTCAAACCTAGATTGCCTTATCAATTACCAAATTCATATTACTTATTTTTGAAGCCAAAGTTTTGAGTACATCATTCGGCCTATTGGGAAGATGTGAACAGAAAGTAGACAGGAGTGCTGACTATTAGTATTTATATTTAGGGTTTGGAATATTATTTGCGCTAATTGATATTGCATTTGGAAAATTGTGTTTAAAAGGAAATAGTTTATATTTTTGTTGTCTATATTGTACCAGATGTAAATGAGAGTCTACATTTTGGCAAATGCATTTGAGATAAATAATAGAGTTAATGTAGATGAAGGAAGTAATTAACAAAGTGTAGATAGAAAAACACATAGCTACACATATTGAAAATTATGCTCTAGGCTTATTATTTTTTCTACAATCAATTTGATTGTTTTTTTCCCCGCTGTTCAATGATGATCTACATTGAAATCACTGTGTATGGCAAAGTTAAGTGGAATCTGAGAACAGCAAAAAAGGGAAACTGAAAATGTTATGTAATTCTAAATTTATATTGTGTTCTTAAAAATATAATATAATTTCTGTAATATATTATCATTAAATAACAGTTGTTCTTCTTCTTCTTTATAGTAGCTACTGTTGAAGCTTGAAAAAAGTTTTAATGCTGTTTAGGACAATACTACTTTAGAATACTTCTACTGAGTAATGTATCGAAATTACTTGAAAGGTAAGTATACATAATATAATATGCATGATAACGTGATTTTTTTTTACAGTTTAATTATATGTTATTTGTTTCTAATATAAATAATGTTGATCCTTTACACTATTTGAAAACTATCATCATGTTGCTGATGCAATCAGCCAGGCAGTCATTCTTTCATATAGACACTACCCATGCACTCATCCATTCGCTCAAGCACAATTCTTGCACTAATAGGATAACTCGGGCATTACCCTTGCATTCTTCCTTTCACACAGACACTACCCTAGCACTCATCAAATCACCCAGTCACTACCCCTGCACTCATGCAATTACCCAGGCACTACTCATGCACTCATGCAATCACTCAGGCACTACTCTTGCACTCAACCATTCACTCAGGCACTATCCATGCACTCATCCATTCACTAAGACAGTCATCCTTTTACTCAGGCACTACCCATGCAGCCAGACATTACTCTTGCACTCATGAAGTCACTCAGGCACTACCCATGCACTCATCCAATCACCCAGGCAGTACCCCTGGACTTATGCAATCACCCAGGCACTGCCCATGCACTCGTGCAATCACTCAGGCACTACTCTTGCACTCAACCGTTCACTCAGACACTACCCATGCACTCATCCATTCACTCAGGCACTACCTATGCACTTATCCAATGACCCAGGCATTACCCTTGCATCCATCCTTCTACTCAGGCAGTACCCATACACTCATCCAATCACCCAGGCACCATCCCTGTACTCATGCAATCACCCAGGCACTACCCATGCATCCATGCAATCACTCAGGCACTACTCTTGCACTCATCCATTCCCCCAAACACTACCCATGCACTCATCCATTCACTCAGGCACTATTCATTCACTCATACAATCAAGGAGGCACTACTTATACACACATTGAATCACTCGGGCACTACTCTTGCACTCAACCATTCACTCAGGCACTACCCATGCACTCATCCATTCACTCAGATACTACTCATGCAATCAAGGAGGCACTACCTACAGACACATCCACTCGCTCATGCATTACCCATGCAGTCATGCAATCACCCAGGCACTACTTTTGCACTCAACCATTCACTCAGGCACTACCCATGCACTCATCCATTCTCTCAGGCACTACCCAGGCACTCCTCCAATAACCCAGGTATTACTCTTGCCGTCATTCTTTTACTCAGGCACTACGCATGCACTGATCCAAGCACCCAGACATTACCCTTGCACTCATGAAGTCACTCAGGCACTACCCATGCACTCATCAAATCACCCAGGCAGTACATCTGCACTTATGCAATCACCCAGGCACTCCCTATGCACTCATGCAATCACTCAGGCTCTACTCTTGCACTCAACCATTCACTCAGGCACTACCCATGCACTCATCCTTTCACTCAGGCACTACCCCTGCACTCATGAAATCACCCAGGTACTACCGATGCACTCAAGCAATCACTCAGGCACTACTCTTTCACCCAGCCATTCACTCAGGCACTACCCATGCACTCATCCATTCTCTCAGGCACTACCCATGCACTCATCCAATGACCCAGGCATTAGCCTTGCACTCATTCTTTTACTCAGGCACTACCCATACACTGATCTAAGCACCCTGACATTACCCTTGCACTCATGAAGTCACCCAGGCACTACCCATGCACTCCTCCAATCACCCAGGCAGTACCCCTGCACTTATGTAATCACCCAGGATCTACCTATGCAGTCACCCATTCACTCAGGCACTACCCATGCACCCATCCATTCCCTTGGGCACTACCCATGCACTCATCCAATGACCCAAGCATTAACCTTGCACTCATACTTTCAATCAGGCACTTTCCATGCACTCATCCAATCACCCAGGCACTACCCCTACACTCATGCAATCAAGTCAAGTCAAGAAATACTTTATTCGGCAACTCAATGCCATAAAAGTAAACATATCAAGCAAAAATACATTTCATCGACAAATTTTAAAACCAGAATTGGGATAAAAACATTCTTAATATCAGTCAGAGGGCTGAATTCTAAATACATGATAAAGCAAAAACGTTGTATAAAGTGCAAAAAAGCGAAGATCAGATACAGTCAAATGCAATAAACAAGTATATAAAAAACCCCATTGATGACACGGAGTGGGCCCTAAGATAAAAACATGTAAAAGCTAATGACAGTTAAAAAAACAGTTTTTTCCTGCACCTAATGGCTCCTGTTAAAAAACTTGCAACCCCAAAACAGACCATGAGGGAAGATAGCATTTGAAGGTACAGTAGGGCGGACCTGACTTGAGAAAAATGACAATCTCTGAGTAATGGTAATATAAACCTCTTACGTAAAGAAACATAATAATCACAAAATAAAATAAAATGAAGAGCATCCTGCTCAGAGAAATTGTCACAAAGACATGGTTTTAAAGTGCCAGGTTTTGAAAAACCTTGGGGACCACCCAAGAGCCAGGGAACCAATTGCAGACGAAATCTAGTTAATACAAAGCGATGGAAGGGGTTGCCAACGATGAGTAGATATGGTTGAACTTGGTTATACAAAGATAATGTGACATATCTTCTCACCGTTGGTTTTACCAGCTCCATTTCTACCCTGAGTCCCTGTCGCTTGACCATGAACTGCTGTTTAATAGTTCTGATTTTAAGTTTATCCAAGGGTTTAGGGCTACAAAATAAGTCAGGACAACCTAACCATTTCGTCAAATCCATTAAATACTTTAGCCAGGGGATATGCTCAGCTCTATCTAACGCTAGACAGTCAGTAATTATTATTTGATTTAGGTTAATAATAGGGCTTGCCCAGACTCTCAACCAGCGCAGCAGGGGGGCTACCGCTATCTGATCCGATATATATCCCACCCCTACTTCTTCGTCTAGTATGTATGCAGGGGTGGAGGGCCCATCACCCAGACACTACCCATGTACTCATGCAATCACTCAGACACTACTCTTGCACTCAACCATTCACTCAGGTACTACCCATGCACTCATCCAGTCTCCCAGGCACTACCCATACACTCTTCGAATGACCCAGGCATTATTCTTGCAGTCATCCTTTTACTCAGGCAGTACCCATGCACTGATCTAAGCACCCAGACATTACTCTTGCACTCATGAAGTCACTCAGGCACTACCCATGCACTCATCCAATCACCCAGGCAGTACCCCTTCACTTATGCAATTACCCAGGCACTGCCCATGCACTCCTGCAATCACTCAGGCACTACTCTTGCACTCATCCATTCACTCAGGCACTACCTATGCACTTATCCAATGACCCAGGCATTACCCTTGCATCTATCCTTCCACTCAGGCAGTATCCATACACTCATCCAATCACCCAGGCACCACCCCTGCACTCATGCAATCACCCAGGCACTACCCATGCACTCATGCAATCACTCAGGCACTACTCTTGCACTCATCCATTCACTCAGGCACTATCCATGCACTCATCCAATAATCCAGGCACTGTCCTTGCACTCATTCATACAACACGTACAAGTTTGTCTATCTTTAACCAAATAGGCGGTTCTAAAAAGAACCATTTTGTTTTTCTTCTTTTTAATTTTTTTGTGTTTTTCTAAATGTTTTATTTATTTTTTTGCTGTTTTTAAAAAAAAGTAGTTAAAAAAACAAGGCACACAACTGCTGTAAAGCAGTAAAAACATTTTGCAACTAGAACGTTATTGCAAAAACAAACAAAAAACTAGCATTTATGATTCTTAGCAGCAAGAATAACTGCTCGGATAGACTGCTCTCCAGCACAAAGAAGCTTCTTACACTTTAAGCAGTGTTGCTCTAAACCCACAAATTTTGGTACGAGCAAGGTTGTGTCATCAGTTAAAGTAGAAGTTGCAGGTGTACTAGGTCCTGGAACTTCAGCATCCTGAGATTATTCTTCCAGTTGTCGCCGGTGCTGCTCTCTGGCGAGACGGTTAGGTTGAATTGTCTGTAGATGTTTCATCATTGATGAAGTTCCACATGAGTACTTTTTCTCGGAGCCCTGAGATAAAATTTCATCACACAAAGTGCAAGTCACTTTGCCTGCAGTTACTTTTTTTTCCCCAGGTGGAATTGAAAAAAAAGTCCTGACTTTTCTTTCTTTAATTTTCTTGACAGGCTCCTCCTCTCGTCCTCCACATCTTGTACTTCATCTGTGGGTGGATTTCCAGATGCCATTTATAGTGTTCAGTTCAAACACCCAAAAAATAAATTGAAGACTAAGAGAGAACCCAAGAGGCTCTAGAAAGGAAGAACAAATTGGGTGGGACCCTCCAAATAGTAGGATAGAAAGATTCTTAACCAATGAAATTGTTTCTTTTAGAGTCACATGGAATTCACGCACTAGACAGGCAGCTACCGCGCACCTGACACGAATCCAAAAAATATGGGAAAACAATATTGTATATCTATTTCAGTTACAAATATAGTAGATTTACAAATATGAAAGCAAATCTATTGGTATAAGGTATGATATAAAATTACATATATATGTTTTTTAGAAGTACATAATTACCGCTGGAGTTGCAAACCTATCCCGAACCCGTAAATACGTGCGGGAGGGTACACGGAAGCGTCGCGACTTCCGTAACTTCATCAGAAGAAGTCAAATATTCAAATTATTTATAATAAAGTCACTTTATAGCTCTTTTTATAAAATACATACGATTGAGTTCAAAAGTGTATATCATATATCATGTATTTAAATATTAGGATTTAAAAATTTGGGAATCGCTCACCCATCGCGCACACTACGTGCACTCTACGCTAACATAAAAATGGATTTGCGCACCCATCGTGGACCAGTACACGATCGGTACTCGATTTTTTCAGTTTAAAAAAATATATATATAGAAATTACTAAATATATATATATATATATATGAAACAAGATTTAAAAACATGTTATCTTTAGCAATGCAAAAATATTTTTAACAAGGTTTTTTACGATGTACTGTAACTTGTACACATTGCAATTCTTCAGAAATGGTTGAACATGTAGCACCATTTCTGTTCCACTCTGAAAATTCGACCACTAGTTAAAAAACTTTAGAAATTCACTGGAAAAACCACAGGCTGCACAGATGTTATAGTTAGAATTTAGCATTTCAAAAACCTTAGAAATTCACTGAAAAAACCAAAGGTTTCAGGGACGTTATAGTTAGGAATTAGCATTTAAAAGACCGTAGAAATTCACTGACAAAACCACAGGTTTCAGGGACATTATAGTTAGGCTGACATTTCACTCGTACAAAACCAGAGAAATTTGTCCGTTATAGTTAGCTGAGCTAGCTATAACTCGTGCCCCCGCAATGTACTGCTGACGTCACATATTACATCACTCATGACATGGTCAGTGACATCACTGATGACATTACTGATGACATCTCAAATGACATCACGGATTACATCATCCACTTAATATCTGATGCACCTCCTCACACCCTAATATAACCTTTGATACACCAACTCTAAAATACAGACTACCATTCTCGAAACCATAGACACACCAATACCAGTTAGTACATACCACTCACTGATTCATAGGTGTACACACATCCACTCACTCACCCATACAGTAACTCATTCACAGTCACTCATCAATACAGCCACTGATATATGCAATCATATACCCATACAGACACTCACACACCGCCACTCACCCATAAAGTTACTCACACACCTAGTCAGTCACGCAAAGAATTAATCACACTGCCATTTACTCACCTATACAGATAAACACACACCACCTCACTTATTCATACAGATACTAACACATACTTACTTGCTTATATAATCACTGACACAAGCACACACTCATCCATACAGTCACTCTCACAATCCTCACTCTCACATATAGTCACTTATATACTCCAACACTTACATATACTGCCTTTCACATATGTAGTTACCCACACATATACCACTGAGACTTCCATTCACTCACCAACACACCCATACGAACACTAACTCACCCATACAGCCCCTCGCACACGCACTCATGAACCCATACACCCAGTGATTCACCCACTCACACATCAATGCAGAGAGTCACACACACCCTCACCCACCCACACAGACACTCAGGCACACATACAGGTACTCAGACAACCAATTAATAACCCATATAGACACTCATGTAGCTACTCACCATCCCATGCAGCCACTTACACACCAACTGAAAGACTGATACAGACATTCATACAGATTAGTCACTCACCCATGCATTCACTAAGACATGTTTAATCACTCACTTATACAGTCAGTCACGCACCCACTAAATCATCCATTCAGACACTCATACACGCACTCATTCTTCAATACACCTTGGCGTATATATATATCACATTCTTAAACTTTAAAAAAAACACTCAGTCACTGGATGATGTCATCAGTGATGTCATCAGTGATATCATCAGTGATGTCACTGACCATGTCATGAGTGATGTAATATGTGACGTCATCAGCAGTGCATTGTGGGGGCGCGAGTTATAGTTAGCTCAGCTAATCATAACGGCGTAATTTCTCTGGTTTTATATGAGTAAAATATCAGCCTAACTATAACGTCCCTGAAACCTGTGTTTTTTTCAGTGAATTATACATATATTTTTGGGGGAAAGATATGTATAGTTTTAGAGAATTTTACTCATTGTATCATATGTCTGCTTTTACGGTTTTTATTAACCAATTAAAGTTTTTCTGACTGTATGTTCTTAAATGCAAACTTAAAACAAGTATTGAAATTATTATTACAGCGGTACATGTTATTTTGCCATATGTTCAAATCATTCCTATGAATGTTAGAAAGAAATGTGGCACAGAGTAAATGTACATTGTAGTGGTAGGTGGTTAGAAAGACTGGCTCCACACAATACTAGCTCCCAATAGCAGGTGTATTCAGATCTGTCCCTGGTATCACTAGGCTGATGGTGTGTCTGGGACTGGAAAAAGGAGCACAAGAAAGTAAACAGCTAACCAAGGAGAGTTATTTATATTCTTTCCACGGTTCTGTTGCAGGACTGATTCCTGCTGATCCAATCCCCTTTGCCCCCCCCCCAAGGATCACCAGGAAGAGACACAGATGAGTAGGCAAAGCTGCAGGAGGTTTGTAGGCATTGCAGTCTGCTGTGGAAAGGGGCTGACAAAAGGAATGGAAAGGAAAAGAATAAAGGTGCAGTGCTTTCCCATTTCCACTTCTTTAAACTAAAGATTGAACAATCACACCCAATGCATATTAGACAGTGCGCATTTGGGGCACATGCAATTTCACAGTACTGCAGAAATGATTTGTGTCGTATGAAAGAAAAAAAAACAAGAATACAACATGTAAAAAAAAACGACAACTTTACTATTATGTTTGACAAAAAAGAATGGCCCAGCAGCCCAGGCACACCCGGTCTGGCACCGAAGTGCAGTCCTTTTTTTGGCAGCTGTACACATGTAATAAGGGGACAAGCAATAGGTCTCACTTTTGGGACCTTATAAGTGTTTAGCCAGAGCTATTGGCTTTGCTGATATCATTAAGCTATGTTGTAGAGCAGTGTGGCTGTTGTGCAGTAATTTGAAAGTTATAATAAAAAAGTGTTATAAGCATTTTTGCTACCTTATATATTGTTATGAACCCTAATGTACCTCAATATAGCTCAGGTAGCTACACAACCTTTTACCTACATTTGTCCTACCTTGCTCTGCATAATGGTTCTAGCACTGACCTTTTATCCAGTTATGTACTAAGTAAATGTCAAACAGTTTCTTGGAAACTTGCCTCAATTATTGTGCATGAGGATTCTTAGAAATGTCCAGGCATATGAGGTACGTAACAGCATGAACATATTGTGTGTAAAATGTCTTGGTCATCTTCATCCTAGGGCGAAAGAACTACTTTGCATAATCACAGGTATTGTTCTAGGCTCATTTGCATAATTTTACTTACAACACATTGATTATGTAAGGAACCCTGAGGCTATCTTTATGGTATAAAAGACCCATACCAACACTAGATAGAGGGAGGAGAAGGTTCACGCTGACACTAGGCGCTGAGGTCCCGGCTTGCAGAAGCTCCAGCATGCAGTGGTCTGATATCCCTTGCGGGGTGTCCAACTCGAGACCAAGACGTGGTCCTTCATTCTCTCCCATCAGGTAATGGGGTTGGTTATTTCCTAGGTGATTCTTGGCTTTACACCCACATACATGCTAGGTGCACTTAGGTAGGTTTTGCATCTTAGGTGTACGCTTGATTGCTGTCATGTACGCCTGCATATATTCACTATTTAAGCACTATGGTTGAATTCTTCCTTTTATTTACTCTATTGGTGCTTGTAATCTTATATATCTATTTTTGTATAATGATTGTCGCAGCAAACATGTTTTATACTAGAATGACGCTGGTTTAATGAATGCTTATTGAAAACGTCCCCATCATTTATTCTGTGTATCTCTCTGAGACCTAGTGAGCATGATTGACTGAGCAAAGAGTACTGTACTGTTTCCAGGATCCCTGAAGGATCAAGGGTTGTCATGTTTGATAGTTGCCAGAAACTATTCGCTCCTTGGTGTAAGGTTAGGGGGCTTATGGTGGCATTGTGAGCCAGCTGCTCTAAAAGCCAACATATCCTTTGGGGGTGACTGGAATCAGTCTGGACACCAATCCCTTAGTTTATGTTGTCTAAACGAGCAGATCCTATGTATTATTAGGAACTACACGACAATATAGCCAATACGATATTATTTATTTACACTTTGAACAAACTTTGCGAATCATTGTTTTTGCATGAGTATAAATAATTTCACAAAATAAAGTGTTTTCATAATTTCATATTTAAGACCTCAGATTTTTTTTATGCTTGGTAGTGTGTTTAAGAGCTTAATATCAGTTAGTAAATAAGTACAATAATGGCGCTTGCACAGAAATGAGAGGCTAGTAAGGAAACGTTATTACTATCCAAGGAATTCAAATGTACAACTCGCTGCATGACTTTGGGGGACACCTAGGGGAGATTTGACGTAGAAGCCCATTACTCAACAAAATGTCTCAACAAAATGTCTCTCGCAAGCGATAGCGCATACACTAGATCATGCTAGAGACCTAAAAATAAGTGAGGAGAATGAAAGTAAATAATTTATCATTTTATAGTGTGCCAAAATGTAATACTGCATCTGTTCAATTGTAATTAGAAAGGGTGAACGTGGTAAACACTGTGAAGAGAACAGAAGCATTTGAAAAGATCAGCTACTGTTTGCTTAGGGGGGTTGGAAAGCATGATGTATGTGGAGATATATGATGCACTGGATGTGGAGAGAGGCAGGGCCAGACTGGGACAGAAAATAAGGCCAGACGCACAGGATGTTGAGAGTGGCAGGGCCAGACTGGGACAGAAAATAAGGCCAGATACCAAAATAGAAGTGGCCTATTTAGTGCATTAGATTACTAAAAAGTAGTCCATATTTTCAATTTGGGGCAGTTTTGAACTTGCAAACATACTCTTTATAAGTGTTTTCCAAGGGGTGGAAGACTACATGGATTTGAGCTTGATGCAGACAATGTTTGCGAGAATATAATTGAAATCACAAGTAAACATGGTCCCAGCAGAGCAGATAACAGGCACACAAACAGTCATAAAAACAGCTCACACACTGAACAGTCAGACCATTCCCTGTGGGGGAGCAACACAGAAGTCACACAGGGTCTACCAAATGAGTAAAAATAATAACTAATGGAGGCAGTGAAAGTGTTCTCCAAAAGTGCAACCAAATGTTAGCATAACTAAATGTTAGCATAACATTTCGGGCACAATTCAATGCCACATAATGTATCGACCTCGGAAGGATGAGGGGCTGTGGCTAATGCACACAGATCTTTTCAGTTACATATCGGTTTTATATTTGTAAGTAGCTTCCCTGCCTGGACTCTGTACCTACCACACACTCCTAAATGTAACTGTCTGTGTCAAATTGTAATAATGCTGCAATGTTAGATCTTTGTACCTCTTTTGATGGAAAACTAAATAAACAAATTTATTTAAAAAATATATTTGTAAGCAGCTGTATATAGATTTATTAAATGTGTGGACAATGATGATGGAATCAGGAGTATATGAAGGCGGCTGCCACATCCGATACTGCAGGGGGAGATGGAAAAGAAAATGTCATTAAAGCATAATGAGGAATCATAGAAAAATGCCAGATGCTTAGAGTTTAGCCCCATCCATTGCCCCCATATCATTTATTATCAAAAAGATTTGCAAACATAAACAGTGGATCCATCGAGATTTTTAAGGCGACCAGATCAGGTTACTGAAAGGTTGACTCAGAAACAGACTAATTACATGCTGCACATTATTTAAAAATCCCGAACAAAGCAAATAAATTAAA
The DNA here is from genome assembly GCA_963921515.1 of Calotriton arnoldi. Classification (NCBI taxonomy): domain Eukaryota; kingdom Metazoa; phylum Chordata; class Amphibia; order Caudata; family Salamandridae; genus Calotriton; species Calotriton arnoldi. Next base: position 989,691 of record CAWUFW010003872.1, on the reverse strand, counting down.
GCTGCTGCCTTTCATGTCACTACTACGCTGGGATAATGCACTCCACCACCCCTTCCCTTTCTGTCTGGGACTGAGGAATTCCAGAAATGTGAACTCTGGGCTCGTAAACAACATTTGGGAGGAGAGCAGTACATTTTCACCGTGCACGACTCTCAGGGAGATTAAGCGCGAAGAATGCAAAACAGTGTCTAAAAGCTTCAGTGACACAGCCTTTACTAACAGAACTAGGCTGCATCCATGAAACCGCACACACCGTATAGAATGATTTTATTATCACGTGCAATTTAATTTCTGAATTTTAAAGTGGACACACATGACCCAATAGTTTACGTTGTGTTTTCAAGAACAGTTGTAATACACTGTGACAATTTTCCAAAAAAGAAAACATTTACAATGCTTACACCTTACCCTTACAGCCAAGGCTGGCGACTTTATAACTTGGTTACCGAGTTCGAGTCCCGGCGTTGACTCACAGCCTGTGACTGTGGGCACATTACTTCTTCTCCCTGTGCATAAAAAAACAGCCGAAGCAGCAGGGATTGGCCCGAGCCCTGTGCAAACAAGAGGCAGTCTGCGGCAACACTGGCTCTGCCCTGCTGCTCGTTCGCAGAAAGTAAACCCTAGACGGCAGCAAGCCAATTAGTGTAAATTATGCAATCTGTAAACCATTTTGCACAATACTTGAACAATAAATATGGATAATAAAGTCTGGCATTACCATGGTTACCCTTATGGCCAACGCTGTCGACTTTGTAACAGGGGAACCGAGTTCGAGTCCTGGCATCGGCTCACCAGCCTGTGATTGTGGGCACATGACTTCCTCTCCCCGTGCCTAAAAAAATATATGAAGAATGAGTTTGAGTCCCTGTGTCGGCTCACAACCTGTGATTGTGGGCACATCACTTCATCTCCCCGTGCCTAAAAAATCAAGACAATTGACTTATATAGGCTCCAATAGCAATTAAATAATTGTACAGATAGGAGTCATATGTGTATTTTTAATAGTGATGCACTTTTTTTCGCTTCATCTGGCACTTTGCACTGCACCTTCCATGTCACTTATAGCATGAGCACCAAGTCTTCTTTTTTGATGCTAAATATGTCTAAAGAATAGAATAAATATCGCAATTGCAATTGATTCCATTTTCTTGGCCTTTCAAGTTTTTATGCCTTGGTATAAAGGGATATTGTTATGTTTTGTTGTCTTCATACATAATGTTGTTAAATTGATTTATACCCTAGTGTATCATTGTTCTTTTCAAACATTTTACCATCCCAGGTTCTCTAAGGTAATGGGGTCACACTTGTTATAACAACTAGCACAGCAAAAGAAGCGGACCAGCACTTTTCATCAAGCGGGCACACAAAGTAAACAAAACACGAACACTTAACATTCGCAGAGGCAGGCCAACCAAAAAAAAGAGTGTTCTCAAAGTATCCTAAATAACCTGAAGAGTAAGAGCACATGCCACAGGGGCAGTCCTCATGGGAGGATACAAAAGTCCTAAAGGCGAGACTGCTAAGCGTATTCACCAAACAAAAGCCAGCATTTACAAAGGACAGTAAGAGGAACTAATGAAAAAGATGGGCAGTGCTTAAAGCCCATAATGTAGATACAGCATGTCTCGAAGAGACTGCGCGCATTTGCTGCCTAGACAAGACCTAAAAATGCTGTCACTTAAAGTGCAAGGGAGCCACTGGATAAGTAGGCTGACTCCTTTCTGTATACTGTGGTGGGTGGGAGCATGATGTGATTGACACTAGAACAGACTAGTTGAGAGTTGACTGACAAACCCACTATGTATGTGTATATGTATGCATTTTATGTATTTTTGAAAACATGGGACTGGTGAGCTGTGTCTAGACCAGACCTAAAAAGTACACATTGGTCAGAATGTTTTAAGGACTATTCGCTGCAGCTTCTGCTATTTTCCACCAATCACCACAGCAGAGAATTAGGGCACTCCTTTTAATTGGTTTGCAGCATGTGTACAACACACTTCTGCAAAGGAAAATCAGTAGTACATTCGGTTTATAGTTTGTTGTATTGGGTATACAAACATTCCAAAATGTATACACGCACATACTTACACACAGAACTTTTTTGATGGGTAAGTAATATATTTCTTCAATGATCAAAAACTATAATTTCAGCTTTTATAATGTTACTGCAATGTAACTACAGTTTCTTGACACGTTCAGTTTCTGACTACTCCTGTTTTCTATTACAGCTATGGAGTATTAACCTGGGCAGTACTTGCTGAGAAGGAACCATATCAGGGTACAGCCATCATTCCTTTCCTTTATTGCACCCTTAGATCTAATTCTCCTTCTAACATGTGCTTCATATTTTCACACGTTATTAAACTTGTACTGAATGCTGCTTTATTGTTGGGCACCTCCGTGTTTTGCTGTTACACTTATTAGAGAGTGAGATCATTTAAGATTTTGATATCTACGTTAAAAGAACATTTCACTCCATCCTGATCAAGACATTTGATTTATTCAATGCTTTTCGGAATATTCTTAATCCAAAGAACATTTCTGACACGGCACATTGTGCACCTGCACATCCCAGAGGCGGACATCTAATTATGTGCTGCCTAAAAATACAAAATAGTTAAAATATTAAAATTGGTAAACAAAGCTAATATGTGACAATGGTATTTCAAGGGTGCATTAATGATTTAATACTAGCAGTGGTGCAAGTAGGCTCACCCCAAAACGCTTGAATATTTCCTGTCATCAGTGTCCATACTTATACATTTGCTGCAAAGCCTTGCCTTCTCACTGTACATGGCCGCACTCGCTACAACTTGAGTTTGGAATTTATGGTCCCCTGAATCAGAGTGGTATAGGCTTTTCGACGAAATGAGCAAGAAAATGTAGAGAGGGAATCAGTACCCAGAGGAGGGGATAAGAGAAATTTAAAGCATTCTGATTAACATAATAAGTATAGTTTTAATATGTAAACTGCAGAATAACAGTCTTGTGTGTGAGTCCTGATTGTCGATTCCGAGAATGCAATGGTGCTGATGTTAAAACATCTATATTTAGCTCTTAAACTTGTTAATGATCAAGTGTACTGTCTTCGAGGAATCCAGGGTTTTGGTTAGGATGGAAGTAGGTTATAATATCTAAAATTTAATATGGAGACCAAAAAATTAAAACAGTGAACTTTGCACAGGGGTATAAGAGAATCCCTGCCCTACACATTCAGCCAGTGACAGTTGAGTCTGCATATGACCAATCAGTGGCCTTAGGTGAATTCACAGAAAAAAAGTGCATTCATTTAAGAAGACAGTGAAATCACCTACAAAAGCAAATAGAGATCATGCTGGAGTAGTAAAGGATGGTATTTTAGCTGGTGAAAGGGATCCCCTTTAATCGTTGACAGAATTTTCTAAATGTGGCAGATGAAACTGTAACCCACAGGTCTAGCCTCAGAAGGGACCTAAGCCATGATTAAGCTGTGACCCTCGGAGCTCAGTTCAGGGAGTGGCTTTCCTGAGAGCAATACAGTTTGTTGATTGCACAGCCTTTTCCCCTGCAGGGGTAGGCCACACCCATTCTGACCCCTCAGGTACAGGCCCAGATATCAGTATCACATGAAGAGATCATGCCAAGTATGAGGTTGGAGACCCCGCTGTTGACCCAAGCTCATAGAGGAGCAAAACCAAGAACAATGTAGGTCGGTGATTGCCCCTTTGGACTTGCCATTACTACATCACACCAGTCACAGCACTACTTTTTGTTTCTTAATGCATGGAGGAAACCCTCTGTCACACTCGTCACTGTTATGGTGAAGTACCTCACACTGTAAATAGCTATAAATATATATATAAATATATAAATATATATATATATATATATTCACTGAAAAAAACCACAGGTTTCAGGGGCGTTATAGTTAGTTGGACATTTCACTCGTACAAAACCAGAGAAATTTGGCTGTTATAGTTAGTTGAGCTAACTATAACTCGCGCCCCCGCAATGCACTGCTGATGACATCACATATTACATCACTCATGACATGATCAGTGACATCACTCATGACATCACTGATGACATCTCAAATGACTTCACTGATGACATCACTGATGACATCATCCAGTGACTGTGTGTTTCTGTAAAGTTTAAATATGTTTTATATATATATATATATATATATGCCAAGGTGTATTGAAGAATGAGTGGGTGTATGAGTGTCTGAATGGATGATTTAGTAGGTGCGTGACTGACTGTATAAGTGAGTAATTAAGCGTGTCTTACTGAATGCATGGGTTAGTGACTAAACTGTGTGAATGTCTGTATCAGTCTGTCAGTTGGTGTGTAAGCGGCTGCATGGGTTGGTGAGTAGCTATATGGGTTATTGATTGGTTGTCTGAGTATCTGTATGGGTGCCTGAGTATCTGTGTGGGTGGGTGGGGGTGTGTGAGTGGGTAATTCACTGGGTGTACGGGTTCAAGAGTGCATCTGTGAAGGGCTGTATGGGTGGGTGAGTGTGTGTATGGGTGTGTTGGTGAGTGAATGGATGTCTCAGTGGTACATGTGTGAGTAACTACATATGTGAAAGGCAGTATATGTGAGTGTTGGACTATATAAATGACTATATGTGAGAGTGAGTGATTGTGAGAGTGGCTTGATGGATGAGTGTGTGCTTGTGTCAGTGATTGTATAAGAGAGTAAGTATGTGTGAGTATCTGTATGAATAAGTGAGGTGGTGTGTGTTTATCTGTATAGGTGAGTAAATGGCAGTGTGATTAATTCTTTGCGTGACTGACTAGGTGCAGAAAGAGGCCTACTTTGACTGTACCTTACAACAGGCTCATACAAAGTACCCTAATCACTAATCCTTCTCCGAAGATGTCTTAAACCTCACTTTTCTCTTGAAGGTTCACTATTAATCGACTGCTCAGAATGTTAGGCCTACCAAATATAAAACAGCAATCCTAAGCATATCACTGTTGTAAGTCAGACCAAGTTTGTGAAGGTATGCATGCGTGTCTATGCTTTTACCTAGTGACATGTTTAATTAAAATAAACATGCAAACACTTAAATACCTGTGTTTCAAACAGCATACTCTGTAAATTTGTATAAAAGAAGGTGTATGCATTTCTTTCTGCTCACAATACAGGGCACCTGGGTATTCAATAGTATGTTTGAGGGGCTCTATAACACATGTATACATAAGACATGTCTGCCTGTGCAACCGAATGACAGAGCAGAACTGAGAAGATTTTACCACCTATTGGAGAAGTTACCCGCTTTTTAAGCTACCATCTTCAGATGCATAACACATGTAAGAATACATATACAAGTAGACATATACCTCAGTCACGAGAGCACGCAGACCTTTAAACTTGACAGCTTGCACTTCCCATTTGAGTACAGAGGAGGCAAGAGAAGTACAGAAACAGGCAAAAGAGGTACAGAAAGAAGCAAGAGCAGTGCAGAAAGAACCAACAGAGGTGCAGAAGGAGTCAAGAGGGGTGCAGAAAGAGGCAAGAGGGTGCCGAAATTTGCAAGAGAGGTGCAGAAAGAAGCAACAGAGGTGCGGAAGGAGACAAGAGAACTGCAGAAAGAGGGAAGAGAGTTGCAGAAACAGGCAAAAGGGGTACAGAAACAGGGAACAGGTGGGCAGACTGAGGCAAGAGAGGTGCAGAAAGAGGGAAGAGGGGTGCAGAAAGCGGCAAGAGGGATCCAGAAATTTGGAACAGAGGTGCAGAAAGAAGCAAGAGCAGTGCAGAAAGAACCAACAGAGGTGCAAAAAGAGGCAAGAGGGGTGCAGAACGGGGTAGGAGAGGTACACAAAGAGGCAAGAGGGGTACAGAAAGAGGCAGGAGGGGTGCAGAATGAAGGAAGAGAAGTACAGAAAGAAGCAACAGAGGTGCTGAAAGAGGCACGAAGGGTGCAGAAAGAGGCAAAAGAAGTGCAGAAAGAAGCAACTGAGGTACAGAAAGAGGCAAGGGTGGTGCAGAAAGAGGGAAGAGAGGTGTAGAGAGAGGCAAGAGAGTTGCACAAAGAGGGAAGAGGGGTGCAGAAAAAGGCAAGAGGGGTGCAGAAAAAGCAAGTGAGGTGCAGGAAGAGGTAGGAGAGGTACAGAAAGAGGCAAGAGAGGTGCAAAAACAGGCAAGAGAAGTGCAGAAAGAGGCAAGAGAATTGCTGAAAGAAGCAACAGAGGTGTAGCGACAGTTCCACTGGCTACCTATAAGAAGCCGAATCAAATTTAAGGCGCTCTGCATCGCTTTCAAGGCCATGCGCAACACCGGACCTAAGTTCTTGAAGGAAGTTCTTGGTGTCTATGCGCCCAATAGACCCCTGCGCTCATCAACAGCCTTCCTTTTGAGGGTCCCTCGTACTAAGAAAGTCTCATGGGGTGATAGACGATTCACAGTCGCCACCGCCAAACTATGGAATACCCTCCCGCTTCATATCAAGACTAGCCCGACCTTGCTTGTCTTCAGGAAAATGGTAAAAACATGGCTTTTTAACCAATAGTTATCAGCTCCAGGTTTATTCTTGCCGTCCGCAGCGCCGAGACACCCAAGGGTATTTGTGCGCTTTATAAATTGCATTAATAAATAAATAAATAAATAGAAAGAAGCAAGAGAAGTGCAGAAAGAGGCAAGTGAGGTGCAGAAAGAGGCAAGAGAGGTGCAGAAAGAGGGAAGACTAGTGCAGAAAGAGACAACAGGGGTGCAGAAAGATGCAAGACAGGTGCAGAAAGAAGCATGAGAAGTGCAGAATGAAGCAATGGGGGTGCAGAAAGAGGCAAGAGAAGTGCAGAAAGAAGCAACAGAGGTGCAGAAGGAGGCAAGAGAACTACAGAAAGAGGCAAGAGACTTGCAGAAACAGGCAAAAGAGGTACAGAAAGAGGGAACAGAGGTGCAGAAAGAGGTAAGAGGGGTGCAGAAAGAGGCAAGACGGTGCAGAAATTTGCAAGAGAGGTGCAGAAAGAAGCAAGAGCAGTGCAAAAGAACCAACAGAGGTGCAGAAAGAGGCAAGTGAGGTGCAGAAGGGGGCAAGAGAACTGCAGGAAGAGGCAAGAGAGTTGCAGAAATAGGCAAAAGGGGTGCAGAAAGAGGGAACCGGTGGGCAGACTGAGGCAAGAGAGGTGCAGAAAGAGGGGTGCAGAAAGAGGCAAGAGGGATGCAGAAATTTGGGACAGAGGTGCAGAAAGAAGCAAGAGCAGTGCAGAAAGAACCAACAGAGGTGCAGAAAGAGGCTTATCCGTATTTGCAAAGCGCGAACTACTCACCCTTACGGGTCTCAAGGTGCTGGGGGCCATCGTGGAAATTAAGTGAGCTATTGCCCAGAGTCACAAGGTGCTGAGCTGAGCTGCCGCCGGAGCTCGAACCGTGAGCCCTGTGCTCCGAAGTCAGCTGCCCTGGCCGCTGCACCACACCTCTCCCATATTGATCCATGCAGTACCATTTGCTTCTCTAGAATCTTAGGGTCCACCACTGGGATGCTTCCTGCAGGGAGTGGAGAGGTACGCTGTGTGGGCACATATGCGCTGTGAAATGCCGGTCTGTCTTCAGGTCCCTCTGACCCATGACGTGAGCCTTGTAAACCATTGCAGAAGCCTGTCCTGCGGTACTGTCATTTGCTAAGCATCTACATGCATTGTACCAAAGAGCTAGGGGACAAGATGGCATGACTTCACAAATGTTTAGAGTTAAGTACAAAACAAGCGGGAGAATTAGAAAAAAAATATATATAATGAGAATAAAACAGGAACATATAGAAAAGGCAATGGGGGTGTGAGGAGGCTGACAGTTGGAGTGTCGAAAAAAAGCAAGTAAAGTAGAAAACAGAGAAGATGCACACATAGAAAATGGGAAAAGATGGGCAGAGGGGCAGGAGGGGAAAAGAGACAGAGTGGTCAACTGTCACAAAAGGCAGGCAGAAAAGATTAAGACAGATAGAAAATGAGACAAGGCAGACAGGAACAAAGGTAACAAGGGAAACATGCAGATAAAAAAAATTAAAATCACAACAAAGAGACAGTTACAGTTAGCTATGGCTAAAGCGGAGGCAGGCAGATAGAAAAAAAGGCAAAAGGATGAACGAATATTCAGACGGACAGGTGCCATGCAGCAAAGAGACACAGGAAGGCAGATAAAAGGCGGAGAAAAGCTAGCTATGGAAAAAGTAAAAGCAAACAGAGAATGACAACAAGGCAGGCAGACAGTTAAAGAAGGGATACACACAGGTAAACCAAGAGGGGAAAATGAAGAAAGGCAGGATAAGGGACCAATACAATAATATAAAAAAAACAGGCAGTTAAAAAAAGCCAAAAAATAGGTTTAACCAGGCAGACAGACGAATAAAAAAATGAAGACAGACAGACTGAAAAGTAGAACAACCATTAAGTAGTAGGACAGAGAATGAGCAAACGGCACACAGACACAAAAGGGTAAAAAAGAAATTCGGCAAAAGACAAATGGAATGACAAGCGGATGGGAACTCAGACAGAAAATGGCAACCACACATTCGGGCAGCCATGCACAGCTTGAACATAGGAGAGTCGGGCAGACAGAGAGAAAACAAGAAAAGCTGATAGAAATTGTCGAAAAGACAAGCGCTACTGATGTGCAGCGGATGATAAGAGGGATGAAAGACTTAAAAAGCAGAAGACAGGCTTCTAGATAGAGGGGAGGGCAAATAGAAAAATACATAGATTGAAAAACGTTTGCAGCTAGTGGGTGGCAAAAGGACAGATACTAGCATAAAAGGGAAATGGAGTGAAACCAGACTGAGATGATAACAGAAAGACCGGTGGGAAGCGAATAACAAAAAACACTCTTAGAAATAAAGAAAAAGACAGGCAGAAAGACAAACAACCGAAAGCTAGAAGAAACACAAGTACATTTTGCAAAGAATGAACGAGTTGTGTGTAACACACCAAATGCACACCCTACTCCCAATTCACAATGGAGGCAGAAATTTAGAATACAAAACTTTATCGAAAATAATTAAAAGCCCCTGTTGAAAATAATGTTCTACGGCAAAAAGTGTGGGTGTTTTTTCCGCCTTCTGCTTCTTTGATGCAGGCATGGTGTGCCTTCTGTTCCCCTACACATGCTGACCACGGGATATTTTTTTGCTTCAGCCACGAAAAGAATGCAGCAATCCTCAATGTGCGTAATATCTATATAGTTACACATATATGTAGGCCATGGTTTCTTCGAAATGATTAACAATCTTAGCATACGAAGGGGTTCTATGGAACTGTATGGTATACTAGTAGATGTAATGTCCCTCCGAGCAGCTGCTAGTGTGCGGCATGAGGCAAAGCGCCGATAATGCAGGTGTATTGCCATGTGACCCGTATCACACAGTGCATGCCAACGAAGGGGGCAGCTCGTGGAAAATCAGTGAGTTTGGGGGGAAAAAACAACATCCACAAAATAGTGAAAGCAGTATCCACAAAGTAGTACAAGGGGTCAGAAATACAAGGGGAAATAAAAATTGGATAGCTGCTCTGTATGTTAAAGAGGGAGTTTGTGCCTAACATGTCAATAAATTATTGCACAAAACATGGGGTAGAGTCGACTTCATCGTCGCATATAACATTTAGCTAAACCATGGGCTGTCTTCATTTAATATTTAAATTTTTAATGTATTGAGCCATAAAATTATTTAAAAAAAAAAAAAAGAATAGAGGAGGCAACCCGGGCTAGTTCCCAAGTTTCAGATGAAGAGCAGTATGTATATATATATATATATATATATATATATATATATATATATGAGTCCACAATTGCAAATAAGCACGCGCTCTCAGATTCCTATTAAAGGTTTTTAATGTTCAAGGTTACGCGTTTCGGGAGCAAGCTCCCTTGATCACACACTGAACCAAGTGTACACCAAGTGAATACATAGACTCAGTACAGGGAAATGAAATCGACATAGTACTGCACGATACCCAGCTACCTACGTAAAAGTGGCGGCCATATTGGAGTGACTAAATTCAGATTAAAAGGCAATAATTCCTTAAAGAATAACAGCAGATATGTTATACCAAAACGAAAATCCATTTCAATACATGGTAAATCAATATCAAATTAAGATGAATAAACATAAATCCACATCATGCTGAAATACAGCTAGCTCAAGACCGGAGGCATACCGACAGAGCGTGTGAATTACATTGTTTCTGGTCGCCAAGTGGCAAGAAAATTTCAAGTACCATGCAGTTACAGTAGACCAATACTAACGTCAAGTGACATAGTCATACAAATCCTTATACTGTACAATAGTCAAATAGCAAGCGTGACTATAAGTGAAAAAGTAAGAAATTCCCAAGCAGGAAATAGAAAGGCAGAGAGAAAGAAAGGATAAATGTTATAAATCGTCTTATCTTTAAAACATTAGTGCTCTAGTCGTGGAGACGAAGAAAGGTTAGGAGGCCCGTGAAGTGTCCGCAGAATATCGGTGGGCCCTTCCTTTCCTCCTGTGTAGAAAAATAGAAAACACAAGAATATAAAACACAAGATTAAAAATGTGCAAACATTTTAAACAAATTAGCTAGACTGTTCATTAGTTGCTTATATTAACCAAGTTACTTTAAATCGCATGCAAAATTGCTATACAGTCTAACTTATGCAGCTTGCTGATCCGGGAAAACAATATCATAAAAACCTATGTTGGTGTAAGACGAGGTACCCGAATGGGCACAATTTGGACGAGGAATTAGCAACGCACCTTATGGAAGAATAACTGGCTTACACCAACATAGGTTTTTATGATATTGTTTTCCCGGATCAGCAAGCTGCATAAGTTAGACTGTATAAGCAATTTTTGCATGCGATTTAAAGTAACTTGGTTAATATAAGCAACTAATGAACAGTCTAGTAATTTGTTTAAAATGTTTGCACATTTTTAATCTTGTGTTTTTTATATTCTTGTATTTTCTATTTTTCTACACAGGAGGAAAGGAAGGGCCCACCGATATTCTGCGGACACTTCATGGGCCTCCTAACCTTTTCTTCGTCTCCACGACTAGAGCACTAATGTTTTAAAGATAAGACGATTTATAACATTTATCCTTTCTCTTTCTCTCTGCCTTTCTATTTCCTGCTTGGGAATTTCTTACTTTTTCACTTATAGTCACGCTTGCTATTTGACTATTGTACAGTATAAGGATTTGTATGACTATGTCACTTGACGTTAGTATTGGTCTACTGTAACTGCATGGTACTTGAAATTTTCTTGCCACTTGGCTGACCAGAAACAATGTAATTCACACGCTCTGTCGGTATGCCCTCCGGTCTTGAGCTAGCTGTATTTCAGCATGATGTGGATTTATGTTTATTCATCTTAATTTGATATTGATTTACCATGTATTGAAATGGATTTTCGTTTTTGGTATAACATATCTGCTGTTATTCTTTAAGGAATTATTGCCTTTTTAATCTGAATTTAGTCACTCCAATATGGCCGCCACTTTTACGTAGGTAGCTGGGTATCGTGCAGTCCTATGTCGATTTCATTTCCCCTGTACTGAGTCTATGTATTCACTTGGTTCAGTGTGTGATCAAGGGAGCTTGCTCCCGAAACGCGTAACCTTGAACATTAAAAACCTTTAATAGGAATCTGAGAGCGCGTGCTTATTTGCAATTGTGGACTCATATTTATGCCGGCATTGCTCTACCGGCTTCATCGCGCCACCGTACTACGGGCGGAGTTCCCAGGAGGAGCAACTCTCTTTTCTATATATATACATATATATATATATATATATATATATATATATATATATATATATATATATATATATATATATATATATATATATATATATATATATATATATTCGTGGAATACTTATATGAGCACATGCCTTCTGGAAATAGCAAACAAAAGCACCGCCCACTGGAGGGAATTAAAGTAACACTGCCGGTTGGACCACATGTCCCAGAATGCAAGCATAAAAGTTATCCATTGGAGGATCAAGATTTAAATTAGGACATAAGGCTGTGGACACCAGCGATGTGTATGGTGCAGGTTTTCCTTTGATAAAGGTCTTTGGAGACCGAAACGCGTCAGGACTGCCATGCTGCTTCACCAATCAAGAAATAAAGATCTATAAACAGGAAGTTACGAGTGCGGCTCACCTTCTTTCCGTCAAGGGAGAATATTTATATATATATATATATATATATATATATATATATATATAACTCACGCCCCCGCAATGCACTGCTGATGATGTCACATATTACATCACTCATGACATGGTCAGTGACATCACTGATGACATCTCAAATGCGAAATGCGATCCACGCGTTTCGGCTCGTCCGAACCTTGATAACGATACAAGACGTCATTGTAGCTTCCTTATTTAAATGTACAAATGCCTCCAGTTGCCAACATTAACAAAGGACTACATATTACTTTAATCCAAAAAGCTGGCGGCCATATTGGCCTGGTCACGATGTGAAAATTCAGGAATTGATACAATAAAGAAAAGAAAACAAGTGTTAATATGCACACAATGTCATTTCAGCATATCCTGCCCCGTGACCGCCATACCTGTATGTTCGTCAACGTGACTTGTTCATAATAAACATACTTAGGATTGCAAACATCAACATAAACAATGGACTACACATTACTTTAAAGTGAAAGGCTATCGGCCATATTGATCTGGGCACGTTGCGTATTATAATGGTTCTTACACGAAAGAAAAGAAAAAAAAGGGGTGTTAATAGACACACACTATCCATAAATAAAGTTCTAGCGATTATAGTTCCATTCCATTCACAGCTCATTTGAGATGTCATGAGTGATGTCATGAGTGATGTCACTGACCATGTCATGAATGATGTAATGTCTGAGGTCATAAGCAGTGCATTGCGGGGGTGTAAGTTATAGTTAGCTCAGGCAACTATAACTGCTGAATTTCACTGGTTTTGTACGACTGAAATCTGAGTCGAACTATAACGTCCCTGTAATCTTTGTTTTTTTCAGCGAATTTCTAGGTTTTTTTAACGTTAAGTAAGATGCCTATCACAATGGATGGTGGGGGGTTGGAAGCAGGGCCTGGCATGGCATTGTGCTGCCCCGACCCAAGCTTGCTGCTCCTGCCTCCCCTCCTCCTTGCCATCCCATGTCCAAGTCCATGCCCCTGCTCCCTCATTACAGCCCTGTGTGGCCGTTGTTCTGCCACTGGCCTTCTCGCCTTCTCTGAACAGTTAGCTTGCTGCCCCATCCACCTCCTCCCTATCCTCTGTTGTCTGAATCCATGCACTAGCCTTCTCCCTCCTGCCATGCATGGTCTGATGTGCTGCCACTGCCCTCCATTTAGCATGATGTCCCAGTCCACTCATCCTGCCCTCCATTGCCCAATTCTATGCCCCATCATTAACCTCCTGCTTAGCCTCTGTGCTTAGCTTGCTGCCCCTACTCTCCTTCCCCCTGCCCTCCGATGTCTGTGTGCATGCCCCTGCTCCATCCTTTTTGCCCACCATGTTCCATGGACCTGCCCCTCCTATCTACTCTGAGTGTTCTGTTGAGCTGCCACTCCCCTCCCACCTGCCTAGCATTGTCAGATGACTGTAACCTGTACCTGCCACCTCCACCCTGCCTGTCCACGTTCCATGCCCCTATCCCCTTCCTCCTGTCCTCCATGGTCCATTTTACTGCTACACCCTTCTGCCCTCCCTGGTCTGTTGTGCTGCAACTGCTCCTCCTGCCTGCCCTGCGTGGTCTGTTGTGACGCCCCTTCCCCTGAACTCTCTTGTCTGTGCCCAGCTCCTACCCCTCCCTTCTATCCTCCATGGTCCTTTCTGCATGCACTTGCCCCTCCTTCTCGCCCATCATGGCCATTGTGCTGCCACTAACCCTCCCGCTTGCCATGCATGGTCTTCTGTGCTGCCACGACCCCTCCCACCTTCCCTGTGTGGTCAGCTAGCTGCCCCTGACCCCCCCCACCTTCCTTCCATGGTCTGTGTATATGCCATTATAATCTCACTGTTGCTCTCCATAGTGTGTCTTGCTTCTAGTGCCCATCCTGCCTGACCTCCATTGTCAGCTTGCTGCTCCTGCCCTGCCCCCTTGCCCCCTGCCCTCTGTTTTCCATGTGCAGACCCCAATTCCCTCCCTCCTGGCTTATCTGTTCCATTGTAATGCCCCTGATCCCTACTTCCTGCCCTTTATGGTCCGTTATGCTGCAGCTTTCTCTCCTGTCTGTCCATTATGGTCAGCTAGCTGCCATTGCCTCTTTCCCCTCTGTTCTCTGTTGTCCATGTGCATGGTCCTGTCCCCTCCCTATTGCTTTCCATGGATTGTTGTGCTGCACTCCCGTCCCGCATGCCCTGTGTGGTGTATTGTGCTGCTGCAAACCCTGATGCCTGCCCTGTAAGGTCAGTTTGGTGCACCTGTCCATGTCCCTCCTGTCCTCTGTTATCTGAGTGCATGTCCCTACCCCAATTCCTCCTGCCTTCCATGATCCAATGTACCATACTTGCTAACATATTGAACTTGGTAAGAGGGAGATTTTGAAAAAAAACTGGGGTATTGATTTTCCCCATTGACTTACATTGAAAAAGAGGAGATTGTAGACAGGAGACAGATCAAATAAAGCCCATTTGGGCTTAAAAACATTGGGCGTTTCCTGGCTGAATCGGGTCTGTTGGCATGTATGGTTGTACTACCACTGCCTCTTCCTTCTGCCCACAATGGTCTATTATATTGCCACAGCCTCTCTTGCCTGTCCTGCATTGTTGGTTTGTTGCTCCTGCCCCCCTTTCCACTGCCCTCCATAGTCTGTTGTGCTGCCACTGCCCTTCCTGCCTGCCCAGTGTGGTCAAATTGTTGCCTCTGCACCCTCCTACCTGCCTTCAATTTTCTGAGTCCGTGCCCCTGGCCTCTGCCTCTCAACAGTATCCTAATGAACAAATAGATTGCTAACATTCTATATTTATTACAAAAGTGTGGCACGCCTGATGTCATCTTGATGTAATCAAAACTGTAATACCTAGAGCATTTCCTTTAGAAATTACAGGAATGAGAGGGTCTTATTTGCATCGAAATTATGGTTAGTGCTCTAAAAACCTAAAATGAGGACATATTTTCTGAGTTTTCAAATAGCGACAAAGCACTTTTAAATTATTTGTTATCTTTATGTTTTTTTACTCAGTTGACCACTTGATTAAACGTTGCACTTAGGGGAGAGGATGTGGTATTACTTCCAGAGCTGCAGACTTTGCAACTGGGGAACCAGGTTGGAGTTTCTGCTTCAGCTCGACATTCTGTGATTCTGGTCAAATCACTTAATTTCCCCATGTCTACAACCAACATGAATTTGTCCTTGTGTGAAGTAACCAATGCTCATGTAAAGCACTCCAATACCTGACCAGTCTGCACTATATATGTTAGACTTGACTTTTTCAGCGGGTTTACCCACAGACTTTTTGCTTTTTGGCCTCCTGTTTTTGACCCTGTGTGTGTTGGTTTTAGGACTCTGGGCACTTTACCACTGCTAATCAGTGCTAAAGTGCATATGCTCTCTGTGTAAAGTGTGTAATGGATTGGTGTTTCCATGATTGGCCTATTTGATCTATGTGTCAGTCCCTTGTAAAGTGCACTGAGAGTGCCACGGCCTATAGATCAAATGCTGTTGGTGGGCTGCAGCACTGGATTGTGCCACCCACGCAAACAGCCCGTAAAGTGTAACTCTGGCCTGCCATTGCAGAGCCTGTGTGCAGCCTGGGGCTGCCATGTCGACTTGGCAAGTGCACACACTTGCAAGTCCCTAAACCTTCCCTTTTCTACATGTTAGTCACCCCTAAGGTGGGCCCAAGGTACCCCTGTGGGCAGGGTGCATTGTATGTGAAAGGTAGGACATGCCCTGGTGTGTGTGGCATGTCCTGATAGTGAATTACAGCCTATTTCGTTTTTCACTATTGCAAGGCTACCTGTTCCCCATAGGCCAGAATGGGCAGTTTTGATTATTACAGCTTATAATCCTAACTGACCCAGGGAACATGGTAGAAATTCGAGTTTAGTATGCCTGGACTCAGAATGATAAAATGCATCTTTTAGTGAAGTTGGTTTTAACATTCTGTGTTTCAAAATACCACTTTTAGAAAGTGGGTATTTTCTTGTCTAACCATCCAAGCCTGCCTCTGCTAGGTTGTGTATTCCTTGTCTGGAGTGTGAGTGACAGGGGCTGGGGGATGCCAGGAGACAGGGTGAGTCAGCACAGGGCTGAATAGCAAGATCTACATGTAGATGGGTGGGAGGAGATGCACCTGGGACCTGAATAGGGCTGGGCCTTCCCTCCACAATGCTGGCTCCACCTCCTGTGGTGCGTCTGATGTCCCTGGCCTGCACTGTGAAAGGAAAGAAGGAGACTTGTCAACAAAGTGCTCCAGGACTGACCAGAACTGGTTTGGACTAGGCAAAGGCCTCTCTGCCTTCAGAGAACAAAGAGAAATTGAGGATAAAAAGGGGGACCCAAACCCCAGAAAATTAGAACTCTTTTGGAACAAGAAGACTGCCAAGAAGAAGAGCTGGAGAAGTTGTGAGGAGGAACTACCACTTTGCTGTGTGCTTTGCTGTGTTGGCCTGCAGTGGCTGCTTCTGTCTTGGGCAGTGAAAGGACTGGAACTGAACTTTCTGAAATCTACTTTGTGAGTGTCTCCAAGGGCTTGAGGTAGAGCTTGTCCCCTGTTCAAGAAGTCTCAGGAACAGCAAAGACTTCAAGTTCTTCTGCCCTCAGCACTGGGGACTGTGTGTTTTGTGCTGCAACAGAAGAAAAGCAACTCGACGACGTCGACGACGCCGCTGCCGACTCCGTGTCCCGACGGCACCGCAGAGGGCACCGCCGCAACGCCGCACCGCGACCCTGGTCTCACCGACGACGCCTGCTGACGCCGCCACCGAGTCGCTGCTCGCACCGCGACCTGTGGGCACCGCACTCTGCACCGCCTCGCTTCACGACGACGCCGTGGCCTTCCCGACGACGCCGCTCCACGCCGGACTCGACGCCGCTGCTTGCACCGTGGTTTGGGGGCACCGCTCGTAAGTTACATGACGCACCGCCATCATCCCGCACCGCAGTCTTGGCCCACCAACGCCGGTGCCATCGACTCCAGTTCGTCAGCCGACGACAGTGCTGCAGCTACGACGACGCCGCTGCTGCACCGTGACCTGCCAGCACCGCGACGAGCACCACCTTCATCTCACACCGCGACCCTGGTCTCACCGATGCCGCCATCCGACGCCGCCACCGAGCCGCTGCTCGCACCGCGACCTGAGGGCACCGCACGCCGCACCGCTGCACTTCACACCGCAGCACCCGACGCCGGCCGACGCCAGCGCTCCTGACTTCAACCGAGAGGAGATCGATCTGCAACGCGTGTGACTTCGAGGGCCCCGACGACGCCCGCACCGACCTCCGGAACCGACGCCTGCGGACGCCGTGTTTTCGGAAGCTCACCGCGAGGTCATCGACGCCCTGCATTTCTGAAAGGTACTGTTTGCGGGTCTTCCCGACACCGTAGTTGACCCGCGACGCCGCGGTCAGCCAGAACTGTTTGGATTTGTTTGTTCACGACGCCGTGATAGCCCTGGACGGAGCTATCGACATCAAGGAACTGTTTTTAAAGACATTTTGAGAAGTAACTATTTCTGAAGAACTGTACAGTGGATTTTTATCGTATTTGGTCTTGTTTAAAGTATATAAAAATATTGGATATTTTTCAAAACTGGTGTGGTGTCAGTTTGTAGTGCTTACACTGTATTACTGTTGGTTATGTGCAAATGCTTTACACACTGCCTCTAGAATAAGCCTGACTGCTCGTGCCAAGCTACCAAGGGGGTGAGCAGGGGTTATTTTAGGAGTGTAACTCCCTTACCCTGACTAGGAAGAAGGGTCCCTACTTGGACAAAGGTGCAAGCCCTTGCCAACTAGAGATCCCATTTCTAACATTGGTTGTCAGCGGTGAGGATAGGACTTGTGTTTGCACTTGACTTACAGTGATTGGTGTGCACTACTACCATATCACAGACCATTACGTACCACTTACAGGTTCTTTTTCTTTTTGGCCTATTTTTGATCTTGCCAGTTTGAACTTGCTACTTCATCATGCCTGAATCAAGAGCATCATCAGTTGCATCCTGGGAAATTGCCTTTGAGGAGGATAGGTTGGAATCCTACAACAGGAAGGAGTTGAAAGTGATTTGTAAAAACCTGAAAGTCCAAATCAGAGGCCTCACTAGGAAGGAGGAGCTACAAAAGGCGCTGAGGGCCTGGGTAGCAGCCAGACATGCCAGTGGGCAGCCTGGTGATCTCAGTGGAGAGGCGGAGGAGCCTATTCCTAGCATGGATGTGCTTTTGGGAGGGGGGGGACCCTCCAGGCAAGGCAGCCGAGGCTTGTCCCCAGAGGAGCTGGAGGACAGGCGGGAAGCAAGGAAGTTCGAATTACAGAAACTCAGGATGGAAAGTGAGAGGGAAGACAAAAGAATAGCCATGGAGGAAAAAAAATGATACTAGATCATGAGCTTAAAATGAGAGAGCTGGAGCTGGATTGGGAAGCCGGTAGGGCTTTGTCCAGCCCAGATGGTGGCAGCAAAAGTGTAGTGTCCAGTACTGAGGATGAGGTAGACACACACACAGATTTGGGGCCCTACTTCAAGGAGTGGGTTGACATACACCAAGGGGTTCAGGATTGTGAGGTAACTCCAGTGGTGCTCAGTGTCCCTGAGGTGGATTGGGGAACTGGCACAGGGGATCATATTCCTGGTAGTGGGAGGGACACTCTACTGACTCTAGATGAGAGGTGCAGGGAGAGGGGTTCCCCCATGGTAGAAGCCCTGGTAAGTGAGTATGAAGACCAGCCAGAAGAGTATGGGTTGAGGGACAGCAACAGTCAGACACTGTCTCGCCAGTCTTGTGAGAATGTTGTGGGGTACGTTTCTGAGGCACTGGATGGTTGGGTGAAGGGTAGTTTGGTTAACACCTGTGTGGGGCTGTGTGATTCAATTGTTGGAGAGCATAGTTTAAGTCCCTGTTTTCCAGAGCTATGCCAACACCCAGTGGAGTGTGAGTTCTCTGACCCCAGGGAGCTTGCACTGGAGGCAGACCTTTTGGTGGATTCCAGAGGGTCTGGAGAAGCATCTGGGGGTGATCCTGGAGGAAGTGGCTTAGGTATTTCCCAACCAAGAGTGGTGGGAAAGGTTTGTAATAGCCCAGATAGGTCCCGGTGTCATGGGAAGGGTGTAGGGACTCACGTCCTGTCTCTGCGGAGAAGGAGTGAGAATGGGCTGCGGCCCAAGGTGCCCAAAACCCGGTCCCGGAGCCTGGGTGGTTCCAGGAGGGAACCCCAGGTGGGGAGCCTAGACTGTACTGGTAGGCCGTCCGTTGAGGGAGATCTCCTTCTGACAGGAGAACCTGGAGCCTCTGTAAACAGAGCTCCAGTGGTTCTGGTGTCTGGCAGTACCGCTCCAGTTGGGAGGGTGCAGAAGTCCAGAGTGAGGGGTGAGAGGGGGATGTGTTCCCCAGTGGGAGAACCAGTGAGTCAGAGGCCAGCCAGAAGGGCTGAGCCTCCTAGCAATGACCATGGTGACACCACTTCTGTCCTGGGGATCTTTGCGCACTGTCAGGTGGACAGTGGTCGGGAGATCTGCGCCAGGCAGACTGTCACGCAACACATGAGTCATGTGTTGCCCTCAGGGGGTTATGCGTGCTCCCAAGGAAGTCCTGGTGCGCCAGGCAGGTGCTCAGCTGCAGGGTTCAGTCCCTGGCTTAGGAGGCCAGGTTCAGGTCCTGCCTGACCTGGAGGGAAGGACGACTGTAAGCAGTGTCCTGACCGGTTTGTCTTCTAGGGGTACCACTCCCGGTGGGAGGGTACAGAACTCTGGAAGGGGGTGCAGAGGGAGGGAGTCCTCGCCTCTGACCCCGGTTCAACCTGAGGGTTTAGATCCAAGGGTGGTGAATCAGTTGCAGGGTCAAGGCCCTGAACTGGTGGAAGAATTGTGTAGGAGGTCTGGTTCCAGCATCCTGACAGTTTTTGGTTCTGGGGGTGCTTCTCCTGGGAGGAGAGGGCCAGACCCCAGAAGGAGAGGTAAGGGGAGGAGAGCCTCGCCCGAGACCTCTGGTGAACCTGAGGGGGCAGACCCTAGGTTGGAGGATCAGTGGTTCTTTAGAACTGCACTGATGAGAGGAAGAGTGGAGTATGGTTACTATGTACCAGGGGTTACTGCCCCCCACTCTGTTAGTTGGCAAAGGCCAGAGACATCTGGATGGCCTAGGGCCTGGTCCTGGCCATCCATTGAGGTTGATCCCCTAGTGTCTAAGGAACTGGGGGGACTGCTGTAACGAGCCTCCCACCGGTTCCGGTGTCTGACAGCCCCGCTCCAGTTGGGAGGGGGCATGAGTCCAGAGAAAAGGGTGAGGGGGGGCGCTGTCCCCAGTGGAAGGACCAGTGGGTCAGGGGTTGCCCGCTCTGAGGTCAGAGCACCCCAGGACTGACCCTGGTGAGGCCACTTCTGGCCTGGGGGGTCTTCATGCTCTGTCAGGTGGACAGGAGGCTGGAGACCTGCACCAGGCAGACTCTCGCACGACTCATGAGGAGTGTGTTTCCCTTGGGGAGGGTTGGTGTACTCCCCCGGAAGTCCTGGGTTGCCAGGCACAGGTTCAACCTAAGGGTACAGACCATGGGTTGAAGGACCAGGTTCAGGGTGTCAACCCTGACCTGGAGGAAGGGGCGACTGCTAACAGTGCCCCTACCAGTTTGTCTTTTGGGGGTACCGCTCCAGGTGGGAGGGTACAGAGCCCCAGGGAGGAGGACCGGGTGTGGGGGAGGCCACCCCAGTCCCCTGTCCAGCCTAAGGGTACAGACCCTAAGCTGGAATCCCAGTTGCAGGATAGAACCCCTGAACTGGTGGGCGAATTGTGCCGGACACCTGCCACAGGTGCCCTGACAATTCTGGAAGGGGGTACCGCTCCAGGTGGGAGGGTACAGAGCCCCAGGGAGGAGGACCAGGTTTTGGGGAGGCCACTCCAGTCTCCTGTCCAGCTGCCGGGTACAGGCCCGGGGTTGGTGGGTCAGTGTCAGGATGTCATACCTGACCTGACAGGAGGGAGAGTGGACCAAGGGTGCCAGGCACCTGGGGCTACCGCCCCCCACTCTCTGCCACAGAGGTTAGAGAGCCCTGAGAGGCATAAGGCCTGGGTCTCCCCACTGACAACTGTCGGTAGCCACTGTGGCTTACTGTCCTGGTGGACAGCGTTGCCCCTGAGAGGGGGACAGGAGTCACACCCCGGGGGTGGACTGGGCCACACCACTGTGTTGGTCATGTGGGCACTGTCGGCCTGTTGGGACACATCTGTGAGCAAAGTAAGTTTAGGCACTGCAGAGATGGGGTTCACAGGTGAAGAGAAGGGTACCCCATGGGTCAGCTTAGTGGGCCCTGAGAGTATGGATAGAGGGATCCAACTGGGTTTGGAAAGGCGTAGAACCAGAACGTGCCCCCGCTGTTGTGGGCCAGGTCTATGTTCTATCGCCCCAAGCAGGGAAGTCCATCAAGGGATTGATTAGTCTACCCTGGCTTTATGCTGGGAGGGGGTTGTGTTAGACTTGGCTTTTTCAGCGGGTTTACCACCAGACTTTTTGCTTTTTGGCCTCCTGTTTTTGACCCTGTGTGTTGGTTTTAGGACTCTGGGCACTTTACCACTGCTAATCAGTGCTAAAGTGCATATGCTCTCTGTGTAAAGTGTGTTATGGATTGGTGTTTCCATGATTGGCCTATTTGATCTATGTGTCAGTCCCTTGTAAAGTGCACTGAGAGTACCAGGGCCTATAGATCAAATGCTGTTGGTGGGCTGCAGCACTGGATTGTGCCACCCACGCATACAGCCCGTAAAGTGTAACTCTGGCCTGCCATTGCAGAGCCTGTGTGCAGCCTGGGGCTGCCATGTCGACTTGGCAAGTGCAAACACTTGCAAGTCCCTAAACCTTCCCTTTTCTACATGTTAGTCACCCCTAAGGTGGGCTCAAGGTACCCCTGTGGGCAGGGTGCATTGTATGTGAAAGGTAGGACATGCCCTGGTGTGTGTGGCATGTCCTGATAGTGAATTACAGCCTATTTCGTTTTTCACTATTGCAAGGCTACCTGTTCCCCATAGGCCAGAATGGGCAGTTTTGATTATTACAGCTTATAATCCTAACTGACCCAGGGAACATGGTAGAAATTCGAGTTTAGTATGCCTGGACTCAGAATGATAAAATGCATCTTTTAGTGAAGTTGGTTTTAACATTCTGTGTTTCAAAATACCACTTTTAGAAAGTGGGTATTTTCTTGTCTAACCATCCAAGCCTGCCTCTGCTAGGTTGTGTATTCCTTGTCTGGAGTGTGAGTGACAGGGGCTGGGGGATGCCAGGAGACAGGGTGAGTCAGCACAGGGCTGAATAGCAAGATCTACATGTAGATGGGTGGGAGGAGATGCACCTGGGACCTAAATAGGGCTGGGCCTTCCCTCCACAATGCTGGCTCCACCTCCTGTGGTGCGTCTGATGTCCCTGGCCTGCACTGTGAAAGGAAAGAAGGAGACTTGTCAACAAAGTGCTCCAGGACTGACCAGAACTGGTTTGGACTAGGCAAAGGCCTCTCTGCCTTCAGAGAACAAAGAGAAATTGAGGATAAAAGGGGGACCCAAACCCCAGAAAATTAGAACTCTTTTGGATCAAGAAGACTGCCAAGAAGAAGAGCTGGAGAAGCTGTGAGGAGGAACTACCACTTTGCTGTGTGCTTTGCTGTGTTGGCCTGCAGTGGCTGCTTCTGTCTTGGGCAGTGAAAGGACTGGAACTGAAATTCTGCAATCTACTTTGTGAGTGTCTCCAAGGGCTTGAGGTAGAGCTTGTCCCCTGTTCAAGAAGTCTCAGGAACAGCAAAGACTTCAAGTTCTTCTGCCCTCAGCACTGGGGACTGTGTGTTTTGTGCTGCAACAGAAGAAAAGCAACTCGACGACGTCGACGACGCCGCTGCCGACTCCGTGTCCCGACGGCACCGCAGAGGGCACCGCCGCAACGCCGCACTGCGACCCTGGTCTCACCGACGACGCCTGCTGACGCCGCCACCGAGTCGCTGCTCGCACTGCGACCTGTGGGCACCGCACTCTGCACCGCCTCGCTTCACGACGACGCCGTGGCCTTCCCGACGAGGCCGCTCCACGCCGGACTCGACGCCGCTGCTTGCACCGTGGTTTGGGGGCACCGCTCGTAAGTTACACGACGCACCGCCATCATCCCGCACCGCAGCCTTGGCCCACTGACGCCGGTGCCATCGACTCTAGTTCGTCAGCCGACGACAGCGCTGCAGCTACGATGACGCCGCTGCTGCACCGTGACCTGCCAGCACCGCGACGAGCACCGCCTTCATCTCACACCGCGACCCTGGTCTCACCGACGCCGCCATCCGACGCCGCCACCGAGCCGCTGCTCGCATCGCGACCTGAGGGCACCGCACGCCGCACCGCTGCACTTCACACCGCAGCACCCGACGCCGGCCGACGCCAGCGCTCCTGACTTCAACCGAGAGGAGATCGATCTGCAACGCGTGTAATTCGAGGGCCCCGATGATGCCCACACCGACCTCCGGAACCGACGCCTGCGGACGCCGTGTTTTCGGAAGCTCACCGTGAGGTCATCGACGCCCTGCATTTCTGAAAGGTACTGTTTGCGGGTCTTCCCGACACCGTAGTTGACCCGCGGCGCCGCGGTCAGCCAGAACTGTTTGGATTTGTTTGTTCACGACGCCGTGATAGCCCTGGACGGAGCTATCGACATCAAGGAACTGTTTTTAAAGACATTTTGAGAAGTAACTATTTTTGAAGTACTGTACAGTGGATTTTTATCGTATTTGTTCTTGTTTAAAGTATATAAAAATATTGGATATTTTTCTAAACTGGTGTGGTGTCAGTTTGTAGTGCTTACACTGTATTACTGTTGGTTATGTGCAAATGCTTTACACACTGCCTTTAGAATAAGCCTGACTGCTCGTGCCAAGCTACCAAGGGGGTGAGCAGGGGTTATTTTAGGAGTGTAACTCCCTTACCCTGACTAGGAAGAAGGGTCCCTACTTGGACAAAGGTGCAAGCCCTTGCCAACTAGAGATCCCATTTCTAACATTGGTTGACAGCGGTGAGGATAGGACTTGTGTTTGCACTTGACTTACAGTGATTGGTGTGCACTACTACCATATCGCAGACCATTACGTACCACTTACAGGTTCTTTTTCTTTTTGGCCTATTTTTGATCTTGCCAGTTTGAACTTGCTACTTCATCATGCCTGAATCAAGAGCATCATCAGTTGCATCCTGGGAAATTGCCTTTGAGGAGGATAGGTTGGAATCCTACAACAGGAAGGAGTTGAAAGTGATTTGTAAAAACCTGAAAGTCCAAATCAGAGGCCTCACTAGGAAGGAGGAGCTACAAAAGGCGCTGAGGGCCTGGGTAGCAGCCAGACATGCCAGTGGGCAGCCTGGTGATCTCAGTGGAGAGGCGGAGGAGCCTATTCCTAGGATGGATGTGCTTTTGGGAGGGGGGACCCTCCAGGCAAGGCAGCAGTGGCTTGTCCCCAGAGGAGCTGGAGGACAGGCGGGAAGCAAGGAAGTTCGAATTACTGAAACTCAGGATGGAAAGTGAGAGGGAAGACAAAAGAATAGCCATGGAGGAAAGAAAATGATACTAGATCATGAGCTTAAAATGAGAGAGCTGGAGCTGGATTGGGAAGCCGGTAGGGCTTTGTCCAGCCCAGATGGTGGCAGCAAAAGTGTAGTGTCCAGTACTGAGGATGAGGTAGACACACACACAGATTTGGGGCCCTACTTCAAGGAGTGGGTTGACATACACCAAGGGGTTCAGGATTGTGAGGTAACTCCAGTGGTGCTCAGTGTCCCTGAGGTGGATTGGGGAACTGGCACAGGGGATCATATTCCTGGTAGTGGGAGGGACACTCTACTGACTCTAGATGAGAGGTGCAGGGAGAGGGGTTCCCCCATGGTAGAAGCCCTGGTAAGTGAGTATGAAGACCAGCCAGAAGAGTATGGGTTGGGGGACAGCAACAGTCAGACACTGTCTCGCCAGTCTTGTGAGAATGTTGTGGGGTACGTTTCTGAGGCACTGGATGGTTGGGTGAAGGGTAGTTTGATTAACACCTGTGTGGGGCTGTGTGATTCAATTGTTGGAGAGCATAGTTTAAGTCCCTGTTTTCCAGAGCTATGCCAACACCCAGTGGAGTGTGAGTTCTCTGACCCCAGGGAGCTTGCACTGGAGGCAGACCTTTTGGTGGATTCCAGAGGGTCTGGAGAAGCATCTGGGGGTGATCCTGGAGGAAGTGGCTTAGGTATTTCCCAACCAAGAGTGGTGGGAAAGGTTTGTAATAGCCCAGATAGGTCCCGGTGTCATGGGAAGGGTGTAGGGACTCACGTCCTGTCTCTGCGGAGAAGGAGTGAGAATGGGCTGCGGCCCAAGGTGCCCAAAACCCGGTCCCGGAGCCTGGGTGGTTCCAGGAGGGAACCCCAGGTGGGGAGCCTAGACTGTACTGGTAGGCCGTCCGTTGAGGGAGATCTCCTACTGACAGGAGATCCTGGAGCCTCTGTAAACAGAGCTCCAGTGGTTCTGGTGTCTGGCAGTACTGCTCCAGTTGGGAGGGTGCAGAAGTCCAGAGTGAGGGGTGAGAGGGGGATGTGTTCCCCAGTGGGAGAACCAGTGAGTCAGAGGCCAGCCAGAAGGGCTGAGCCTCCTAGCAATGACCATGGTGACACCACTTCTGTCCTGGGGATCTTTGCGCACTGTCAGGTGGACAGTGGTCGGGAGATCTGCGCCAGGCAGACTGTCACGCAACACATGAGTCATGTGTTGCCCTCAGGGGGTTATGCGTGCTCCCAAGGAAGTCCTGGTGCGCCAGGCAGGTGCTCAGCTGCAGGGTTCAGTCCCTGGCTTAGGAGGCCAGGTTCAGGTCCTGCCTGACCTGGAGGGAAGGACGACTGTAAGCAGTGTCCTGACCGGTTTGTCTTCTAGGGGTACCACTCCCGGTGGGAGGGTACAGAACTCTGGAAGGGGGTGCAGAGGGAGGGAGTCCTCGCCTCTGACCCCGGTTCAACCTGAGGGTTTAGATCCAAGGGTGGTGAATCAGTTGCAGGGTCAAGGCCCTGAACTGGTAGAAGAATTGTGTAGGAGGTCTGGTTCCAGCATCCTGACAGTTTTTGGTTCTGGGGGTGCTTCTCCTGGGAGGAGAGGGCCAGACCCCAGAAGGAGAGGTAAGGGGAGGAGAGCCTCGCCCGAGACCTCTGGTGAACCTGAGGGTGCAGACCCTAGGTTGGAGGATCAGTGGTTCTTTAGAACTGCACTGATGAGAGGAAGAGTGGAGTATGGTTACTATGTATCAGGGGTTACTGCCCCCCACTCTGTTAGTTGGCAAAGGCCAGAGACATCTGGATGGCCTAGGGCCTGGTCCTGGCCATCCATTGAGGGTGATCCCCTAGTGTCTAAGGAACTGGGGGGGACTGCTGTAACGAGCCTCCCACCGGTTCCCTTGTCTGGCAGCCCCGCTCCAGTTGGGAGGGGGCATGAGTCCAGAGAAAAGGGTGAGGGGGGGCGCTGTCCCCAGTGGAAGGACCAGTGAATCAGGGGTTGCCCGCTCTGAGGTCAGAGCACCCCAGGACTGACCCTGGTGAGGCCACTTCTGGCCTGGGGGGTCTTCATGCTCTGTCAGGTGGACAGGAGGCTGGAGACCTGCACCAGGGAGACTCTCGCACGACTCATGAGGAGTGTGTTTCCCTTGGGGAGGGTTGGTGTACTCCCCCGGAAGTCCTGGGTTGCCAGGCACAGGTTCAACCTAAGGGTACAGACCATGGGTTGAAGGACCAGGTTCAGGGTGTCAACCCTGACCTGGAGGAAGGGGCGACTGCTAACAGTGCCCCTACCAGTTTGTCTTTTGGGGGTACCGCTCCAGGTGGGAGGGTACAGAGCCCCAGGGAGGAGGACCGGGTGTGGGGGAGGCCACTCCAGTCCCCTGTCCAGCCTAAGGGTACAGACCCTAAGCTGGAATCCCAGTTGCAGGATAGAACCCCTGAACTGGTGGGCGAATTGTGCCGGACACCTGCCACAGGTGCCCTGACAATTCTGGAAGGGGGTACCGCTCCAGGTGGGAGGGTACAGAGCCCCAGGGAGGAGGACCGGGTGTGGGGGAGGCCACTCCAGTCTCCTGTCCAGCTGCCGGGTACAGGCCCGGGGTTGGTGGGTCAGTGTCAGGATGTCATACCTGACCTGACAGGAGGGAGAGTGGACCAAGGGTGCCAGGCACCTGGGGCTACCGCCCCCACTCTCTGACGCCACAGAGGTTAGAGAGCCCTGAGAGGCATAAGGCCTGGGTCTCCCCACTGACAACTGTCGGTAGCCACTGTGGCTTACTGTCCTGGTGGACAGCGTTGCCCCTGAGAGGGGGACAGGAGTCACACCCCGGGGGTGGACTGGGCCACACCACTGTGTTAGCCATGTGGGCACTGTCGGCCTGTTGGGACACATCTGTGAACAAAGTAAGTTTAGGCGCTGCAGAGATGGGGTTCACAGGTGAAGAGAAGGGTACCCCATGGGTCAGCTTAGTGGGCCCTGAGAGTATGGATAGAGGGATCCAACTGGGTTTGGAAAGGCGTAGAACCAGAACGTGCCCCCGCTGTTGTGGGCCAGGTCTATGTTCTATCGCCCCAAGCAGGGAAGTCCATCAAGGAATTGATTAGTCTACCCTGGCTTTAGGCTGGGAGGGGGTTGTGTTAGACTTAGCTTTTTCAGCGGGTTTACCCCCAGACTTTTTGCTTTTTGGCCTCCTCTTTTTGACCCTGTGTGTGTTGGTTTTAGGACTCTGGGCACTTTACCACTGCTAATCAGTGCTAAAGTGCATATGCTCTCTGTGTAAAGTGTGTTATGGATTGGTGTTTCCATGATTGGCCTATTTGATCTATGTGTCAGTCCCTTGTAAAGTGCACTGAGAGTGCCAGGGCCTATAGATCAAATGCTGTTGGTGGGCTGCAGCACTGGATTGTGCCACCCACGCAAACAGCCCGTAAAGTGTAACTCTGGCCTGCCATTGCAGAGCCTGTGTGCAGCCTGGGGCTGCCTTGTCGACTTGGCAAGTGCACACACTTGCAAGTCCCTAAACCTTCCCTTTTCTACATGTTAGTCTCCCCTAAGGTAGGCCCAAGGTACCCCTGTGGGCAGGGTGCATTGTATGTGAAAGGTAGGACATGCCCTGGTGTGTGTGGCATGTCCTGATAGTGAATTACAGCCTATTTCGTTTTTCACTATTGCAAGGCTACCTGTTCCCCATAGGCCAGAATGGGCAGTTTTGATTATTACAGCTTATAATCCTAACTGACCCAGGGAACATGGTAGAAATTCGAGTTTAGTATGCCTGGACTCAGAATGATAAAATGCATCTTTTAGTGAAGTTGGTTTTAACATTCTGTGTTTCAAAATACCACTTTTAGAAAGTGGGTATTTTCTTGTCTAACCATCCAAGCCTGCCTCTGCTAGGTTGTGTATTCCTTGTCTGGAGTGTGAGTGACAGGGGCTGGGGGATGCCAGGAGACAGGGTGAGTCAGCACAGGGCTGAATAGCAAGATCTACATGTAGATGGGTGGGAGGAGATGCACCTGGGACCTGAATAGGGCTGGGCCTTCCCTCCACAATGCTGGCTCCACCTCCTGTGGTGCGTCTGATGTCCCTGGCCTGCACTGTGAAAGGAAAGAAGGAGACTTGTCAACAAAGTGCTCCAGGACTGACCAGAACTGGTTTGGACTCTTTGCCTTCAGAGAACAAAGAGAAATTGAGGATAAAAAGGGGGACCCAAACCCCAGAAAATTAGAACTCTTTTGGATCAAGAAGACTGCCAAGAAGAAGAGCTGGAGAAGCTGTGAGGAGGAACTACCACTTTGCTGTGTGCTTTGCTGTGTTGGCCTGCAGTGGCTGCTTCTGTCTTGGGCAGTGAAAGGACTGGAACTGAACTTTCTGCAATCTACTTTGTGAGTGTCTCCAAGGGCTTGAGGTAGAGCTTGCCCCCTGTTCAAGAAGTCTCAGGAACAGCAAAGACTTCAAGTTCTTCTGCCCTCAGCACTGGGGACTGTGTGTTTTGTGCTGCAACAGAAGAAAAGCAACTCGACGACGTCGACGACGCCGCTGCTGACTCCGTGTCCCGACGGCACCGCAGAGGGCACCGCCGCAACGCCGCACCGCGACCCTGGTCTCACCGACGACGCCTGCTGATGCCGCCACCGAGCCGCTTCTTGCACCGCGACCTGTGGGCACCGCACTCCACACCGCCTCGCTTCACGACGACTCCGTGGCCTTCCCGATGACTCCGCTCCACGCCGGACTCGATGCCGCTGCTTGCACCGTGGTTCGGGGGCACCGCTCATAAGTTACACGATGCACCGCCCTCATCCCGCACCGCAGCCTTGGCCCACCGACGCCGGTGCCATCGACTCCAGTTCGTCAGCCGACGACAGCGCTGCAGCTACGACGATGCCGCTGCTGCACCGTGACCTGCCAGCACCGCGACGAGCACCGCCTTCATCTCACACCGTGACCCTGGTCTCACCAACGATGCCATCCGATGCCGCCACCGAGCCGCTGCTCGCACCGCGACCTGAGGGCACTGCACGCCGCACCGCTGCACTTCACACTGCAGCACCCGATGCCGGCCGACGCCAGCGCTCCTGACTTCAACCGAGAGGAGATCGATCTGCAACGCGTGTGACTTCGAGGGCCCCGACGACGCCCGCACCGACCTCCGGAACCGACGCCTGCGGACGCCGTGTTTTCGGAAGCTCACCGCGAGGTCATCGACGCCCTGCATTTCTGAAAGGTACTGTTTGCGGGTCTTCCCGACACCGTAGTTGACCCGCGACGCCGCGGTCAGCCAGAACTGTTTGGATTTGTTTGTTCACGACGCCGTGATAGCCCTGGACGGAGCTATCGACATCAACTATGCCAACTAGAGATCCCATTTCTAACAATATAAAACTGCAAAAAACCAAAAAACCAAAAAATAAAAAGTGTTTTGCACACTTCTGTCATTGGGCTATACGTGGGCTACATCTGGGTGATATTTGTGCTACATTTGGGCTCTTTTGTCTCTGGTGGCCATCTTGGGAGACTTATTTGTTATGAAGTTTCCTAATTTCCTCATTTACTGCAGTCTCCTCAGTAGTAAATACTTTCAGTTTTTTACTTTGATTCCATCAAGAAGGCATTCAGATGTGTCACACATTTGCCATAAATTCAGAATGTTAGCACTCTAGTTGCTCATTAGATCACTGTAGTAAAGCTACTGCTCACCATGGAAGTCTGCTGCTGGTATTGAAAGTGCATGTTTCAGTCTGCATGTCAGAATATTTTAATGAAATAGAAGAGGATTTCAGAAGTCACTCAAAATGTGCCCTAATTCTTTTTTTCTGCAGCACTAATCACAATTTCTATGGCAAAATGAACCCCCTCATTTGGTTCCTTTTTAAATTAAATGTTTTAAGTGTTACCACTTTATTCCAATCAAGATGGCTTCAGGTGTGCCATACTTTTGTCATAAGTAAGACTGTTAGCGCTCTAGTTGTTCTTTAGAACACTCTGGGAAGCTGCAGTAGAATACAAAGGAATCAACTGACGGTCTCTGCCCTTGTTGGATGTACATGTTTTACTGAGAATGTCAGACTTCATTCTCACATGACTGAGAAAGATAATGTGAATTTACAGAAAGTATGCTCTCATTTTAGCTTCTAGATCACCTTTCAAACCTCTATGGGAAAAGTATGAGAAAATAATTTTCTCTCAAACATGATTCATGATATCCCAGCAGAAGGCTTTTTCACAGGGTAAAATCACCTTAGAACACACCACAATTCCTAAAATTAGTTTGGTACCATCAACAAATGATTTATAATGTAACTAAAGTCTTATCACCCTTTATACGTTCTCCTTTTGGTGACCCTCAAAACCTTCCATTCACTACAATGCATTTTAATGGAGTGCTATCATGTATATTGGTCCCAAGATGGCTGCCAACACTTCTTGGATGAAGTGCTGACAGTCAATCAGATCTCACGATGAGATGTGTGGTTAGGCTCTGCCCAGATATATACATTTCTTTTTCCTTTAATATTTAAACAACTACTGAACAGATTTACACCATTTAAAAAAAGGGCGCTTTCTGAACCAAGAGCTATGTTTTTGCCAAATTTGGTGTAATTCAGTTCAGCAGTTCGGGCTGTAGCCTTGTCTAAAGTTTCCTATGGAAATTAACATGTGGAAAACGTGTTTGGGACCCCCCCTTTTTCTCGGTCCCTGCTTGACGAATCCCCCCGAAACGTTCAAAACAGGAGCTGACCGGAGCGCCCCATTAGTTTTGAAAATTTCGCGAAGATTCGTCAAACGGCACCAAAGATATTGGCAAAAGAAAAAATGCTTTTTGAATAGAAACAAGGTCCTAACTATAACTACCTACTGGCGACCGCCAGTAGGTAATATATATATAGATATATATATATATATACCTACTGGCGGTCGCCAGTAGGTAGTTATAGTTAGGACCTCGTTTCTATTCAAAAAGCGCTTTTGTTTTCCCAATAACTTTGGCGTCGTTTGACGAATCTTCGCGAAATTTTCAAAACTAGTGGGGCGCTCCAGTCAGCTCCTGTCTTGAAAGTTTCGGTGTGATTCATCAAGCGGGGGCTGAGAAAAAAGGGGAGTCCCAAAACGCGTTTTCCCCATGTAATTTTCCATAGGAAACTTTAGACAAAGCTACAGCCCGAACTGCTGAACGGAATTACACCAAATTTGGCAAAAAGGTTGGTCTTGCTTCAGAAAGAGCCCTTTTTGTTAAATGGCGTAAATCCGTTCAGTAGTTCCTGAGAAATTTAAAAAAGAAAAAGTTTCGATATCTGAGCACCGAGGAGGGTTCGCGAACCCTCCTGAGCACGAGCTGAATTCTGATTGGCTGCCAACACTCCAAACCAGGAAGTGTTGGCAGCCATCTTGTGACTCGGTAACCGAGTCACAAGAAATCAGAAAAAAAAACATGAAAAAGAAGAAAAGGGGGCAGGGTAGAAACACCCTGACCCCCTAGGCCTGCTCAGGGGGTACCACAAGGACCCCCAGGGCCAAAAAAAGCATTTTTTTTTTTTAAACGGCAGAATTCGCGTTGGGGTCGCGAATCCTGCCGTAACATTTTTAAAAAAACGAAGCGCGGGCTCCCTACAAGAAGGACTTGTCATATCAGGCCCCACCCCCTCCCTGCACCACTGTGCAAACGCGCCTGCTGGTGCGTTGTAAGTTGGGGGATTAAGTCCCCTTGAATCTTAAGGGTGCCTGGGGGCCAACTAGCCCACCAGGTACCTCCAGTAAGCACCACAGAGCTGCGTTGCAGAGTGGTGTAAAAAGGGGCATGGCCTCAGACCACCTCTCTGCAACGCAGCTCTGTGGTGCAAACTGGAGGTACCTGGTGGGCTAGTTGGCCCCCAGGGACCCTCAGTATTCAAGGTGAATTAATTCCCCAACTAACAACGTGCCAGGGGGCGCGTTTGCAGTGTGGTGGAGAAAGGGGGCGTGGCCTCCGGCTAGATGCCGGTTTTTTTAAATATTTTTTTTACAAGGGGGGCTGTCTGGCCCCCCTTCTTTTACATTTTTGGTGCCCTGGGGACCCCATCTCCCAGGGCCTGACCCCTTTTTATTCATTTAAAAAAAAAAAAATCGGGAAGGGGGCCGTGTGGCCCCCCTCCCGAGGCCAATTTCGCCCCGGGGACCCCATCCCCCGGGGCATGGCCAGTCATTTTTTTTTTTTTAATTCTTTGGAGGGGGGCCGCGTGGCCCCCCTCCTCAGGCCAATTATGGCTCCGGGGACCCCATCCCCCAGGGCCGGCCTTTCTTTTATTTAATTTTTTTCACAGGGGAGAGGGGGCCGCGTGGCCCCCCTCCCGGGCCACTTCTGGCCCCGGGGACCCCATCCCCCGGGGCCTGGCCATTCCATTGGGGACCGTGGGGGGAGCCCCAATGCCCCCACGGTCCCGCCGTCTCCCCGCCTCCTGCGGGAGCCGGCATTGCTTTTCCACAAGGGGAGCTGCTGACATGCATCACACGAGCTTGATCACATGTGCAAATTTATTTAAACTCACTCCATGACATGACGCGTTTCGGTCACATCATGTGACCTTCATCATATATATATATATATATATTCACTGAAAAAACCATAGGTTTTAGGGACAGTTATAGTTAGTTGGACATTTCACTCGTACAAAACCCGTGAAATTCCCCGTTATAGTTAGTTCAGCTAACTATAACTTGCGCCCCGCAATGCACTGCTGATGACGTCACATATTACATCACTCATGACATGGTCAGTGACATCACTGATGACATCACTGATGACATCTCAAATGACATCACTGATGACATCATGCAGTGACTGTGTGTTTCTCTAAAGTTTAAATATTTTTAATATATATCGGAAAAGACGTATTGAAGAATGAGTGGGTGTATAAGTGTCTGTATGGATGATTTAGTAGGTGCGTGACTGACTCTATAAGTGAGTGATTTAACGTATCTTACTGAATGCATGGGTTAGTGACTAAACTGGGTGAATGTCTGTATCTGTCTGTTGCTGTGTAAGTGACTGCATGTGTTTGTGAATAGCTACATGAGTGTGTATATGAGTTATTGAATGGTTGTCTGAGTATGTGTATGGGTGCCTGAGTGTTTGTGTGGGAGGGGTGTGTGCGACTCTGTGTATAGATGTGTGAGTGGGTGATTCACTGGGTGGATGGTTTCAAGAGTGCATCTGTGATAGACTGTATTGGTGGGTAAGTGTGTGTAAGAGTGTGTTAGTGAGTGAATGTATGTCCCAGTGGTACATGTGTGAGTAACTACATATGTGAAAGGCAGTATATATGTGTGTTGGAGTATATAAATAGCTATAAGCGAGAGTGAGTGATTGTGATAGTGGCTGTATGGATGAGTGTGTGCTTGTATCAGTGATTGTATAAGAGCGTAACAATGTGCTAGTATTTGTATGATTAAGTGAGCTGGTGTGTGTATAACTGTAAAGGTGAGTAAATGGCAGTGTGTTTAATTATTTGCATGACTGACTAGGTGTGTGAGTTCCTCTATGGATGAGTGGCGGTGTTTGAGTGTCTATATAGGAGTAAGAGTGCATATGATAGTCCTGTACTGAGTGACCATAAGTATGAGTGACTGTACGGGTGAGTGAGTGGATGTGTGTGTGTAGACCTAAGAATCAGTGAGTGGGTATGTAGTTATTGGTGTTGGAGTGTCTATGGTTTTGCGAATGGCAGTCTGTAATTTAGAGTGGGTGTATCAAAGGTTATATTAGGGTGTGAGGAGGTGCATCAGATTATCACGTGGATGATGTCATCAGTGATGTCATCAGTGATGTCACTGACCATGTCATGAGTGATGTAATATGTGACGTCATCAGCAGTGCATTGCGGGGTGCGAGTTATAGTTAGCTGAACTAACTATAACGGGGGAATTTCACGGGTTTTGTACGAGTGAAATGTCCAACTAACTATAACTGTCCCTAAAACCTATGGTTTTTTCAGTGAATTTCAAAGGTTTTTAAATGCTAATTTCTAACTATAACGTGTCTGAAACCTATGGTTTTTTCTGTGAATTTCAAAGGTTTTTTAAATGCTAATTTCTAACTATAACGTGTCTGAAACCTATGGTTTTTTCAGTGAATTTCAAAGGTTTTGTAAATGACAATTTTTAAATGTATTAATTGTTATATTTATTTTTTTGATAGTGATTTACTACATTTTTTTAAACTATTTATTTTTAGATATTTTATTTATTAAATTACATTGTAATTACATTATACATCACATTACAAAATATACTTTCTCAGAATGAATTACTTTAGTTTAAATAGTTTGCAAATAGGCAATAGAGTTTTAAGTACAGTAGTTACAGTTGTTGCAATGGGCAACACAATTTCAAACACAATGCAACATTGACCTCAATGTGAATTTCTAGTTAAATGCAATTAGTTACTTTATGGATTACTTTTCTAACTACAGGACTGGATCCTAGATTCAGTCCTGGGACATCTCCTGTA
Source organism: Calotriton arnoldi (assembly GCA_963921515.1). Classification (NCBI taxonomy): domain Eukaryota; kingdom Metazoa; phylum Chordata; class Amphibia; order Caudata; family Salamandridae; genus Calotriton; species Calotriton arnoldi. The sequence goes on along the minus strand of CAWUFW010003872.1, from coordinate 954,551 downwards.
AACTGTTGAGTAAAAGCGTTTTGGTTACAGTAGTGATTTTTAAGGAATATTATTGTATTTTAAAAGTTGACACTTAGAAACTTTTTCACATAGAATCACCAATGTTATCCTAGGGGAGGAAATTCACTTAGCAGGTAAGTAGTGTTATCGTTACTTTTTCTTACTCAGTGTTGGATCCTGGATCCAGCACTGGTGCATCTCCTGTAAACAGTTGAAAGAATGCGTTTAAGTCATACAGGCGATTTTTAAGGAATATTTGTAATTTGTGAAAATCGACACTTTGAAACTTTTCTGCTGAAAACCAGACAATGGATTCCTATGGAAGGAAATATAAGTTACTGGTAAGTACGGTTAGAATTACTTTTCAGGGTCAGTGCTGGGCTAAAAGATGCAGCACTGGGTTCTCTCCTGATAACAGGTGAGTAAATCGGAATTCGTAGTTCGGTTGATTTTAGAGGAATATTATAAAGTTCCAAAACTCCACACTTAGAAGAATTTCCAAGTGAAACCAGTCAATGTTAGCCTATGGAAGGAAATTCAAGTTGCTGGTAAGTACGGTTAAAATTACTTTTCAGGATCAGTACTGGGCTGAAAGATGCAGCACTGAGGTCTCTCCTGATAACAGGTGAGTAAATCGGAATCCGTATTTCGGCTGATTTTAGAGGAATATTATAAAGTTCCAAATCTGCACACTTAGAAGAATTTCCAAGTGAAACCAGTCAATGTTAGCCTATGGAAGGAAATTCAAGTTACTGGTAAGTACGGTTAGAATTACTTTTCAGGACCAGTACTGGGCTGAAAGATGCAGCACTGAGGTCTCTCCTGATAACAGGTGAGTAAATCGGAATTCGTATTTCGGCTGATTTTAGAGGAATATTTGCACAATGGTGAATTGAGGGGGCAGGGCCTGAGGTGACATCTGTGCAAACGCGCCCGTGGCGCGTTTTGAGTTGGGGGATTAAGTCCCCTTGAATCATGAGGGTCCCTGGGGCCAACTAGCCCACCAGGAACCTCCAGTATGCGCCAGGGGCTGCGTTGCAGAGACGTGTACAGAGGCCACACCCCTTTTACACCTCTCTGCAACGCAGCTCTGTGGCGCTTTCTGGACGTACCCGTTGGGCTAGTTGGCCCCCAGGGACCCTCAGGATTGTAGGGGATTTAATTCCCCATCTTAAAACACGCCACGGGGCCTGTTTGCACACATGTCACCTGAAGCCCCGCCCCTCCCTTCACCACTGTGCAAACGCGCCCCGTGGCGCGTTTTAAGTTGGGGGATTAAGTCCCCTTGAATCCTGAGGGTCCCTGGAGTCCAACTAGCCCACCATGTACTTCCAAAAGCGCCACAGAGCTGCATTGCAGAGAGGTGTAAAAGGGGCGTGGCCTCTGTACACCTCTCTGCAACGCAGCCCCTGGCGCATACTGGAGGTTCCTGTTGGGCTAGTTTGCCCCCAGGGACCCCCAGTATTCAAGGGGAATTACTTCCCTTCTCAAAACGCGCCAGGGGGCGCGTTTGCAGACTGCTGCAGGGAGGGGGCGGGCCTCCGGCACAATGCCGGTCTTTTTTTTTTTTTTTTTGATTGGGAGGGGGGGCTGCGTGGCCCCCCTTCCCTCAGCCACTTTTTGCCCCGGGGACCCCATCCCCCGGGGCCTGAGGAGTTTTTTGTTTTTTTTAATAAAATTTAAAAAAACGGGAAGGGGGCCGCGTGGCCCCCCTTCCCTGGGCCTGTATTGGCCCCGGGGACCCCAACCCCCAGGGCATGCCCTCTTTTTTTAAATGTTTTAATATGTGGAGGGGGCTGCGTGGCCCCCTCCTCAGGCCATTTAAGGCCCCGGGGACCCCATCCCCGGGGCCGGCCTTTCCTTTTTTTCTTTTTTTAAATTTTTGTTTTTTTGTTTTTGGGGAGGGGGGCCGCGTGGCCCCCCTCCCGGGCCACTACTTGCCCCGGGGACCCCATCCCCTGGGGCTGGCCCTCTCCGTTGGGGACTGTGGGGGGGTCCCCAATCCCCCCACAGTCCCGCCGGCTCCCCGCGTCCCTTGGGAGCCGGCATTGCTTTTCCACATGGGGAGCTGCTAACATGCAGCTCCCCGTGTGGAAAAGCAATTAGCTTTGGATATTGGAAGCGAGAGCAGGTTTCCCTGCTCTCTCTTCCAATATCCAAAGCAGTTTGCTATGACAGGAAGGGCTCCAGGAGGGGGGGCCGCGTGGCCCCCCCTTGAATTGCACAGCCCCGGGGAGGTGGTGGTCCCCTGGGCTCTGGGGGTCCGTAACGGACCCCCACATTTATTTTCTATGTGCCCCGGGGAGGTGGTGGTCCCCGGGGCATGTGGGGGGGCTGGAGCCCCCCCACACGTTATTTAAAATTTTAAAAAGAAGCCCCGGGGGTGGCTGTCCCCGGGGCTGCGGGAGGGCAGGAGAGCCCTCCCGCACCATTTTTTATTAAGCCCCGGGGGTGGCAGTCCTCGGGCTTGGGGGCCTTAGAGGCCCCCATATAAACAATAAACCCACCCCCCGCTTGCCCCCGGGACTTGGGCCACCCGGGGGCAAATTTGCATCAAAGCGCGGGAGACCGCGCTTCAATTTTTTTTTTTCCGGCAGGATCTGCGCACCCTGAGCGCATCCTGCCGATTTAATTAAAAAAAAATGCTTTTTTCTGCCCAGGGGGTCCTTGTGGGACCCCCTGAGCAGACCTAGGGGGTCAGGGTGTTTCTACCCTGCCCCCTTTGTGCGTTTTGCGCACTTGTTTCTGTCCCTCGGTTCTACCGAGGGACAAAATGGCTGCCAACACTTCCTGATTTGGAGTGTTGACAGCCACTTGAAAGCCAATTAACATGCAGCTCGTGATCGGGACGGTGCGCGCAGGGTGCGCACAGGGTGCGCGAATCCGACGCGGCCATAGATATATATGTGATTTTCATTTTGATTTTCACAGGAACTACTGAACGGATTTACACCATTTAACAAAAAGGGTTCTTTCTGAACCAAGAACTACCTCTTTGCCAAATTTGGTGTAATTCCGTTCAGCAGTTCGGGCTGTAGCCGTGTCTAAAGTTTCCTATGGGAAAATGAATGGGGAAAACACGTTTTGGGACCCCCCTTTTTTCTCGGCCCCCGCTTGACGAATCACCTTGAGACTTTCAGGGTAGGAGCGGACCGGAGCGGGCCATAAAGTTTGAAAATTTCGCGAAGATTCGTCAACCGACGCAAGAGTTATTTCAAATAGAATGTCGCGGATTTCCTATGGAAAATAGGTCCTAACTATAACTATCTACTGGCGACCGCCAGTAGATAATATATATATATATCCAAGCTCCCTGAGCACCAGCCTGTTGCACTCACGAACGGTGCATGCCACGGCGGGGGTGCACCCGCCTACGTATTCAGTTCCTGCTCCGCTAGGTAATCGTAGCTTTCACAGATGACAGCACTCACGGGGGCGAGTTCCAAGTTTGATTCACAAAGAGAACTCGGGGCGCACAGACACGTTTCGGCAACCGCCTTTGTCGATGTTTGCACGAAAACGCCATGGCCGCCATTTTTTTATATGTACATACAACCAATGTCATTACGTGTATCCACTTCATCGAAACAGTAAACGGACCAATGATACAGAGCATTGTCCACCAGGCACCATATATCCGCCATCTTAGGATGTCAACAACGGAGTGTGAATACAGTGTATATCTATCATATATCACCACCCCAATGACGAGATCGTATCACTGTGCTTGTATTTGCTGGTGCATCCAGACTTCCTAATTAAGCCCTATATGGGCCGCACAAATTCCTGGAATTCAAAATGAATACATGGGACAAATGCAAAGTTTCTCATATCGCCCTGGATGGGCTACGGACCGACATTTGAATCGTACTGGATAAGACATATTGTAATTCCACAATATCGCGACTATAAAGGCAGTCATACGCATGTAACTATTTAGTTATTAATGTTTCAGATATAGCATTACTTTGGACCAGAATCAATATTCTATTACAAAAGGAACAACACATGAAAACCTACGAGAAAAGAATGTTAATCATCTAAGTGTACTGCTAATTCCTCACTGCTGTTCAGGCCATGGGGACTTTTACACTGCAGATCAATAATGTACCGGGATTCTAAACGTCTCAGCCTTTGAATCCTATCTCCTCCTCTCGGACTGACTGGTACATGGTCCAGGCAATAGTATGTTAATAAATCTCTGTTGTGGTTGTGATGTTGATTAAAATGCCTCGCAATAGGATAGGCCTCATCAGCATTAGCAATTGCCCTCATATGTTCGAGTATGCGAATCTTCGCAGGGTGGATAGTGCTTCCGATATAACGGAGTCCACATGGGCATACCAAACAATACACAATGTAGGGGGTCGTGCAGGTTAGGAACTTCATAATTCTTTTAGATTTGATTAACCCCTGAATATTGTAAGACAGCACACGTTTGCTTTTTTTACACGCCCTATAACTGTCAGAAAGAAGTGTGCCAGTTTTTCTTCAATATACGTTTTAACTGTCCAGCATTGTCCGAAAATGTATTGATCAATCTAAACATGCCCTCATTAGTCTTGTTGTTTTCTTTTCTTTTGGACCTATTTTGCTCAATGAGTAACTCCCCTCTTCTGATGGAGTTTACTCTCTGTAAGGCCTGTGAGAAGACGGCATCACTATATCCCCTGACTTTGAATCGTTTCATACTTTCTTCTGCAGCCATCTTAAATTCCTGATCCCTCGTGTTGTTCCTCCGCACTCTCAACAGTTCCCCATATGGGATGCTGTCGATGAGTGTCTTGGGGTGGCCACTCGTGGCATGCAGAATGGAATTTCCTACGGTGGATTTACAATAAAGCTTAGTGTGTAATTCACCATCTGTCACATAAACATTGAGATCTAGGTAATTAACTGTCTGAGTGCTCACTTCCCCTGTAAATCTTAAATTGATGTTATTGGAGTTCAACACCTCTATATATTTATAAGCCAACTCTGGAGATCCCCTAAAGACAATAAAAAGATCGTCAATATAGCGATGCCATGCTATAATTCTGTTCGTCCAGCATCCCATATGGGGAACTGTTGAGAGTGCGGAGGAACAACACGAGGGATCAGGAATTTAGGTTGGCTGCAGAAGAAAGTATGAAACGATTCAAAGTCAGGGGATATAGTGATGCCGTCCTCTCACAGGCCTTACAGAGAGTAAACTCCATCAGAAGAGGGGAGTTACTCATTGAGCAAAATAGGTCCAAAAGAAAAGAAAACAACAAGTCTAATGAGGGAATGTTTAGATTGATCACTACATTTTCGGACAATGCTGGACAGTTAAAACGTATATTGAAGAAAAACTGGCACACTCTTCTTTCTGACACAGTTATAGGGAAGGATTTACCACCGAACCCCCTAGTTACTTTTAGAAAGGCTAGATCATTACGTGATATCTTGGTCCATAGTTATCAAGGTATAGAAAGACCCAGGTCGACCCTGAGAACGCTCAATGGATTTTTTCCGTGCGGAAAATGTAAGGCGTGTAAAAAAAGCAAACATGTGCTATCTTACAATATTCCGGGGTTAATCAAATCTAAAAGAATTATGAAGTTCTTAACCTGCATGGCCCCCTACATTGTGTATTGTTTGGTATGCCTGTGTGGACTCCGTTATATTGGAAGCACTATCCACCCTGCGAAAATTCGCATACTCGAACATATGAGGGCAATTGCTAATGCTGATGAGGCCTATCCTGTTGCGAGGCATTTTAATCAACATCACAACCGCATCAGAGATTTATTAACATACTATTGCCTGGACCATGTACCAGTCAGTCCGAGAGGAGGAGAGGTGTATATATATATACACAAAACAAAGATACGTCTCACTCCAGGAGTTTGTTTAAGCAGATTTCTTTATTGATACCACTAACACCAATGCGTTTCGACTTTGCAGTCTTGATCACAGTTGGGTGAGTCCTACCTTGATAACATTTAAATATGCAACACCCATATGAGCCCATAATGAGGCATTATAGTTCATCATAATTAAAACAAAATATATCCTGACTTTTTTTTATATATATGACCACTACATCACTTCAAGGACAATTTATATAAAGTTTATATACAAAGGTGATCATAGATTTAAGTGCAATGGGATCCTTTGGCTGTTTAAATTAGAGGCTAGTCAAGGCTAAGTGCCCTATACTAATATCATAGTATATTAGATAAAGAACATAAGTAGTTTTTCAATCATATGTTCGTAGGATATCCAATAATCAAAATCTGTTGCAATTGACATGGAAATTTAACTATTGACATATAGTAGATATGTATTATTATGGCTGAGAGCCAATTCCTTTCCCCTTGTGGGAAAATTGTCAATCATATTCAGAAAATATGTCCTGTTAATGTTCCACATATCCTGTCTTCTTTTTATGCAGTGGATTGAGCTGATTCAATTATACTTCTAGATGACTTGTTCTCATATTTTCTTCAAAGATCTCAATATCCTTTACGTCTGGAAAAGTTCCTTCTGTTTTAAATAAATATTATGTCTAGATTTGTTGAGCTCAATCAGTAGCATATCAGAATTTTTGGCTACTCCTGATAGTTTGAAAATGTTTATGACCAATATGGTGCCAGTGAATCCTAAATATAGAGCAAGCATGTTGTGAGATTTTTCTTGTGGAACTATCACATATAGTTAGTATTCACAGATGAACATGTAACTCTGTCGGCATTCAGGCCTTGTAGCTGTTTTATCCGGAATTGTATTATCATACATGACTCCAAGCGTCTCAGTTTCTGTGTTCTATATCCCCTTCTCTCTTGTATAGGAACATGTGCTCTTCCATAATATTTGATGTTCTGCCATGTGTAGCCTTCATGGATTTTCAAATGTTTGGTCATGGCATAGTTGGTATCCTTATTTTGTATTGCTCTTATGTGATCCAGTATTCTTTTTTTGAGGGGGCAAATAGTGCTGCCTATATACTTAAGGCCACAGTCTCATTCAATCATGTATATTACATGATTAGTTTCACAAGTGATCTTATGATTGATTGCAAAGATCATCCCTTTAAAGTCCACGAGTTGTTTGATATTTTTGCTAATTTTACACGCCTTACATTTTTCACATTTGGTAAAGCCTTTCTGAAAATCAGTCAACCACGACTTATTTCTTGATCTTGAAAAATTACTTTTACTAATTTGTCTTTAAGAGATGGCACCTTCCGAAATGATACATCTACTTTAGTACCTACAATAGCTCCAATGTTTGGATCTTTTTTCAGGACATCCCAGTATTTGTTCATTATTTTCATTATAGAATCTTTCTCTTTGCTGTAAGTCATAATTAGTCTTATTTTTTTATTTTTAGTGTCTCTGTTAGGCCGTTTGTTATTGCTTGATAATGTTTCCAATCTTGAGGTAATTGTTGCTTGTTTTCTTCCATGTTTTATATCATGCATTTTATATTTCCTCTGTTTGAATTTCATTTCAGTCTCATTTGCTTTAAGCTCAAATTCCTGATCGTCTGAACAATTCCTTCTCATCCGCAGGAATTCACCATATGTAATGCATTTCATTTGAGGTTTCGGGTGAAAACTGGTTCCATGCAAAAGGCTATTTGTAGCTGTAGGTTTTTGATAAATTGTAGTTTTAATTTGGTTTTGTCAATGTATACATGTAGAGCCTAAAATTGTACTGCAGTTGTACTGACATTACAAGTAAACGATAATCCAATGTTGTTTTTGTTTAAGATGGTGAAATACTCCTTAAACTCACTTTCAGTGCCATTCCACATGATAAACAAGTCGTCTATATAACAAAGCCAAAGATGTATTCTTTCAGTAAATTTCTCGTTCCCTTCTCCCCAAGCTATGGTTCTCTCCCATCATCCCATGGTGAGTTTCGCATAGCTTGGAGAGAAAGAAACCCCCATAGCAGTTCCGCAGATTTGTGAATAGAACTGCCGATCAAAAAGGAAAATGTTGTTCCGTAGAAACAGTTCCATCATTTCCAACAATAATTCAGAGTGTTTTAAATATTGCATGTTCCTTTGTGCCAGGAAATACTTTGTCGCTTTCAAGCCCACCTCATGACTTATGGAGGTATAAAGGGACGTCACGTCAATAGTGACTAATAACAGACCAGTTTGCCATTCAATGCCTGCCAAATTCTTTAAAACGTCACCTGTATCTTTGATATAGGAATTGAGTGTAGTCACCGTTGGTGCAAGAAAATGATCTACATACAAAGAAACATTTTCAAATAATGAGCCACAACTTGAGATTATCGGTCTCCCCAGTGGATTTATCAGGTTTTTGTGAATTTTTGGAAGGAAATACATAGTTGGAAAGATGGAATTCTCATTTGTAAGGAATTTTGCTTCTTCATTTATTGATCCTTCATTAAACCATTTTCTTATCTTATGATTTAATATCAGGGTTAGGTCATTTATAGGATTCAAACTCAGTTTTCTGTAGTTTTTGACATCATTTAATTGTCTTTTAGCTTCTTTTGTATATTGTGTTTGTCCATAATGACTATATTTCCTCCCTTATCGGCTAGTTTTATTTCAATCAAGTCGTTTCTCATAAGCTCATTCAATGCTATCCTTTCTCCATTTATTAAGTTCTCTTTTTTCTTGTGTGACACCTGATTTTTCATTTTCTCCAAGTCTGATATGACCAGATCAAAATATGTGTCAATCCTATTTCCAGATGTAAGCATCGGGCAGAATTTTGATTTCCTTTTGAATTCTGTATAGTTATGTCCAATTGTGTTGATCCCTAGGTCGTGTAATACTTGGCTTTCCGTGACTTCATTTTCTTGTAGGTCAAACATAAGCTCATATGTAGTTATAACATCCAGTAGTTGGTCTATGTGTAGGTCAGTTTCCGGAATATTTACTTGTTTCTGAATGTTTGTGTTACTTTCTTTTCTGGCAAAAAACTTTGAAAGTTTGTTTTCTGATAAATTTGTATATGTCTATTTTGGTTTCTGTATAATCATGATGTTTCGCGGGGCAGAAGGTTAGGCCTTTGTTTAGAAGGTTGATTTGTTCTTGATTCACTTGTATGCTTGACAGGTTGATGATAAGATTCTTATCCATTGTATAATTCATTTTTTCTGCCTGTTCCGTAGAGGATACTTGTCTATTTTTCCCACATCCTCTCCTGATTTTTCTTCTCTTGTGCGGCTTGATGATCTTCCCCTCCCTTGTCCCCTTCCACGGCCTCTCCCCTTGCCTCGGCCCCTTCCTGGTCTCTGATCTATGTTAGAGTCATTTCATTTCCTCTAAAAAAGTAGTCTTTCTTGGTCCCCGAGGATTTGGTTCTCCTTCACTTGCGTCAGTGTCTGACTAACTTACTGTAGTGTCTGATTCATTGGCAGCTGGTTTCTGACTTATTTGTTGTTTTAATGAATCAAACCTTTCTGCAAATGTTAAAATAGTACCCACTTCATAGCCTCTTTCATCACGTCTGAATTTACGTTGTTTTCTTTCTTCAATTTCAATTTCATGTCTATCTAGTCTGGCATCCATTTCTGCCCTGAGTTGTTTCTCTTCTCTGTATATACACATATATTCCAGACAACCCTTCTTTAAGAAGAAAACGGTCGCACTCACAGGTCAGTCATTATTCTTTAATTTCCAAAATTGAAATTCATACGGGCCAAATCCAAAGAAAGCCCCAACGCGTTTCGGTCTCACAGAGACCTTGTTCACAGGTGCATTTACAGTGCATCAAAGTCAATTAAATGCATTGTTGTTCAATGTGATTACAGTCACTTCCTGTTTACACCACATGTCTTTATGGGAGATGTATCGCTAAACTAAGTTCATTTATTTGACCATTTTAAATGGACATAGGATTGTGTAAAAACTAATAAAACTGGGGAAAGTGCAGTTCATCATTCATTTAAAAATTCTGTCTATGAGTTTTTGAACAAGCCAACCTAGAGTTGTAAATTAATCTGATCAAAAGGTGCGCAATTCATTTAGAGACTGAGGATATCATCTTTTTCTATTTCAAATGGCAATATATATGCATTACTGCTCTCAATTGCAATTCTGTGGTATAAAAATAAGTACATCCCTCTGGTGGGTATAACTAAAATAATAGTGACGTAATTCTTTAACAGTTATTGTATACACGCTTTTTAACCTCCAGTGGGTATATGTATTTACAGTCATTGCGATTTAGTAAATACATTTATTTATTCATCCTTTCTAAAGTGACGTTGTGCTTGTAACATTTAAGTCTTTGTTTATCAAATGTATGATTAGTTCTTCTTGCATTATTCTTGCTCCTGTTTCAATGAGACAGTGTAGTGATAAAAAAAATAGTTGATATTTGGGGCAAGCAAAATTTCATTTATAGGTGTGTATAAAGTTCTTCATCCTGATTCAGGCCATGTGGTGTGTAAGTACGTAGATCCAGAATGTGACTGGACTCTCTTTGTCTAAGCTTTCGTTCTCTGTCCCCACCTCTTTCATGGCATTCCACAATCTCAAGTGCAAAGAATTTCAACATTTTCCAATATCCTCCATGGTGTGATTCTATATGTTTGGCCACTGCATTGCTGCAATCTTTATTTATTGTTGCTCTCACATGTTCTAAGATGCGTTTTTGATATCTGGTGACCACGGTGGATCCACGAACCCTCCAGAGCACGAGCTTGATTCTGATTGGCTGCCAACACTCCAAACCAGGAAGGGTTGGCAGCCATCTTGTGACTCGGTTCAACCGAGTCACAAGAAAAAGGAGAAAAAAACATTAAAAAACAAGAAAAGGGGGCAGGGTAGAAACACCCTGACCCTCTAGGTCTGCTTAGGGGGTCTCACAGGGACCCCCAGTGCCCAAAAAAGCATTTGTTTACATTAAAAAAATGAAGCGTGGTCTCCCGCGCTTTGTTTTTTTAAGCCCCCGGGTGGGCAAGGTCCTGGGGGCAATATTTAAATATTATGCCGGGTCCTGTGGGGGCCCCTGCAGCCCTGGGGACTGCCACCTCCCCAGGGCTTTATTAATAATGTACGGGGGCAGGTGGCCCCCGCAAGCCGGGGACCGCCACCTCCCCAGGGCTTAAATTTAAATAAAGAAGTATGAAAGGCTCCTGCCCCTACCCACACTGCCCCGGGGACCACCACCTCCCCAGGGAAAATTAAATAAAGGGGTCCCTTGCGGACCCCCGTTCTCAGGGACCACCACCTCCCTGGGGCTTTAAACCAGATGGGAGGGGGGCCGCACGGCCCCCCCTCCAGGAGCCCTCCTTGGCCCTGGGGACCGCCACCCACCAGGGCCAGCTCCAGCAAAGTCCCAGGGTGCCCACCCCCGGGACATTGCAGTTTGCTATGGCAGGACGGGAGCAAGGCTCCCACCCTGTCATAGCAAACACTGCTTTGCTTCATGGAAGCGAGAGCAGGAAACCTGCTCTTGCTTCCATGAAGCAAAGCAGATTTGCTTTTGGGCAAAGGGAGCTGCATGTTAGCAGCTCCCTTTGTCCAAAAGCAATACCGGCTCCCGCAGGAGGCTAGGAGCTGGCTGGGACCGCGGGGGCATTGGGGCTCCCTGTAGTCCCCAGCAAAGAGGCCATGCCCCGGGGGATGGGGTCCCCGGGGCCAAAAATGGCCCGGGAGGGGGGCATCTCAGCCACCCTCCCATTTTGAATTTTTTTTTTTTAAAGCAAGAAAAAGACCTTGCCCCGGGGGATGGGGTCCCGAGGCCAAAATTGGCCTCAGGAGGGGGGCCACGTGGCCCCTCCAAAAAAATAAAAATAAAGGCAGGGCAGGCCCTAGGGGATGGGGTCCCCAGAGCCAAAAGTGGCCCAGGGAAGGGGGGCCACGTGGCCCCCCCTTCCATAAAAAATGTTTTCACCAGACCCCAGGGGATGGGGTCCCCGCGGCCAAAATCATCTTTGGGAGGGGGACTGCGTGCCCCCTCCCTTTACAATACATATTTCTTTTTTTTTAAACGGCTCAGGCCTTGGGGGATGGGGTCCCCGGGACCCAAACGGTTCAAGGGAAGGGGGGCCACACATCCCCCTTCCTAAAAAAAAAATTCAAAAAAAGAAACCCTCAACTCCCCGGAGGCCCTGCACCTCCCTGCATGACTCCGCAAATGCACCTCCTGGCGCGATCTTTGTTCGGGAATGAAGTCCCTGTCACTACTGAGGGTCCTTAGGGGCCAACTAGCCCACCAGGTACCTCCAGTAAGCCCTACATAGCTGTAGGAGGCCACGCCCTTTTTTACACCACTCTGTAAACGCGCCTCTTGGGGCACTGATGGTGGGGCGATGAGGTCCCCTTGTTTCCTGAGGATCTCAGGACTAAAGTGGACTTCATCCCCCAAGCAGCAGAGCGCCAGGAGGCGTGTTTGCAGAGTGGTGTAAAAAGAGGGCATGGCCTTTGACAACTCTCAGCAATTCAGCTGTGTGGGGCTTACTAGAGGGAACAGGAGGGCTAGTTGTTCCTCAGGAGGAAAGCGGACTTCATTTCCTGACCAAGAGCGTGCCAGGAGGTGTGTTTGCAGAGTGGTAGAGAAAGGGGGTGTGGCCTGTGTCCACCTCTCAGCAATCCCACTGTGTGGGGCTTACTGGAGGTAAGAGGTAGGCTAGTTGGCCCCTAAGGACCCCCAGCAGCAAAGGGGACTTCAATCCCCATCCAAGAGCATGCCAGGGAGCGCGTTTGCAGGCTGGTGGGCAAAGGGGGCATGGCCTGCTATGAGAATTTAGCAATCCTGCTGCGTGGTACTTACTGGAGGTAATAGGAGGGGTAGTTGGCCCTCAGGATGTCCTTGGGGGCCAAGTACCCCTCCTGTTACCTCCAGTAAGTCCCACACAGTGGGATTGCTAAGAGGTCTTCGGAGGCCACGCCCCCCTTTCACCACCACTCTGCAAATGCGCCTCCTGGCATACTACTGGTTGGGGATGAAGTCCACTTTACTGCTGAGGGACTTTGGGGGCCAAGAAGCCCTCCTGGTACCTTCTGTAAGTGCTATGCAGCAGAATTCCTGAGCGCTGGTCAGAGGCCCAGCTCCCTTTCTCCACCACTCTATAAACACGACCAATAGTTAAAGAAGTATTTGCAATGTAATAGGTCTCACATTCGCGAAAGGTAGGGCTATTATAGTTGTAAATGTAAACGTTTTTTACTAATGTTTTTTGGAGTGGAGTGGATCTACGTTGTGTGTAGTGGAATTATGTGGTATGTTGTGCAGTGAAATTATGTGGATAGAAAGTATGTGGTATTTAGTTTATAGGAATTATGTAGAGTGGGGTAATGTGTTATAGAGAGTAATTATGTGGTATGGTAGTTTGTGTTGTGGAGTGGTATCCTCAGGTTTAGTCTTCCTCATTTCCATAGAAGCTAAACTATAGAAGTGTAGTTTTTGGAGGGGCAAGATGGCCGCTTACCGACTTCTGTGAAAGCTGCCGCGGAGACTCTCACCTCGAGACTCTAAAGGATTATTGAAAATGTGCTGATATGCCACTGATATGCCACCCCATGCTTACCTTATTTGACCAGCTAATTTGGTGGGTGCTGCACCGCGGTCTGCATCGGAGATCCAGCTGCCGGGACACTGCAGAGGAGTCCGATCTGCTCTGACTGCCGTAGGGCGATGGGCCCAAAGTCGAATAGATCCGTGAAGGATGCACTGCGAGATTCCTTGAAGGAGGCCGCGGCTGCTGCTGGTGTTGGTGCCGGTGCCACGGCTCCGCGAGGATCGGGTCAATCTCGGCGCGGGCCCCCCATTATAAAAACTGAGGAGACGGGTGGCAAGGTGATGGGTGGTGGAAGTAAGCTTCGCCTGGCCGGGACGGAGGGCTCCTTGCGACAGCCTACGGTTGCGGAGGCCTTTCTGTCGGTATCCGCTTCTGCTCCAGCGGCTGCGGGTGGAGCGTCATCATCAGCTCAGCTGAGGCCGGGATGGAGGGAGCGGCTGAGCCTGGCTGGGCTCCACCTGTCGACGATACATTGTTGCAGCAACATCCCGGACCGGAGTTGGTGCAGCAGGGGGTGGAGGCCGCAGACTCTCCTATTCTTCCTGGACAACAGGCCCCACCAGAGCTGCAGGATCCATCCGGTAGCATGATAGATGCTGATGGGAGTAAAGTTGAACCTGTCAGCCTGATCTCAGAATCCGTTGTGAAAGGTAATGACAATACTTTTATTATGCCTAAGACTGCAAAATCGGCTCTATTTTTGGGAAATGCAAAGGGCCAAAATAAAAAAGTGTCAAGGCCTAAAGCAACCTTAGGATCCCCAGAGGGGGACAAGTTCTTCTCGCTTAATGATGATACAGACTTTTCGCTCTCAAGTGATGGTACTACATCTGAAGTGTCAGATTCAGAGGATTCCTTTGCTACACAAAAGGCGCAGCGCAATAAGTCTACTATTCAGAAACGCAGGTCTAAGTTAAGAACTGGCTCTCATGAGGAAGAAGCGGACCACAAACTTAAGTGGGACTACTCAGCCACTAGTCAGGTTTATGAGGATGACGGATTGGCAAGTGTACAAGGAGGGCCACAAGGAGAGCCTGCAGGTTTAACAGACCCTGCTGCCCCTACATCGCTAGATCTGGTGTATTCCACTCTAAAACAGATGCAGGGCGAGGCCAGATTGGAGAGCCGTAGGGCTCATCCCACCACTAAAAAACTGCAGGGGTCTTTGCGAAAGGTAAACAAGATTTGCACTGATATGGCAGAAAGGGTTTCTCACGTGGAGGAAAGAACTGTTGCACTGGAGGAGGAAGTTGGAAAGTTGCAGGTGTATAAGGAATCACAGGAGAAACTCTCAGAGGATATGATATGGAAGTTTGAAGACTTTGAGAATTGGCAACGCAGAAATAACGTGCGGTTGCTGGGCCTTGCCGAGAACATTGAAGGAGAGAACATCTTTTCATTTGTAGTAACACTTCTAAAAGGAGCATTCCCTGACCTCGTCCAATGGAACTGGGAAACGGAGGTTCAGAGGGCACATTGTTTCCCAATGACACAAAGGAAAGGCAACACTGCAGGGCAAGGGGAGCGACCTAGAGCAATCTTAATCTATATCGGTAACTTTCTCCTTCGGCAGGCTATTATGGATAGAGCACGGCCGGATGCAAAACGGACCTTTGAGGGCCATACTTTTTTTGCGCGCCCAGTCTTTTGTCATGCCACTGTCAAGAGGAGATGGAGACTCCGGCAGATGATAACCCCCTTTCAGGGGATTGGTTGTGAAGCTTATTTACTGTTCCCAAAGCGATACCAAAGGGGATGATGGACGGAGCGCTAGAGCAAATCAAACACTCACCCCCAGTCAACTGATCTGGGTTTAATCCATCATCATTCTTTAGCTCACTCCACCACCCCAGTTCAGACATGGCCATATGCAAATCAGTCTGACCCTGTGCCACACGGGAACAGTCCAGCCCGAACTGCCAAGCCATGTCTTCCCTGGACCGGAAACAAGCATCCTGGGACCGGTTTCGGGTTCAAAACCCTCATCAGCCAGGCTATCTTGAATCCAGTGGCAAAGTGAGCAAGGGACCCACGTCTGGGCATACCCTGCCAACTTAGGGCGAACAAAGCGATACCAAAGGGGATGATGGACGGAGCACTAGAGCAAATCAAACACTCACCCCGAGTCAACTGATCTGGGTTTAATCCATCATCATTGTTTAGCTCACTCCACCACCCCAGTTCAGACATGGCCATATGCAAATCAGTCTGACCCTGTGCCTCATGGGAACAGTCCAGCCCGAACTGCCAAGCCATGTCTTCCCTGGACCGGAAACAAGCATCCTGTGACCGGTTTCGGGCTAACAGCCCTCATCAGCCAGGCAAGCTTGAATCCAGTGGCAAATTGAGCAAGGGACCCACGTCTGGGCATACCCTGCCAACTTAGGGCGAACAAAGCAAACACAAGGAGATGATGGACGGAGTGCTGAAACTTTTCAGACACTCAACCCCAGTCACAGTTCTGGGTTGAATCCATCCTCATTTTTTAGCTCACTTCGCCACCCCAGTTCAGACACACGCTATATGCAAATCAGTCTTGACCCTGTGCCTCATGGGAACAGTCCAGCCCGAACTGCCCAGCCATGTCTTCCCTCGACCGGAAACAAGCATCCTGGGACAGGTTTTGGGCTAACAGCCCTCATGAGCCAGGCTATCTTGAATCCAGTGGCAAAGTGAGCAAGGGACCCACGTCTGGGCATACCCTGCCAACTTAGGGCGAACAAAGCGATACCAAAGGGGATGATGGACGGAGCGCTAGAGCAAATCAAACACTCACCCCCAGTCAACTGATCTGGGTTTAATCCATCATCATTCTTTAGCTCACTCCACCACCCCAGTTCAGACATAGCCATATGCAAATCAGTCTGACCCTGTGCCTCATGGGAACAGTCCAGCCCGAACTGCCAAGCCATGTCTTCCCTGGACCGGAAACAAGCATCCTGGGACCGGTTTCGGGTTCAAAACCCTCATCAGCCAGGCTATCTTGAATCCAGTGGCAAAGTGAGCAAGGGACCCACGTCTGGGCATACCCTGCCAACTTAGGGCGAACAAAGCGATACCAAAGGGGATGATGGACGGAGCGCTAGAGCAAATCAAACACTCACCCCCAGTTAACTGATCTGGGTTTAATTCATCATCATTCTTTAGCTCACTCCACCACCCCAGTTCAGACATGGCCATATGCAAATCAGTGTGACCCTGTGCCTCATGGGAACAGTCCAGCCCGAACTGCCAAGCCATGTCTTCCCTGGACCGGAAACAAGCATCCTGGGACTGGTTTCGGGTTCAAAACCCTCATCAGCCAGGCTATCTTGAATCCAGTGGCAAAGTGAGCAAGGGACCCACGTCTGGGCATACCCTGCCAACTTAGGGCGAACAAAGTGATACCAAAGGGGATGATGGACGGAGCGCTAGAGCAAATCAAACACTCACCCCCAGTCAACTGATCTGGGTTTAATCCATCATCATTCTTTAGCTCACTCCACCACCCCAGTTCAGACATGGCCATATGCAAATCAGTCTGACCCTGTGCCTCATGGGAACAGTCCAGCCCGAACTGCCAAGCCATATCTTCCCTGGACCGGAAACAAGCATCCTGGGACCGGTTTCAGGTTCAAAACCCTCATCAGCCAGGCTATCTTGAATCCAGTGGCAAAGTGAGCAAGGGACCCACGTCTGGGCATACCCTGCCAACTTAGGGCGAACAAAGCGATACCAAAGGGGATGATGGACGGAGCGCTAGAGCAAATCAAACACTCACCCCCAGTCAACTGATCTGGGTTTAATCCATCATCATTGTTGTTTAGCTCACTCCACCAACCCAGTTCAGACATGGCCATATGCAAATCAGTCTGACCCTGTGCCTCATGGGAACAGTCCAGCCCGAACTGCCAAGCCATGTCTTCCCTGGACCGGAAACAAGCATCCTGGGACCGGTTTCGGGTTCAAAACCCTCAACAGCCAGGCTATCTTGAATCCAGTGGCAAAGTGAGCAAGGGACCCACGTCTGGGCATACCCTGCCAACTTAGGGCGAACAAAGCGATACCAAAGGGGATGATGGACGGAGCGCTAGAGCAAATCAAACACTCACCCCCAGTCAACTGATCTGGGTTCCCTGCGCGGCTCAAGGTTATCCTAAATGGGAGGGTGCGAATGTTTTTTTCTGAAATTAAGGCACAAGAATACCTGACCGAGCTGAAAGAGGCAAAGGGGAGGGCGGGAGTAATGAGACCGTCTCAAGGGGATCCCACAGTTGGCTGAAAAACTTTTATTAAGCAGAGGGTACAGTTTAGCGGAATCTCCTTGATCATGTAATTGGTTAAATTCTCCCTGTTTTCCTTTCTTTGCTCTATTTATGTTAATGTTAAAATTGTGTAGAACACAGTGGTGTATCTCGGGATTGGGGTGGGGGAATCCGCAGCAGCTTGAGATGTGAGATCAGCTGCCTCTCATAGGTCATGGTTGACCTATTTGCCAGTGAGGGTTGTTGGGGGGGAGGGGGAGGGGGGGCTGGAAGGGACGGGTGGGGGGGGTCCGGGGTGGTGGGGAGGTGGAGGGAACAGCACAGCACAGTACTTGAGGTCTAAACTAATGAATAAGTATGGAAATGGAAAGAAAACAGTGTATCAAAGAACTTATTCTGGAGGGCAAAGATGTAAAAGAGCCATAAATCGGGTTGGGAAAACTTCTAATATTAGCCAATGAGCCTACGAGTTGCCTCAATAAATATTTGTGGTCTGAATGATCAGGCCAAGAGGCAAAGAGCCGCAATTGTTTTGAAAACATTACGCATAGATATATTATGCGCTCAAGAGACACATATAGAGGGTACTAAAGGTAACATCATGGAGCAACTTGGGTTCAAACTTATTGTTAACACTACGCAAGGTACTAAAACAAGAGGGGTTGCCATTCTTTCCCGGCGCAGTGATATAGGGGCACATGCATCAAAGGTTTTTGCGATCGCAAACGGTGCGAATCGCAAAAATCGGCCGTTTGCGATCGCAAATTGGCCTTTGGAGATGCATGAAAGTAGTTTCCTATGCGCAATTTAAGAATTCGCAATTAATTGCGAATTCCTAATTGCGATTGCATTTAAGGAATCGCAATTTGCGATTCCTTAAATGCAATGCTAGAAGCACTTTCAAATAGCGATTTCGCTATTTGGGACCGCAAATTACAGACAAATCAAACTTGTCTGTAATTTGCAATACCTTCGAAAAATGCTCTAAAATGCATTTTTTAAGTTTTAGGTTACACACACACATGCCCTTGGGGCATGTGTGTGCTTGCAACATGGGTGCACATCACAATTTCAGGGGTGCAACAGGGTGTCATTTTGACACCCTGGCACCCTTGAAATTGCATTCTCAATTTGCGATTCTCTAATTGCGAATCGCTAATTGAGAATGTATTCCAATTCATTCCTATGGGCCTCTAGGCCCATAGGAATTAATGGGGAGGTATTCTTAATTGCGACTCGCAATTAGCGAGTCGCAATTAAGGAATGTTTAGAGAATCGCTATTTTTATAGCGATTCCTACATGCATAGGCTTTTGCGATTCCTTAATTGCGATTCCTTAATAATCGCAATTAAGGAATCGCAAAAGCCTACCTTGATGCATGTGCCCCATAGTCTTTAAGAGGAAGTTGTCCGATCGATGGGGACATTGGGCATTGGTGGAATGTATGCTGCATGATGAGATGTTTACCATCTGCTTAGTTTACTGCTCGACCGGGGATGATCCGGAAATTTGGGAATTTTTGGATGTTGAGCTTGCATCTTGGCCTACACCAGTAATATTGTGTGGGGATTTCAATATCAACGGCCTGGGGGGACTCTGGGGGGTAGCAGGAAATAAGTATATGGGTCGGAAGAAAAAGGTCTTTAGGGCACTTACCAATCTAGTACAGAACAGCGGGTTTGTCGACGTGTGGTCACACCTTAATCCTGATGATCCCGGTAGTACGTTCTGCTCTGCTCCTCATAAGTCAGTTATCAGACTTGATTATTTTTTTGTCTCATATTCACTAATTTCTAGATGTAAGATAGAGAAACACCCCCGGATAATCTCGGACCATAACCCTTTAATTTTAACGATTGCAGTAGTGAGGGGGGGAAAAGCCAGAATGGCTTTGGACGTTTGAGAGAGCACTTTTGAAGGATACAGAGTATATCCGTCACATGAACAAATGGATTAAGGGCTTTTTGGATATCAATAGAAAAGAGTGCTAGCTCTGGGGCGGTCTGGGATGCATTTAAGGCCGGGGTCAGAGGGGAGACATTGAGTTACAGTCTGTATCGGCAGGGGAGGGAGGTACAATGGGAGAAAATGCTTTGCAGGATGTTAATGGGGGTAGAGGAGGAGCTCGCAGCTGCAATAATGCTGGGCAAACCTCTGGATGATAAAATGCTCAGGTTGGCTTTAGCTAAGGCAGAAATAGGGGATATTGAAGCAGCTAAGGCAGTGGAAAGATTTCTTACCAGAAGAGAGCATTGTTATGAGTTTAGTGAGAGAGTGGGGCGCACCCTGGCAGTTCGATTGAGACAAAAGAATGCGGCAGGGGAGATTCATAAAATTGTAGATAACAGTGGGAATTTGATTGAGGGTCCATCTGGGGTTCGGGATGTATTTCAACAATTTTTTAAAAATCTATATAGTGAAGAACAATTTGCGGAGCAGAGGTTAATTCAAGGGTATTTAAGGGAAATTCCAATACAGGGTATTGCCCCTGAAGATAGGGATATACTGGAGACCCCACTGACACAGGAGGAGATCTATGCGGCGGTGGGTAATCTTTCACCCGGGAAAGCAGCAGGACCGGACCAGATTCCCCTGGAGTTTTATAAAACATTTGTGGATGCGATTGGTCCAGATCCGGTAGATATAATGCGTCAAGCTCAGCAATGGAGCTCTGTTCCCAAGTCTTGGGCTGGGGCAGATATTATTGTATTTTAAAAAAAGGGTAAGCCAGCTATGGACCCAGGGTCCTATAGGCCAATCACGCTCATGAACAGTGACGCAAAAATCTTTTCTAAGGCCCTGGCAACCCGCTTAAATCTTATTATCGGGGAAATAATCCATCCTTGTCAACACAGGTTTATACCGGGGAGGGGAACAACACAGCATATTTGTAGGGTTATTACCCTGTTTGATGCAGCTGAAATCTCAGGGGACCCTATGGCTTTGGTGCTTATGGATGCTGAAAAAGCATTCGATAGGGTCTCCTGGGACTTTCTCTGGGCGGCTATGAAATGGTTCGGCATGGGGAGCGGCTTTATTAAGGCAATTCAGGCTTTATATAAAGCACCGTCGGCTCGTATAAGATTGAATAGGGGGTATACCGCACCATTATTAATTAAATGGGGTACAAGGCAGGGCTGCCCATGTTCACCCCTCCTCTTTGCTATATTTATTGATCCTTTGATTATGAAGCTGATGGTTAGTAATGGAATAATACCTCTCAGCTATCATGGCCTGGAATCAAAAACTCTGGCGTATGCAGACGATGTTGCTGTGGTCACGTGCAATCCTCAAACTGCCTTAGCTGCAATAGAAAGTGAAGCACAAGCTTTTGGTCTGATCTCTGGGTATTTATTAAACAGTCAAAAGACGCAGATAGTTAAGAATAGTGTGGCTGTATTAGATGACCCGCGGGTGACGGAATCAGCCGTCTATCTTGGTATAGATATTACAGCAGATTTGGGGAAGCTGGTAGAGAAAATATTGAGCCAATACTTGCGAAGACCAAAAGATTTCGACAGATTCCATAATCTTCATATGTCACTGGCAGGTCGGTGCAATGTGGCCAAAATGGTCTTTTTACCTAAAGTGCTTTACCTCTTCAGGGCAATTCTGTTGGAATTTGAGAGACAATGGTTTATAGCGCTTGAAAATATAGTGAATAGATTTATCTAGGCACACGGTAAAACTAGGAGGGCTCTAAGGTATATGTCACTGCCAAGGGAAAGAGGAGGCTGGGCTGCCCCAGACTTCAAAATGTATTATTAGGCTGTGGCCTTCCAATATATGAGTGGGTTACTTGGTGGGAGTGTCTCAGATCCCTGGTCTAGTATAGGTTCACCAGATACATATAAGCTATTGCTAGGAGAGGATGCTGTGAACTGCTTTATGAAGTTTAGCGAACCCAGCTATTTTAAAAAAACAAGATTTAAAACTTTGGCGGCTGCGTTTTAAGCTCTGGGCCGCGTTTAAAAAAAGATTGGTCTAGGGAGGATACATTTTTATACCCAGATGTATAGAAACCCCACGTTTCCTGGAATTTTCGCCTATGCAACAATGTTAGCGTGGGAGGGGTGTGGGCTTCGGAAAATAGGGGATCTTTTAGGCCAGGAAGGAATTCGTTCATTCGGTGAAATACAGGATAAATTTGGTATTGAAAGGAGAATTTTTTTTAAATACCTACAGATACGTAGTTTTCTTGTTGGGAAAAAGGGCAGGTTGAACGGCTTTAAGAAAGTTAAAATTATTGATGTTATAAGAGATAATGAGAATTGTACCATTAAGAGAATATATGCAGAACTAATGTTACTTAAGTTGAATGACCTGGATAAACATGGGAAGAAATGGGCAGATAAACTGGAAATAGATGAAAATACATTCCTTGACTTCCTAGAACTGGGACAGACTATTCAGTGCTCTGCGGGGCTTCAAGCGCAGCATTTCAAAACAATTTTTTCACTGTACTATACTCCTGCAAGGATTGCTCAGTGGGGTGGACGGGAAGGAATTAGGTGTCCCCGGTGTGATAGCTTGGATGCTGATATAATCCATATGTTTTCAACCTGCCCTCGATTGGATACCTTGAGGTGAGCAATTGAAAAATTCTTGGATCAAACTTTGGATTTGAAAGTTCTGCTTACCCCTGAATTAATGCTCTTAGGGATCGATAGTAACGAAGTACAAGATTCATTT
Organism: Calotriton arnoldi; assembly: GCA_963921515.1. Lineage (NCBI taxonomy): Eukaryota > Metazoa > Chordata > Amphibia > Caudata > Salamandridae > Calotriton > Calotriton arnoldi. The sequence goes on along the minus strand of CAWUFW010003872.1, from coordinate 932,130 downwards.
TATTACTTCCTCTTTCTAGCTATGGCCGTGTTGCGGATTTGTATAGCCTCTGCCTGGCTGGATCAAGCAGCCCCAACGTTTCAGCAATGACTTGCCAGGCTTCTAGCTTCCTATAATCTTGAAAAAGGGATTTGTGAAAGAAAGGGTAAGAGAGAGAGAATGCTGGGTAGGCGAATTTGGGCTCCTATTTATAGATGGAAGGAGGATATGGCTGTTTGGTGATTTCCTGATCTATAACAAATTGGTAGCTCTGTAATTTTTTTTATGTGCTGCTAGGTTTGAAAATAATAATTAATTTTCTTTTTTGTGAAGTATTACTTTGTTACCGCCTTAAATGATCTGATGGTTCTTTTTTGATTCTTGGGTATATTGTAATTGATTAATTTTTTCCTCAAGTATTAATTGTATGTAATAATGTTGCTGTTTAATAAAAATGTTACAAAACAAAAAAAGAAGCTAAACTAGAAACTCAATGAGACAAAAAAAGAAGGAACCACTGAAGAGCACTTCTGGACCTAGTCGGAGGTATAAGCAGGGCCACTGGAATTATGCGACTGTTCGGCCTCACCCATTTTCACATAATTAGACATTTTCCGCATTTGCCACATAATCCATCATCTGCTGCATAATGTGCAGATTTTAACAAAAAAAACCTTGTTTCTAGCTCAAACGGCTCAAACATTACCAAAAATGCAGCGACAAGTGTTACAGCGTGGTGGAAGGCCCTTTGCAAACCTGAAATAGCCACATGTTACTTATTGCTAAATGTGGGTGTTAAATTAGTACTAATGGTGTGCAAACCATTCTTGCTTCTTTCTGTGCCTCTCTTGCCTCATTCTGCTATTCTCTTGCTTCTTTGTGCACCTTTCTTCCTTTTTTTGCCCTTCTCTTGCTGCACCTCTCTTGCTACTTTCTGCACCTCTGTTGCTTCTTTCTGCACTTCTCTTGCCTCTTTCTGCAACCTCTTCCCTCTTTCTGTACCTCTCTTGCCTCTTTCTGCACCTCTATTGCCTTTTTGTGCACATCTCTTGCATTTTCTGCACATCGCTTGCTTCTTTATGCACTTCTCTTGCTTCTTTCTGCACCTCTCTTGCTTTTTTCTGTACCCCTGTTCTCTCTTTCTGCATCTCTTTTGCCTGTTTCTGCAACTCTCTTGCCTGTTTCTGCACTTCTCTTGCCTCTTTCTGTACCTCTGTTGCTTCTTTCTGCACCTCTCTTGCCTCTTTCTGTACCCTTCTTCCCTCTTTGTGGACCTCTTGTGCCACTTTCTGCACCTCTCTTGCCTCTTTATGGACCCCTCTTGTATCTTTCTGCCCCCTCTTGCATCTTTCTGTACCTCTTTTGCCTGTTTGTGTACCTCTCTTGCCTATTTCTGTACCTCCCCTGCCTCTTTGTGCACCCCTCTTGCCTTTTTCTGCACTTCTTTCAGCACTTCTCTTGCCTCTTTATGAACTCCTCTTGTCTGTTTCTGCACCTCTGTTAGTTCTTTCTGCACTGCTATTGCTTCTTTCTGTACCTCTCTTGCACATTTCTGCACCCCTCTTGCGTCTTTCTGCACCAGTCTTGCCTCCTTCTGCACCTCAGTTGGTTCTCTCTGCACCTCTTTTGCTTCTTTCTGCACCCCTCTTCTCTCTTTCTGCACCTCTCTTGCCTCTGTCTGCACCCAGGTTCACTCCTTCTGCACCTCTTTTGCCTGTTTCTGCAACTCTCTTGCCTCTTTTTGCACTTCTCTTGCCTCTTTATGTACCTCTGTTGCTTCTTTCTGCACTTCTCTTGCCTCTTTCTGCACCCCTCTTACTTCTTTCTGCACCCCTCTTGCCTCTTTCTGCACCCTTCTTCCCTCTTTGTGTACCCTTCTTCCCTCTTTGTGTACCTCTCTTGCCTCTTTCTGCACCTCTTTTGTCTGTTTCTGCAACTCTATTGCCTCTTTCTGTACTTCTCTTGCTTCTTTCTGCACATCTGTTGCTTCTTTCTGCACTCCTCTTGCCTCTTTATGCACCCCTCTTGCCTCTTTATGCACCTCTGTTGGTTCTTTCTGCACTTCTCTTGTTTCTTTCTGTACCTCTCATGCTTCTTTCTGTACCCCTCATGCTTCTTTCTGCACCCTTCTTCCCTCTTTGTGCACCTCTCTTGCCTCTTTCTGCACCTCTCTTGCCTCTTTCTGCACTTCTTTTGCCTGTTTCAGCAACTCTCTTGCTTCTTTCTGCATCCCTCCTGCCTCTTTCTGTACCTCTGTTACTTCTTTTTGCACTTCTCTTGCTTCTTTCTGCACCTCTCTTGCTTCTTTCTGTACCTCTCTTGCAAATTTCTACACCTCTCTTGCCTCTTTCTGCACCTCTCTTTCTATACCCCTCTTGCCTCTATCTGCACCTCTTTTGCTTCTTTCTGCACTTCTCTTGCCTCTTGCTGCACCCTTCTTGTCTGTTTCTGCACCTCTGTTGGTTTTTTCTGCACTGCTCTTGCTTTTTCGGCACCTCTCTTTCAAATTTCTGCATCCCTCTTGCCTCTTTCTACACCCCTCTTACCTCCTTCTGTACCTCTGTTGGTTCTCTCTGCACTGCTCTTGCTTCTTTCTGCACCTCTTTTGCCTTTTTCTGGAACTCTCTTGCCTCTTTCTGCACTTCTCTTTCTGTTATGTTATGTTATGTTATTGTTATATGACTTTTATATAGCGCAAAATCACCTTCAGGTCTCTAAGCGCTTCTAGAGAAAAGTGAGCAAGTCACTAGAGCAGAAATAAAATAGCAGCAGCAGAGACAGAAGATTACGCGGTCGTTAATGCCTCTCTAAATAGGAAAGTCTTTAAACGCTTCCTAAAGATGAGCAGAGCCGGTTCCTTGCGAAGGAACTCCAGCAGATCATTCCAGATCTGCGGGAGAAGAACAGAGAACGCTCTACCCCCTTTGGATTTAGAGATGTACCTGGGGGAGACTAACCTGCAAGCCTCAGAAGATCGCAGAGTCCGGCCAGGAACATATTTCTCCAAGCGATCTTTTATAAACTTGGGTGCCTGACCATAGATTGCCTTATGAGCAATACATAGACCCTTGAACTGCGCTCGCTGTTTAATAGGGAGCCAATGAAGTTTATGCAACAGAGGGGTAGCGCGTGTTTTTCTAGGAAGTCTAAAAATAAGCCTGGCTGCATCATTCTGCACCACCTGCAATCTCCCAATAAGCTTCTGGGGGAGGCCAATGTAAAGGGCATTCCCGTAATCCAGCCTGGAGATGACAGTGGCAGAGACAATTGACTGTAATGAAACTGTTGACAGAAGAGGAGTAAGTTTCCGTAGCTGCCTGAGTAAGCCAGTACAGGTTCCTACTACCGTGGTGACCTGGCAAGACATAGATAGTTCAGAGTCTATTTTCAGGCCCAGGCTTTTTACAACCGGGGCTGGTACCGGGACTACACCTAGTTCCGGAGGCCAAAAAAGATCACACCAGGGGCTATTACTTGTTGGGATGACAAGCAATTCAGTCTTATCCGGATTTATTTTCAATGAGTTGGCCGTCATCCAGTTCACAGTGAACCTGAGCAACTTCTTGGCCGACTCCTGGGCCTGGCAAGAGTTGTTAAGCTGGATAAGAAGTTGAGTATCATCGGCGTAATTAAAGACCTGACAGTCCATGTGAGTCAGAGTCTCCACAAGGGGTTGCAGATAGATATTAAAAAGAAGTGGAGATAGTGCAGAGCCCTGAGGTACCCCACATGTCAAGGGGCCCAGATCCGATAACTGCTCACCCATCTGAACTCTCTGAGTACGGTCAGACAGAAATGACTTTAGCCATTGGTGTGCTTGCCTGCTAATACCCAGATTGGTGAGACGGTTCAACAGTGTGTTATGGCTGACCGTATCGAATGCCGCTGACAGATCTAATAAAATCAGGGCACTCGGCTGTTTAACGTCAGCCATAACTCTGAGCTCGTCCAGAACAGCCAACATCACTAGCTCGGTACTATGATGAGCTCTGAAGCCCGCCTGTCTAGCTTGGAGTAGCTGGTGGTCCTCCAAATACTTCGAGAGTATCTTTAATACGTGCTGTTCCAGCATCTTGGCTAGAAAGGGAGCTGAGAGATGGATCTATAGTTCTTTAAAGTCAGGGTATCTGCACCAAGTTTTTTCAACAGGGGGTAACCCTGGCTTCTTTGAGATTTGTCGGTAGATAACCCATAGCCAAAGAATTATTTAGTAGTTCCAGGATCTGCTTCTCCAGCCCTGGCAGGGCCATTTGAAAGATCCTTGGAGGGCAAGGGTCTAGCCGAGACCCTGATTTGGTGTGATTTACTAATGATGCTAAGGTGACTGAGTCAATTTTAGGAAAATTGGAAAGCTGGCTACTGAGGCAGGGAGAGGGGTAGGTCTGAAGGAGGGAGCAGGAATCGGTGGGAGTTCTAGCAATTTCCGAGATTATATCCTTAACCTTCTGAAGGAAGAAATCCTGGAAGGCATCACAATCTAATGATGCGATTGTGGACTTCTTCTCGGCTTTTTGACTCAATTCTTTCAGAATGGCGAAAGTCTCTTTCTGTTTATTCTCTGCCATAACAATCCTTCCCTCATAATACTCCGCTTTCCTTGCTAGGATGGCTGATTTATAGACAGAGAGAAGAACTTTATAGGCATTTAGCTCTGCTGGCTCATAGCTTTTCCGCCACCGCCTTTCAGCTTGGCGGAGATGTTGTTTTTTTTCCCTCAGTGGTTCATTGAACCATGGGGCCCCCTTTCCTTTATCTCTAACTTTTCTTTTCGTTCTGGTGCCACTATATCTATGGCTTGCTGTAAATGCATCAGTAAGGCCTCGCTTTCCTGGTCCAAGTTAACTATTTTCGACCTAGGGGACGAAATAGAGAGCAGGGTAGCTATTAAGTGATCTGCCTCAATATTTTTCCAAATTCTTACCTTTCTCCATAGGGGTGGGGGCTGTGGTAATTGGCTATCGCTCGGGACCCAGCATCTAAGCAGCGAATGATCAGACCAAGCACAGGGGCTAATATCTGTTAACTCTGCCCAAGGCTGTGAGGGTCCAGATAAGGTCAAGAGTATGACCCTTTACATGGGTAGGACTGTTGACCAATTGCTGAAGATCCATTGAGAGCATGGCGGTCTCAAATAGACCCGCTGCTGACTCTCTCTGTGTCTTGTCCCAATGATAGTTAAAATCTCCCACTACTAGAAGACGTTTATATCTAGAACATAAGTCAGTAAGAAATTCCAGAAAGAGCTCATTAAAGCTAGAGGTTGTCCTCGGAGGCCGGTAAACTACCATGAGTACAATGCAAGATGATTTAAAAGAGATTTTTACCCCCAAGATATCTGCATTATCACAATTTTCTGCTATTATTTTAGTGATCATTAGGCTCTTTTTAAAAGGAACGCCACCCCCTCCTCTAATGTCCCCTGGTCTATTTTGCCAGAAGGCATCAAAATCTGTTGGGAGTGCTGCAATGATGTCTGGTGTTGACAAGTCCCCCAACCAAGTTTCCGTAAGTGCGAAAAAATATCAATATCACCATCTTGTAGCAAAGAGAAAACCTCAAGATGGTGCTTTTGTAAGGAACGTGTATTTAAAACAGCTACTTTTAATCCCCATGCTATAGGGGCACAGACATTTTCCTGAATCATCAAACGAGGTGCCCTGGGCATGACCTCAGCGCTATTAGTCCTCAGCAAATTTTCAGCCAACAGCGTCGCCTGAACATCTCCCTCTAAGATGTGCTTACTCATAGCAAGGGTCTGTAGCGATTCCGCAGTGTAAATCAGCGGGGGGCAGGGCTTCTAGCCCCTGGTCCCGGCCGGACGCGGACGGGCGCAGACGGGCTTGCCTTTGGTGCGCCGCCGGCGCGCCCGCTGCGCGCATCTGCTGCGCGTCGGCCCCATCAGCTGGTTTTGAAGCTGCGGTGGGCGAGTCAGTAGAGAAGACTAGAGCGCGACTAAAAATGGCGGCGAGAAATGTGCTATCGGAAGTGAGTAATTCCGATAATGCCGTAACCGACTACCCGCGCTCCCTCCACTCAATCAGCACTCTATAGCTGCGGTGGACCGGGGAGAGGTGATCGGCATGTGGCAGGTAAGTGAGAAGTCAATTCAATGCCCCAGAACGTTTAAAACACAGTAGAGTAACATGCAGCAAATCAAAACAAATAATTTTAAAATGAGTAGGGTTCATTCAGGAATAGGGATTTCCACAAGATCCCCCAAGCGCCAGGACCATCAGCGTCAACGTAGCCTGCCACCCAGCACTACCTGTGCCTCTCTATACTGCGCGTCGGCACCATCAGCTGGTTTTGAAGCTGCGGTGGGCGAGTCAGTAGAGAAGACTAAAGCGCGACTAAAAATGGCGGCGAGAAATGTGCTATCGGAAGTGAGTAATTCCGATAATGCCGTAACCGACTACCCGCGCTCCCTCCACTCAATCAGCACTCTATAGCTGCGGTGGACCGGGGAGAGGTGATCGGCATGTGGCAGGTAAGTGAGAAGTCAATTCAATGCCCCAGAACGTTTAAAACACAGTAGAGTAACATGCAGCAAATCAAAACAAATAATTTTAAAATGAGTAGGGTTCATTCAGGAATAGGGATTTCCACAAGATCACCCAAGCGCCAGGACCATCAGCGTCAACGTAGCCTGCCACCCAGCACTACCTGTGCCTCTCTATACCCCTCTTGCCTCTATCTGCACCTCTTTTGCTTCTTTCTGTACTTCTCTTGCCTTTTTCTGCCCCCGTATTGCCTCTTTATGCACCTATGTTGCTTCTTTCTGCACCTCTCTTGCTTCTTTCTGCACGTCTCTTGCAAATGTATTTACCCCTCTTGCCTCTTTCTGCAACCCTCTTGCCTCCTTCTGCACCTCTGTTGGTTCTTTCTGCATTGCTTTTGCTTCTTTCTGCACCTCTTCTGCCTGTTCCTGCAACTCTCTTACCTCTTTCTGCACTTCTCTTGCTTCTTTCTGTACTTCTCTTGCTTCTTTCTTCACCCCTCTTGCTTCTTTCTTCACCCCTCTTGCTTCAAATGGGAAGTGCAAGCTGTCAAGTTTAAAGGTCTGCATGCTCTTGTGACTGAGGTATGTGTCTACTTTTACATGTATTCTCACATTTGTTATGCATCTGAAGATGGTAGCTTAAAAAGTGGGTAGCTTCTCCTATAGGTGGTCAAATATTCTTAGTTCTGCTCTGTCATTCGGTTGCACTGGTAGACATGTCTTATGTATATAGGTGTTATAGAGCCCCTCAAATATACTATTGAATACCCATGTGCTCTGTATTATGAGCAGAAAGATATGCATACACCTTTTTGTACACAAATTTACAGAGTATGCTGTTTGAAACACAGGTATTCAGGTATTTGTATGTTTATTTTTATGCAACATGTCAGTAGGTAAAAGCAGAGACACGCATGGATGCCTTTACAAACTTGGTCAGACTTACAACAGTGTTATGCTTAGGATTGCTGTTTTATATTTGGTAGGCCTAACATTTTGAGCAGCCGATTAATAGTGAACATTGAAGAGAAAAGTGAGGTTTAAGACATCTTGGGAGAAGGATTAGTCATTAGGGTGCTTTGTATGAGTCTGTTGTAAGGTACAGTCGAAGTAGGTCTCTTTTAGCACCTCTGTTGGTTCTTTCTACACAACTCTTTGTTTCTTTCTGCACCTTTCTGCCTCTTTCTGCACATGTCCTACCTATGTAGGCATAGTTAGAAATTAGCATTTAAAAAACCTTAGAAATTTACTGAAAAAAACAGAGGTTTCAGGGACGTTATAGTTAGGAATTAGCATTTAAAAAAACCTCAGAAATTCACTGAAAACACCACAGGTTTCAAGGACGTTATAGTTAGGCTGACATTTCACTCGTACAAAACCAGAGAAATTTGGCCGTTATAGTTAGCTAAGTTAACTATAACTCGCGCCCCCGCAGTGCACTGCTGATGATGTCACATAGTACATCACTCATGACATGGTCAGTGACATCACTGATGACATCTCAAATGACATCACTGATGCCATCACTGATGCCATCACTGATGACATCATCCACTTAATATATGATGCACCTCCTCACACCTTAATATAACCTTTCATACACCCACTCGAAAATACACACTACCGTTCTTGAAACCATAGACACACCAATACCAGTTAGTACATACCCATTCACTGATTCATAGGTCTACACACACATCAACTCACCCATACGGTCACTCATACACGCAGTCACTCATCAATAGAGCCACTGATATATGCACTCATATACCCATACAGACACTCACACACTGCCACTCATCCATGGTTACTCACACACCTAGTCAGTCACCCAAAGAATCAATGACACAACCATTTACTCACCTATACAGTTATACACACACCACCTCACTTATTCATACAGATAGTAACACATACTTACTCTCTTCTACAATCACTGACACAGGCACACACTCACCCATATATCTACTCTCACACTCACTCACTCACACATACCATCACTTATATACTCCAACACTCACATATACTGCCTTTCACATATGCAGTTACTCACCCATATACCACTGAGACATCCATACAATCACCAACACAGCCATGCGCACCCTCACTCAACCATCCCATCTCTCACAGAAGCACTCATGAACCCATACACCCAGGGATTCACCCACTCATACATCCATGCAGTGAGTCACACAGTCCCTCACCCACCCACACAGACACTCAGGCACCCATACAGGTACTCTGACAACTAATTAATAGCCCATAAAGACACTCATGTACCTACTCACCAACCCATGCAGCCAGTTATACACCAACTGACAGACTGATACACACATTTACACAGATTAGTCACTCACTCATACATTCACTAAGACATGTTTAATCACTCACTCGTACAGTCAGTCACGCACCCAAGAAATCATCCATACAGACACTCATACACCCACTTATTCTTCGAATACGCTGTGGCGTATATATATATATATATATATATATATATATATATATATATATATATATATTATCTACTGGCGGTCGCCAGTAAATAGTTATAGTTAGGACCTAGTTTCCATAGGAAAAGCGTTTTTTCTTTTCCCAATAACTTTGGCGCCGGTTGGGGCGTGGTTTGCCGAGCTGCGGAATGGCCGCTTGCTGAGCGCGCTCCGCCGGCCGGGAACTTATCCTGAAATTATCCGCGCAATCGGAGAGCTTCCACGAGGCAGTTTTCGTATCGTGATGTTGCCTTGTGACCAAGGATCCGAGTGACCGACTTGGGACTCACGCAACACATTGGGCGGTGACAAGAGGGTCGGATCCGTGGAGAGCGGGGCTGAGTTCTCCCGTCCCCTGGAGGGCAGTGCGGAGGAGTGTGGAACTCGAGCCCGTGGCTTCCCTCGTGTAACAGGCCACGGCGCTTGCGGACAGAGACGGGACTCGAGCCCTGGACGCGGATAATGCGGCACAGAACACGAGGGCATAGCAGGAACAGCAGCAGAAAAGCCGGCGCTGGACACCTCTACAGGAATCCAAAACTGCAGATTTGAATGAGGTGAGCTCACGTAAGCGCACTTGAGTGGCGTAGCGACTGCAGAAGGAGAACATATACTGCTGCGCCACCAGTCGTCTAACCGGGCTGGCACATAGCCCCTTCGCCATCCAGACAACAGACACGGGGCGCCGGTGACTCAAGCCTAGCGCGAGCAGAGGCGGAGGAAGACGACCTTGCCGGTGGTATAGCTGGTAACGGTGGGGCCTAGTCAATTGGGGCATCGTCAGCCCAGAGGCCCGGGCGCCATTTTGGACTTGGTCAGGTGAGCCCCAACCACACGGAGGGCAAAGGGGTGTCCGCAAGTGGGGGCCTGGGGACTGGAAGCCAATGTAAAGCTGGGCACCCGACCTGAGACGCGTTGCACAACTACGACACGGCGCAGCTTGATGCTCTGTAGCGGGGGCAGTGGGACCCTCCACCCGGACACGTACTGCAGCCATATTCCTGGTACCAAGCAGACTTAACGGAATCCACACAAACCACCCTGAGCACGGGACAAACTGTGGCGGTAGAACACTGGTGGATCTCTTGACAACTTTCAGTATTTCCCCTTGCCTGATCGGCCGCTAACGGATGTGGGGGGACCGCAACAGCCATACACTGTGAGGTGAAGTGCGGCTGGAGTGCCAGCGAGGGAGGTGCACAGTAGAAGAGCGGGCGGCCCTCAAGCTGCCATAGTGAACTGCTGACATTAAGGAGCTTGAGAAAAAAAAAAAAAAAAAAAGAGGCAAAACAGCATCGCCCACGCGTGGTCGAGCGCGGCGGACACGCAGAATAATTGTCTACAAGGGCTTCTGGCGGTGAGACACTTCTAGGGTGCGGGCAAGATAGAGTACCCAGACGTACCTTCACACCCGGTTGGACCGCATATCAGGAGGATCTTGTGCAAAGAGGGTGCCTCACCTAGTGTGCACAGGGCACTGACCCGCATCACGCAGTGCCACAACACCGCTACCTTTGGATTGCTTACATATCTGGTGTAAACGGCCTATAACCACATAATGGGTAAACAAGATGCCAAGCAGCCTAAGCTGACGTTCGAGAATAAAAGATCTACGAGACTCACAGAATCAGACCCGGAGGCCAACACGGAGAGAACGCCCGAAACCCAGACGGAGGACCGGGGGGAGGACCTATGCACCCTCATGTTAGAAATGAGATCAAGCCTACGAAATATCAATACTAAATTGGACACGCTTACTACTCAACTAGATGCAGTCAAGACACAGGTGGGGACGCACGAGACCCTCTTAGATGTGCTAGAGAAACGCAACTCGGATTTCCATGAATTCCAGGTGGAAACAAAAGAACAGCTGTTGCACATGGACAAGGTGCTGAGTATCATTCGTGCCAAGAACGAAGATTTGGAGGCAAGGTCCCGGAGGAACAACCTACGAATTACCGGGATTCCAGAAACAACAGCCATCGCCAAGATGGAGATCTACATCGCGGACCTGCTCCATGAACTCTTTGATCCTCATCTATCGACAGTATTCGCTGTGGAGAGAGCTCACCGTTCCTTGGGTGCAAAACCTCCGGTTGGAGCTCCGCCTAGGCCCATTCTAGCCAAAATCCTGAACTATCAAGACCGAGATCTCATTCTCAGGCTAGCCAGGGAAAAAGGGTCAATCACACACAAGGGAAACAATATCTCCTTTTACCCCGATTTCACGCCGGCCAAACGTCTTTTGCTTCAAGCTCAGATTCCCTACTCACTGCTTTACCCAGCCGAGCTCAAAGTGTCTCATGATGGAACAGCCCACTTCTTCACTGATGCGAAGTCAGCCCTAAAGTTTGCCAAACATGTCGGCGGAAAGAGAACTAAGCAGACTCAAGGCTCTACAGACTCACAGACTGATCGCTTGAGCGATAACGATTGACATGGGTATCGTATTCTTATCCCAACTGCATAATTGGCTACAGGTGGGGCAGGTTCTGAGCACTATGGGTCATTGCCCTCCTGAATATTGTAAATTCTGCTTGGTGACTTAGCTCTGGGTAGCGTGATGCTTTGGATTTTTAGATATGGATATAGTTAAAATAGTAGTAATCACCGAAGTGATCCCGGCTACCCTGCATAACGTAGGGAAGTTAGCCGGTAACAACACGCCCTTATGGGAGAGTTCCCAATTATGATTGATCTGATACCTCGCCTTTTGTTCACTGTATTAAAATGTTACTGTGGGGCGCGATGGGGCGAATGTGTGAACCTGCTCTAATATGATTTTTCTGCCATGATCCTTAAGGCTGCTGAGGGGATTCTGGGACCCCGCAGAATGTGAGTTCTTGGGTGATACACTATATTCGATGCTAGCTGCCTGCTTCTCTGCAGTATTCCCGGCCACCCTGTGCAAACAGGGAAGTTGCCAGTGACACCTCGCCCATGGGAAATTTTCCTTTTCGAGCTGTTTTTTGTATGTTAGGATTGGGATTTGTTTAAAGTTGCGGGATATACACAACCTGATTGGGGGTTGGAGTGGGTGGTGGGATGGGGGAGAAGGGGGGTGTTTGTATGTTTTTAGCCAGTACTGTTACGTGCCACCTTGCAACACGATGGGCGCTGTTCGGGTCCTTGAGCGGTTTCGGTTACCTAACTGCTCTTTGGGATACACATATGATGTTCGCACGCTGCCACCCTAAAATGCCTCTCTTGGAACATTAGGGGCCTGAATGACTGTAGGAAAACCCGACTTGTACATGCTTACCTTTCACGCCACAATATTGATATCTGTTTATTGCAGGAAATGCATCTCAGTGCCGACCCCTCACCGCGGGTCAAGCAAACCAGATGGGGTCACGTATATTCCTCTATATACTCTAGTTACTCCCGGGGCGTGGCGGTGCTGATCAGGAGGGGGTTGGAGTGGAGGGAGGGCACTGTGCATAGAGACCCGGCTGGTAGATTTCTTATTGTTCTGGGCTCGCTGGGAGGGGTCCAAATTGCGATAGTTGCGTTATATGGCCCCAATGTTGACTCCCCTGAGTTCTTCCGGGAAATATGGGCTAGAGTAAAGGCTACAGGCTGTAGCACTATCCTATGGGGTGGCGACTTTAATGCAGTCTTGAATGATGGGTTGGATAGGCGGGGGCTGCCCGTACTCTGCACCCCTCGGCGAGTACCGCCCTTAACGCTATACTTGAGGATGGGTCCCTGATAGATATCTGGCGCCATAGAAAACCTGACCTCCAGGAAGGAACTTGCATATCAGACCATCATAGCGCCTGGTCCCGATTGGACTACTGGTTGGTGTCGCGGGATGTGGCCACGTGGACTACTGGAATAGTCCACTTGCCGAGATCTTTGTCGGACCACGCCCCATGTCTGCTGACTTTGACAATGCCAGAGGCACCCCCACGCATGTTTTCATGGAGGCTCCCACCGCATGCTTTGTTGGATGACGTTTTCAAAGAAGAAATTAGGACGGACATTACTGACTACTTCACACGTAACACGGGCTCGGTGGACACTGAGGCCACGCTATGGGAGGCCTTCAAAGTGGCTATCCGTGGCCAATGTATGGCCCGCCAAGCCGAGGTACTAAAAAGCCATACGAGGCTCTCTGGCATCACTGGAATCTCAACTAAAAGGGCTCGAGACACTGTTTTACTCCTCTAACGACACATCTGTACTAGCTGATATAAAAGCTAAACTACTTGAATATGAGGAGGAAGCGCGACGGGAGATTAAATTCTTGGGGAAATATGCCGAGGCTAGGAGATATGGAGAGGGGGATAGACCGGGTAGGACGCTGGCTGGTATGATTCGGGCCCCACGTTCCACTACGTACATTCCCGAGTTGAGGGCCGCAGAGGGGGGAATGGTCAGAGGACAGCAGGACATCCTTACTGAATTCTCTCGGTTTTATACCAACCTTTACACAGCCACTCAACACACATGCCCAGAGGGAATGCAGAATTTCCTTGACTCCCTCGAGCTGGTTTGGTTCAGTCAAAAATACAGAGATTACATGGATCTACCAATCACGGTGGAAGATGTCGCACAGGTTATACGCAGTCTGCCCTTAGATAAAGCCCCAGGGTCAGATGGCCTGACTACAGCTTTTACAAAGCATATGTGGAGGAACTGGCACCGAGACTCTTGGAATTATACGAGGAAGCTTGCGGCTCTGCCATTTGCCCCCAACGATGAGAGAGGCTGTCATCGTCACCCTGTTGAAGCCAGGTAAACCCGAAACGGAGCTGGACTCCTATCGGCCTCTGTCATTGATAAATGTAGATGTAAAAATCCTGTCCAAATTAATGTTATGTTATGTTATGTTAGCGTGATTTCTAAAGCGCACGAATACCCGAAGGTGTCTTGGCGCTGGATCTTGATATAGCCTTGACAGAGAGAAACAGAAGATTTATAATGGATTAATTAAACAACCAAGTTTTCAGATTTTTTCTAAAGGAGGTGAGAGAATTGGCCGCTCTTGTACTTACTGGAAGAGTATTCCAGAGTTTGGCTGTACAGTAGCTTATGCTTCGACCTCCCCAATTCGCTGTTCGAATTCTTGGTACCAGCATCAACCTGGCATTAGTAGACCTAAGACATCTACCAGGAAGATACCAGGAAAAGACATTTTTTAATGAGGCTGGTCCAGTATTGTTCAGTGCCTTATAAGCTAGGCACAGTATCTTAAACTTAATACGTTGTGCCACTGGTAACCAATGAAGTTTTCAAATGGCTTCCGCGGTAGATTGATATCTTGGTAAATTTAGCAGGAGCCTAGCAGCAGCATTCTGTACCATTTGTAGTTTTTTCAGATGCTGTTTCTGTAACCCAGAATAGAGACCGTTACAATAATCCAATTTAGATAGCACTAACATTGTTACCACCGTCCTCCTAAGATTTAGGGGGATGTAAGGTGTTATCTTCTTCAATTTTCTTATCAGATAAAATGCAGCTGAGACTGTAGCATTGGTTTGCTGGGAATATGTGAGTTTATTGTCAATCAACACCCCAAGGTTTTTTGCCTTTACTACTGGCTTTGGAAGTTCTCCGATTTCTGCCGGCCACCATACGTCATCCCACCTAGGTTGGGGATTGCCAAAAATAACCACCTCGGTTTTATCCGAGTTTAGTCTAAGGCAATGCCTTCCCATCCAAAGACTAATTTCCCTCATACAATTCTGAAATTGTGAGGCAGGCGAGATTTGGTTTTATGCACCTCTACCACAATCTGAGTGTCATCGGCATATGATGTCAAATCAAAGCCAAAATGTTGAACCAAGGGAGCCAGTTCAGACACATAAATGTTGAACAAAGATGGGCTTAAAGATGAGCCTTGAGGAACCCCACACGGGAGTACGTATGGAGCTGCTAAGCTACAGCCCTTGCTGCCCCTCATCGCGCGCCCGGACCAGTCAGGTTTCATCCCGGGTAGAGCCACCTCACACAACCTCAGGACGATTTTTTCGGTGCTGCATTATTTGCATCCCGATGTACAAGCTGCGGCGGTCTTCCTAGATGCCACTAAGGCATTCGACACGCTTGAATGGCCGTATTTATTCATGATTCTATCTCGGATGGGATTCAGCCCCCAGTTCTTGAACCTCATAAAATTGCTGTATACTCAGCCAACGGCCCGTATCAAAGTGAATGGCCTATTGTCGGAGCCTTTCCCTATTTCGCGTGGGACGAGACAGGGTGTCCTCTGTCGCCATTGCTCTTTGCGGTTGCGATGAAACCACTGGCCGCCCGCATTAGACAACATCACACGGCCAGGGGCATTGGGTTCAGCACCAGGAGCCTCATAATTTCATTATACGCTGATGATGTCACTTTATATATCTCTAACCCCAGGGAAAATTTGGACCCCATCTTGCGGGAATTTATTAGATTTGGGGGCCTGTCTGGGATCTCCATAAATTGGGCTAAATCGGTCATCTTTCTGCTCACAAATAATACCATACCGGTAACTTCCGAATTCCCCTTGAGGTGGGAGGCGATGGCGGTCAAGTATTTGGGTGTTTGGATTAGCCGGGACATGCAGGATATCTGGTCTTTAAATTATGGGAGGGCAGTGACCTGGTTGGAGGAAAAGGTGGGACTTTGGAAGACTCTCCCGCTATCACTGGCAGGGAAAATAGCCTTGGCAAAAATGATTATTCTGCCCAAATTTTTATATTTGTTCGCTAATGTCCCGATCCCGCTTACACAGTCCTTTTTAAAAGGGTCAGAGCTGCCTTGATCTCTCTGGCTTGGGCAGGTGGTCAGGCTAGGGTGTCTTAGGAGCTACTAACGCTCCCGCTGGTGCAGGGTGGGATGGGGGCCCCCGACATGCAGCTTACGCACTATGTGCTCAAGCGCAATTTTTGCACTACTGGACGTACCCTACGCCCTTTCAGCCACATGTTGCCATGGAGATTGATGTTGTGGCGCCTGTCCCTCTACCAGTAGCGCTGTACATGCCTTATCGCCGACCTAGAGAGGGAATAGACACTTCGGAAACTCTACGTTGGGCATGGGATGGGTTACGCAAACGGGCGGGGATGTCGGTGCTATACGCCCCTTCAATACCACTAGCACACAACCCGATGGTGCCCGCTCTGAGGGATGGAATTAGCAAAACACTTGCTGAGAAAATGAAGCTACACACATTCGCAGACCTATACATTGACGATGAGTTCCGCCCTCCTCCAGTCGCGGATGAAGGACGGACAGTGCCGTTCACCGAACTTTTCCTTTACCACCAGCTGCGTGCGGCGTGTCGTTCACTCCATGCCACCTTCCCGGCTCCTCCTCCTCCATTGTTGGCCCTGGAGAATCTGCTGCGCTCCCCCTCCCCACGGAGGCTAGTAACACGACTGTACAGACAGATGCAGCTCTCGGCGCCGCTGGTGACACCCAAGGCGCTCCAGGGTTGGAACTCAGAACTCCCGGAGCCACTGACGGAAGACCAATGGTCATTCTGCTGTCGCCAGCTCACCGAATTATCGCCGAATTACAGACTTCGGCTAGTCCACTTTAAATTCATACACAGATATTACAGAACACCTAAGGGGTTATACCGTATGGGTCTTAGGGAGGATGACCGTTGCTGGCGATGCGGGTCCTCATCAGCATCCTTTTTGCACATGGCTTGGGATTGCCCGACGTTGGGGACTTATTGGAATACAACGTTCATGATAATTAACCAAATACTTGGCATGTCGCTTGACCCTACCCCACTGCTGGGCTTACTGTGCTATGTAAGGGACACACGACCCCAAGTGCGGAAGTTACATGCATTATTGCTGTTGTTGGCTAAACGTCGGGTAGCAATACATTGGGGACAGAGGAGGGCACCGTCCACGAAGGAATGGCTGCGGGATGTGACATATGGGCAGGCCCAACTCACCACTTTTTGGGAGCTAATGCCCCTCACTTCCAGACCACGAGACATATGGGAACCCTTTTTGAGTTGGGTACGGGAACGACAGGGCCTTGATGGCAGTACACAGCCCCCTGGTTAACTCCCCCGGGTGAACCCCAGCACTGGGTTACATTAAATTTCATGTACAATGTGCCGGTATAATGTACAGTAGCCGTTGAATAACATTGGGAATTCATGTATAATGTGCACTACAGTTGGCATGGGTGTTTAGGCCTCACCATCGATTATTCAGTTGAAAAGGGAGAAGATCTAGTGACACTGAATGTAGACTAACGGAGTGGCGGGTGTGCTCAATTTGATTATTATTATTGTACCCGGATTGTGCCGATGGTATCCGACAAAGGTTTGGGAATGTACTGGCTTCTGTTGCTGTTATGTTTGTATGATAAATTGTGTTCAAATATCAATAAATACAATTTAAAAAAAAAAAAAAAAAAACTTTGGCGCCGGTTGACGAATCTTCGCGAAATTTTCAAAATTTGTGGCCCACTCCGGTCAGCTCCTATCCTGAAAGTTTTGGGTTGATTCGCCAAGCGGGGGCCGAGAAAAAAGGGGGGTCCCTAAACGTGTTTTCTCCATGTTATTTTCCATAGGAAACTTTAGACACGGCTACAGCTCAAACTGCTGAACGGAATTACACCAAATTTGGCAAAAAGGTAGCCCTTGGTTCAGAAAGAGCCCTTTTTGTTAAATGGTGTAAAACCGTTCAGTAGTTTCTGAGAAATAAAAAAAAAGGTCGGAAAATCAATTTCCCATAGGAAATTTAGACACGGCTACAGCTCGAACTGCTGAATGGAATTACACCAAATGTGGCAAAAAGGTAGCCCTTGGTTCAGAAAGAGCCCTTTTTTTAAAATGGTGTAAATCCGTTCAGTAGTTGCTGAGAAAATCAAAAAATAAAAGTTTTGATATCTATGGCCGAGGAGGGTTCGCAAACCCACCCGACCACAAGCTTTATTCTAATTGGCTGTCAACACTCCAAACCAGGAAGTGTTGGTAGCCATCTTGTGACTCGGTAGAACCGAGTCACAAGAAAACAGAAAAACAAAGGTGAAAAAAAACTGCTGATGATTTGAGATGTCATCAGTGATGTTATCAGTGATGTCACTGACCATGTCATGAATTATGTAATATGTGACGTCATCAGCAGTGCATTGCGGGGGCGCGAGTTATAGTTAGCTCAACTAACTACAACGTCTGAATTTCTCTGGTTTTGGACGAGTGAAATGTCCAACTAACTATAACGTCCCTAAAACCTGTGGTTTTTCAGTGAATTTCTAAGGTTTTTTAAATGCTAATTTCTAACTATAACGTCCCTGAAACCTGTGTTTTTTTCAGTGAATTTCAAAGGTTTTTTAAATGCTAATTTCTAACTATAACGTCCCTGAAACCTATGCTTTTTTCAGTGAATTTCAAAGTTTTTTTAAATAATATTTTGTAAATATAATGTCTAAAAATTATTTGCTTAGATTTTAAGATCTTATAGAAATAGTATAATGTTTTCTCTTTTTTTAAATTACAAATATATATTTTTCTTTAAAAAAAACCTAAAAAAATATGGATTCGCGTACCGATCGTGTACCGGTCACGATGTGTGCTCGAATCTAAGTATTTCGCCGCCATATTGAATAAGTCGTGAAGGTTGCGCGTTACATCAGCGATGGGTGCGCGATTCCAGCCCCGCGTAACGTTACGTACGTGGCTCCGATGGTCGCGCCGGGTGCGCGAATACACCGTGAATCTTTAACATTTAAAACTATATCTATATACCATTACAATATACATTATACTAAGACATGGTTTAAGATAATTGTATATATTATGCAATGTAAGTGTATATTATTGCTAAATGTGTTTTTCGGAATTCGCGTTGGGCTCGCTTACGTTGCGTGCGGGCTGCGCGAATCCCATGTGACTTCAAAAGAAAGGTTTACATTGGTTTACAGGCTTTTTATTCTAGAAGTTGAAGGACCCCACCCATTTTTGTTTCATTCTTTCAGCAGCATCTATAGAGACAGACCTGTTCTCTGTTAGGTGTGTTTTTACATCTTTTTGGTGTTTTTTTGTTTTTCTGAAAATGGCTGCTGCACCACTATCACAGCAACTTCCACCAGAGGAAGACGAAGAGCTGGAAGAACCCCGCAAGAAAAGATATGAGAGTGTTGTGTGGGCATTTTTTAGTATACCACCTGGCAAAAAGAAAGTTAACGCCAGGAAGGTTACTTGCACAATTTGGGAGCAAGTCCTTTCTCGTGGATCGGACAAGAAGTATTCTTGTGGGACATCATCGATGCTCAAGCATCTACAAACGATCCACCCAAACCGGTTTGCCCGAGAACAACTAAGGCGGCAACGAGAAAAAGAAGCAGAAGAAGGGCCCAGTACTTCTTCTACTGGTACAACACCTGCCAGAATAAATGTTCACCAAGATTTGGCTCGAGTAAAGCAGGTCTACATTAAATGTAGAAAGACTCTTTGTGTTGGGGAGCAGTCAATAAATGCTACCCAAACTGCAATCCAGAGTCACAAATGTTAATTTTTTTGTTTGTTTTGTTCCTTTATGCAATGAGTTTAAATTGCATATTTGTTGCCATGTTTTTGTTGTTGGCTCTGGTTTCTTTTCTCTTTTTCAATAAAAATAACACCAAAAAAATGTAAAAAAATAGTTTAAAAAATACAACAAAAAACAAAACAACAAAAGAAGAAAAAAATGGTTCATTTTAGAACCGCCTATTTGGTTTAAAGAAAAAAAACTTCTGAGTGTGTTGTATGAATTGTTGCCTGACTGATTGAAGGACTACATAGATAGAATCTGAGTGATTTTGTAAGTGCTTGATTAATGTGTGGGTGATTGTATAAGTGCAAGGATAGTATTTGGGTGATTGAAGGAGTGCATGGATAATGCGTGGGTTATTGTATGAGTGGATAAGTACTGCCCGAGTGATTGGAGGAGTACATGGATAGTGATTGGATGATTTTGTAACTGCTGAATAATTGCTTGAGTGTATGGGCAGCGCTTGGGTGATTGAAGATGTGCATGGGTAATGCCTGGGTGATTACATGAGTGCATAGGTACTGCCTGAGTGATTGGAGATGTGCATGGGTAGTACTTGGATGATTGCATGACTGCATGGGTAGTGCCTAGATGATTGGAGGAGCAAAAGCATAGTGCATGGGTAGTGCCTGGGTAATTGCAGGAGTGCATCAGTAGTGCATGGGTGAATAGAGTAGTGTATAAGTAGTGCCTGGGTGATTCCATGAGTGCATGGGTAGTGCTTGGGTACCAGGAGGAGTGCATGAGTAGTGACAGTGTGATTGCTAGACTGCATGGGTACTACCTGGGTAATTGAAGGTGTGAATGAGTAGTGTCTAGGTGATTAGAGGACTGCATGGGTAGTGCACAGGGGATTGTAGCAGTGCTTGGTTAGTGCCTGGGTCATTGCATGAGTACATGGGTACTGACTGGATGATTAGAGTACTGCAAGAAGAGTGCATGGTGAATTTATAAGTGTTTGGATATTGGCGGAGTGATTGGATAAGTACATGGTACTGACTGGGTGATTGGAGGAGTGCATGGCTAGTGACAGGGTGATTGCTGGACTGCATGAGTACTACCTGGGTAATTGAAGGAGTGAATGAGTAGTGTCTAGGTGATTAGAGGACTGCATGGGTAGTGCACAGGGGATTGTGGCACTACATGGTTAGTGCCTGGGTCATTGCATGAGTACATGGGTACTGACAGGATGATTAGAGTACTGCAAGGAGAGTGCATGGTGAATTTAAAAGTGCTTGGGTATTGGCGGAGTGATTGGATAAGTACATGGTACTGACTGGGTCATTGGAGGAGTGCATGGCTAGTGACAGGGTGAGTGATGGACTGCATGAGTACTAACTGGGTAATTGAAGGAGTGAATGAGTAGTGTCTAGGTGATTAGAGGACTTCATGGGTAGTGCACAGGGGGTTGTAGCACTGCATGGTTAGTGCCTGGGTCATTGCATGAGTACATGGGTAGTGACTGGATAATTAGAGTAATGCAAGGAGAGTGCATGGTGAATTTATAAGTGCTTGGGTATTGGCAGAGTGATTCGATAAGTACATGGTACTGACTGGGTGATTGGAGGAGTGCATGGGTAGTGACAGGGTGATTGCTGGACTGCATGAATACTACCTGGGTAATTGAGGGAGTGAATGAGTAGTGTCTAGGTGATTAGAGGACTGCATGGGTAGTGCACAGGGGATTGTAGCACTATATGGTTACTGCCTGGGTCATTGCATGAGTACATGGGTACCGACTGCATCATTAGAGTGCTGCAAGGACAGTGCATGGTGCAATTAAAAGTGCTTGGGTATTGGCAGAGTGATTGGATAAGTACATGGTACTGAGTGGGTGATTGGAGGAGTGCATGGGTAGTGACAGGGTGTTGGAAAACGAGGCAGTATCTGTGAGGCCTGCACAAATAAAATGACTACATTTGTCCTTCACTGGGAACCAAACACCCAATTGTAGCGCCTGACTCTCAGAGGGTAGCGTTGCAGAGCAGTCTGAGGCTTTACTCAAGGGAGGTGGTGTGGGCTAGTAATCGCCATTTGCAGGTGTGCAGAAATAACACTCAATAATTGATTGTCCAGTCTGTACTTTGCTTTATAAAAGTAAGAGTACATTTATTAAACACACACACTACTCAATACTATGCACCAATTTACAAATATACATAAGCTGTTGGAATTACTTTGTGACATTGCGTAACATCTCCACCCCTCCCAAAAAGGGGGTGGGGTCCTAGTACCACCACTCCCATGTATGCACATCATCTTGCCCCCTAATGCAGTGTGTTGAGCATAACCTAGAGCGAGGGCCCTGCGCACTGGCACCATCCCAGTGGCGACCCACCCCATTACCTCAACACGCATTAAAAATAGGTTCACCTGCCCTAGTGACACATAACCCTGACTGAGCATCTTATATTGACCATACAGTATGCACCCCTACATATTCAGGGCTAACAGTCTGGGTTGTTCCTCACTTAAGCGCAGCAGCAAAAATACATGTTCACGCACACTTTAGAATGACAGTACTCAGCACCTTTGTTGGACATTAAAATGCGTTGCAATTACAGCCCCTAAAGGCATCACAGATGAAATCACAGGATTACGCATATCCAGCCAGTCACCCTAGCAGGAGTATCTGGCAACATAACCCACTTTGCTTATGACTTCACCTTACACAGGTACCCTCACATTACATATGTGACCTTCAGTCCCCTCTAAAAAGGAATAACGTGAGTAAATGCAGTTCTGGTGCAATTACACCTCTTCACCTCTAGGGATGCCCTTCTCCAGACATCCCCAACTCAGCCCTTCACTCCATGAAGTACTTCGCAAAACACCCTCAGCTGTAGAACAAAGTTCCAGCCCAGAAGGTGTATTACAGCAGGTTGAGCCCTTGAGGAGTTATCCTTATGAACTCCCTAGGAAACGTAGGGAGGGACTATTCTCTTCGTGCTGGGGGAGACTGCGCTCCTCCAGCAGCTCCCCAGCACCTTGGCACGTGTGTGGTGGTGACCCCGTCCTCCTGGGGCCACCACAAGCAGAAAAAATGCTAGGTTTCCCCTGCAGGCCGGTCCAGGCCTGCAAGGCATCATGGGCGCTCCGCATAACTGATGAGCGGCTCTCCCGCTGCTCCGGGAGAGCCGCGATGTGGGCCTCCGGCCGCTTCTTGGGCTCAGTGGGGGGCCCGGTCCCACCCGGACCCCCAGGTAAGTCCTGCGGCGCGGGGAGCCCATCCCCGGCCGCTTTGCCAATTTTCCGGGGCCCGGTCCCACCCGGGCCCCTCCTCCCTTGTACGGGGTCCCGGTCCCACCCGGGACCCCCGCAGGACCTCCGCGTTGGAGGGCAGCCCGGGGAGCCCACCCCCGGCTGCCCCCGCCGGCTCCCCGCCCGGCCAGCACCCTCGTGTGCTGCCGCGGGTGCCGGCAAGGCATTTCTGGCCTGCCCGCTCCAGCGGGCAGACGTGCCGGACCTCGGGGGGAGTGCGGCTGCACTCCCCCAGCCTCCGCCTGCTTTTCGGGGCCCGGGGATGGGGCCCCGGGCCCCCGGACATCTTCGGGGGGGGGCGCGACGGCGCTCCCCTCCATCTTGCGGTCTTCGGGGGCCCGGAGATGGGGTCCCGGGCCCCGCCTCCTTGTCACGGGGAGCGCAACGGTGCTCCCCGACTGCTCTGCTTCGGTGGGGGCCAGGGTGGGCTCCTGGACCCCCGTGGGGGAATATCTTCACGGGGAGCGCGTCGGCGCTCCCGACTTGACTTCGGGGCCCAGGGATGGGGTCCCGGGCCCCCTATGGCCACTCTTTACGGGGGCGCGATGGCGCTCCCCGCCTCCTTCTTCGTGGGGGCGCGACGGCGCTCCCGCCCCGTCTTCACTTGCTCGGCGGGGGCCAGGGTGGGCTCCTGGCACCCCGTGTAGGGGGACATCTTCACGGGGAGCGCGACGGCGCTCCCGGCTTTGCTTGGGGCCCGGGGATGGGGTCCCTGGCCCCTCTTGGGTCACCTTCATGGGGAGCGCGACAGGCGCTCCCGGCTTCCCTTCCTCCCCAGGGGTCAAAGGTCGCTCACCTTCCGGGGGCCATATCTCAGCCCCTGGGGGTCCGATCTGCCCCATTTTCACGTCCTCTTGCTCCTGGTGGCCAGCCCCAGCCATGGGGAACACTCTCCTTCGCCCTTGGGGTCTCTGAGAGGGGGGATTCGGCAGGGAGCTGTCTTCACTGGCTCCCTGCACCAGCCTTTCGCCTGTCTCTCCTCCTTGGCCTCTCTTCTCTCTGCGCAGAGGCCTCTGCTTCTGCGCACTGGTCCTGGGCTCTTTTTCTGGTGCTGGCAGGACCCTGGGGGACAGTCAGGGGTTCCTCCTTCCAACTGCCCATTGCGCCAGGCTCCAGCACCTTCCGCCTCCGCAGACCACACCCCAGAGAGAGCTTCTCTTCCTGTCCAAGCACTTTTTAAAAGATGAGTAGGGGGCTGGCAGGAAGTCTCTGTTTGTCCTATCAAACAGCGACACATCACTTCCCTGCCCCTGCTCCCTCCTCCTGCTCCAGCCTCTGGGCTTGTTCAAAATGGCGTCGACCAGCGTCTCTGGCCACATGGTCTCTGAAACAAGACCCTTTCCCCAGTGCTGCCTTCACCTTGGTTCAGCTTGGGGCCTGGCACCCAGCGACAGCTGCTGATGGATTAGCCTGTAGCTCCACCTATCTCCTCTCCTGGGAGGGAAGATCTTCGCTCTGGGAAGAAGGGTCATTAATCTAACCTGCCAGGGCCAGACCCCAGCCAGGGACTCAGAGAAATATGACATTCCTGGATGACCCAAAAGCAGTACAAATATGACTTTGGACTCTGCAGAATACTTCTTTTCACATCCGCTACCGTGGACTTTAGTGCGTGTCTGGAATCTGTAGGCCTTATGGAAGTTAATCTAACACATGGGCTCCACATTCCCATAGGGGAATAATGAAGTGAAAAACACAGTAAAGCACACTGACTTTCCCTGGCATGTTCCTTCCTAGTGTATAAGGCCTATTCCGTGTCGCCACCCAATTCTGCATAAGTCCTGCCACACCATTCACTTTGTAGCTGCTCCTGGACTGCGCACGCCAGGAATCTCCCTGCGCAGCCCCCACACGTGTGCACACGCATGTGCACAGGTGTTTGCATGTAACTAGCCCAGTGCCCCTTACTCCAGCTGCTGCGCAGCAGCCTAGTCAAACTAGGGGGACACCAGTAAAATCCCCATGCAGTCCCTTTCCTCATGAGTTCACTGTGGGTGAGCCCCAACTTATGAGGCTCTCCCACAGTAAAGCTCAACAATTAGATGCTCAAAAAGCAAAAAATCCGGGCGGCCCATAGTGTCAGAACCACCTTCTAACACAGGGTGATTGCTGGAGTGCATGAGTACTACCTGGGTAATTGAAGGTGTGAATGAGTAGTGTTTAGGTTATTAGAGGACTGCATGGGTAGTGCACAGGGGATTGTAGCAGTGCTTGGTTAGTGCCTGGGTCATTGCATGAGTACATGGGTAGTGACTGGATAATTAGAGTACTGCAAGGAGAGTGCATGGTGAATTTATAAGTGCTTGGGTATTGGCGGAGTGATTGGATAAGTACATGGTACTGACTGGGTGATTGGAGGAGTGCATGGGTAGTGACAGGGTGATTGCTGGACTGCATGAATACTACCTGGGTAATTGAGGGAGTGAATGAGTAGTGTCTAGGTGATTAGAGGACTGCATGGGTAGTGCACAGGGGATTGTAGCACTATATGGTTACTGCCTGGGTCATTGCATGAGTACATGGGTACCGACTGCATCATTAGAGTACTGCAAGGTCAGTGCATGGTGCAATTAAAAGTGCTTGGGTATTGGCAGAGTGATTGGATAAGTACATGGTACTGAGTGGGTGATTGGAGGAGTGCATGGGTAGTGACAGGGTGTTGGAAAACGAGGCAGTATCTGTGAGGCCTGCACAAATAACATGACTACATTTGTCCTTCACTGGGAACCAAACACCCAATTGTAGCGCCTGACTCTCAGAGGGTAGCGTTGCAGAGCAGTCTGAGGCTTTACTCAAGGGAGGTGGTGTGGGCTAGTAATCGCCATTTGCAGGTGTGCAGAAATAACACTCAATAATTGATTGTCCAGTCTGTACTTTGCTTTATAAAAGTAAGAGTACATTTATTAAACACACACACTACTCAATACTATGCACCAATTTACAAATATACATAAGCTGTTGGAATTACTTTGTGACATTGCAGTAACATCTCCACCCCTCCCAAAAGGGGGTGGGGTCTAGTACCACCACTCCCATGTATGCACATCATCTTGCCCCCTAATGCAGTGTGTTGAGCATAACCTAGAGCGAGGGCCCTGCGCACTGGCACCATCCCAGTGGCGACCCACCCCATTACCTCAACACGCATTAAAAATAGGTTCACCTGCCCTAGTGACACATAACCCTGACTGAGCATCTTATATTGACCATACAGTATGCACCCCTACATATTCAGGGCTAACAGTCTGGGTTGTTCCTCACTTAAGCGCAGCAGCAAAAATACATGTTTACGCACACTTTAGAATGACAGTACTCAGCACCTTTGTTGGACATTAAAATGCGTTGCAATTACAGCCCCTAAAGGCATCACAGATGAAATCACAGGATTACGCATATCCAGCCAGTCACCCTAGCAGGAGTATCTGGCAACATAACCCACTTTGCTTATGACTTCACCTTACACATGTACCCTCACATTACATATGTGACCTTCAGTCCCTCTAAAAAGGAATAACGTGAGTAAATGCAGTTCTGGTGCAATTACACCTCTTCACCTCTAGGGGATGCCCTTCTCCAGACATCCCCAACTCAGCCCTTCACTCCATGAAGTACTTCGCAAAACACCCTCAGCTGTAGAACAAAAGTTCCAGCCCAGAAGGTGTATTACAGCAGGTTGAGCCCTTGAGGAGTTATCCTTATGAACTCCCTAGGAAACGTAGGGAGGGACTTTTCTCTTCATGCTGGGGGGAGACTGCGCTCCTCCAGCAGCTCCCCCAGCACCTTGGCACGTGTGTGGTGGTGACCCCGTCCTCCTGGGGCCACCACAAGCAGAAAAAAACGCTAGGTTTCCCCTGCAGGCCGGTCCAGGCCTGCAAGGCATTATGGGCGCTCCCGCATAACTGATGAGCGGCTCTCCCGCTGCTCCGGGGAGAGCCGCGATGTGAGCCTCCGGCCGCTTCTTGGGCCTCAGTGGGGGCCCGGTCCCACCCGGACCCCCAGGTAAGTCCTGCGGCGCGGGGAGCCCACCCCGGCCGCTTTGCCAATTTTCCGTGGCCCGGTCCCACCCGGGCCCTCCTCCCTCGTACGGGGTCCCGGTCCCACCCGGGACCCCGCAGGACCTCCGCGTTGGAGGGCAGCCCGGGAGCCCACCCCGGCTGCCCCCGCCGGCTCCCCGCCCGGCCAGCACCCTCGTGTGCTGCCGCGGGTGCCGGCAAGGCATTTCTGGCCTGCCCGCTCCAGCGGGCAGACGTGCCGGACCTCGGGGGGAGTGCGGCTGCACTCCCCCAGCCTCCGCCTGCTTTTCGGGGCCCGGGGATGGGGCCCCGGGCCCCCGGACATCTTCGGGGGGGGGTCGCGACGGCGCTCCCCTCCATCTTGCGGTCTTCGGGGGCCCGGAGATGGGGTCCCGGGCCCCGCCTCCTTGTCATGGGGAGCGCAACGGTGCTCCCCGACTGCTCTGCTTCGGTGGGGGCCAGGGTGGGCTCCTGGACCCCCGTGGGGGAATATCTTCACGGGGAGCGCGTCAGCGCTCCCCGACTTGACTACGGGGCCCGGGGATGGGGTCCCGGGCCCCCAATGGCCACTCTTTACGGGGGGCGCGATGGCGCTCCCCCGCCTCCTTTCTTCGTGGGGGGGCGCGACGGTGCTCCCCCGCCCCCGTCTTCACTTGCTCGGCGGGGGCCAGGGTGGGCTCCTGGCAACCCGTGTAGGGGGACATCTTCACGGGGAGCGCAACGGCGCTCCCCGGCTTTGTTTCGGGGCCCGGGGATGGGGTCCCTGGCCCCTCTTGGGTCACCTTCACGGGGAGCGCGACGGCGCTCCCCGGCTTCCCTTCCTCCCCAGGGGTCAAAGGTCGCTCACCTTCTGGGGGCCATATCTCAGCCCCTGGGGGTCCGATCTGCCCCATTTTCGCGTCCTCTTGCTCCTGGTGGCCAGCCCCAGCCATGGGGAACACTCTCCTTCGCCCTCGGGGTCTCTGAGAGGGGGGATTCGGCAGGGAGCTGTCTTCACTGGCTCCCTGCACCAGCCTTTCGCCTGTCTCTCCTCCTTGGCCTCTCTTCTCCCTGCGCAGAGGCCTCTGCTTCTGCGCACTGGTCCTGGGCTCTTTTTCTGGTGCTGGCAGGGGCCTGGGGGACAGTCAGGGGTTCCTCCTTCCAACTGCCCATTGCGCCAGGCTCCAGCACCTTCCGCCTCCGCAGACCACACCCCAGAGAGCTTCTCTTCCTGTCCAAGCACTTTTAAAAGATGAGTAGGGGCTGGCAGGAAGTCTCTGTTTGTCCTATCAAATAGCGACACATCACTTCCCTGCCCCTGCTCCCTCCTCCTGCTCCAGCCTCTGGGCTTGTTCAAAATGGCGTCGACCAGGGTCTCTGGCCACATGGTCTCTGAAACAAGACCCTTTCCCCAGTGCTGCCTTCACCTTGGTTCAGCTTGGGGCCTGGCACCCAGCGACAGCTGCTGATGGATTAGCCTGTAGCTCCACCTATCTCCTCTCCTGGGAGGAAGATCTTCGCTCTGGGAAGAAGGGTCATTAATCTAACCTGCCAGGGCCAGACCCCAGCCAGGGACTCAGAGAAATATGACATTCCTGGATGACCCAAAAGCAGTACAAATATGACTTTGGACTCTGCAGAATACTTCTTTTCACATCCGCTACCGTGGACTTTAGTGCGTGTCTGGAATCTGTAGGCCTTATGGAAGTTAATCTAACACATGGGCTCCACATTCCCATAGGGGAATAATGAAGTGAAAAACACAGTAAAGCACACTGACTTTCCCTGGCATGTTCCTTCCTAGTGTATAAGGCCTATTCCGTGTCGCCACCCAATTCTGCATAAGTCCTGCCACACCATTCACTTTGTAGCTGCTCCTGGACTGCGCACGCCAGGAATCTCCCCTGCGCAGCCCCCACACGTGTGCACACGCATGTGCACAGGTGTTTGCATGTAACTAGCCCAGTGCCCCTTACTCCAGCTGCTGCGCAGCAGCCTAGTCAAACTAGGGGGACACCAGTAAAATCCCCATGCAGTCCCTTTCCTCATGAGTTCACTGTGGGTGAGCCCCAACTTATGAGGCTCTCCCACAGTAAAAGCTCAACAATTAGATGCTCAAAAAGCAAAAAATCCGGGCGGCCCATAGTGTCAGAACCACCTTCTAACACAGGGTGATTGCTGGAGTGCATGAGTACTACCTGGGTAATTGAAGGTGTGAATGAGTAGTGTTTAGGTTATTAGAGGACTGCATGGGTAGTGCACAGGGGATTGTAGCAGTGCTTGGTTAGTGCCTGGGTCATTGCATGAGTACATGGGTAGTGACTGGATAATTAGAGTACTGCAAGGAGAGTGCATGGTGAATTTATAAGTGCTTGGGTATTGGCGGAGTGATTGGATAAGTACATGGTACTGACTGGGTGATTGGAGGAGTGCATGGGTAGTGACAGGGTGATTGCTGGACTGCATGAATACTACCTGGGTAATTGAGGGAGTGAATGAGTAGTGTCTAGGTGATTAGAGGACTGCATGGGTAGTGCACAGGGGATTGTAGCACTATATGGTTACTGCCTGGGTCATTGCATGAGTAAATGGGTACCGACTGCATCATTAGAGTACTGCAAGGACAGTGCATGGTGCAATTAAAAGTGCTTGGGTATTGGCAGAGTGATTGGATAAGTACATGGTACTGAGTGGGTGATTGGAGGAGTGCATGGGTAGTGACAGGGTGTTGGAAAACGAGGCAGTATCTGTGAGGCCTGCACAAATAACATGACTACATTTGTCCTTCACTGGGAACCAAACACCCAATTGTAGCGCCTGACTCTCAGAGGGTAGCGTTGCAGAGCAGTCTGAGGCTTTACTCAAGGGAGGTGGTGTGGGCTAGTAATCGCCATTTGCAGGTGTGCAGAAATAACACTCAATAATTGATTGTCCAGTCTGTACTTTGCTTTATAAAAGTAAGAGTACATTTATTAAACACACACACTACTCAATACTATGCACCAATTTACAAATATACATAAGCTGTTGGAATTACTTTGTGACATTGCGTAACATCTCCACCCCTCCCAAAAAGGGGGGGTGGGGTCTAGTACCACCACTCCCATGTATGCACATCATCTTGCCCCCTAATGCAGTGTGTTGAGCATAACCTAGAGCGAGGGCCCTGCGCACTGGCACCATCCCAGTGGCGACCCACCCCATTACCTCAACACGCATTAAAAATAGGTTCACCTGCCCTAGTGACACATAACCCTGACTGAGCATCTTATATTGGCCATACAGTATGCACCCCTACATATTCAGGGCTAACAGTCTGGGTTGTTCCTCACTTAAGCGCAGCAGCAAAAATACATGTTTACGCACACTTTAGAATGACAGTACTCAGCACCTTTGTTGGACATTAAAATGCGTTGCAATTACAGCCCCTAAAGGCATCACAGATGAAATCACAGGATTACGCATATCCAGCCAGTCACCCTAGCAGGAGTATCTGGCAACATAACCCACTTTGCTTATGACTTCACCTTACACATGTACCCTCACATTACATATGTGACCTTCAGTCCCTCTAAAAAGGAATAACGTGAGTAAATGCAGTTCTGGTGCAATTACACCTCTTCACCTCTAGGGATGCCCTTCTCCAGACATCCCCAACTCAGCCCTTCACTCCATGAAGTACTTCGCAAAACACCCTCAGCTGTAGAACAAAAGTTCCAGCCCAGAAGGTGTATTACAGCAGGTTGAGCCCTTGAGGAGTTATCCTTATGAACTCCCTAGGAAACGTAGGAGGGACTTTTCTCTTCATGCTGGGGAGACTGCGCTCCTCCAGCAGCTCCCCCAGCACCTTGGCACGTGTGTGGTGGTGACCCCGTCCTCCTGGGGCCACCACAAGCAGAAAAACGCTAGGTTTCCCTGCAGGCCGGTCCAGGCCTGCAAGGCATTATGGGCGCTCCCGCATAACTGATGAGCGGCTCTCCCGCTGCTCCGAGGAGAGCCGCAATGTGGGCCTCCGGCCGCTTCTTGGGCCTCAGTGGGGGGCCCGGTCCCACCCGGACCCCCAGGTAAGTCCTGCGGCGCGGGGAGCCCACCCCCGGCCGCTTTGCCAATTTTCCGTGGCCCGGTCCCACCCGGGCCCCTCCTCCCTCGTACGGGGTCCCGGTCCCACCCGGGACCCCGCAGGGACCTCCGCGTTGGAGGGCAGCCCGGGAGCCCACCCCCGGCTGCCCCCGCCGGCTCCCGCCCGGCCAGCACCTCGTGTGCTGCCGCGGGTGCCGGCAAGGCATTTCTGGCCTGCCCGCTCCAGCGGGCAGACGTGCCGGACCTCGGGGAGTGCGGCTGCACTCCCCAGCCTCCGCCTGCTTTTCGGGGCCCGGGGATGGGGCCCCGGGCCCCGGACATCTTCGGGGGCGCACCGGCGCTCCCCTCCATCTTGCGGTCTTCGGGGGCCCGGAGATGGGGTCCCGGGCCCCGCCTCCTTGTCACGGGGAGCGCAATGGTGCTCCCCGACTGCTCTGCTTCGGTGGGGGCCAGGGTGGGCTCCTGGACCCCCATGGGGAATATCTTCACGGGAGCGCGTCGGCGCTCCCCGACTCTGACTTCGGGGCCCGGGGATGGGGTCCCGGGCCCCTATGGCCACTCTTTGCGGGGGGCGCGATGGCGCTCCCCCGCCTCCTTTCTTCGTGGGGGGGGCGCGACGGCGCTCCCCCGCCCCTGTCTTCACTTGCTCGGCGGGGGCCAGGGTGGGCTCCTGGCACCCCGTGTAGGGGGACATCTTCACGGGGAGCGTGACGGCGCTCCCCGGCTTTGCTTCGGGGCCCGGGGATGGGGTCCCTGGCCCTCTTGGGTCACCTTCACGGGAGCGCGACGGCGCTCCCGGCTTCCTTCCTCCCCAGGGGTCAAAGGTCGCTCACCTTCCGGGGGCCATATCTCAGCCCCTGGGGGTCCGATCTGCCCCATTTTCGCGTCCTCTTGCTCCTGGTGGCCAGCCCCAGCCATGGGGAACACTCTCCTTCGCCCTCGGGGTCTCTGAGAGGGGGATTCGGCAGGGAGCTGTCTTCACTGGCTCCCTGCACCAGCCTTTCGCCTGTCTCTCCTCCTTGGCCTCTCTTCTCCCTGCGCAGAGGCCTCTGCTTCTGCGCACTGGTCCTGGGCTCTTTTTCTGGTGCTGGCAGGGCCCTGGGGGACAGTCAGGGGGTTCCTCCTTCCAACTGCCCATTGCGCCAGGCTCCAGCACCTTCCGCCTCCGCAGACCACACCCCAGAGAGAGCTTCTCTTCCTGTCCAAGCACTTTTTAAAAGATGAGTAGGGGGCTGGCAGGAAGTCTCTGTTTGTCCTATCAAATAGCGACACATCACTTCCCTGCCCCTGCTCCCTCCTCCTGCTCCAGCCTCTGGGCTTGTTCAAAATGGCGTCGACCAGGGTCTCTGGCCACATGGTCTCTGAAACAAGACCCTTTCCCCAGTGCTGCCTTCACCTTGGTTCAGCTTGGGGCCTGGCACCCAGCGACAGCTGCTGATGGATTAGCCTGTAGCTCCACCTATCTCCTCTCCTGGGAGGGAAGATCTTCGCTCTGGGAAGAAGGGTCATTAATCTAACCTGCCAGGGCCAGACCCCAGCCAGGGACTCAGAGAAATATGACATTCCTGGATGACCCAAAAGCAGTACAAATATGACTTTGGACTCTGCAGAATACTTCTTTTCACATCCGCTACCGTGGACTTTAGTGCGTGTCTGGAATCTGTAGGCCTTATGGAAGTTAATCTAACACATGGGCTCCACATTCCCATAGGGGAATAATGAAGTGAAAAACACAGTAAAGCACACTGACTTTACCTGGCATGTTCCTTCCTAGTGTATAAGGCCTATTCCGTGTCGCCACCCAATTCTGCATAAGTCCTGCCACACCATTCACTTTGTAGCTGCTCCTGGACTGCGCACGCCAGGAATCTCCCCTGTGCAGCCCCCACACGTGTGCACACGCATGTGCACAGGTGTTTGCATGTAACTAGCCCAGTGCCCCTTACTCCAGCTGCTGCGCAGCGGCCTAGTCAAACTAGGGGGTCACCAGTAAAATCCCCATGCAGTCCCTTTCCTCATGAGTTCACTGTGGGTGAGCCCCAACTTATGAGGCTCTCCCACAGTAAAAGCTCAACAATTAGATGCTCAAAAGCGAAAATCCGGGCGGCCCATAGTGTCAGAACCACCTTCTAACACAGGGTGATTGCTGGAGTGCATGAGTACTACCTGGGTAATTGAAGGTGTGAATGAGTAGTGTTTAGGTTATTAGAGGACTGCATGGGTAGTGCACAGGGGATTGTAGCAGTGCTTGGTTAGTGCCTGGGTCATTGCATGAGTACATGGGTAGTGACTGGATAATTAGAGTACTGCAAGGAGAGTGCATGGTGAATTTATAAGTGCTTGGGTATTGGCGGAGTGATTGGATAAGTACATGGTACTGACTGGGTGATTGGAGGAGTGCATGGCTAGTGACAGGGTGAGTGCTGGACTGCATGAGTACTACCTGGGTAATTGAAGGAGTGAATGAGTAGTGTCTAGGTGATTAGAGGACTGTATGGGTAGTGCACAGGGGGTTGTAGCACTGCATGGTTAGTGCCTGGGTCATTGCATGAGTACATAGGTAGTGACTGGATGATTAGAGTACTGCAAGGAGAGTGCATGGTGAATTTATAACTGCTTGGGTATTGGTGGAGTGATTGGATAAGTACATGGTACTGGCTGGGTGATTGGAGGAGTGCATGGGTAGTGACAGGGTGAGTGCTGGACTGCATGAGTACTACCTGGGTAATTGAAGGAGTGAATGAGTAGTGTCTAGGTGATTAGAGGACTGCATGGGTAGTGCACAGGGGATTGTAGCAGTGCTTGGTTAGTGCCTGGGTCATTTCATGAGTACATGGGTACTGACTGGATGATTAGAGTACTGCAAGAAGAGTGCATGGTGAATTTATAAGTGCTTGGATATTGGTGGAGTGATTGGATATGTACATGGTACTGACTGGGTGATTGGAGGAGTGCATGGGTTGGGTAGTGACAAGGTGATTGCTGGACTGCATGAGTTCTACCTGGGTTATTGAATGAGTGAATGAGTAGTGTCTAGGTGATTAGAGGACTGCATGGGTAGTGCACAGGGGGCTGTAGCACTGCATGGTTAGTGCCTGGGTCATTGCATGAGTACATGGGTAGTGACTGGATGATTAGAGTACTGCAAGGAGAGTGCATGGTGAATTTATAACTGCTTGGCTATTGGTGGAGTGATTGGATAAGTACATGGTACTGGCTGGGTGATTGGAGGAGTGCATGGGTAGTGACAAGGTGAGTGCTGGACTGCATGAGTACTACCTGGCTAATTTAAGGAGTGAATGAGTAGTGTCTAGGTGATTAGAGGACTGCATGGGTAGTGCACAGGGGATTGTAGCAGTGCTTGGTTAGTGCCTGGGTCATTGCATGAGTACATGGGTACTGACTGGATGATTAGAGTACTGCAAGAAGAGTGCATGGTGAATTTATAAGTGCTTGGATATTGGCGGAGTGATTGGATAAGTACATGGTACTGACTGGGTGTTTGGAGGAGTGCATGGCTAGTGACAGGGTGAGTGCTGGACTGCATGAGTACTACCTGGGTAATTGAAGGAGCAAATGTGTAGTGTCTAGGTGATTAGAGGACTGCATTGTAGGAGAGTAGGATCTGCTTCACATGGGTACCCCCACTTTTTGCTGATGCTTCACTGTTTTTCGACTTTAGCCTGGCTGGGACCCTGCTAATCAGAACCCCAGCCTAGCTGCTTCCTCTCTAAAATGGTTTCCATGTACCTTAGGTACATCTTTGATAGGAAGCTGGAGTGCCCTTATAAGTCCCTAGTATATGGTATACTATGTACCCAGGGCATAGGTACCCCAGAGGCCTGCCAGGGGCTGAAGCATGTATTATGCCACCCCTGAAAGGCCAGCCAAAATGACACCACAGGTCTGCTACTGCAGCCTGGGTAAGGTGGTGCATGCACCCCTTACTGTGATATAGGCTACCTGTATCACTCCCAATGCACACACATATAAACCTATGTCACTCCTATGGCAGGCCTTATCAATCCTGAAGGCAGAGTGCTTGGTTTTTATGTGAGAGGGTGCCCCTGCATGAGCAGAGCCCCTCTGCAGTGTTCGGAGTCCCTCCTCTGATGCTGTTTGTGGTACAGCCTGACCATATACTCTTAAGTGCATTATATCCTCGCGGTACAATGCTAACTTTGGACTGGCTGCACCAAAACATGTCGTGTTTGGTGTCAAACATCTTGGAATACTACCCCCGCCAGTCCTGGCAGTGGGGTAGCATTCCACCCTCCTAGAGGGAGAGACATGTACCCACCGGCCTACCCGGTAACTTCTTTACAGAGCCCTGGCATCACAAAATGGATGCCGCTGCCACAGACACGGGTCTGGCCTCCTGCTGCTGACTGAAACTCCGGCAGGGGAGGCCTGGACAATAGGTTTCCTGTTGCAGGGAGGTGTAACCACCTCCCCAGACAGGATAATGTGTATTGGGGCTGGGCGGGAGCACTCTCTGGTGCTCTGAAGTTCTGCACTGGGGGCACACTTGGTGTCCCTGTGCATATGCCAGTTCAAACCGGTTGCAGGGGCTACCTGCCCCTGCTCTGGTGTGAAACTGGACAAAGGGAATGGGTGTAACCACCCCTCTTCCCTGACCCTCCCATAGGTTGGTCCCCAGAGTATGTCCAACCCCCTAACTTAGTATAAGTATGGGACCCCAGTCCTTAGGACTTTAGATATCCCTGGACGAAACTCTGACACTGAATCCTGGATCCTCAACGCTCTACTTCAAGATTAGAGGACTGAAGAATCTCCCTTGGGGTCAAGGAGTGACTCCCCTGCTTGGCAGGCACCTAAGAAGCAATTGTCCGGTCTGCATCGCTGAAGCTCCCGCCGGACGCCGAAGTCTTTGCAACACCAGAGGTGGATTTCCAAACTTCCCCGAGGCTGCCCTGAGTCCCCAGCGAAGCTGAGGCCCGTAGCTGTCGTGGGTAACGTGGAACCGTGACCCCTGGACACTGAGAACTTTTGCAAGTGCATCCTCTTCCTGGTCTCCCACGAAGTTGTGCTTTGGGCTCCGAGTAGCCCCCGCCTCCAGCACCAACTGCACCGAAGATCACTGGCCTCCACTCCACGAGTGTCCTGTGAGCCAGCTCCAAGTGCGTCCACTCGAGGCTCCTTCGCGGTCGCTAGTCCGTTGGCTAGTGGGCCCTCCCGAAGGCAACTCTTCTTCTGCTTGGGCTTTCCTGGTTGCTCCAGACGTGCCCTGACTTACCCTTGCTGGGTGAGTCCCTCAGACCTTGCTGGTCTGCATCAACGTCCTTTCTTTGTTTCCACGTGACTTGCCGTTGCCAAGGCTTGTTGGGCCCAATCCAGGCGCTGACACCTCAGCAATCGACAGACATCGTGGGACAGCTCGAATCCAGCTCCTGGTTGTCATCGACGCCTCCTGGACCTTGTGGCTGAAGAGTCAAGACGACTGTCAACCTACCTGAAGCACCCAACATCGGTGGGCATCTGCTCATCGCCTTCCTGGTCACTGGCTAGTGACCCAGACTCTGTCCCCTCTGCTTTCAGGTTCTTCAGATCTTCGATCCACCCTTGGATCCACCCGGATACTTCCGACTTGGTCGCCAGCAGCCTGCTGCAGCAGATCGCCATTGAAAACGACGACGAAACCCGACGACAAAAGACTATGCACCCGGCTTCCCTGGGTGAGGTAACTCGAGTACTCCGGTGCTCCCGTGGGTATTGACTCTAGAACTGCCTAGTTCTAAAGGGATTTGCTCCACGTCCTCCTCTAAGTGTCCTTTCCTTTTAAAAATCCAACCGCGACTTTCCCCATAGAAGTTAACGGTGGCTCGTGGCTGTGTTCTCACACTGCACGCGTCCCCCGTGGGTCCCCTGTGTCCCTACCTTGGGTGGTTCCTTGGGGTCCAAGCACTTCTACAGGCTCTAGGCCTTGTGTCTAGCTCAGTCGTGGTTCTTATACCACTTTATTGGTATATGGTTTGGTACGCCCCTAGGGCTCAAACGTTTATTTGTGCTATTACTGTTGATAACTGACTTGTAACTTATGTACTTCGAACTCTAGCCTCATAAAGAGACTAGAGGGGTGTGTCTAAGACTAAATACATATATTTTATATATATACCTGGTGTGGTCCTCTTTCATTTGGTCACTCAAGAGATTATAGACTGGTAA
Organism: Calotriton arnoldi; assembly: GCA_963921515.1. Classification (NCBI taxonomy): domain Eukaryota; kingdom Metazoa; phylum Chordata; class Amphibia; order Caudata; family Salamandridae; genus Calotriton; species Calotriton arnoldi. Next base: position 895,151 of record CAWUFW010003872.1, on the reverse strand, counting down.
AACAAGCTGCTTTACGTTCCTTCAAGACTTAGCCTGAAGGCTGCTCTCCATAGCTACCACTAGGATAGCTTTCAATAAAGGTTGTCTTTAACCTATCTCCAATAAGGGGTTGTTTGGACTGGTGCAAGGTGCCCACTATAATTAGTGGACAGCATATACCAGGCCAACTTCTCACATTGGTGGGCAGCGTGTGGGATTCCAGCTTGCTATTGTTTTACCAGATAATCTCAATTGAATTGATCAACTGAAAACCACTAAGGGTACCTTAGGTACATATATAGAACAAGCTTAGTATACAGTAAGTTCTACTGAACTTAGAGTTGTGTGTTAAGGGCTAGCACACCCTTTCTACAACTCAAGAGAGTTTAGTAGGCCACACTAGAGTAGGTAGTGCATACACCACACCTCACTAGTAATGTCTTCACTGCCAGGAACCAGTGGGCTCCTGCCATCCAAATATGACAACCTCCCATTCTTGGAATTGAGAGAGTTGTGCAAGATTAGGAAGTTGAAGACAGGCAAAAGTGCCAACACCCAACGTCTCATGGAGATGCTCCTGCTAGATGATCTCAGAAGACCTATAGGGTCTGCAAGGGTAGGCAGAGAGGGTGGGGCAGAAGAGGAGGAAAGGACCAGGGATGAAAATCCCCAGGACCTGACCTCTGAAACTGGCCAGGAAGGTGACAATGACCTTGACCTGGATAATGCAGCTGCTCCTGAGGATGAGGAGGAGGATCAGAATGACCTCCCCTTTGTCCCCCCAGGAAGAGTTGTGAGTGTGCCCAGAAGGTCTAGATCTCCTTCTCAGGAGTCTAACCACTCTGACACCTCAGTAGGGACCTCTGTTTCCTCTCATAGGAGGGAATCCTCCAGTGAGAGGAAAGAGAGACTGCTCAAGTATGAAGAAGCTCAGTTGAGACTCAGAAGAGAGCAGTTGGCTATAGACAGGGAGTCCCTAGAGCTTGAAAGGCAAAGAAAAAAGATGGGAGTAGAGTCCCATGGTGGCAGCAACTTTCCTAGTGGTAGGGAAAGGTCTTATGACCATAGAAACCTGAGCAAGATTGTCCCTCCCTACCAGAGTGGGGATGACATCCACAAGTGGATAACTGCACTGGAGAGGGCCTGTAAAGTACAGAGGGTCCCTCAGGAGCAGTGGGCAGCAATCTTGTGGCTCTCCTTTGCAGACAAAGGTAGAGATAAGCTCCTTTCTGTTAGAGAAGAGGATGCTGATAATTATCCAGTCTTAAAAAGTGCATTGATTGATGGGTTTGGCCTAACAACTGAACAATACAGGTTAAAGTCCAGAGATACCCAAAAGGCACAGAATCAAGACTGGGTGGACTTTGTTGATTGTTCTGCTAAGGCTCTGGAAGGTTGGTTAGTGGGCAGTAAGGTATGTGACTTCAAAGGATTGTACAATCTTATCATGAGGGAGCAGATTCTTAATAACTGTCAAAATCAGCTGTTGCATCAGTACCTGGTGGACTCTGATCTGACCTCTCCCCAAGAATTGGGAACGAAGGCAGACAAATGGGTCAGAACCAGGGTGAGGCAGAAGGTACAGAACCAAGGTGGTGATCCAAAGAAGCAAGATTCTAAGAACTCTGACAAGGGTGGGGAGAAGGGTAAAGACCAGAAGTCTTCACAAGGCCCCCAAAAATCTTCTTCAGGTGGGGATTCACAGTCTAACAAAGGGAAGGGCCAAAAGAAACCATGGTGCAAAGTCTGTAAGCAAAAGACACACTGGACCAGTGATTGCACCAAGTCCAAAGACTCTATTCCAGCCCCCACCAATGCCCCTAAGGCACCTGTTCCCCCTAGTGCAGTTACAATTGGTGGTGGGAGTACACAAGCCAAGGGTTTAGTAGGGTTGACCCTGGGTAAGGAGATGAGCTCTGGCCTAGTCAGAGAACTCACTCAGGCTGTCCTAGTCTGTGATGGAGGCATGGATGTGACCTCCTCTGTGAGTCCCAGTAATCTGGGCAAGTACAGGCAACAGCCATTAATAAATGGAAAAGAGGCTTTGGCATTTAGGGACACAGGAGCAAGTGTCACCATGGTGACACAAGATCTTGTGGATCCTGGGCAGATTATACTTGGTGAAATGTACCAAGTGACCAATGCTAGCAATGTCAGAACAGACCATACTCTGGCAGTTGTTAACTTCTCCTGGGGAGGGGTAACTGGCCTTAAGAAGGTTGTGGTAAGTGCAGACCTACCAGTTGAATGCTTGCTTGGCAATGATCTAGAAACTTCAGCTTGGGCAGAAGTGGAGCTCAGGACCCATGCAGAAATGCTGGGCATCCCTGCAGATGTGTTTGCTGTGACCAGGTCACAGAGCAAAATGCCTAACACTGAACAGGCCTTGGATCCTGGAACAATGGACCAAGTGCCATCCACGAGGAGGAGTAGTAGGGTAAAGGCAGTGCCTTCCCCTTGGCTCAGAAGGAAGATCAGTCTCTTCAGGGAGATGATCTCAGTCCTGAGGAAGGAACTGTCCCAGAGGAGCTTGAGCCTGATCAGGTTGAGTTCTTAGGGACAGGGGCCCTTCCAGGGAAGATCTGAGCCAGGAGCAGCAGAGCTGCCCCTCTCTTGAACCCCTCAGACAGCAAGCTGCTGCTGAGGCTGCTGGGAATGCTAATGGTCCCCATAAAGTGTATTGGGATGATGGACTCTTGTACTCAGAGTGTAGAGACCCCAAGCCTGGTGCCACCAGGAGGTTGGTTATACCTCTGAAGTTCAGGGGCTTCCTACTGACCCTAGCCCATGACATTCCTTTAGCAGGTCACCTGGGCCAGAACAAGACTTGGGACAGGATTGTCCCTCACTTTCACTGGCCCCACATGTCTGAAGACACCAAGGAGTTTTGTCGCTCCTGTGTAACCTGCCAGGCCAGTGGCAAGGCAGGTGGCACTACAAAGGCCCCCCTGATACCACTACCTGTGGTGGGGGTCCCCTTTGAAAGGGTGGGGATTTACATTGTTGGTCCCATGGATCCCCAAACAGCATCTGGGCACAGGTTTATCCTGGTGGTGGTGGACCATGCCACCAGGTACCCAGAGGCTATTCCCCTTAGGACCACTACAGCACCTGTGGTGGCAAGAGCCCTCCTGGGAATTTTCTCAAGAGTGGGCTTCCTAAGGAGGTTGTATCAGACAGGGGTGCAAACTTTATGTCTGGATACTTGAAAGCAATGTGGAAGGAGTGTGGAGTGACTTACAAGTTCACCACACCCTATCACCCACAATGCAATGGTTTAGTTGAGAGATTCAACAAAACCTTGAAGGGCATGATTAAAGGGCTCCCAGAGAAGCTTAGGCGAAGATGGGACATACTCTTGCCCTGCCTTTTATTTGCATACAGGGAGGTGCCTCAAAAGGGGTTGGCTACAGCCCTTTTGAACTTTTGTTTGGTCACCCTGTCAGGGGTCCATTGTGCCTGGTGAAGGAAGGATGGGAGTTACCTCTCAAGCCCCCAAAGCAGGACATAGTGGACTATGTACTTGGTCTCCGCTCCAGGATGGCTGAGTACATGAAAAAGGCAACTAAAAACCTTGAGGCTAGCCAGGAACTCCAAAAGCCTGGCATGACCAAAAGGCTGTACTGACTGTTTACCAGCCAGGACAGAAGGTATGGGTGTTGGAGCCAGTGGCCCCAGCAGCTCTCCAAGACAAATGGAGTGGACCCCATACCATTGTTGAACAGAAGGGTGAGGTTACCTATTTAGTAGACCTAGGAACACCCAGGAGTCCCCACAGGGTTCTCCATGTCAACAGATTGAAACCATATGTGGACAGGGCAGACATGGGCTTGCTCATGGCTACTGATGAGGGACAGGAGGAAGAGAGTGACCCACTCCCTGACCTGCTCTCACAGAACCCTGATGATGGGTCAGTGGATGGTGTAGCCTTGGCAGGCAGCCTCACTGCCCAGCGGCAAACTGATTGCAGACAGGTGCTCAATCAGTTCAGGCATATGTTCTCTCTGACACCAAGTCAGACCACCTGGTGCACTCATGAAGTGGACACTGGGGACAGTCTGCCTATTAAAAATAAGATTTATAGGCAACCTGACCATGTCAGGGACTGTATCAGGACAGAAGTCCAGAAGATGTTGGATTTGGGAGTTATTGAACCCTCAGATAGCCCTTGGGCTAGTCCAGTGGTCCTTGTGCCAAATCCTCACACCAGTGGTGGGAAAAGAGCAATGAGGTTTTGTGTGGACTACAGGGGTCTCAATGCAGTCAGTAGGACTGATGCCCATCCAATACCCAGGGCAGATGAGCTAATAGACACTTTGGCCTCAGCCAAGTATCTAAGCACATTTGACCTAACAGCTGGCTACTGGCAGATCAGGCTAGCTGATGATGCAAAGCCAAAAACAGCATTCTCAACCCCTAGTGGGCACTATCAATTTGTGGTAATGCCCTTTGGTTTGAAGAATGCACCTGCCACTTTTCAGAGGTTGGTGAATACAGTCCTTACATGTCTGGAAGCCTATAGTGCAGCATATCTAGATGATATTGCTGTCTTTAGCTCCACCTGGGAGGATCACCTGGTCCACCTCAGAAATGTTTTGGAGGCCCTACAAAAGGCAGGCCTCACTATCAAGGCCACCAAATGCCAGATAGGGCAGAGTCAGGTTGTGTACCTGGGCCACCTTGTAGGTGGAGGCCAGGTTCAACCACTGCAGAGCAAAATCCAGACCATTATGGACTGGGTTGCTCCAACTACCCAGACTCAGGTGAGAGCCTTCTTAGGCCTGACTGGGTACTATAGGAGATTTGTCAAGGGGTATGGATCAATAGTGACACCCCTGAATGACTTAACTTCCAAGAAAATGCCCAAAAGGTTCAGTGGACAGCTAACTGTCAAAAGGCATTTGATGACCTGAAGCAGGCCTTGTGCACTGCTCCCATTCTACAGAGTCCTGATTACTCCAAGAAGTTCATTGTCCAAACAGATGCATCTGAATTGGGGGTAGGGGCTGTACTGTCACAATTGAATGATGAAGGTCAGGATCAGCCAGTAGCTTTTATTAGCAGAAGGCTGACCCCTAGAGAGAAACGTTGGTCATCCATTGAGAGGGAGGCCTTTGCTGTGGTCTGGGCTCTGAAGAAGTTGAGGCCATACTTGTTTGGTACTCACTTCCTTGTTCAAACAGACCATAAGCCCCTCTTATGGCTAAAACAAATGAAGGGTGAAAACCCCAAACTGCTTAGGTGGTCCATTTCCCTACAGGGGATGGACTTTACAGTGGAACATAGACCTGGGAGTAACCATGCCAATGCAGATGGACTCTCTAGGTACTTCCACTTAGAACATGAAGACTCAACTGGACAAGGTTAGTTTAATGTCCCTGCGTTTGGGGGGTTGTGTAGGAGAGTAGGATCTGCTTCACATGGGTACCCCCACTTTTTGCTGATGCTTCACTGTTTTTCGACTTTAGTCTGGCTGGGGCCCTGCTAATCAGAACCCCAGCCTAGCTGCTTCCTCTCTAAAATGGTTTCCATGTACCTTAGGTACATCTTTGATTGGAATCTGGAGTGCCCTTATAAGTACCTAGTATATGGTATACTATGTACCCAGGGCATAGGTACCCCAGAGGCCTGCCAGGGGCTGAAGCATGTATTATGCCACCCCTGGAAGGCCAGCCAAAATGACACCACAGGTCTGCTACTGCAGCCTGGGTAAGGTGGTGCATGCACCCCTTACTGTGATATAGGCTACCTGTATCACTCCCAATGCACACACATATAAACCTATAAGTCACTCCTATGGCAGGCCTTTACAATCCTAAAGGCAGAGTGCTTGGTTTTTATGTGAGAGGGTGCCCCTGCATGAGCAGAGCCCCTCTGCAGCATTTGGAGTCCCTCCTCTGATGCTGTTTGTGGTACAGCCTGACCATATACTCTTAAGTGCATTATGTCCTCGCGGTACAATGCTAACTTTGGACTGGCTGCACCAAAACATGTCGTGTTTGGTGTCAAACATCTTGGAATACTACCCCCCCGCCAGTCCTGGCGGCGGGGGTAGCATTCCACCCTCCTAGAGGGAGAGACATGTACCCACCGGCCTACTCGGTAACTTCTTTACAGTGCCCTGGCATCACAAAATGGATGCCGCTGCCACAGACACGGGTCTGGCCTCCTGCTGCTGACTGAAACTCCGGCAGGGGAGGCCTGGACAATAGGTTTCCTGTTGCAGGGAGGTGTAACCACCTCCCCAGACAGGATAATGTGTTTTGGGGCTGGGCGGGAGCACTCTCTGGTGCTCAGAAGTTCTGCACTGGGGGCACACTTGGTGTCCCTGTGCATATGCCAGTTCAAACCGGGTGCAGGGGCTACCTGCCCCTGCTCTGGCGCGAAACTGGACAAAGGGAATGGGTGTAACCACCCCTCTTCCCTGACCCTCCCATAGGTGGGTCCCCAGAGTATGTCCAACCCCCTAACTTAGTATAAGTATGGGACCCCAGTCCTTAGGACTTTAGATATCCCTGGACGAAACTCTGACACTGAATCCTGGACCTTCGACGCTCTACTTCAAGATTAGAGGACTGAAGAATCTCCCTTGGGGTCAAGGAGTGACTCCCCTGCTTGGCAGGCACCTAAGAAGCAATTGTCCAGTCTGCATCGCTGAAGCTCCCACCAGACGCCAAAGTCTTTGCCACACCAGAGGTGGATTTCCAGACTTCCCCGAGGCTGCCCTGAGTCCCCAGTGAAGCTGAGGCCCGTAGCTGTCATGGGTAACGTGGAACCGTGACCCCTGGACACCGAGAACTTTTGCAAGTGCATCCTCTTCCTGGTCTCCCACGAAGTTGTGCTTTGGGTTCCTAGTAGCCCCCACCTCCAGCACCCACTGCACCGAAGATCACTGGCCTCCACTTCACGAGTGTCCTGTGAGCCAGCTCCAAGTGCGTCCACTCGAGGCTCCTTCGCGGTCGCTAGTCCGTTGGCTAGTGGGCCCTCCCGAAGGCAACTCTTCTTCTGCTTGGGCTTTCCTGGTTGCTCCAGATGTTCCCTGACTTACCTTCACTGGGTGAGTCCCTCAGACCTTGCTGGTCTGCATCAACGTCCTTTCTTTGTTTCCACGTGACTTGCCGTTGCCAAGGCTTGTTGGGTCCAATCCAGTCGCCGACACCTCAGCAATCGATAGATGTCGTGGGACAGCTCGAATCCAGCTCCTGGTTGTCGTCGACGCCTCCTGGACCTCGTGGCTGAAGAGTCAAGACAACCGTCAACCTACCTGAAGCACCCGACATCGGTGGGCATCTGCTCATCGCCTTCCTGGTCACTGGCTAGTGACCCAGACTCTGTCCCCTCTGCTTTCAGGTTCTTCAGATCTTCGATCCACCCTTGGATCCACCCGGACACTTCCGACTTGGTCGCCAGCAGCCTGCTGCAGCAGATCGCCATTGAAAACGACGACGAAACCCGACGACAAAAGACACCTATGCACCCGGCTTCCCTGGGTGAGGTAACTCGAGTACTCCGGTGCTCCCGTGAGTATTGACTCTAGAACTGCCTAGTTCTAAAGGGATTTGCTCCAAGTCCTCCTCTAAGTGTCCTTTCCTTTTAAAAATCCAACCGCGACTTTCCCCATAGAAGTTAACGGTGGCTCGCGGCTGTGTTCTCACACTGCACACGTCCCCCATGGGTCCCCTGTGTCACTACCTTGGGTGGTTCCTTGGGGTCCAAGCACTTCTACAGGCTCTAGGCCTTGTGTCTAGCTCAGTCGTGGTTCTTATACCACTTTATTGGTATATGGTTTGGTACGCCCCTATGGCTCAAACGTGTATTTGTGCTATTACTGTTGATAACTGACTTGTAACTTATGTACTTCGAACTCTAGCCTCATAAAGAGACTAGAGGGGTGTGTCTAAGACTAAATACATATATTTTATATATATACCTGGTGTGGTCCTCTTTCATTTGGTCACTCAAGAGATTATAGACTGGTAAAACAAGCTGCTTTACATTCCTTCAAGACTTAGCCTTAAGGCTGCTCTCCATAGCTACCACTAGGATAGCTTTCAATAAAGGTTGTCTTTAACCTATCTCCAATAAGGGGTTGTTTGGACTGGTGCAAGGTGCCCACTATAATTAGTGGACAGCATATACCAGGCCAAGTTCTCACATGCATGGGTAGTGCACAGGGAATTGTAGCAGTGCTTGGTTAGTGCCTGGGTCATTGCATTAGTACATGGGTACTGACTGGTTGATTAGAGTACTGCAAGAAGAGTGCATGGTGAATTTATAAGTGCTTGGATATTGGCGGAGTGATTGGATAAGTACATGGTACTAACTGGGTGATTGGAGGAGTGCATGGGTAGTGACAGGGTGATTGGTGGACTGCATGAGTACTACCTGGGTAGTTGAAGGAGTGAATGAGTAGTGTCTAGGTGATTAGAGGACTGCATGGGTAGTGCACAGGGGGCTGTAGCACTGCATGGTTAGTGCCTGGGTCATTGCATGAGTACATGGGTAGTGACTGGATGATTAGAGTACTGCAAGGAGAGTGCATGGTGAATTTATAACTGCTTGGGTATTGGTGGAGTGATTGGATAAGTACATGGTACTGGCTGGGTGATTGGAGGAGTGCATGACTAGTGACAGGGTGAGTGCTGGACTGCATGAGTACTACCTGGGTAATTGAAGGAGTGAATGAGTAGTGTCTAGGTGATTAGAGGACTGCATGGGTAGTGCATAGAGGGTTGTAGCACTGCATGGTTAGTGCCTGGGTCATTGCATGAGTACATGGGTAGTGACTGGATGATTAGAGTACTGCAACGAGAGTGCATGGTGAATTTGTAACTGCTTGGGTATTGGTGGAGTGATTGGATAAGTACATGGTACTGGCTGGGTGATTGGAGGAGTGCATGGGTAGTGACAGGGTGAGTGCTAAACTGCATGAGTACTACCTGGGTAATTGAAGGAGTGAATGAGTAGTGTCTAGGTGATTAGAGGACTGCATGGGTAGTGCACAGGGGATTGTAGCAGCTTGGTTAGTGCCTGGGTCATTGCATGAGTTCATGCGTACTGATTGAATGATTAGAGTACTGCAAGAAGAGTGGATGGTGAATTTATAAGTGCTTGGATATTGGCGGAGTGATTGGATAAGTACATGGTACTGACTGGGTGATTGGAGGAGTGCATGACTAGTGACAGGGTGAGTGCTGGACTGCACGAGTACTACCTGGGTAATTGAAGGAGTGAATGAGTAGTGTCTAGGTGATTAGAGGACTGCATGGGTAGTGCACAGGGGATTGTAGCACTACATGGTTAGTGCCTGGGTCATTGCATGAGTACATGGGTACTGACTGCATGATTAGAGTACTGCAAGTAGAGTGCATGGTGAATTTATAAGTGCTTGGATATTGGCGGAGTGATTGGATAAGTACATGGTACTGACTGGGTGATTGGAGGAGTGCATGGGTAGTGACAGGGTGATTGCTGGACTGCATGTGTACTACCTGGGTAATTGAAGGAGTGAATGAGTAGTGTCTAGGTAATTAGAGGACTGCATGGGTAGTGCATAGAGGGTTGTAGCACTGCGTGGTTAGTGCCTGGGTCATTGCATGAGTACATGGGTACTGACTGAATGATTATAGTACTGCAAGGAGAGTGCATGGAGAATTTATAAGTGCTTGGGTATTGGCGGAGTGATTGGATAAGTACATGGTACTGAGTGGGTGATTGGAGGAGTGCATGAGTAGTGACACAGCAATGGCTGGAGTGCTTCAATAGTACTTGGGTAATTGAAGGAGTGAATGAGTAGTGTCTATGTGATTAGAGTTTTGCATGATAGTGCACAGGTGATTGTAGCAGTGCATGCATAGTGCTTGGGTGACTTAATCTTACCTTTTTTGAAGTAGATATGAAACTATTGAAACAATTTTTCAGTTGTTTTATTATTTATAATCTAAATTTAAAAAAAATTCAAACTTTAGAATTAGTGTCTGTAAAAGAGAAGAAATAACATATTCAGTTTGCCTTTTTTGCTGTTTTCAGATTCTATTGAATTTCACCATACACAGTGATTTCAATGCTGATCATCATCTGACAGCGGGCAAAACAATACAATCAATAAGATTGTTAAACAAAAAACAAATCTGTGTTCAAAATATTTACAACAAACTCAACTATCTGTTTACATTTTCTAAAATAAACACTCATTTACTTTGCATATAATACAAAGATTAAATATATGAACTGCTTCTTTCTAAAACAATTTTCTAAATACAATATCAAAGAACAAACATGATAATTTAAACAGCAATACTTGATATCTTCCCTATAGTCTGAATGATGTTTCCGAAATTATTAGCATTGAAAATATCCAAAATAAACTTCTTAATTCATATTGACATCTTCACAATAGGCCGAATGATGTTTCTGAAATCGTTTGTATTGAAAATATCCAAAATAAACTCATTAATTCATGTTCACATCTTCCCAATAGGCCGAATGATATTTTCAGAACTTTGGCATCAAAAATATTGGATATGAATTTGGTAATTCATTAGGCAACCGAAATTTAATTCCAAATGGGCATCATTACAATGTGTCCATCCTTTATTGCACTTTAAATACACAGTATCCATCGTGGAAAATAATTGCCACTGCTTCGAAAGTACTTCCTGATATTGACAGTTGACTTGCCACAAAATGTTTAATTTTGGTTTCCAATTTTCTTCCATCTGCTTTACAACGTTGTATCATTAAAATTATATATTGTCCAAATCTTTCTATAAATAATGTTGATAACATTTCAGATTTGCAGTGACTACATTCCATATTTTGATTAGCTGATTTTACTAATTTGTTAAAAGACACTGTTTTGCAATCTGGTATTGTCAATTATATGAATCTTTTAGTGTCAATTTCAGTGATAGAAGAAAATGAACAATCTTCACATTTATGATCCCATCTGTAACGAAGTCCAAACAGATTTTCAATTTGTATTCCTTCATCTTCCAATACTGCAAGCATAAACATAAGAAATTCTTGAGCATCTTGCTGTACATTAAGTGTAAATTGTGATGAACCGGAACATATATCCAGAAGATGCCGAATGCCAGAAGCACTTTGGATTTTAGTTTTATTGGTTGTCAAGTTTTTATAAATAGAATGTAACAAAGAACAAAACCTTTTTTCTCGATTCTCCATAATTTGTTGTTGAAGATTTTCTAGAAAAAATATGACGTTCACAACTACATTAGCATAGCAGTTGATACCTGAACTATTTTCTAACTGATATCCTACAATATCTTCAACAGTGTCCTTTTTCTTTTTGTTTGGAACCTCAACATTCTCTTGATTTTTTTCTTCTTTCCAACCTCACTACAGAGTTTCTCATATGTTCATTTTCGACATACTACACGCTTTTCATATACAGGATATTCACCTAAGTTGGGAGCATACAGTCTTCTTAACCGATTATACTCTCTTACACAATTTGCATCAGCACTAATCTTTCTCTCATCAAAATCAATCAAAAACAATGCAGATAAAGTTCTGACTCGGGACAATGCAACATAAGCCATACCCTCTTTAAACACGGTACTTCCAATGTTTACCAAAGCACTGTCTACACTTAAACCTTGAGATTTATGAATGGTCACCGCATATGCCAAAGAAAGAGGAAACTGTTTTCTACCAACATACAAGTCTTTAACAAGCAAAAACGAACAGCACAACGTCCAATCTGTTTTACCTCTTCAATCTGATCAAATTTAATCTTCAAAAATTCAATTACATCTCTATTTGTATAATTAACAAAATCAACAACTTTTCCCATTGCTCCATTTACTAAACCTTTTTCCACATCCAAATTACACCGTAAAATTACCCGACAGTTTTCACATACATATAAATTCTTTTCTAAACCAGCAGTCTTAGATATAGATTTTTCCAAAGAATCCAATTTTGTTTTTAATTTTTCTGACAAAATTATAGTAATTCCTTCGTGCTCTAGTTTATCAATGGCTTCCATTTTTATTATTTGTTGTTTTTCCAGCTTTAAAAGTTCTTCATTGAATGTAGAACACTCTCGCAGTGTTGGCATGAGGCAGATTATAGATTTCTTTTCTCCAATATTTTTGTATATTATTTCTGGAGCAACATTTTTATTTGGAAACAACTTTGCAAGTAGCCGACTTTGAAAGCTTCTTTACCATGTTCTGTCAATACACCAATTCTTATATCTTGGAGAATACTTCCATAATCTTCATCACTTGCCTGTCGCATATTTTTAATAAGTTCTTTGTATTCAAAATATGACCAAATGTTGACATTTCCAATACTTCCCAAAGATTTCCTGGTGTCTTCATGCACAAGTGTTTTAAAAATTGGTTGCCCTTTTACAGGAGTAAGTTGCAGTAGATCACTGAAAACAATCACATGTTTTCCTCCAAATAACACATCATAATCTGTTTTTAAAATTTGCTGCATTCGTAAATGTACAAAGGCAAACATTAAGTTTGAGACCATGCTCACCTCATCAATTATCAGAAGTTTCATTTTCTTTAGTACTCTTGAAACTTCAAAACAAGCTTCTCCAGAAAGCTTGTGATATTTCAACTTGTTTTCATGTTCAAGAGGTAGCATTAGTAAACGATGTAATGTAATCCCTTTAATGTTGTGTGCTGCTAACCCAGTTGGAGCGGTTACAACACAAGATAAATGTGATTCAGTGGTTTTCTGTAACTAACTGGTTAAAACTTTAATTAAGTAACTTTTTCCTGTACCAGCTTGACCACTGATATACATTCGAATAGGTTTAAATGATGTGCAGGTGCATTCTTTATTTTCATGAAGTAAACCATGATCGATCTGTTGTGTAACTTGCTGATATATTTCTTTTTGTTCAATATTTAGTTGCTCTTCCAAGTTTCCCAACTCCATAATATCCTGTTGAGCTTGATGCATTGCCGTTTCTACTTCACTCATAGCAATTGCTGCTTCATTTTCAAGAATTGGTTCTCCTAGTGGATCCTGACTCAGTGGAGCAGAACTTTGACTGTCTTGAGAACTGTCTCTAGCAATCTCGGCTGCAATAGTAGCTTCTTGTTGAATCTCTTCATTTAACATTTGTAGATAATTTTGAAAAACTGTGCATTCAATGCTATCTTTACATGCATTAAAAGAATCTTCATAGCACTGAAAATCTCCAAGTAATTCCATTTCAGTACACCAAGGCTTGAAAAGTTGCAAAGGTGCTAAATAGTAAAATTCCCTTTTATCTGGAGTATCACAACTCAGTTTCCTGTGATTAATGAGATTTCCTTTACTATGTTTCACCAAACATCCATCAGAGCCAATCACTGCATATTTCTCTTCATTTATGTTCTCTGTAATATTTCTTTTAAAGCTGTAGTATTGTAGTACTTCATAGAGACATATGTTTTCAAGATAGGGACTTCTTTTAGGATAGTACGTATCCAACATGTTTGTTTTAACAATATCTGTGCTTTCTGGTTCATTTAATGCTAAATATTCAATTTCTTGTACAGATTTCAAAACTCGATTTCATGTTGCAGCAAGACCTAGACTAACCCAAATGATTCCTCTTGACTTTGAATATAAACTTGCAGAGCTCAACCGATCCGAACATTCTTAGGATCCAATCTCTCGATGGGACAACATCTTCAAACTAAAGCTGTACAATTTCCTAAGAGTCTTCTCTTGTGAAATTTCTTCCCACATTTCTTTCAACTCTGTCTTTTCTGATTTTGTTATGTATGATATAACATACCGAGCAACAGCATTGGAATTATCTGCAACATACTGGATATCCATATTTGCATTCCACATCGACAAAATCACTGGATTATAATCATTAATATACTTTGATTGTTCATTTCTTTTTATGTTGTAAGTATTTTTTGGAGATTTTCTAGTGATAGTATGCCTCACTGCTGACATGAAACTGTTGACTCTTCCTTTGGAAATTACTGGACGTGGAAATCCAAAACGACATTTTGTATAAAACTTTTCCTTTGACTTGTATTTCCGTCGACAGTATTTGCCACATCGATGATTTTGAAACTGTAAAACTTGTTGTTGTAAGGTATTTTCTTCTCCTGTTTTTGGAATTGCACATGTTACATAGTCTTCAATAAAAGATAAAACAGTCTCATCAGAATCAGTTCCAGATTTAGGTGCATCCTTGATCCATAGAAGCATATGTATATGAGGAGCACCTCTAGCTTGGTATTCCTTTCTCCAAAAGAAATCAATAACTTCTCCAAGAGGTGGGTTGTTTTTATTGCAGATAAAAGACATCATAGCTTGAAATCTATGATTAAAATATCTGCACACATTTACAGGATCCAAGGAACACAGTTCTCCAGCTGTCTTGAATTCAATGTGTTTAATATTTGAATTTGCTTCTCGAAGAAATTCAAGTAAATCGTCCCATGCGTATTCAGCACAGCTTAGCGTAACAAACCATGTAGGGGTTCCTAAGTTCCTTAACATACATTTAACTTCTCCATGATGATGATACCAATACTCATTAGTACCACGTTGACACGCCATCAAATTAATCAATTGAGATTCTAAATGATCGTCTCTTTGTTGTACTTTCTCCATGAATTCCTTTGCAGAAACATGTTGAAGATGAACTCCTGTTTCTAATATGTGGTTCACTGCATATGAAAGTCCAGACAAGTCACTTTCAAACAAAAGATGAAATATATATGGAATACATTGACGAAATCTTGGATCTTCTGAGTACAATCTTGTTGTACGATATTCTGATGCTGGAATCTGTACTGGTCGTTCGTCACATCGTCCACCTTTTCCAGTGGGGAACAGCTGTGGAAAACAACGAGCTTCCAAACTTTTTCCCCAAACACTCATGGGAGTTCCCTTCGCTTTCTTCATTTGGAATAATTCAATAGTATTTCCAATCACTTCCTTTGAATGTAAAGGATGTACACTATAATGTTCATAAATTTGTTCACTTTTGGAGATGTCCACTTTTTCAATTTGGCCACTTGAAATTTCGCTATCATCTCCTAAAACTATTTCTTCTTCTTCCACATACACATTTTTGTAGTAAACATTGTTTTTTGTGAGATATAACGTAGCCTTTTGCACTTTGCTGACATCTACTAATTCTTGCCATATTTTCCGACCCTTCGTAGGAACACCATTAACTATAATAACTACAGGTTCAGTTTCCTCTCTGTCTACACCAATAGTTTCAATATTTTTCTTTAAATCTAAAGGTAAATACACAACTCTTCCTTTTAAGCCTCTTTGTAAATCTGATGGAGGCAACTTACCTGTTTTAGGCTCCATACGAACAATAGCCTGAAACGGGTGCACAGATTGAATCAGAATGGACTCATACGTGTTTAAATCTACCAGTTCTGGAGGAATAGCTACCAACTCTAGGTTATTATGTACAGCTCTAGCTGGCATTTTGTTCTCCTCTAATTTCGGTATAACAATATAGACAAATACGTTGATCACTACCCAACTCAAAGCAATCTTCCACCAACAAATAAGCACCAAATTCCTTCCACTTATGATTGTTTTCTTTTTCACTTTTTAAATACAGATCAACATTCCTAGTTTGTTTTCTATAGTGAGTACGTCGACAACAAATACACACATAGTTTGGTCTTTCACAACAAATTACCTTAAACTTCATAATTTCGTCTTCAAACTTCTCAGTACTACTATCTTCCACCTCTTTTTCAACACCTACACTTATCAAACTCTCACTTTCTCTACACTCCTGTTCAGGACCAAAGTAACGAAACTCTATTTCATCACAAACTTTTTTTTACATCAGATACTGACCCATGCAAAAGAGCAGTGTTTAAGTCACTTAAAATTATTGTAGGACTTTTTACATAGTACAATCTTCTTACTAACTTCCGCATTGCTGAGTGATGTACTGCTAACATTCTCAAATGATGAAAAACACTTTGACACACTTTTCTAGAAAGACAAGCCACAGAATGACCTTGCAAGCCAGTATTTTTTTCTCACTTTGCAAGGATCTAGTCCTTGCAACATCTTAATCTTTCGTGTAATACTTTTTTTAGTATAGTGTTGTAAGAAATTTCGTAAAATATCAATAGACTCCTGTCGTATACTACAAATACTACTACAATCCCATGTATACACTGGAGCTTGTGTACGTCTCCCTTGAACTTCTTCAGCTATCACTTCTTCCACATTTCTAGGAACCATCTTTTCTTTGTCAATTGCACAACCATTCTTTACTTCATAAGCACAACCACTGCTATCAACTGCGTGAACTAATGTATTGTTTTGAAAATAGCTCTCTTCATTAAAAAAAGGTTCTGAACTAGAAGTATGCTTCCATTCACCCAAATGTTTTTTGCAAAAGTTAGTTCTGTTGATTAGTCTTTTCCTTTTAGTTTTGTTCTTCATAGAATGCATTGGTTTATCTAATGTTCGCATTCTCTTTAAAACTAAAATGAACAATCTTCTTTTCAATTCAAAAGCCTTTTCGACTATACTTTCAATCTTTTTTTCTTTTTATAAAATGCAGATCTTCTTTTATATTTCTTGCCATGTTTCAACAAATTTTGAACTACTCTACTTTTATACATGCGTTTCCTAATTTCATTAAATTGTTTCTTTCTTCTTTCAACATAGATTTTTTTCTCATTTCCTGAATTTCTATTAATTTGTCTTTTTTTCATTTCATTCTTTTTCATTCTACAAGTATTCTTTCTATTTTCATCATTGCCAAAATCCTTTCCTCCCCTTGAAATTCTTTTAATAAATTCCTTTGTTCTCTTACCACAAGATTTTTTCTTTTTTGCCACATGTTGTAGTTCATCTAATTTGTGCGTTTCTTTCTCCTTTAAATAGTACTGTTTTCTTTGTTGTTTTTTCCTTTGTGCTTTCCTTGTCATGGTTATTCTTTCTTAATAAAAATGCACAATATCTGTAAAAAGAATTTTACAAATAATTTAAGATTATTAAAATAATGATATACATATATACTTATCTATTACTAAAGAAACACTTTGTATTTTAAAAGCTACAAAGAAATGCATTTATGGTTTTCTGAATATGGTAACAATTACACCTGAGCAGCACAATAAGTGAAAAGAGGTACAGAAAAAAATACAACAGCAATATCTGAATGATTACAGCATTCCATATCTAGTGCATGCATTATTGTAAAACTGCATGGCGACTACTTTGGTGTTTTTATAACTGTATGAGAGGGTTGCAGAAATTTGCAAGAGAGGTCATAGAAAGAAGCAACAGTAGTGCATAAGAATCAACAGAGGTGCAAAAAGAGGCAAATAAAGTACACAAAGAGGAAACAGGTGAGCACAGTAAGGCAAGAGAGGTGCAGAAAGAGGTAAGAAGGGTGCAATAAAAGGCAAGAGAGATAAAGAAATTTAAAACAGAGGTGCAGGAAGAAAGCAGATCAGTGCAGAAAGAACCAACAGAGGTGCAGAAAGAGGGAAGTTATTTGCAGAAGCAGGCAAAAGAAGTACAGAAAGGAGGAACAGGTGGGCACAATGAGAGAAGAGAGGTGCAGAAACATAAAGTGTAAATGATTGCATCAGTGCTGAAGTAATGCCTGAGTGATTACAGCACTGCATATGTAGCGCCTGCATCATTGTAAGACTGCATGGTGAGTATTTGGGTGTTTTTTATAAGTGCATGACAGTTGGGCCTACTCCAAAAGAAAGCAGCATCCTATTACATAAGTCAACTCTAAGTCACTGGGTAAGTACAGGACAAGCTGAAAAGTGAGCGGCTAATTTTATGAGTGCAAACATACACATCCAGTGCATGGATAACTGTATAAATAGCAGTTGAAGGGATTCATCAGTCATTGAGTACTGCCTAGGTGAATACCTAAATGCAGCAGAAACGCATGTGTGATTTGAAGACTGCAAGGGAAGTGTACAGGTAATGAGATGACTACACAGCAACAGCCTGCATCATTGCATAACTGTAGGGGGTACTACTTAAGTAGACACCTGAGAGATTCCTAGCCTGCAAGGGTAATATCTGGGGGATTACTGAAGTAGATAGCAAGCGAGTGGGTGATGTCATAAGTTCTTCAGAACCGGCTGGGTGATTAACCGAACTAGTAAGATACTGCCGCCGTCCTTACTGGTGTGGAAAGGTAGTGACTGGATCAATTTAAAACTACATGACTAGTGGCTGAGTGATTACATAAGTACAAGAAAAGTGCGTTTGTGATTTAAACAGTTCCAGGTGAATGAAAGGAGTACATAGGTAACACATCAGCGACTGCATGAGTGCAGGGATAATGTCTGAGAATTTACATGACTACATAGCAAGTGACTGAGGGATTTTATAAGTGCATGAGTACTGTTTGGGTGATTGCAGGGCTACTGAGGTGGAGCCTGACTAAATAAAAGACTGCAAATGTAGTTCAGGTGTGATTGCATAACAGCATGACTACTGGCTGGGTGATTACAAGAGTACAAAAGTGGTGCCTCTGTGATTCAAGGAGTGCAGCAGTAGTGCCTGGGTGATTATATAATGACATGAGTTATATCTTAGTGATTACATAAGTGCACAGCTAGTGCCTACGTGATTGCATCAGTGCTGAAGTAATGCCTGAGTGATTACAGCACTGCATATGTAGCGCCTGCATCATTGTAAGACTGCATGGTGAGTATTTGTGTGTTTTTATAAGTGCAGAACAGTTGGGCCTAGCCCAATACAAAGCAGCACACTATTACATAAGTCAACTATAAGTCACTGGGTAAGTACACGACAAGATGAAAAGTGACTGGCTAATTTCATGAGTGCAAACATACACATCCAGTGCATGGATAACTGTATAAATAGCAGTTGAAGGGATTCATCAGTCATTGAGTACTGCCTAGGTGAATACCTAAATGCAGCAGAAATGCATGTGTGATTTGAAGACTGCAAGGGTAGTGTGTAGGTAATGAGATGACTACTCAGCAACAACCTGCATCATTGCATAACTGTAGGGGGTACTACGTAAGTAGACCCCTGAGTGATTCCTAGCTTGCAAGGGTAATATCTGGGGGATTACTGTAGTAGATAACAAGCAAGTGGGTGATTTCATAAGTTCTTCAGAACCGCCTGGGTGATTAACCGAACTAGTAAGATACTGCCTCAGTCCTTACTGGTGTGGAAAGGTAGTGACCGGATGAATTTAAAATTACATGACTAGTAGCTGAGTGATTACATAAGTACAAGAAAAGTGCGTTTGTGATTGAAACAGTTCCAGGTGAATTAAAGGAGTACATAGGAAACACATCAGCGACTGCATGACTGCAGGGATAATGTCTGGGAATTTACATGACTACGTAGCAAGTGACTGAGGGATTTTATAAGTGCATGAATACTTTTTGGGTGATTGCAGGGCTAATGAGGTGGAGCCTGAGTAAATAAAAGACTGCAAACGTAGTTCAGGGGTGATTGCATAACAGCATGACTACTGGCTGAGTGATTACAAGAGTACAAAAGTGGTGCCTCTGTGATTCAAGGAGTGCAGCAGTAGTGCCTGGGTGATTATATACCTACATGAGTTATACCTTAGTGATTGCATAAGTGCACAGATAGTGCCTAAGTGATTGCCTCAGTGCTGAAGTAATCCCTGAGTGATTACAGTACTGCCTATGTAGCGCCTGCATCATTGTAAGACTGCATGGTGAGTATTTGTGTGTTTTTATAAGTGCATGACAGTTGGGCTTAGCCCAATACAAAGCAGCACACTATTACATAAGTCAACTCTAAGTCACTAAGTAAATACAGGACAAGATGAAAAGTGAGTGGCTAATTTTATGAGTGCAAACATACACATCCAGTGCATGGATAACTGTATAAATAACAGTTGAAGGGATTGATCAGTCATTGAGTACTGCCTAGGTGAATACCTAAATGCAGAAGAAACGCATGTGTGATTTGAAGACTGCAAAGGGTAGTGTGTAGGTAATGAGATGACTGCACAGCAACAGCCTGCATCATTGCATAACTGTAGGGGTACTACGTAAGTAGACCCCTGAGTGATACCTAGCCTGCAAGGGTAATATCTGGGGGATTACTGAAGTAGATAGCAAGTGAGTGAGTGATTTCATAAGTGCACAGATAGTGCCTAAGTGATTCCATCAGTGCTGAAGTAATGCCTGAGTGATTACAGCACTGCATATGTAGCGCCTGCATCATTGTAAGACTGCATGGTGAGTATTTGTGTGTTTTTATAAGTGCATGACCGTTGGGCCTAGCCCAATAGAAAGCAGCACACTATTACATAAGTCAACTGTAAGTCACTGGGTAAGTACAGGACAAGATGAAAAGTCAGTGGCTAATTTCATGTGTGCAAACATACACATCCAGTGCATGCATAACTGTATAAATAGCAGTTGAAGGGATTCTTCAGTCATTGAGTACTGCCTAGGTGAATACCTAAATGTAGCAGAAACGCATGTGTGATTTGAAGACTGCAAGGGTAGTGTGTAGGGTAATGAGATGACTACACAGCAAAAGCCTGCATCATTGCATAACTGTAAGGGGTACTACGTAAGTAGACCCCTGAGTGAGTCCTAGCTTGCAAGGGTAATATCTGGGGGATTACTGAAGTAGATAGCAAGCGAGTGGGTGATTTCATAAGTTCTTCAGAACTGCCTGGGTGATTAACTGAACTAGTAAGATACTGCCTCAGTCCTCACTGGTGTGGAATGGTAGTGACTGGATGAATTTAAAACTACATGACTATTGACTGAGTGATTACATAAGTACAAGAAAAGTGTGTTTGTGATTGAAACAGTTCCAGGTGAATTAAAGGAGTACATAGGTAACACATTAGCGACTGCATGACTGCAGGGATAATGTCTGGGAATTTACATGACTACATAGCAAGTGACTGAGGGATTTTATAAGTGCATGAGTACTTTTTGGGTGATTGCAGGGCTACTGAGATGGAGCCTGAGTAATTAAAAGACTGCTAATGTAGTTCTGGGGTGATTGCATAACAGCATGACTACTGGCTGAGTGATTACAAGAGTACAAAAGTGGTGCTTCCGTGATTCAAGGAGTGCAGCAGTAGTGCCTGGGTGATTATATAACTACATGAGTTATACCTTAGTGATTGCATAATTGCACAGATAGTGCCTAAGTGATTGCATCAGTGCTGAAGTAATGCCTGAGTGATTACAGCACTGCATATGTAGCGCCTCCATCTTCACCTTTCAATCTAAAATTATGCGGCATCATTCAACTATACTTTTTACAGGGTAGAAAAAGAAGCCTAATTAATAACACCTTGTATGATCATCTTTGAAAGCACACTTTTGTGCTCCTTCTTCACAAATCTATCTAAAATTACGCAGTATCATTCAACTATACATTTCTATAGAGTGGAAAAAAAGAAGCCTAATTAATAACACCTTATATAAGCATCTTTCAAAGCACACATTTGTGCAGCATCTTCCCCATTCTTTCTAAAATTATGTGGCATCATTCAACTATACTTTTGTACAAACTACAAAAAAGAAGCCTAATTAATAGTACCTTATTTGTGCATCCTTCAAAGCACAGCTTTGTGCTGCATCTACACCATTCTACTAGCACTCACACTCTTGACCCTACCACAAAAAAAGCAGCAAGAGCTCTTTCTTATACTTCAATCACCATATAATGTATAAGGCATAAGAAAGTACAAATACAAGTAGAAACATCCATGAGACAGAACTCCATGCACACCTTAATATTTATCCGAGTCCACCTCCAAACTTAAAGGAACAGCTAAAATGATGCGGTATAGTACAAATATACATATTCACACACTAAATCAAACTACCATAATCAGTAATGCATATTCCAATATAGATATTACTATACAAAATCTACTTCAAACAACAGTTAACTACATTACAACAAACTATAAGAAACATCTCTACATTTAATAATATATTTCAAACATTAAAGTTCATGAATATTTTTTTCCTTTAAAAATAAAGGTAACACATAATACACCTTACAAATTTATAACTCACCTTCCAAATTGATTTGTAGAATATGAAATATCAGAAACTCAGAATGGATTTTGTTATGCACACAATCAATGTAACGCACTGCTCTCAGCAAGGGGAAACCAGTAATGGCAAAGTTTCCCTCTCTTTTTCCACACATATACATGTAAGTAACAAATCACATTGCTTCCCAGATTATTTCAAATTCTAAAACACATTTCTATTGGTTAAACATATCAACCCTTAACAACTGACTTCTAAAAGTAACCAAACTGCTTCTGGATTTTTTTAGGAGTCGCGACTCCACCGTGCAGCAAAGCGGTGGGGCCGCAAATCTATACGGGAGTTCAAAAATATGTCACACATAAATTTACCACTATTTTTTATTAATACACTACTTTTAAAGATAGCACTGACTTGGGAAATGTCACTGTAATAACATATTACTTTTCTATAAATTACAAAATCACATTTTAATGCCACAGTTAACTTTTAACCCTACCCCCATTCTGCTTAATCACAGTTTCCATAGTAACAGTTCATGGAACACTGAACTGAACTCACAGGTCACAAGTTCACCATATTTTCAAGTACACCACACAATGTTGCAAATGCAAACAGCAGGTGTGGTTGACATTTCCAAAATATGAGCTTATCCTTTCTACTGTACCTTTCCAACATTTTTTTCTAACCAATAAGAAATATGCTTTTTTTAAAAGTTAAATGCAACCTACTTTCAATGTACAATGTTCTTAAACACCCAATCAATTCTCTACTTTTCAAAAACAGTATCTTGGCCACCATTTTAGATACCTCTCATTCTACCAACTGACTTCCTGAGTTACAGACATCTTTTACATTACTTCCAGACATCCCTTCAAAATGCTTACAGTGTGGATTGTTGGGCACAGCTATGTTTTCTGGTGCAAAAGGTATGCTGAACGCAGAGGTATTGACAAAGACCTAGCTTTGCAAAATTTGGACATTAAATGGATTGCACAGAGAGGATTAAAGTTTCACCAATTGATGCCTTTGGTTAAAACCTCTTTGCATCTCCAACCCCCTGACCTCATGATTGTGCACTGTGGTGGCAATGACCTAGGCACATTGACTGGGGTAGGTCTGGAAATGCTAATGAAAGACACCTTTGCACAATTGATGTTGCTTTTACCTCAAACTGTCTTTGTCTACTCTAACATATGCCAAAGACAAAAATGGAACAGGTCAAATCAATTCTGTCCACAGAATGAGAAAGCTAGAAAAAATGTCAATAAAGCTGTTTCTGCTTATCTTAGAGACCATAGAATGGGCTCCATTTATAACAACAATCTACGTTTTCTTATGGAGGACATCTACAGGAGTGACGGAGTACACTTTACAGATGACGGAAACAGAGTCTTTCTCAACAACTTAAAGCTCTGCATCCGCACTTACATGTAGCTAGAAGAAACTCATAATAAACACAAGGGCTCTTTTTAGAGCCACCTGATACCTCAAAAGTTAATCTTACCTTTTTAAAAACATACATATACTTTTTTCTACAATTTTGCATGGAGTTGCGAACCCAACACGTTTACACTGGGGGGGCCGCGCTGGACGCGATGGAGTCGCGACTCCAAGTGCGCGAAATAAAAAAAAAAGAATGCCCCCTATTCTAAATTGTTTCATTCTGCCTCGGGGACCCCAACCCCCGAGGCATACCCTTGGGGACCGTGGGGGGAGCCCCAAAGCCCCCTCGGTCCCAGCCGGCTCCCCGCCTCCTGCAGGAGCCGGCATTGCTTTTGGACAAGAGGGAGCTGCTAATATGCAGCTCCCCTTGCCCAAAACCAATACTGCTTTGCTTCTTGGAAGCGAGAGCAGGTTTCCTGCCCTTGCTTCCAAGAAGCAAAGCAGTGTTTGCAATCACAGGGCGGGAGCCACACGGCTCCCACCCTGTCATTGCAAACATTAATGTCCCGGGGGTGGGCACTCCGGGACATTACAGGAGCCAGCCCTGGGGGGTGGCGGTCCCCAGGGCCACTGACAGCTCCACGAGGGGGGCCACGCGGCTCCCCTCACTTTATTTACATAGCCCAGGGGAGGTGGTGGTCCCCGGGGCTAACGGGGCCCCCGAGTGCCCCCACAAATTAATTGGCGAGTGCCCCCAGGACCTGGCCCACCCGGGGGCTTTCAAAAATGAAGCACAGGAGGCCGCGCTTCGTTTTTTCTTTATTTTCTCGGCAGGAATCGCGACCCCAACGCAACATCTGTCGTTTTTAAAAAAACCTTTTTTTTAAACTCTTTTCTGGTGACTCGGTTTCCGAGTCACAAGATGGCTGCCAACACTTCCTGGTTTGGAGTGTTGGCAGCCAATGAGAGTGAAGCTCGTGCCCGGGAGGGTTAGCGAACCCTCCTCGGTGCTCAGATATCGAAACTTTTTCTTTTTCTAATTTCTCAGAAACTACTGAATGGATTTACACCATTTAAAAAAGGTCTCTTTCTGAACCAAGGGCTACCTTTTGCCAAATTTAGTGTAATTCTGTTCAGCAGTTCGGGCTGTAGCCTGTTCCTATTTTTCCTATGGAAATTATCATGGGGAAAATGCATTTTTGGGACCCCCCTTTTTTCTCGGCCCCCGCTTGACGAATCACCCTGAAACTTTCAAGACAGGAGCTGACCTGAGCGGGCCATTAGTTTTGAAAATTTCGCGAAGATTCGTCAAACGACGCCAAAGATATTGGCAAAAGAAAAAACGCGTTTTGAATAGAAACGAGATCCTAACTATAACTACTTACTGGCGAACGCCAGTAGGTAATATATATATATATATATATATATATAACATTCAGAAACTTTTTAGAAACACTCACACTCAAAGGATAATGTCATGAGTGATGTCATGAGTGATGTCACTGACCATGTCATGAGTGATGTAATATGTGACGTCATCAGCAGTGCATTGCGGGGGCGCGAGTTATAGTTAGCTCAGATAACTATAACAGACAAATTTCTCTGGTTTTGTATGACTGAAATGTAAGCCTAACTATAACGTCCCTGAAACCTGTGGTTTTTTCAGTGAATATATATCTCTTCATGAAATTTTCACAAAACTTATCTTTTTTGGTTCAGCTGCTGTGTTAAATGTTTCGGGGTGATTTGTCAAGTGGGGGCCGAGAACAAATGGGGGTCTCAAAACGTGTTTTCCCCATGTTATGTCTATGGGGAATTTTCATTTCTGAACACTACTACAGCCTGAACAGCTGAACGGAATTACACCAAACTTGGCAGAAAACTAGATGTTGGTTCAGAAAGGGTGCTTTTTGTGATTTGGTATAAATCCTTTCAGTAGTTTCAGAGATATTTAGGTTTAAAAAATATAGATATTTGAGAGCTCAAATTCCTACTGAAATCCTAGTGAAATTTGATTGGATGCCAACACTTCAACTAGGAAGTACTGACAGCCATCGTGGGACTAATATACATGATAGCACCCTATTAAAATGCAGTGTAGTGAATGGCAGGTTTTGAGGGTCACAAACGTAATAACAGATTTTAGTTACAATATAAATCATTAGTTGATGGTACCATACTAATTTTAGGAATTGTGGTGGATTTACATGAGCATCAGTTGCATTACACAAGGCCACATTCGTTTTGGTTTTAGACACGGGGAGATTAAGTGATTTGCATAGAATCACAGGATGTTGAGCTGAATTCGAAACTCGAACGTGGGTCCCCAGTTGTAAAGTCTGCAGCTCTGGCTGTAACGCCACATCCTCTCCCTTAAGTGTAACATATAGTCAAGTGATCAACTGGATAAAAAAACATAAAGATAGCAACTTATTTAAAAGTGCGTTGTGGCTATTTGAGAACTCAGAAAATATGTCTTCATTTTAGTTGTTTTGAGCACTAACCATAATTTCTATGAGAATAAGACCCTCTCATGGACGAGGGTACAGAGGTAACAAGTTGACCACGCTACGCAGGCGGGAGGGGCAGTGGCAGCACAGTGGACCATGGAGGGCAGAGAAAAGGGGGGCAGGGGCAACAAACCAACCATGCAGTATTGGCAAGAGGGGCTGTGGCAATATAAAAGGCCAGTGAGCGCAGAAGGAAGAGGTAGTGACAGCACAACCATACATGCCAACAGATCCGATTCAGGCAGGAGACACCCAATGTTTTTAAGCCCAAAAGACCTTTATTTTAGGTGTCTTGATAGAGTGGAGATCTTATTCCATTTGTAGGGGTACATCATATTCACACATAGAGCGCACCTGCATATAATCATTTGCTGAATTAACTTGAAGTGTTAGAATTGTGAAATGTATTAACTTGGAAACGTGATGTATTTTAGGCCATTGGCAAGTAGCATGGACATCAATATGGAAACTGAATTAACTAGCAGAAAACATTAACATAAAGAACTCATGTTATGCAACTGATAATTATTCGTATATTAAATGTGCTTATTAATCTTGTTATTTCATACGTAGGTAAATGCATTATTGGAATTGCATTAATGTTACGTGAATTCACAAAGCTTATATGGTGTTTTTCTTATGTTAGCTGAATTTGTAGGCCTGAAATGCTAGTCCTAGAAAACTCTTGCTTTAGAATTAACAGTTTCAATTTCATTTTGTGCTGTGGAATCTGTTCTTACTCACGTTTTGTGTTGCAGGTGAAGAAGCGTTCTTGTTAGATAGAATAATGTCTTTGTTTTACTAGCTAGGCAAGGGAGAGAAGAAGTTATAATCATGTGACCTGAGTCGATAAAGGAAGGTCATTGTGCTTCACACAGGAGAAGGCCTGGGACTCAAGGACAAATTTTAACTAGGAAAGTGCATCGTCAACATCTTTGAAAAATACCTTCAGAACTGTACCCACTGTGGATAGTGTGATTCGAAGTGCACCATGAGGATAACTGGTTGTCGGAATTAGGGATAGTGCGCCACTTCTTCCTTGCCTTCAGAGAGAGAGCATCCTAGAACAATTTCTGTCTTTGGTAGCTTTATGCCACTTGACCCATTGATCTTGGAGAAACTTCTTAGGGAGACTTCACGTGCTGACAGCTTTTAGCCTTCCTCCTGAAAATGCTTATTTAGGGATGGCACCTTAGTGTTAGAGTAGGGGCAGATTTAATGCTTTTCACTCACCAACCCTTGATGCAGGGAAATTTGGACTCATGGTTCCTGTTTTTCTTTATCCTACTTCTTGAATTAATTGTATTGCTTATGCAGCACCGTCTAAACTGGATGCACCGATTTGAATTTTTGCTAATTCATTTGTATTTCTATACCCTTGTGCTGAGGTGTCTTTTTGTCCAGTTATTTTTGGCTTTGTAATAAATTAATCAACCTTCAGTAGTTGATCAGAATTGATTGTGTTTTCTAACGACCTTCTCCCCTTTACACTTTCATGCTGTGAAAAAGAACCATCGAAGATTGACTCTAGAACGAGTCTAGAACTTATGGGCCTGGCCCTTTCAGTTGGTAGCAGAGGATGATTCACACATGAAGTAAGGGGAGAATCTAGAAGTAGTCTAGAATAGATGGAACCTAGAACCCCAAAGCCCCCAAATAGAGCCCAATGATCGAGAACGGAAGGCGATAGAATCTGGTGGAGACCAACGGAGTTTGATGGTGCAGTGGGATCAGCAGCGTAAGGAGGAGTGAGTATTAATAGGCTGTATGTGGTGTGTTAGATCGCGGAAATGGTTTGATTGTGTGATGTCTTGCGGAGTTGGAGTAAGAGTCGAGTGAATGTGGTTTGGGGCCGGACGTGGTCCAAGAATTGAGATTTGAGTTGCAGATCCCAGGATATTAAAAGGTGTGATTGTCTGACCAAAGGACTGAGGAGTTGTCATGAGACGTCATCGGCAGTTCCACCTAAGACAGGGAACTTCGTGTGATAGGGACGCATGAGAATTGTCTAGTAGACGTTGTGTACAGGGGTGAGCTATAAGTATTCGGGTGATCCACTCTGGTCGAGAGTCATCGTGTGTAGATGTTCCTGAGTGGTTGAATTCTATCAATCTTTTAGATGGGAGACAATTATGGATTTAAGATAACTGTGTGAGCAAATGTGTACAAAGAAATTGTGAAAGAGGGTGAGCTGCTGTGAGGAGTGAGAGTGACGTCAGAGTGTGTCGTGCTGGGATAGGTCGGTTGGTGTAATGCCATGCTGGGATTTGTTGGTAGACATTCGGAAGTTTGTGATTGAAAAGGTTTGCTCTGTCGTAACTTGGTAAAAAGTAAATTGCAATTTGGGATCATTTGATGTTTCAGGTTGTTGCAGGATCTTTTTAGGGGTGATGAAGGGGTTGTTACTCATGTGGGCGAAGAAAGTGCAGCAGCTCAAGTGGGTTTTGATCCAGGGATCGTGGGAAGAATATCAGCAGGAGTAGGTGGGACAGGAATGTCCACCATGGGAGGTATGGAACAGAATGGTGTAAATGCTGCTTCACGGTTGCCGAAAGCTCTTACAGTACCTGTTACCATTGGTCCTGTTGTCTCTGTTTACGATCCAAGCTCAGTGGGAAACCTTAGTCAGAGACAGCCGTACATGCTGAAGGGACTGGATTGGGAAGAACAGGGAGCACAAATGGAAATTGTCCTTCTTTAGTGCCTATGGAATCTCGTACCCCTTTAGCAGCTAACATTGACCCTTCCGGAGTACGCATTGGCTCCAGTACTATACGGTCTATACCCATGGTAAGCACTGGTTCAGATCTGCGGATGTGGGAAACTCCAGTGAGAGGGCCAAGTGGTGTGACTTTAGAAGCCAGCACAAGTCAGAGAGCCTCTGTAATTCAGCATGTCCTAGACGTTGTGGACTTGGAGTCCTAGTTAAGAGACCATAATACCAGTAAAGAGAATCAGAGTAGCACGTCGAGTCAGGGTACCTTCAAAGCCACAGTGAAGGCGAAGCTAGTGGATGGGGTGAGGCTGAAGGCTGAAGTAGATGAAATCATCAGTGGGAATCTACCTTTAGACAGAATAGAGACCCATGAGCCAGATGATCTGTTGTCTATAGCGAAGGATGTCACCCGAAGGGAAAGACAAGCACATGAAAAGCTGTCGGAGTTGGCTCATAGATATGGAGTATACTTGTGACCAGGAGCTAGAGGAAAAGAAAGTGACGGGGTTGAAGACACACATTTGAGTGCTGGTAATAGCAATAAGGGCCTGGAGTATGCTGGATAAGTGGGAGGAGAGATGGTCAAAGAAGAAGAGTGTAAGAAAGGTGACAGGAGAACCACCTCCCCCCGGAAGGGGAACGCAGGGAGTTGAGGCATATCTGTTTCGGGAAGTGCCTAGCGGAGGATATGTGCATGTTCCCTGAAGTAGGGGTGACCTTGCTGCGTTCACTAATGATTTTCCCAGGCTGAGGGAGAAATCTGCGGAGTGGTATAAGCAAGTCGATCGCTTTGTTAAAATCTCGAAAGTGTTGTGGATTGGCTTAAATACCTTGTTTGAAATGGTGGTTCCTAGTGATCTATGGTCTGCTAGTAAGACAGCTATTGAGTGGCCTGCGGCTGAGCCAGAGAGGGACCCAGTAACTCATGGTCCTTCGCTTTTGGTTATGAAGTACGATCAGGTGATCACATGGTTGCAGTCTAACTTAGCCCCTAGATAGACATTGATTGGGTTAAGATAGAACGAACGACCCAGGAACCTAAAGAGTCAGTACATGCTTACTATGAGAGGCTGTTGAAAGCTTTTAAGCAGTACAGTGGGCTAGATATGCTCGACCCTATGCCAGGTACTGCAGTGATTAGGTGGATTCTAAGCACTGGAGAATAAAGGTAAAGTTGATGCTGGTTCAAATGCGAAATGCACAGAAAGGAGAACAGGTGCAGGCAATAGTGGGGACCGTAGCTCATGATCAAGGGAATGTTCCTGGAGGTGGCCAAGTAACATCTGTTGCAGGGTCGACGGGACAGGGAAGAGGAAGAAGTGTCCCTATAGATCCCAAGACAGGGAGAGATGTTGCTACCCTGAAGAAGACCACATCTTGTCATTTTTGTCGCAAGATCAGGCATTGGAAGCGCGAGTGTAGTCTGGATCCTGCAAATCAAGTGCTCGAAGGAGAACTCGTGCAGGTGACAGATAGAGTAAATCAGTTACCAACAGTAACTAGGCCCAGATTGATTAATGCAGGAGGGAATCAGAATCAGTTAGTACAAGTGTCCCAACCTCCGAGAATCTCGCAGGGCAACCAAACTTACCATCAGATGCCCTTAATGGAAGCGCTGGATGGATTCGACCTGGACCCGTCTTTATGACGGTACCTGAGAGGGGAGGAAGACTGTGCCAAGGGTAGACCAGAGTGGACAGTATGTAGAAGCAGACGTAGATACTGGTGCTACGCTTTCTTCTGTGAGATCTGCATTAGCCCCAAACCTACCCCTCTCAGGAAAATTGATCCAAGTTGCAGGAGTCTCTAACAAAAGAATGACAAATCCTTTGAAAGAAGAGGTGTCTGTGAAAATCGGAACTTTCCAAAATCACCATCAGTTTGTGGTATGTGATTCGAGTCCAGTCTGTTTGCTAGGCGTGACCTTTTGTGCAAATTGAATTGTACCATCTACTGCACACCGAAGGGAATCGAATTACAGACTAATGTAAGTTGGCTAATCAGAATCATTACACAGCCATGTTCCCTTTACTGACAGTAGAATACATGCCACTGGACCTGAGAGATACTGTCTCTCTTGTGGTATGGGACTTCTCAGGGGATAAAATCGGACTGATTCAAGGAGTCGAGCCAGTCGCATACAGGTCAAGCCAAATGCAGAGTTTCCAAGAACGCCTTAGTACAACCAGACCCCAGAAACTGTGGCAGGGCCTACACCTATAATTGAGTCCATTTTTGCACAGGGCATCCTAAAGGAGATCATGGGAAATCTGTGCAATTCTCCTATCTTGGAATTGCAGAAGCTGAGTGGGAAATATCGCATTGTCCAGGACCTGCGGAAGGTCAATAACATAGTGATTCCATGTTAACCTGTGGTACCAAATCCATCTGTGAACCTATTCCAGATTCCTTGTGAGGCTGAGTGGTTCACAGTGATTGACCTCTGCCAAGCATTCTTCTCCATCCCATTACATGAGGAGAGCCAATATTTATTTGCTTTCCGTCTGGAAAATCGTGTCTTAACATGGTGTCCTATTCCTCAAGGTAATACTGAAATCCCTCCATATTCAATCAGGTTGTGAAGAAGAACCTTGAGAGATTTATTCTGCCCCGAAATGTAGTGTTAGTCCAGTACATCGAGGACCTCCTAATTGCTTTTGAAACGGGGGAGGCTTGCAGGGATGACACTATTGCCTTACTAAGCCAGCTGGCGGGCAATGGGCATAAGGTGTCCCTGAGTAAGCTTTAGTACTGTTTAAATGAAGTACAGTATTTGGGTCATCAAATTGAAAAAGGCAAGAGGAAGGTGTCACCAGAACAAGTGGAGGTGCTCATGAAAATTAATCTGCCCAGTATCCAGAAAGAGGTCAGAATGTTCTTGGGAATGGTTGGCTACTGTCATCAGTGGATTCCTAATTTCTCCTTGATGGTGAAGCCTTTGCATTTGCTGACCCACAAGGATGTGTCTGATCAGGTACCTTGGGATAATGACTGTCTGCTTGCCTTCCTGGAGTTAAGATAGTGCCTGTATCACGCTCCAGCTTTAGGAATACCTGATTACAACAAAGCATTTTCATTATTCTGTCATGAGCAGCAAGGTTGTGCTCTATCTGTAATCACCCAGACACATGGAGTTGCCCGTAGACCAGTGGCCTATTTCTCAGCTAATCTAGATCCTGTAGCTTAAACGTTGCCCAGATGTCTCAAATCCTTTGCTGCCACAGGTGTCAGTATTGAACGATGTGAAAGGATTGTGATGGGTCATCCTCTTACAGTATATGTACCACATTCAGTTGAGCTCCTGATGACGAGAACCAAAACACAACATTTGACAAATAACAGGCTGACAAGGTATGAGCAAGTGTTACTCGCTGTCAAGAACATCACCCTAAAGCGATGTTCTGTGTTAAATACTGCTACCTTGTTCCCTGTTCCAAATGCTGATAGGGAAGAATGTGAAGACCATGACTGTTTAGATGTCACTGAGTTTGCACGAAACCGAAACCTGACATTGTCGATGAGCCATTGTCTGGTGCCAACCAAGTCCTTTTGGTTGATGGTTCATGCTTAAGGGACAATGAAGGTAATTTGAGAGCAGCATTTGCTGTGTGTACCATTTCGGGAGTGGTAGAAGCTGCTTGTTTATAGGGAGTACACTCTACACAAGTGGCTGAAATCATTGCCTTGACCCATGCATGCCGAGTTTCTGAACAAATCCGAGTCACAATCTATACCGATAGCCAGTATGGTTTTGGTGTAGTTCATGACTTTGGACAGCTATGGTCGCAGAGAGGGTTCCTAACATCATCAGGTTCTCCGATCAGGAATGGGGAATATGTGAGACAACTGTTGGAAGCCTTGCAACTGCCAAGGGAAGTGGCTGTTAAGTGCGCAGCCCATGGAAGGGGAGATGATTTTGTCACCACCGGAAATAGGTACTCAGATAAAGTTGCACGTTTCTGTGCTATTCATGCATGTGTATTTAATGGGAAATATACCTTCAAGAGTAGAAAGAAAACCGAACTCAGCATGATGCTAGCTGTTGCTAACATGTGGGATGAAGTGAGACGATTGCAAATGGAAACCACAGGTAAGGAACAAGCGGGTTGGATCAGAGCAGGTTGTGAGAAAGTGGAAAATGATATTTGGGTGTCAGTTGATGGCAGGGCAGTGTTACCTGTTTGTTTGTTACATCCAATGGCAAGGCAAATTCATGGAGCAGCTCCTATAATAAGGGATGCGATGGTGAGATTGTTCAGGCAGACTTGGTTCAATCCAAGGTTTCAAGTGATTGCAGAAGCTGTGTGTCATCGGTATGTCACATGCCAACAAATGAATGCTGGGAAGAAGATTGTTGTTGCTTTGAGTCACATTGGCAGATCAGGGGCTGTCTTGAATCGGATCCAAATGGACTTTGTTGGGATGTCTGTGTGTATTGGGCTGAGATACATTCTGGTTGTCGTGTGCATCTTTTCTCGATGGGTTGAAGCTTACCCGACTAGAAGGTGTGATGAGGAAACTCATTCCTAGATTCGAATTTCCAACTACATTGGAATCAGATAGCGGTACACACTTTCACAATGAAATCATAAGGTTGCTGTGCACTGCCTTGAGCATGGATCAGAGACTGCATTGTAGTTCCAGGCCTAAAGCATCGGGAATGGTGGAGCAGATCAACGGCACCTTGAAATCGAGGCTTGCAAAGGCGTGTACCTTGACATCTCTGAAGTGGCCTGATGCATTGCCTTTGGTGCTAATGAGTCTGCACAGCATTCCTAACATTAGACCTGGATTGTCGCCTCATGAGATACTAATGGTAAGAGCAATGCATTTGCCTGCTGTGCCTTCTTCTGCATTGTTGGACATTACAGATGATTTCGTCCTGACTACTGTAAAGGATTGGCTGATGTAGTTTGTTCTATGTCTCATCAGGTTGAAGCAGCAACTACACAGGTCTCAAAAGATCTCAGCCATGACCGATCCCCAGGGGATTGGGTTCTCATCAGAAAACATGTGAGGAAAAACTATCTTGACTCTTGGTGGCTTGGAACATACCAAGTGATACTGGTGACAAACACTGCTGTGATATGTGGCGGAGTACTGAATTGGGTCCATGCCTCACACACCTGATAAGTCACAGGTCCCTCTGATGAAACAGCTCCTTTCCCAGAAGTATTTCCAGTGTGACCAAGGGGTCACTGTAGGGGACAAGCCAAGCTGTAGAGGTACCTGAAGAGGCTGGATACACACCAGATCGATCTGAGGGGGTTCAAGCTATACAGGACCCTGTTATAGACTCTGATGGAGATGGTAACGTTGCGAGTGGTATAGAGTCTGACTCAGCGGAAGAGACTGGTGTGACAAGTGGTCGTGTGCAGTCGAGGAAGAAATATACTGCAGGTAAAACGTGGCCTGTGAGACAGAAGAGAAGGAATCTGAAACTTGCATCTGAAAGAAAACTTGCGCCAATAGATGAATCTTTGGAGTCTGATCTGAGTTAAGCTGAGCAAACCACAGGAGGCGTGAGAAGGTCCAGGAGAGTTTGAGTGCCGTGTCAGAGATATTCCTCTCCCGAGTAGACTTATCTGGTTATAAATGCCGGGGAGAGCAAGGTCCGAGATTTTGATCCTGATTGTTGAGATCTTGCTGAGAGTTCTTGTACTTTAAGTTAATGCACTTTTGTCATTGACTGTGCCTTTCCCACCAAGGTTGAGTGACTTACGGACTCTGATTCTGGAAGGCCCTCTGGGGCTTGCCAAACCATCATGTGCACTTGGCATGGTCTGAATTGAGCTGTGTTGCACAGCCCAGTGGAGAACATGCCCAGCCTCCCCAGGCACTGCCTGAGCATTCAAACAGGACGCTCAGACCAATCAGGATGCTGCTTCTGCAGCGTCGTGAGTGGCTGGGAGAGCAGGAAGCCTGAGTGCTTCCAGTGCTGTAGCAGACCTGAAGAGGATGGAGGAGAGGCGGCACCGTGGCAAAGGAAAAGGTACTTTTTTATTATTATTTTTTTTAATCCATTTTCACCCCCCCCCCCACCGCCCGCCACACCACCTCCGTTCCGAGGCAGCCACCACTGATGTGACTAGCAGAAAACATGAACATGAAGAACTCATGTTGTGCAACTGACAATTATTCGTATATTAAATGTGCTTATTAATCATGTCATTTCATATGCAGGTAAATGCATTAGTTGGAATTGCATAAATGGTATGTGAATTTGCAAAGCTTATATGGTGTTTTTCTTATCTTAGTTGAATTTGTGGGCCTGAAATGCAAGTCCCTGAAAACTCTTGCTTTAGAATTAACATTTTGAATTTCATGTGTGCTGTGGAATCTGTTCTTTCTTATGTTTTGTGTTGCATCTTGTTAGATGGAATAATGTCTTTGTTTTACTAGCTAGGCAAGGGAGAGGAGAAGTTACAAACATGTGGCCTGAGTCAATAAAAGGAAGGTCCCTGTGCTTCACACAGGAGAAGGCCTGGGAACCAAGGACAAATTGTAACAAGGGAAGTGCATCGTCAACATCGTGGAAAAATACCTTCAGAACTGTACCCAGGGTGGATGGCGTGATTCGAAGTGCACCATGGGAGTGCTACCTGTGGATAACTGGTTGTTGGAATTAGGGATAGTGCGGCACTACTTTCTTGCCTTCAGAGAGAGAGCATCCTAAAACAAGCTCTGTCTTTGGTAGCTTTATGCTACTTGACCCATTGATCATGGAGAGACTTCTTAGGGAGACTCCACGTGCTGACACTTTTCATCCTTCCTCCTGAAAATATTTATTTAGGGATGTCACCATAGTGTTAGAGTAGGGATAGATGTAATGCTTTTCAATCACCACCCCTTGATGCAGGGAAATTTGGACTCATGCTTCCTGATTTTCTGTATCCTACTTCTTGAATTAATTGTATTGCTTATGCTGCACCGTCTAAACTGAATACACAGGTTTGGCTTCATGCTAATTCCTTTGTATTTCTCTACCCTTGTGCTGAGATGTCTTTATGTCCAGTTATTTTTTGGATTTGTAATATATTAATCAACCTTCAGTAGTTGTCCGTGGGCTATTATGTATAGAAGAGAAGAATTGGCTAATTGATTGTATTTTCTGATGACTTTCTCCCCTTTACACTTTCATGCTGTGAAAAAGAACCATCGGAGAGTGACTCTAGAACGGGTCTAGAACTTATGGGCCCGGCCCTTTCAGTCTCCTGCCTAAAATCTCCTCTTTTTCAATGTAAGACAATGGGTAAAATCAATTCCCTAAGTTTTTTTTTCAAAATCTCCCTCTTACCAAGTTCAAAATGTTGGCAATTTTGTTGCATTGGATCATGGAGGGCAAGAGGAATGGGGTAGGGACATGGACTCGGATATGTGACGGCAGGAGGGAGATGGGCAGAGGCACCAAACTGACCTTACAGGGTTGGCATCATGGGTTGCAGCAGCACAGTACATCACATAGGGCAAGCGGGACAGCAGTGCAGCAAACGGACCATGGAAAGCAATAGGGAGGGAAGAGAGCCATGCACATGGACAACAGAGAGCAGAGGGGAAAGAGGCAAGGGCAGCAAGCTGACCATAGCGGACAGACAGGAGGGACAGTTGCAGCATAACAGACCATGAACGTCAGGAGGAAGGGGCAGGGGAATGACAGCAGACCAAACAAGGCAGGAGGGAGGCAATAGGGGTCTGCACAGGGGGCAAGGGTTCAGGAGCAGCAAGCTGACCATGGAGGGCAGGTGGGATGGGCAGTGGAAGCAAAACACCATTGAGGTCAACAGTGAGACTATAATGGTATACACAGAGGCAACGGGAGGTAGGTGGGATGGGGTCAGGGGCAGCAAGCTGACCACACAGGGCAGGTGGGAGGGGCTGTGGCAGCACAGAAGACCATGCATGGCAAGCTGGAGGGTTGGTGGCAGCACATTGGCCATGGTGGGCAAGAGGTAGGGGGCAGGGGCATGCACAAGACCATGGAGGGCAGAAGTGAGGGTAGGGGCTGGACACAGACAAAAGAGGGCAGGGGAAGGGACTTCACAACAGACCATGCAGGGCACACAGGAAGAGCAGTTGCAGCACAACAGGGCATGAAGGGCAGAAGGGAGTGGTAGTATAATGGACCATGGAGGACAGGTGGGAGGGGATAGGGGAATGGAGCTTGGACAGGAAAGGTAGAGGTGGCAGGGACAAGTGGCAACCATATGACCATGCTAGGTAGGTAGGAGGGGCAGTGGCAGCTCAACAGAACACTAAGAGTAGATAGAAGGGTTGCAGGTCCATGCAATATGGTGGGCAGAAAGGAGGGAGCAGGGACATGCACACAGACATGGGAGGGCAGAGGGAAGGAGAATAGGGACAGCAAGCAAAGCACAGAGGCTGAGCAGGAGGCCAATGATGCTGCATAGAATTGGGGAACAGAGGGCAGGAGGAGTGGGCAGGGACATCGAGCTAAATGGAAGGGAGTGGCAGCACATCAGACCATGCAGGGCAGGAGGGAGGGGCTGGTGCATGGACTCAGACAACAGAGGGTAGGGAGGAGGTAGATGGGGCAGCAAACTAACTGTTTAGGGCAGGCAGGAATGGCAGTGGCAGAGCAACAGCCATACACGGCTGAAAGAAGGGAGCAGGGTCATGGACAATGGATGGCAAGGAGGAGGGGGCAGGAGCAGCAAGCTTGGTTGGGGGCAGCACAATACCAGGCCAAGCACTGCGTTCTACCTCACCCCCACTGTGCATTGCGATGGGCATCTTACTTCAAATTTAAAAAAACCTTCGAAATTCACTAAAAAACCAAATGTTACAGGGATGTTATAGTTAGGCTCAGATTTCACTCGTACAAAACCAGTGAAATTTAGCAGTTAAAGTTAGCTGAGGTCATAAGCAGAGCGGAGGGCATGAGTTATCGTTAGCTCAGTTAACTATAACTGCTGAATTTTACTGGTTTTGTACAAGCAAAATCTGAGCCTAACCATAATGTTCCTGGAAACTTTGTCTTTTCATTGAATTTCTAAGTTAAAAAAAAAATTCTATTTCCTAACTATAACGTGCCTGTAACATTTGGCTTTTTCAGTGAGTATATATATCCTGAACGCACCCTTGACGATGGTCCCTCGCTGCCCCCTAAATTTTCTTTTTGCCTCCACATTTTTCCACTCTTTTATTGCACCTGGGCAGCATTGTTTTACATCCCAGCGCTCTGTTTCTTTTTAGTATGTCCTTTCCAGTCCAATGACACTTTTTCTCTCCCCATTCATTCCTTTTATTTTCCTTTCAACCATTATCCAACCAATAATTATCTTACCACTTCATCACCTTTTTGCACCTATAACCTCCTGAATCCAAATTAGCTTCCATTCTACCCCATCCAAAACCAGAAAACTCCTTGCCCTGTTTAACTTTAATCCATCCATTCCACATGCACGAGAAACAAAAAAAAATTAATTCTGCTGCTGCAATGGGCTTTCCAAGGACTGCGCAGTTTGGTTAGAATGCCCGAAGTGAGGATCTGTTTTCCTATTTTCCTCAGTTTACCACATGATCAATCAGCTTCTGAGTTATGAGACACATTAGAAATATTTGACATATTCTTGAAGACTATCTAGTTAATGAAGATTTACTGTGGCAGTTGGGCACAACGAACTATCAAGGAGGAGTCGCTGCTTCCTCTAGCTTAAACTTTGTTACGTGTCATAATCCATAAACCCCTGCTAAACATCAGCATGTGTTGTATATAGTCAAGTACTCGTATCCCCCTTGGTCCAGTTATACAGACTCACTAGTACAAGTGCCAGACTTTTCGGATGCTTGGCTGGAGTGGGACTATGTCCCTCAGCATCACCATGGCCCTCAGTTGGAGGTGGGGCCACCCGCAGCTGCACGCCATACACAACACTTAAAAGCGCTTTTCAACTCTTGCAGCACAGGACGCCCCAGGCTTGTGTCTGGCTGAAGACAAGGCCCGGCTTAGACTGTCATCCTCCAGAAGAGGCCGGGCCCACCCTCTTTCATCTGAGACTTGGTAATACTATTGGCCAACAACTTGACCGGGATTCTGTATGTTTCTAACTGGCTTACTTGTTTTTGCCCTCTGTCAACTTTATATTCAAAGGCTTTCATGAGCGCATGTATTTGTTTGTAGCTGGTACTAATAATGGGGAAACGTAAAGCACCTTAAACAACTAAAGCCCCATGTAATGCTAAAAAATCAAGGAAACCTGCGGGGGCTAGTACTCTCACAGATATGGACAGAAAAACTCTCACAGATATGGACAGAAACTCTATTTTGGATGATATAGATCATTTAATTAAGAAGTAGAGACAATGTTGAATGATAAAACAACTAATACTAAAAATAAAACCAGCTCTGCAAAAGTACCTGAAATGAGAAAACCAAGACAAAATCAATTGCTTCCTGCAGAAGCAAAGGCAGTTTGCATAAAACCGCTTCGGGTACTTTAAGTGCCCTTGAAACATCTGACTTAGTAGTTGCAGCTGGTAGTGAAGCCAGAGAGGCCCTCACTTGTGAGCTATTGTCAAAACCTAATTGGCTGCCATTGTCTCCCAAAATAGACATTGTTCCTAACATTTCTTGCCATAATAGGTTTGCTTTTTTAGCTGATACAGAGACAATATGTGAGTTTTTGCCCACACGAGAGACACTGACCTTAGTTCCTGCCTTACCTATAGTTAACAGTGCACCTACAGATTTAAATGTTGATACTGCCAGGGATTTAAGTGGGATGAAAAAACTGGGAGGTCCCTCAAAGGGGCAAGGCCCATGTAATTAAAGGTGTGGCTTAAAAACACCTAAGCTAAAAATCTTTGCTGAGCATAGTATGCCGCCCCACTTGTATGTTGCTGCTTCTGTCATTGCATCTAGGTATATCATACAACAACTAACATTACACCTACAACAAGCCAGGACTATTGGCTTTGTCAATGGTTGTTAGCGGCATAAGATAAATAAGCAACAACTATGGCTTTATTGTCTATAATATTGAAAATGTTTCCATTCTGAAATGATGAGATTGTGAAATAACTAAAACGAGTCTCTTTGAAGGTACCTCAATGGCAGTGAAGCCTGGTACTGCCTCAGAGTTGAGATTTGTTTTTCACCCTGCGGGTGAGGGCAAAAATGGAAAGCCTGATAGGGACCCATCTCAGCACCTGCTTTTTAGAACTACAGGTGCTGAGCACCGGCAGGACCTGGCTCACTTAAAGCCCTGGATGCAGCCCCTCCATCTACAGACACTAGTGACTTTCATTGCAAACTGGATAACTTGAAGCACTTAATCATTTCTTTAACTGAAACAATTCGAAAGATAGAAAACAGTTCCATCAGTAGTTGCTTTTGCAAATGCTCCTGCGAGCGGGGAGCTGAAGGGCTCCAGGAGGAGTCTTGCTCTGGAAAAAATCTTGCTGTAGGGGAGCCCTCGGGTTTCTTGGCTCTGATGCAGTCTTGTTCTTGTGCCCAGAATATAAATAATACTGATGTAACCAGGCACAGCCTTAAGGTACCAAATCTATGCATACTTTGGATCAACAGATGAGAGCCCCATACATGCGACAGAACAGGGTGGATTCTAAATCTCTCATGTCCACTGACAGGCCTTCTAAATGCTTGTATGGCCAAAGCTATCTTGTATGTTTAATCGATTTGCCCACTGTGAGGCCAACTCCTGGAGTAAGAGAAACTGCTTCCACCAAGCATCTGCACCGGCATCATCCAAATTTCTTGGAGAGATCCTCCTATCCAGATCACGGTGAAAATCCCAGGAGGTTAGTTTATTTAACTTTGGTACCTAAATTGGCACCAGGAGCATTTGAAGATACACAGTCCTTAATCAATAAGGTTACGCACTGGATCAGGATGAAGCATAATTATCTTTCTGTATGTAATAAGGTCTAACATTGGTGTAATGTGGGCTCGCCACTTTCTGATTTCATTCTTGTGTCACTTAAAGGCTGGTTGAAGGCCTTATAAATCTTGAGCTTCGCACTTGTCATCTCTAAGGGCCTTCAGGTTATGAAATTCGGCTGAAACAGTCTCCCCTGACTACTCAGTGTACTTTTAATAATTCAAGGCACCCCCTCGACCCAAGGTTCCACGTGCCCCAATCTTCTGCTGGACCAGAGGTATTAAGCCTGAATGCAAATGATTGATTAAGGTATCAAATTCATCCCTATGCACTGGCTGATTGCATTGGGACTGGCATTATAAAACCAGTTGGTAGTACTGGCACAAATGAGTTATTGGAAGTGGGGAAAGAAACTTGTAATCAAGGTGTTCTAGGATTAACATTGAGCAGGCAATTGTCTGATTACAATTTTACAGACGCGTTTGAACCACAAGTACATTTTTCTATGATCTCATGAAATTTGGCTGGGATAAAATCCAAATTAATTGACACTGAATGGTCATTTTTTATAGGAGATTATGATGTATGTGTGTTCCAAGAAATCTGAGCACTGAACAAAGTGTTTGTTAATGGTGTTACATCAGATTGTGTGTGTGGAAGCTAAACCCCCCAGGGAGACATGGCTGGGCTGCTGGTGGGTTGTTAATATTAGTGAAAAATAATGTTTTGTGTTCACATAAATTACTGACAGTTGACTCCCCTGATTTAATTGGGGTCTTTTTTAAGTTTCCTTCTGGTCTGATTATTGTAATATTTAACGCCTCTGTAAGGTCTGCGCCTGCCAGCTATGACTCACCTGTTTTGGCTCTTCTTGATGAGCTCATTGAACTTCTTCAACAGAATTTAAAAGTAATAGTGGTAGGTGATTTTAATGTATCTTTTGAGCCTTCACCGTACATCAATGCTCAAGAAGAACAGGAGGACGAACAATGGAATAAACCTAATTTAGGGCCCTATTACGATGTCGTGCGGAAGGGCATCCTAGAGCCTTCCGGAGTCGCATCTTCCAACCGACTCATACTTTGATCTAGTTTTCCCAAACGACACATTATGATGCCCAAAACCCATTACTTACCGAATGACTCGGTTACTCCAAATTTGTCTCCATTTTCCTAAGAAGCCTCCGGAAACGCAAAATGGAGTCGTTTGGAGGCACTTCTGAGTCCGAATCCAACCGACCAAGTACGATGCGTACTTCCTATGCGCCGAATCAGTCAGCGCAACCAACACGTCAGAGCAGCCGGAACGGGAGTATATTAGCTCCGAATCGCCCCACAACACAATTCCTGCGACCGAGACTGTGCAGCCATGCATCCTATCGCGCATGGGATCCCTCTACTCTACATTTACGATGAGTACTTCAACCCCAACTGAAGCATTCATCGCAGACGGTAAGTTAGACACCTACCCCTACAGAATACAGCAACTACCCCGCGAAAGACAATACAAGAGAAAGCAGGGGCGCAACTACAGCCAAATTTAGGGGGGAAATTACTTCCAGCAATGTAGTGTCAAATTGGGGGGAAAATACCCCCAGCAATGTTTAACCAATGGGGGGGTTAAATACCTCCAGCAATGTTGAGCCAATGTGGGGGTTGAGGGGGAAACACCCCCAGCAATGTTGAGCCAATTTTGGGGTAGGGGGCAAATGCCCCCAGCAATGTGTTATCAAATTGGGGGTTTGGGGGCAAATGTCACTAGCAATGTTGAGCCAATGTGGGGGTTGGGGTGCAAATACCCCCAGCAGTGAAGTGTCAAATTGGGTGTTGGAGGGCAAATACCCCTAGCAATGTTTAACCAATTTGGGGCTTGGGGGGCTAATACTACCAGCAATGTACTGTCAAATTGTGGATTGGGGGGCTAATGCTCCCAGCAATGTGTCCTTCACTAATGTAACTGGTGCTAATGCAAAGTGCCTCAAAACGTCTGTGTGGAGTACAAGCTGTACAAAACAGCAAAAATAAAGCTTAAGGCTACTTGGCAGGAAATTAATTCTCACACTGTGGCAGCAAATCTAAGTGTCAACTATAAGGAATGGGCAGAGTGCAGATGCGGGTGCTCTAGGGACTGTTGAAAAACCAACAAAGCCACATCAGCTAATAAATGGTTACTTAAAAAGCTGTGAAATACTCAGGTGCTGCTGCGCAACGACGACAGACCAGCCACCCATAGCACCCCAAGAACTGTCTGTGTGTGTGGGGAAGCTGTCTCAGCCTGGGCTGACACACACAACGGGGGGGCTGAAGCACATTGAGCCCCATGGACGTTGAGTTCTATCAGAAAGTATTTTGTATAGGCTTGGATTGGGATTGCGGGCAATTGGTCACTGGTCGATGTGCCGGTGCACCAGGGTCACCTGTGGGCTGGTCTTTTTGGGGCCTATGAAAACCACCCCAAGAAAGTGACTTACTTCCACAGTCCCCACCAGGCCACTGCAATGTGGTGCCAGTATCTTGTCCGTTCCACAGCTGTGCTGTAAATTGATGCTTGGGGCCAGCCTTTGGGACATACTCACCTTGCGCCCTGCCTCGCATGCCCTGACAGAAGCAGTGTTATCTCCCCCACCCGCCCATCACTGTCAGGTCATGGCAGGAGCATAGAAGTTGCGTTGCATATGGGGGCCTCGCAGGGAGGCAAGTCTCATTTTGCCAGTCTAACCTACCCCCCACCCCCTTGATCAGCAGCAGTGTGCTTTTTGAAACCTCCATTGCCAGGGAAATGCACAGAGGCTACATGTAAAGGGATGGTCACAGAATGTATTCCAATTACTTTCAGAGTGCCCGAGCATCATTGAGGTCCCAGTCTGACCATGGTTACATAGCATGTTTTGTATGTCCAATGAGGGAATGTCATCATCATGATCAGGTAGGCCCGCTAAATACTAGGAGAAACACACATTTGACGTTGGAAGAGGAATGGCCATAACCATATATATGTATGTATCACAAAGTGAATGCATGAGTCCACCACAACACACAATAAAACATCGCAGAGCAATAGAACTCCAATGTAGTCACAAAAGTATGACATTATGATGCCTCTGTGTACAGCAAAGCCCAGAGGATATTGGCCCAGACAACACACAAGTCCACAGACCCAGCCACTCACTACTGATTTCAGTGCCTCCCACTACAACAACCTAGAAGTGGTTGTGTCACAGTTGTCATTGAAATATTCGTAGATGAAATCCATCTGGATTTTGAAAGAAGCATGGGCCAACAACAATGTAGGATACAGTCACCATGTGTGTGTACAGGATC
Organism: Calotriton arnoldi; assembly: GCA_963921515.1. NCBI lineage: Eukaryota > Metazoa > Chordata > Amphibia > Caudata > Salamandridae > Calotriton > Calotriton arnoldi. The sequence continues at coordinate 851,363 of CAWUFW010003872.1, read as the reverse complement.
ATCTTCGGAGAATGTAATTCACAGTAGTTCAGCATCTAGCTCCTCAGGCTGTGTGTGCCGCAAAATAATAATCCTATTTTGAATGTGCAGATTGTTTCCTGCAGAGTAGTAGGAGTATGCATGAGTCTCAGGACGTAGGATCCACGAACAGTGTTGGAGGGTCTAGTGCACAGCCTATTGTGTAAGATAAGCTGCCAGCACTGGTTAGGATGCCAGGGGGGGTGGCTCAATCTGTGACTCTCCAACACAATTGACATGGCCATCCTCAAGCCAGGGGATATGGGTACATCTTGTGAGGATGAGGGATATGTGCAGAATGAAGTCTGCTTTGTCCGCATTTGGCACTGAAACACTGTCTCAAAATCTATGAAAACGTCAAGGAGACCTTCAACAAAGACATATTGCCCTCAGGTTCTAGGGCAGTGTTTAATGGGCAAAATGTGAGCCCTTATGGACACACACAAGGGCTACCCTTGCCAAACCAGATTAGATGTTCAAAAACATTGACAATGCAAACACTTATGGAACTGGGTGTACTGTTCCAGTGTCATATGTGTGTTTGCTTACAGTGCAATGTGTTTTCATCTGCACAACCAGAGAGATCATCACAATGAGTCCATCTCCCTTGGTGTACCCATATCTTGGACATTCAAAGTCAGAATGCCATTAATACTCATGCGTGTGTAGTCTACTGGGAGGTGTGGGGATGCGTTTCTTGAGTAGTCTGACCCCAGGTGGCACAACAACACACACACTTGACTTTTCACTTGAGGGGGCTATAGCACTGTAAGAATGACCAATCAGTGACAACAACTACCTACAAAGGGTAACTCGCCACTTATGCCCGCACACAACTCAGACAAGGCAAGGCTAGGTGGAGGCAACTTGTCCTATGATGCCAATAGGTTTTGCATATGCCAGTGTACTCAAAGCGGCCATCAAAACAATCAGTCATGAACATTCATTGGCAGACAGCAAGCTGCAGCAAACACATACTACATCTTCATATTTCTCCTGGCAACTGTTTTTGTCTACTTACATACACATAATCTACACATATGTACAATTCAACATTACCTCACGGCCTGCATGAACTCTACTTGTGCAGGTATGATCCCTCTCACATCCAACTCAAAGTACATAATCATCTCTCAAAACTATCATATGCACAAAAGCACGTCATAAACAACCTCTGGTGCAGCTAGCCGGAAAAGCATGTCTGCCCCACAAGCTCCAGCATGGTACTCAAACGCTTCCAACCCGATTCTTACAATCTCACACTGGCGCTGCCCTTCTTACATCCACACCTACATTCACAGCACCACTCTTCATCACTATGTGCACAACACCTCTCACATACATGGTATGTACACAATGTACTGTACTCATCACCTCCTCATCAGACGTCAAACATAACATGTCAAATGGACCTCTCTCATGACCAGTTGCACCCTCAGTAATGTCTTGGACTACACTCATATCACAACGTGCAGCATCACAGCCCACTCTGACATGCACACTTAATACATCACCATATCTCTCAACAAGACACTTATATCGCTCAATTAATATGTTCTCAGTCATTTGCATATCACCATACACCCACCCTACTCTGCTTAAGTTCTACAGATTGTCATTTCTAAAACAAATGCATCCACATATTCAAATACTTGACACATAGGTATCATCACAAATCTTCACAGATTAAACAAATACATAATTTTGACTAGTGCTATTACCTCTTGATACATTTACATACATGGCACTTGTTAGTCTGCCAGTTAACCATTGCTCCCTCACACAAGATGTTATCTACAACATTGGGTGTATCAACCTAAAATGCCACAACCACAATGTCAACTACTTCACTATGTAGCAGGTGATGTATCGTCTCTTGCTTCTGACGGTCTCGTGTCCTGGCACATCTGTATTATCTCCTGTAAGGGAGTTTAGAGCTCACAATGGAAATAGGATTCACACAATTGAATTGAGACATGGTATACATTCTGCAATCCCTAGTCCTCAATTGGGAACTATTGGCTCTAATGTTACAGGTCAAATGACATCCTTGTCAAACTTTAAGCTGGTGTAGTCATTGTATGAGTCATATCACACAGATAACAGTGATTGTGCTCATTTATCCTGTAACTTCGGTCCTTTACTGTCAGGTCACACATCTGACTCTTATTGTGGAGACACCAAGGTAGTAGGCATAGCTAGAGTGAGAGGCACATGGCACACTGTCTTGTGTCATATATGCACAGTGTCATGAAGATGAATTAGAATGTTGTGCACATTGTAAACATCTCGCCATTTTCAGATGTGATCAATGGTCAACACACTTCCAAGTCCGATGACTGCATCTTCACAATGCTTCAGGTGGAACACCATGCCACTGGCCCGTCTGGGTGCATTGTCTGTACAGACTATTAGTACTGAACCTCTATTCTTCAAGAGTCCAGTCAACACTGTGTACCAATCCTGTCTAGACTGCAGAAGTCCCCATTTGTATGGGCCAAGTCTGAATGTCCCTCACTTCTTTTCGACATATTGCACACTTTGTACAGCTTACATTGCTCTTGTTTTCCATCTCATTTTGGTAACTTACTCCAAAATTATGCACATTTGACATCTCTCAATCTGACAGTGATGCATCATACACATGGTTTTCAAAGCCCTCAAGTATGAATAGTCAAGAGCATTTACACACGTCAACCATTGTGAATGTGTATCTAACATCATACCTTACAATTTCAGCCATGTTTCTACCAGTGACCACTTGTATTTGACAGTGAATAGCATGTTTTGTCACGGTTACAGAGTCAGACACATGGACTAACTCTTTTGGATGGAGTGAATGGAATCTTCAAAACAATCATGTGAAAGGCCGGTGTGACAAGTCACCAGAGTTAGTGATGAAGCATGATTTTTGCGAAATAATCTTGCTTGAGCAAATCTACTCATAATTGTGTTCTCAACAAAAACAAATGACTAATGGTGTGTAAATTATTAACATAGGTATTTTGGAGATTAACGTGAAATACGTGCAAGACAGATGACACATTTAAAAATCAAAAGCAACAATGATTTACTGTGCAAAAAGCAATGAAAAATATGGATTCTTATATAAACACACGTAGTGTGAGAGAGAGACTTGATAAATTGTAATTAAAAACTTATATGTAGAAATATGAACTGTAATAATAGAAACACTTACACAAAATGTTTCGTGAAACATTTAACTTTTCCTCATACCAAGAAAAAGCATTGATTATCACAGCTTGTATTTTGAAATATTGATTATACTACAAGTTTAATTAGAATAATGAACCTTTGAATAATAGATTTTCTTATGTATTTTCTTTTGTTTCTCTTAATTGAAATGTGTTTTATTCTTCAGAAAAACCAACGGTTTTATGGTATCTCTATGAAGGCCTCAAACCCTGCTAGAGTAATTTTTCCTTTCCTTAACGTAGGCCGCAGAAGAATGTACTTTATCCTTCATTATTTCTAAAATGCTGATTACTTTGTTTAGTTGTGCACAAAGCATATCACTAGGATTTCCTTTCTATGGGTAGATTAATTCTTTCCATGAATAATTGTGTCAACTATGTTGCAAGCTGATGTGGAAGCTAGCTCGAGGACAAGAAGAAATCGCAATTTCTTTTCCTGCTTCCTAAGAGCGATGATGACATTCATTTTAACAAAGAACTTTAACCGAGAAATCCGGATGAACTGACTGAGATGACGATCACCTCATAAGTTTGACCAATAAAATCATGTGGAACTTTGAAATTGCAACTTTAGGGGGGTTGGACTTTTAAACATTTGGGGTATAATTATTACTGTGAAAAAAGAACTTGGCAGTAGCTATTTCTATGAGAAGAGAGCCTTTACTCTCTATGCTACTCTGGCTTGCTATTATCCTTGCAATTCCTGAGCGAGACTATCCTGATTATCTTGCCCTTCATTGGCTGGTGATGTTGCTCAAGCTATACCTTTTCAGCCGATTTCTGACTTTTGCACGCTGTGCATTAGTATTCTCTGATGTAGGTTCGTATGAATTTCAAAATTGCATACTGATATTGCATAGAAATCTATTTTCTTTTGTCTCTCTCTCTCTCTCCTCTCACATTTGTTATTGAATTTTTTATGTATTTGTCATAAGTGTGTTTCCTTATTGTGAATTTACCTTTAATAACAGAATAATGAAGAACTGATATTTCTTATGTACTTGTGTATTGACCATTCATATTTTGAATATACTTAGATAAAAGTAACTTGATAAGTATTCAGAGTTTCTCTTTATTGATGAGTTGACACATTTCATATTGTGACTACAGTTGTTAGTTAAGCCTATTTCTTCATTATAGGTCCTCATGAATGAATGTGCATCTGTCTCTTATTATCGAGTCCATATTAGCTCTACCAAAGAAGGAATCGGAGGACCTGATATATGTAAATGGTTATTGAATTATATGGGCTCAAACTCTTAGTTATAGAAAAGGGTTCCTGTTCATAATAGATTAGAGATAACGTGAAGGATTATAAAATTTACACCATTTCTGCTGGATCAGTTTCTGGTAGCAGAGGATGGTTAGTTTAGACTAAATGTACTAGGTAATGAAGAGACGGAATTAAGGGACAGACGTTTATTGACTACATACCTTTATGTTTTATGTTGTGGTCCGTCGTTGACCTTAATGGAAGTAACGGGTCCGTCGTTGGACTAAGATACCGGGATAAGCCCAAGGACAGTCTTAGTGTGGCATACACTAAGTGAGCGTTGTCTGCTGTTGATGCAGTGCTGAGCAATGGTCGTATTGTCAGTACTTCAACAGGAAAATCTTGAAAGTGTGTGTAGGAAAGTAGGATCTGCTTCTTATGGTTACCCCCACTTTTTGCTTGATGGTACACTGTTTTTGACTAGTCTGACTGGGATCCTGCTAATCAGGACCCCAGTCTATCTGCTTTCTCCTTTAAATTGTCATACATGTACTTTGGTACGCTCCAGATTGGATACTGGGGTCCCATTATCAGTCCCTAGTGTATGGTACACATGTACCCAGGGCATAGGTACCCCAGAGGCCTCCCATGGGCTGAAGCATGTATTATGCCACCCATGAGAAGCCATGCAAAATGGAACTACAGGTCTGCTACTGCAACCTGTGTAAGCTGGTGCTTGCACCACTTACATTAGATATCGGTTCACTATATCTATAGGTCACTACACTTAAAACTTATAAGTCACCCCTATAGCATGCCTTAACAATCCTGAAGGCAGGGTGCTGGGTTTTACGTGAGAGGGTGCCCCTGCATGAGCAGAGACCCTCTGCAGCCTTCAGAGACCATTCTCCCGGGTTGTCTGTGACTCAGCCAGATATATAGGTAGAGGTGCATTATAACCTCGCGGTAAATGCTATCTTGATAACGGCTGCATAGAAACATATCGTGTTTGGTATCAAACACCTTGGAATCATACCTCCACTCCTGTAACTGGCGTGGGAGGTATGATTCCACCCTTCTGAAGCGAGCTTCGTGGGGTCACTGATCTATCCGGTGCCAGCCTTCTCGCCCCGGTCAGCACAAAATGGATGCTGCTGACCAGAGACAGATTTCTGCCCTCCTGCTGCTGAGCCAAGCTCGAGCAGAGGAAGGCAGCACAATAGGCATCCTGTCACAGGGAAGTGTGACCACCTCCCAGATAGGATTTAGTGTATTGGGGCTGGGTGGGTGCACTCTGAGAGTGCCTGAAAGTCTGCACCTGGGGCACATTTGGTGTCCCTGTGCATAGTCAAGCTCAAACCAGTTCTGGGAGCTGTTGGCTCCTGCTCTGGTGTGAAACTGGACAAAGGACATGGGTGTAGCCACCCCTCTGTCTTGACCCTCCCCTAGGAGGGTCCCCCGAATCTGTCCAACCCTCTCCCGTGGGTACAAAAGGGATTACCTGACTGTAGCTCTTTGGATTTTATGTGGACAAGATTCTACAAGAAGAAACCACTGACCTTCAACTGTCTGGACACTCTGGACTTCGCTGGACTTCGACTGGGCCCGACTTCGTCTCCCTCTCCGTCCAAAGCTTTGGCTGTGCCCTTGCTCCATACAAGCTCTGTGCAGGATCTGTGGTTCACTAAGGACAACTGAAGAATCTCCCTTGGGGTGAAGGAGTCACTCCCCTGCATTCGCAGGCACCTCAATGCAACCGAATGGTCTGCTGCTCCCAAGCTCCTGTGGACTCTGAAGACTCCAGCAATACAGGAGGTGGGTTTCCAAGGTCTCTGAGGTTGATATGCCCTCTCAGCAAGTTTGAGGCCAGTATCCCTCATGGGGACTGCATAACCCGAACCCTTGTGCACTGCGCCTATTTGCAAGTGCATATGCTTGTTGGCGATTCCCAAGCTTGTGCATTGGACTTCGTGTAGTCCTGACCCTGAGCAGTATTTCCACCAAAGAACTCCGGCCTCCTCACACTGAGTGCTCTGTGGGTTGGTACTTTGTGATCTTGCTCAAGGTCCCCTCGTGACTCCTGGTCATTCGGCCTGTAGGTCCTCCTGAGGGTCATCTTGAATTCTGTTGGGCTATCCTTGTTTCTCCAGACGTGCCCTGACTCCCCATTGCTTGGTGAGTCCCCTGGACCTTGCTGGTACACACCGTAACCTGCTTGACCTTCCTGCGTGGGTTGCTTTTGCCATGACTTGTTGGTGCTCCAGCCGGACACCGACCCCTCCGCACTCGACATCCTTTGTGGGACAGCTCACATCTGGCTCCTGGTCATCATCAAAATCTCCTGGTCCTCGTGGCTGCAGAGTCAAGCATCCCTTCTTCGCACCTGAAGCACCCGACATCGGTGGGCATTCGTCTCCCGAGCCCCTGGTCACTCTGAAGTGACCCAGACTCTGTCCCCTTTGCTTTCAGGTTCCTTTCTTCCAGAATCCCAGCTGGGATTCCACCGGACCCTTTTCACCTTCACGGCAGCAGTACTTCTTCGCAGTCCTCCATTGAGAATGATGGCGGTTTCCGACACCACTCCAGACCTATGCACCCGGCTCCTCTGTAATAGGTAACTCGGGTACTACGGTAGCCATGGGTGGGGTGGCTCTCCAACCTCTTAAGTTCCAAAAGCTTTCCACAAAGTCCTCCTACAAGGGTCCTTAAACTGTAAAATTGCAAGTGCGACTTCCCCATAGAATTGTACGGAGCCTGTGGTCGTGTTAGTACACTGCACTCATCCTCCGTGGGGTCCCTATCTACTCACCTTTGGTGTTTCCTTGGGGTCCCAACGATTCTATGTACTCCACACCTTGTCTTGACCCGAGTCGTGGTTGTTATACCACTATTTTAATATATATTTTTGTCTCCCCCTGGAGCCCACTGTGTATTGTGCTAGTTACAGCTGTTCTATTGATCTCGTATTGTGTGCTTTGTGTTCTATCCTCGGGTAGAGGATACTAGAGAGTGCTATATTAATAAATACATATTTTCATATAACTACTGTGTGGTTCTCCTTTCATTTAATTAATTCAGGAGGTGATATTCTGGTAAAACAATCTGCTTTACATTCCTTCAAGATTATGCCTGATGGCTGCTCTCCACAGCTACCACTAGGATAGCTTTCTAAAAGTTATCTTTGACCTCATACATCATAAGGGTCGTTCGGACTGGTGCAAGGTGCCCACTTTAATTAGTGGACAGCATATACCAGGCCAACTTCTCACAGTGTGAATAGTGTAGATTTATTTGGGTCACTTCAGAAAGCGCATCTGGGGAAGTCCTGAGAGTTTTCATTCTAGTGAGGGTAAAATTGCGCTGGTCGAGATTTTGCTGGAAGCGAAAAGAATTCTCAGAGTATATGTTTCTATTGATTTATTTCTTTTAGTGGAGCAGACAAGCTGTTTTATGTAGTTTGTTTTGTTAAAGACTTCGAAAAGACGGTGACGCTGATTTGTAACGGGAAGGTCAGTCGCAGGAATCAAACTGATGTCACAGAGTACAACGATGTTATTGGTCAGTGAATGAGAAATCGTCACAGAAAGTGCCACACTGGTATAGGTTGGTTGCTGTCAGTTGCGCTGGGATTGGACAGCACAATTAGTTTTGATTGGTAGCAGAAAATCATAATCCGTAAGAAGAACTATTGAAGATTTACTTATATAGTTTAGTATTAGCGTAGAGAATCATGAAGTTATTAAAATTGTTGAAAACTTTATTTAGTAAAGAGGAGCCAATACCCATTAGAGAAGGAATTTCTGTGGCCCCTGAAGGAACCCCCGCTTCTTTCATGTCATTAGAAAGGGGTTATCATACGTGTACGTGGTTAGAAAATTGGATGAAATATACTGAGCAAGATGGCAATTTAGCATTTCCAGAGAATGGGACTTTTAATCCTAGAATTTGAGAGAATTTAAGGAGACAGATGAATAATTTGAGCCCTAATCCTAGACCTATGCAGTATGAAGCTCTTGCAGAATGGGAACATGAGGCATACAAGAGAGAAAGATATAGGTATCAGACTAGATATAAGAATACTGTGAGTAGATATTCAGAAGCAAAATGGGATGCTCAAAAGAAAATGTGGAGAAGAGACATAGCAGAAGGAGCGAGAAAGTTTCCAGTGATAATGGCTCAGATTAAAGAAGGAGAAAAATGTAAGGAGAAAAAGAAGAATGTTGAGGAACAAAGATCTAGAAATACTGAATAGACTGAGAAAGATGATGACATAGATGATGATTTTTTGAATGAATTGTTTATGAATAAACCTCCACCATACCAAGAGGAACAGAATAGACTAGAGACAAATTCTTTACGAAGTGCTCCATTGATTCAAATAGAAGTGCCTCAAGAGAAAACTTCAGTAAGTGTGAGTCGGAATCAAAATCCAGTTAGAGAGCAGTTGACAAGAATAATGACACCAATTAATCCAGATGTTTTGTTAGTTCCAGTGACTATTGGTCCAATTGGTCCATTATACAATGATGGACAAGGAATTTCTTGAGTACATGCTTTAACAATACCAGATAGAAATACAAATGGCGTTCATACAGTCTACAGAAAAATAAATGAGACTAATCAAGAATTGATTGAAAATAGTGGAACAAATGTGAGTGTAGTTACAGGAGAATCAGAACAATTGATTACCATCTCAGAAAGATTTGTTGAAACTCCAAAGCAAGGTATATATATAGATCCAAGAAGATTGTTACAGATTGAGAAAAAAGTGACACCTTCATCTGGAGGGTCAAGAAGTGAGACAGGTGGAAACACTCAGAAATCATTAGGTCCCTCTCCAGAAGAATTAGATAAGTGGAAGAAATAGCACCTGGTTGCAGTGTACAGATTAATAACTCAAGTGAAGATGTGAGTAAGTTAAAAGCAGATTTGGAAGAAATGATTCTTGGAACAATCAGCCCAGATAGATTAAGTAGATATCAGGATGAAGAATTGTTTTTTTATGTGTAAAAACATTACAAGGAAAGCAAGAAATCTACATGAAAAATTTGCTGAAATCGCACAAACGTATGGAGTTGTCATAGAGAAGTCTAAAGCCCTACAAAAAACATATAGATTGGATTTCAGTGACAAAGATTTGGAGAGTTTGAATGTTTCAGGAAAGTGTTTGCAAATTAAAGAGTTAATTAGCACACTAAAGCGATGGGGTGAATTAGATCGATGGAAAGGAAGATGGGCTAAAAGGAAGGAAGATACAACAGAGACTTCAGTGGCTTTACCATTGTATCCTGTGAGAGAGACAGGAGCAGAAACAGTTGATGTAATGATATATCCTATGAGAGAAGTGCCAGGAGGTGGGTATGTCCATGTCTCATGGTCAAGGCAGGATATATTATCATTTACAAATGATTTCCAAAGATTGAGAGAAAAACCAGTGAAATGGTACAAACAAGTAGAAAGATTTGTGAAGGTTTCGAAAGTTTTGTGGAAGGATTTGGATGGCTTGTTTGATATTGTAGTTCCAGCTGACTTGTGGGTCGAATGTAAAATTGCTGTAGATTGGCCAAAGGAAGAATATCCAAGATTTCCGAAAGCAGGAGCACCATCTGAAGAGGTCATGAAAAAATATAATCAGGTTATCACCTATTTGAAAGGGAAAACTCGGCCAAAAGAAACAGATTGGGTGAGAATAGACAGGACTACTCAGGAGTTGAAAGAGTCAGTACATGCTTATTATGAGAGGCTACTACAGGTGTTCAAGCAGTACAGTGGCATTGAAAACATCACTGAGAAAGATATGGGACATTTTGTGTATGGATTTGTGTATGGATTGAGACCAGAAATTAGTGCTATGATTCAGCAGCATTTAATTTGTTGGCAGAGTAAGACGATCGACGAAATTCTTCGTTATGCGAAGTATTGTAGTGATGACATTGAAACAAGACACAAAAAGTTGAAGGAGAAATTAATGCTAGCTCAGATGACAGCGGTGAAGAAAGGAGGATTTTTAAATATAGATTTGACAGAAGCTTACCAAAAAAATGGTCAGACAACTACTGGTATGAGAGGTGTAGTGTCAAATGGAAATACTGTGACACAAATGATACCGATTCCACAAGGGAGAGATAGAGGTAATAGAGATGAATTGAAAACGAAGTTCCTTATCATGTGTGCGAAAAATTAGGGCATTGGAAGCGCGAGTGTAGAAGTCTACAGATAAACACAGGTGATACAGGAGTAAATGGAATAAATCAGATGCAGATGAATCAACAGAATCAGAATCAGCAAATGTCAGTTGGTAGAGGACAGAATCTGCAGATTCTTCAAGCTCCTATGTAAAATCAGAATGTGAATGGTCAAGTACAGAAATACAATGCGAATGTGAGTTTCCATACAAATGATTAAGTAAATTCAAATGTGCAGGTGTCTTCACAATATTTGATGCAGTGGGAAGAAAATGATTCACATACATCTCAATGACAGTGCCTGAGGGGGAGGAGGAGTGCGTGCTTGGTGCATCCTTAGAGGTAGATCAATGTGGTCCTTATGTGGATGGTGAGGTTGACTGAAATTCAATTACGTTCCTCGTACATACCGGTGCTACCCATTCCACTGTGAGAACTGTGGAAATTCCCAACCTACCCCTCTCAAGAGAAAGTATCCAAGTTGTAGGAGTTTCAAACAAATTGAATAAGACCCCAGTAACTAAACCAATGAAAGTGCAAATTGGAGGATTTCAAGATTTACACCGATTTGTGGTGTGTGACACAAGTCCAATTAATCTATTAGGAAGGGACTTAATGTGTAAAATGAACTGCTCTATCTATTGTACACCAGATTGAATAGCTTTTCATACAAATGACGAAGACATGGTCGTTAAATTAGCAAGGCATGGAACAGAGGTGAATGACTTATATCTTCTATTTACAGCGAATGATTTGCCTGTTGAATTAAGAGATACAGTTTTGACTGATGTGTGGGATTTTTCAGGGAAAGATATTGGATTGATGAAAGGAGTAGCTCCGATTCAGATTACAGTTAAACCAAATGCAGAATTTCCAAAAACACCAGCTTACAAAATGTATCTTGAAACAATTACAGAAGTAACGCCTCTGATTGAGATGCTGATTGAACAAGGTATCCTAAAAGAGATTCTAGGGAGTCCATGCAATTCACCTATTATGGGATCTTACAAATCTAATGGGAAGTATAGGATAGTGCAAGATTTATGTAAAATTAATCAGATAGTAATACATTGTCGTCCAATAGTGCCAAATCCAGTTGTGATCCTTTATCAAATTTCTTGTGAAGAAAAATGGTTTTTAGTGGTTGATCTATGTCAAGCATTCTTTTTGATACCTTTGCACTCGGATAGCCTATATCAGTTTGCTTTCCGGTTCGGAAACTGTGTTTTGGCATGGTGCCGAGTTCCTCAAGGGTATACAGAGAGCCCCTCAATCTTCAATCAGATATTGAAGAAATGTTTAGAATCCTTGGTAATGCCTAATAATTCGGTCCTTGTCCAATATATAGATTATTTATTGGTTGCGTCACAGACAAAAGAGGCTTGTGTGACAGATACAATTGCTCTACTTAACCATTTGGCAGTAGGTGGGCATAAAGTGTCACCAGCAAAATTACAATTCTGTCAAAAAGAAGTTCTTTACTTGGGTCACAAAATTGAGAAAGGAATCAGAAAAGTGTCTCAAGATCAGATCAATGCTATTTTGCAAAAGAATCCACCGAGAACACAAAAAGAAATTTGAATGTTCCTGGAATGGTTGGATATTGCAGGCAGTGGCTCATTGGTTTTTCACTGATAGCCAAGCCATTACAAAGACTGACGCACAAAGATGTGTCAGATCCTTTACATCTTGATGATGAATGCATGAAAGCATTTCTTGAGTTGCGAGGCAGTTTATGTCGAGCACCCGCATTGGGAATGCCAGATTTCAATAAGGATTTTACATTTTTTGCAGTAAACGTGACAGATGTGCGCTTTCAGTTTTAACACAAATGCATTGAACAGCACGCCGCCCAGTGGAATATTTTTCAGCTACTCTTGATCCTGTAGCTGCAGCTTTTTTTTTGTTGCAGATTTTTATATAGCGCAAACTCGACCCAAAGGTATTGGAGCGCTTACATGAGCACCAGTTACATTACACAAGGACACATTAATTTTTTTGGGTAGGCACGGGGAGATTAAGGGCCAGATGTATCAAGCAAAATTGCGTTCGCAAACGCCGAAATTCGGTGAATTTTGGCGTTTGCTAGCACTAATTTTGCTTAGTGGTATGTATTAAGGCAAAACTGCCTTGCAAAATAAGGAATCGCAAAATTTGCGATTCCCTATTTTGCGATTGCATTTAAGGAATCGCAAATTGCAATTCCTTAAATCCAATGTAAGAAGCACCAAAAAGTGCAATTTGGCCTTAAGGAATCGCAAATTACCACCAACTTCAAGTTGGTGGTAATATGCGATTTCTTTGAAAAATTCACTTTTTAGCATTTTCAAAGTGCCATGTGGCGCACATACATGCCCTTAGGGCATGTATGTGCACCACATGTGCACACATACATATTTCAGGGGTGCAACAGGGTGTCAAATGGACACCCTGGCACCCTTGAAATGCATTCTCAATTTGCGATTCTCTAATTGCGATTCGCAAATTGAGAATGTCTTCCCATTCATTCCTATGGGCCTCTACGCCCATAGGAATGAATGGGAAGATATTCCTTAATTGCGAATCGCAATTTGCAATTCGCAATTAAGGAATATTAAGGAATTGCAATTATTATTGCGATTCCTACATACATAGCATTTTGCGATTCCTTAATAGCAATTCGCTAAAATTCGCTATTAAGGAATCGCAAATGCAATCCTTGATACATCTGCCCCTAAGTGATTTGCCCAGAATCACAAGATGTGGAGTCGACCTCGAGGCTCGAACCTTGGTTTCCCAGCTCCAAAGTCGGCAGTCTAGTTGTGAGACCACATCCTCTCCCCAGCTTTACTTGGTTGTCTGAAAGCAGTTGCTGCTACTTGTACGAGTTTGGAGCAGATTGAAACGATTGTAATAGGACATCTGTTGAAAGTGTATGTGCCACATTCAGTTGAGACTTTGTTAACACGAACTCGCACACAGCACCTTACAAGCAGTCGGTTAATAAAATATGAGCAAGTGATATTGGGAGCTGAAAATGTGACAATCACCAGCTACTTTATTGCCAAGTCCAAGTTGTGAAGTGGTGGTGGATGAAGCAGATCATGATTGTTTGGATGTGACTGAGTTGTGTACAGAACCAAGAGCTTACATACAAGATACTCCATTACCTGAATCTGATCTTGTGTAGTTTGTGGATGGATCATGCTTGAGAGATCATGAAGGTACCTTGCGAGCTGCAAATGCGATTTGTACATTAGCGAGTGTCATTGAAGCATCATGGTTGAAAGGAGTGGGTTCAGCACAAGTGGCGGAGTTAATAGCTTTAACAAGGGCATGTTGTCTTGCAGAACAAATTTGAGTAACCATATTTATGTATAGTCAATATGATTTTGAGGTTGTGCAAGATTTTTGGCAGTTGTGGTCTCAACATGGATTTTTGAACTCTTCGTGTTCACCAATACGAAACGGAGAGTGTGTAAAGGATCTATTGATGGCACTACAATTGCCAGCTCAAATTGGGGTGGTGAAATGTTCGGCACACAATTCTGGATGTGACTATGTCACCGTGGGCAATAGGTATGTCGACGAAATTGCATGATTTTGTGCTCAAAATTCATGTACAATCAATGGGGAACATTTGAAAGAACGATCTGATCAGGCAGAATGCAGGTTAATGTTCTCATCTGTTGAAACATGGGAAGAAATCAGAGAAATACAAGATGCAGCTAGTGATACAGAGAGAGAAAGGTGGATCAAAGCAGGATGTACACCCAGGGCAGATGAGGTGTGGACCTACACTGATGGAAGACCGATATTACCAGATAGTCTGTTATCTCAAATGGCGAGAGTTTGTCATGGTCCTACACATGTGGGTAGAGATGCTATGATTAGATTATTCAAACAAACTTGGTATACTCCCAAGTTTAGAGTCATTGCAGAAAGTCTCTGTCAGAGATGCAGAACTAGTCAACAACAAAATGCAGGGAGGAAACAGTTGTTACTTTGGATCGGATTGGAAAAGCAACAGGTCCATTTACGCATATGGAGGTCGATTTTATCGACATGACTCCTTGCCATGGATTAAAGCATGTGTTAGTGACGGTGTATCTGTTTTCTCGTTGGGTCGAGGCATATCCCACAAGACGTAATATTAGCTTAACTGCTGTTAAACTGCTTCTTAGAGAGATCACACCAAGATTTGGATTTCCAGTCTCATTAGTATCTGATAGAGGCACACATATTAACAAAGAAATAATTCAGATGATTTGTGCAGTATTACAAATTGAACAAAAATTGCATTGTGCTTATCGACCTGAGGCATCTAGAGTGGTCGCACAAGTCAATGGCACAATAAAATCGAGACTGGCCAAGGTCTGTGCATCCACAACACTTACATGGCCTGAAGCATTACCATTGGTGTTGATGAGTTTAAGAAGTATCCCAGACAAAAGAACTGGACTGTCCCCACATGATGGGAAGGGCTATGAGACGGCCAACAGTCCCAGCAAATCAACTTGTGAACATAACTGATGATTTAGTACTCAATTATTGCAAAGGATTGGCTGATGTCGTGCGTTCTGTGTCTCACCAGGTTGGAGAAGTCGCAACTACAGTTCAACAAGAAAAAGCACATGACTTGAGCCCTGGTGAATGGGGGCTCATCAAGAAGCATGTGAGGAAGTCTTGTTTGGAACCTCGTTGGCGTGGGCCATATCAAGTGATTCTTGTGACAACAACAGCAGTTAAATGTGGTGGTCTGCCTAATTGGATCCATGCAAGCCACACTAGTCGAGTCCCATGTCCACTTGAATGCACAGAGTCAGTTGAAGGTGAACAAAGAGGAAGAAGAGAACCTGAACAGACTGAGAATCAAGTAAAGTGGGCACAAGCTACTGGGTCTCGCAACATTGTCATTGCTGATGATGAAAGAGAGTTGATCCCTGAAAGAGACAAAGAAAAGGTAGAAAGGGAATCAGCTAAACTTAGTCTTGAATCGAATGAAGTAGACAGTGTTCCTGGAAAACGAACAAGAGGAAGCGATAAGTGGCGTAGAGGAGTTAAGAAAGTGAAATATACTTTGAATGAGAAGATTCCAGTGACTATAATTGAAATTTCTAACCAATCTGAACAAAGTGATACGGAAGGAGACAAAAATACAGTAAGCAGAACAAAAAGAGCAAAAATCCCAAATAAGTACATAGCACCTAAATGGACATACGTGGCTACTGTTTCGAATGTCTGGGAAAAAAAATTCATCAAGTTTTGTTCCAGAGACAACTCATCATATGAACCACCCTAAATGAACTGTGCCTAAGAAAAAGGGTGCAGAAAAAAGAGTGGGGGGATTTGAAAATAGGGCCGTGACCCGAAGCTCAGAAAGTGTGTGGTACAAAGATCTTGCTAGAACAAATTATACCTTTTTATTTTTTTTATTTCAAAATCTAAAATGGATAAAACTGAGACTGGTAACAAAAATCAAGGTTTATTTAGGCAAAGGTGTTTTAACCCTTGCTTTATACCTGTTCTTATAGTATTGTTTGTCTGGTTAATACTAACTTTAGTAGTGCCTTGTTTTATGTATCCTACTAATGTTAATTCTACTGATAATTGTGTAAATATATTAACTGATGAGAATAAAGTTCTTAAAGAAGATCCAGAAACTAATATTAAAAAACAGGGAATGGCTTACATCAAGATAATTCTATTAATGACTTTTCGTTAAATGTCTTTACAAAACTTCTCTATGAGTACGTGGGTACTATGGAGGCAAGAGATTGTTATGTATGCATGCAGTTACCCTCATCTGTGTTAGAAGGGGTGACTTATCATTACCTTCCTTTAACATATGGAATTTTGTTTAGTGTGCTAACAAGTTTATTCTATGGCAAAGAGCAATTTCATTATTTTTATTCAAATTAGGATTTAGTGTTTTCAGAATTTCCTATTAAGAAGAATATGAATATAGTGAACAGTGCAAGGAATGCAGAATATATGGGAGAATTTTTCCATACTACTAAATCACTAGATACTGTATACGCGCATCGAAATAATTTGACTTGTAGTTTACGTAGTGTAGAAATAGAGTTTATAAATACTGTAGAAGATAGGCGACAAGAGTTTAAAAGAAAAGCTGCAGAACAAAAGACTAACATACCTCCATGGGCTCATAGGGAGGGTGATTACAAGAAAGGAGAGACATATGCTACAATGACTCTAGACTGGCATCACAAAGGGAAGCTTTGCTTACTAAGACTAAAGACTGAATATAACAATTATTTAATTGGTTCTAGTGAATGTGAACATACCTTCCTAATTACAGGGGGTGGGGATTAAGAGGTGGTACTGATCCAGTTTATCCTGGAGTTTATTATGTGTGTGATAAAAATGCTTATTATATATTGCCACAACATTGGTATAGGTGTTGTTACGTGGGCATAGTATTTCCCAACATTTATCACTTGAGTGAAAAACATGGAACCAATGAAAAGAAACTAACATGGAGTAAAAGAGGAATTAGTGCTGCAGAGATAGTGGGAGATATTGTTGGTGCATTATTACCTTCAGTGGGAGTGGTTTGAACTACCATAAAATTAGAAAATTGTCTACAGTGGTTGATCGTTTATCAACGGACACTGCTGGTGGGTTGTTGATGATTGACACTGAAATGATTGCGAAGAGATCTATGGTTTTGAAGAATAGACTTGCTCTTGATGTATTATTGGCAAAAGAGGGCAGACATTGTTGAAAATTCAACAATGTTGCACTTATATCCCTGACAAAAGCAAAGACTTGGAGGGATATATTAGTAACATTACACATTTGCGTAATGATTTAACTTAATTGAAAGCTTGGGAAAAACTTGGTTAGGGTTTTTAACCCTAAGTAACAGTTTGTTAGGAAGAATATTAACACCAATAATTTCTATTGCTGCTGGCATATTATTAGTAATACTGATATATAAATGCTGTAAGTGCAAACAAGAAGACACAAAGCGAAGAGCAAGGAAAAGGAAAAGAGATGAAATAGAGATGGAAGATAAAAAGGGTACTTACTATGAAGTACTGAGAGATATAGAGGGTGTTAGACTAAAACAAATGAGAACGAGTGCATTCTGAAACAAATCAGATTGTAATCGGATTATGTAGATTGTGTGATGGCTTGAGTCGCCATCAGATTGATGAGGCATGATTTTGCGAAATAATCTTGGTTGATCAAATCTACTCAAAATTGTGTTATTAACAAAAACAAATGACTAATGGTGTGAAAATTAATAACATAGGTTTTTTAAAGATTAACATGAAATACGTGCAAGACAGATGACACGTTTAATAATAAAAAGCAACAATGTTTTACTGTGCAGAAAGCAATGAAAAATATGGGTTCTTATGTAAACACACGTAATGTGAGAGAGAGATTTGATAAATGTGCATTAAAAACGTATACGTAAAAATATGAAATAGTAATATTAGAAACACTAACAGAAAATGTTCTGTGAAACGTTTATCCTTTCCTCATAACAAGAAAAAGCATTGATTATTAATAGCTTGTATTTTGAAATATTGATTATACTACGAGTTTAATTAGACTAATGAACCTTTGAATAATAGATTTTCTTATGTATTTTCTTTTGTTTCCCTTTACATAAATGTGTTTTATTCTTCAGAAAAACCAACAGTTTTATGGTTTCTCTATGAAGGCCTTAAACCCTGCTAGAGTAATTTTTCCTTTCCTTAACGTGGGCCGCAGTAGAATGTACTTTGTCCTTCATTATTTCTAAAATGCTGAATTATTTGTTTAGTTGTGCACAAAGCATATCACTAGGATTTCCTTTCTAGGGTTAGAGTAATTCTTTCCATGAATAATTGTGTCAACTATGTTGCAAGCTGATTTGGAAGCGAGCTTGAGGACATGAAGAAATCACAATTTCTTTTCCTGCTTCGCAAGAGCGATGATGATATTTATTTTAACAAAGAACTTTAACAGAGAAATCTGGATTAACTGACTGGGATGAAGATCACCTCACAAGTTTGACCAATAAAATCGTGTGGAACTGTGAAATTGCAATTTAGGGGGGTTGGACTTTTAAATATTTGGGGTATAATTATTACTGTGAAAAAAGAACTTGGCAGTAGCTATTTCTATGAGAAGAGAGCCTTTGGTGCTGTACTCTCTATGCTACTCTGGCAGGCTATTATCCTTGCAATTCCTGAGCGAGACTATCCTGATTATCTTGCACTTCATCGGCTGGTGATGTTGCTCAAGCTATTCCTTTTCAGCCGAAGAGTTAGCTATTGCTGACTTGTGCACGCTGTGCATTAGTATTCTCTGATCTAGGTTCGTATGCATTTCAACATTGCATACTGATATTGCAAAGAAATGTATTTTCTTTTGTCTCTCTCTTTCTCCTCTCACACTTGTTATTGAATTTTTGATGTATTTTTCATGAACTGTTTCCTTATTGTGAATTTACCTGTAATAACAGAATAATGAAGAATTGATATTTCTTATGTACTTGTGTGTTGACCATTCATATTTTAAAAATACTTAGATAAAAGTAACTTGATAAGTATTCTGAGTTTGTCTTTATTGATGAGTTATTTGACACATTTCATATTGTGACTACAGTTGTTAGTTAGGCTTATTTCTTCATTATAGGTCCTCATGAAGGAATCTGCATCCGTCTCTTATTATCGAGTCCCTATTAGCTCTACCAAAGGTCTATCGGAGGACCTGATGTATGTCAGTGGCTATTAAATTATATGGGCCCGAAATCTTATTTATAGAAAAGGTTTCCTGTTCATAATAGATTAGAGATAAAGTGAAGGATTATAAAATTTACGCCGTTTCCGCTGGATCCTCAGCATACCTGTAATTGTCCCATGGGATACATTTGATTACACTGAGCAACACGACTGGGACCTAACATTGGCACAGTGAGCAAGCCAAACTCACCAAGGCCTCAACATAGACGTCACCTGCTTCCGGGAAGTATAGCATGCACTTTACACACTTGAGTGCTCCAATAACAATACACTTCACAGATTTGTTGAAACCACACTGAGAACAGGTCATACATTAGTCAATGTGCTGACACATGTCGAACAATCACATTACTCCTGAAGGTTATCACCATGCACATGTTGTCATGTGTGCTGATCACATGAGCATGGCACTACTGTTACTACCCTTAACATAACTTTCTCACATGTTCCTGATGAAAGGGGCATAACCAGGCATCTAATTATCCTTGTGCTTATGTGCTTTTAAAACTGAACAGTGGTTTTAGGTGTCATACAACCTGTAAAAGGGCCAGCAGGCTAAGATACTACAACATGCATGTTTAAAGAAAGCTGTGCACAAAGGCACATACTCACCCCCTCCTTGCTGCTCTGTGGCTTTAAACTTCCCATCCAGGTCAAGGAAGACCACAGCTAGGATGCGGAGCATGTGGGGGTTCAGGGTTCTGCGCCCACCCCTCTTGCCTGGAAGTGACAGGCCCAGTTGGACTTCTGTGATCATCTTGGTCTGTCCACGAAGGTCCTGCTACCTCTTGCGGCATTGACAGACACGCCGATTGTCTAACCCCACGGAGCGGCGGGCGATGGTCCTCCACAGCTTGGCCTTCTCATGGGAGTTGACCTGCAAGTATGACATGGTGCCAGACCCTTAGTTCATGTGCAACATGTTTCTGAGTCAGACACTTGTACACATAGGCCATGGTCAGATTGGCGACAATTTCTAAGGGGTAGACAATTGGCATAGTGTGCAGTTGTCCTGTGTTCAATGATGACTCCATCCCATGAGAACAGTGGTAAGATGTGTATCCCAGTACACACACTTCTACAGCAGTGTACCTGCCCAGAACAGTTATCTACACACTTTTAAACTTCCAAAAGACAGTTTACATGCTTGCCTATGAGATTCCTAATGCTAGTAGTGCATGGTAATTGCACATGTACAATGGAAATGCAGTGTAATCATCAACTCACCTGCTCCTCTGGTTTGCCATACAGCTAGCTGTAGAGTGGCAGGAGGGTGTCCAACAGGGCCTTGTTCTCATCCTCGGTGAAAGCTGGGGCCCAGCCAACTGTACATGCCATAGTAGCTCCCAGAGGATGTGGACACAGCAGCAGAGAGATTGGGAGGTGCAGGAATGATGCAGGTAGTGCAGGCAAGTGACGTCTGTAGGGAACAGACAGACTTGTATCTAATTTGCAGAGGCGGTCTTCATTTTATGCTGCCAAAGCTATTGGGTCACGTCAGTCGCATTTTCCGAATCGGTCCAATGCATTACATTGCTTGCAGACGACATGCCTACCGCGACGTACAAAAACTCATCATCAGACCGCGATTGACTTTGATACATTGGTAATGGGAGGTTACCTAGTAGGTTTCCACACGATGAGGACACAATACGAAACCCATGTCTGTCACCATAATAACCAACAGCCAATGGCTGTGTCCGAATCGGTGACGATGAGGCTAGCGAGTCTTTGAATATTCACCCGCGTCTTACACCATAACAACCAACAGCCAATGGCTGTGTCCGAATCGGTGAGGATGTGGCTAGCGCGTCCTTTGAATATTCACCCGGGTCTGTCACCATAATAACTTGCAGCCTATGGCTCTGTCCGAATCGGTGCGGATGCGGCTAACGCGTCCTTTCAATAATTGGTCGGCAGGGCAGACACTTCTGTAATTAATGTATTTTTGTGCATTACATGTGTGTAGGCAGTTTTTAAGTTATGAAATGGACCTTTAAAGGAATAGCTCACACTCCCATGAGGAGCTAACCTTGAGGGGCACATGGAACACTGATTTTGAGGCTAATACCAACAAGAAAGCAAACTACTCCATTTACTTCCTAGGCTTGGTCACAGTGCCAATGATTTTTGGTGATGTACAAGTGCATTCTTGACATATTCACTGTGTTTGTGCACAGTGTGACCCAGTGTGCAATCTGTGTGATTTCTGACTGTAAATGTTTTGTGTGTAAGTAATGGATAATGCATTTACATTTGAATGAGTAGACTATAACATTATGCAGCCACATCAGCTTGTGTTTGTAAAGTGATTGACTAGTGTATCTTTGTACCCCCAACTTAAGTGGATGATGGCGTCATATATGCAACTCCTTGATAGTTAATGGTTTGAGTATGTGATGTATGTGTATTGCAGACATGACAAAATGACAGTGTCCACCCTGTGACAGTAGTGTGCATACTTTACATTGTGAGAAACTGTGTGTATTTGGTGTCCCACATATCTGGCTTTACATGATCCAATTGTGTGTACATTTGAACCATGTAATTGTTATCAAAAATCTATATCTTGGCTTATTTGTTGGGGAGTTGTTGAGTATGTGATGCTTAATTAACATGAACGGTGACAGACACTAGTCAATTTTTCACTATGACACTTGGTAACAGATCTGGCAAGGGTCATAATGCTGTGATATGTATCTAAGATCAACCGTATTCATTGAAACATGTATTTCCAATGTTCTCAAGTATAATTGGTGTTCATATATTATGTTCTGTTTGTCTAAATGCATGTTGGTTTGTACAAGGTGAACTAACACCAACTGTGTTTACACTCTACACTTGGGTATCACAGATGACCACCAGTTTACAGGCCCTTTCCAGACCTGCAGACCATGGAAGAACGTGATACAATAAGGAAATACCGCTTCACAAGGCCAATAATTGAACAGTTGTCTAAGCAGTTGTCACCTCATTTGCAGCCTGGTCGCACATATCCAACTGCACTGACCCCCAAGGTGAAGGTTATGGCAGCCTTACATTTCTTTGCCACAGGTTCCTTCCAGAATACTGTGGCAACATCTGGTGGAATGTCCCAAGCAATGTTCAGCCATGTCCTTCGTGATGTGTTGGAGGCATTGCTACATTACCTGGACCAGTACATAAAGTTCCCAACACCAGGTCACTTTTCAGACATCAAGGGGGAATTCTGCGCCTTGGGACATATACCCCACGTCAGTGGAGCAATTGATGGAACCCATGTTGCTTTGGTACCACCACAGGCCAATAAACAGGTCTACCACAACAGGAAGCACTTCTACGCCATCAATGTCCAGGTGGTGTGTTTGGCTGACATGTCCATATCCCACTTCTGTGCATGCTTCCCTGGCTTGGCACATGATGCCTACATCCTGAGGAACAGCGTCATCCCCCATATGATGTCTCAGCTGCAACGTGACCGGGCATGGCTTGTTGATAGGTGATGTTTTATGTGTTTGTTGTGGTGTGTGTTGAGTGTATATCAGATAGTGCTCTGTTGTCAGACAACTGAAGTCTTTTCTGTGTTCTATGTAAGAGACTCTGGATACCCCAACCATCCCTGTTTGCTGACACCACTGTGCAACCCTGTCACCCCTGCAGAAGTGCGGTTTAATGAGGCCCACGGTAGGACCAGGCGAGTTGTTGAGCGTACATTTGGGCTACTGAAAATTCAGATTCCGGTGTCTGGATCACACAGGAGGAGCCCTCCAATATGACCCTTTGAAGGTGTGTAAGATCCTCAGCTTCATGCATGTTCCACAACCTCGCAATAGGGAAGGCAATTCCACTCATACTGGATGATGGAGACCAGCAGCCACCAGCGAGGGAGGGTCCAGGCATGGGACATGATGCCAGTGGTAATGAGGATGATGGTGGAGATTTGAGACAACAACTTATCCACAACTTTTTCACATGAGTGTAAGTATGCAATGATAGTAGGTGACAAACCCAAATTGTTTGTTTGTGTGTTGCTGTTGTTGAATGTGATGTATACTAAAAAAGGGGGGGTGTTTCAAACACAAGGTATATGTGGCGCTAACCTGTTCTCGTGACTGTATATGAAAAAATGTATCAGTGTGGTGCAACAGGTAAGGGAAAACACCTGAACCCTAAGTAGTGGACGCGAGTCCGTTTTACACAAATGAAAACATGCCCTGTGCACACACATAAAGTTTAACAACACACAGTAGACGTTGTTTGCGAATGATGACAGGAGAAACGTTCTTCCGATATTCATTTAATGAAGTGTAGAATCATATGCCAGCCAACACGTGTTTCGTCAATGGGTGTGTAACCCTTGACTTCCTCAGGGCTGGAATTACATAAAAATGGCTGTTGTCACAATGGATTCACATAAAATGGCAAGGTCAAACTAGCATACGTATAAGTCAGACTTACATTAAGTGGGAATGAGTGCCATATCTCCAAGACGGAAGAGGGATGGAACAAGAATTACGTGACATCCAAAAGGTGTCATGCATGACAAACAAACGTGAGTTTTTGTCCTATTGCTAACAAGCAGACAAAATTGTGCAGTCAAGCGGCAAGTGTCCAATTGATGTATCAATAAGTTCTCGAACCTCGGTGTACTAATGTGAGCGGTGTAGCGGTAGATCCTGTTAAAAACTAGTGTTGGTGACCAGCAAAAGGAGGTGTGTAGTGAAAAAGTTTAAAACGGATATAATTTGTCCCAACGTGCGTGCAGTGAACTGGTGACTCAGAACGTGTTGTAAAAACATGAATTATCATGGTTAACAGTTAATGCCTGCCTCAAACGCAATACGGTAGGACTTTAGACCTGTGGGTAAAAATAGTAGCACTGTAAGGCTAAACTAGTCGCACCTATAATTAGTTCAATGCTACTTGTTGGTGAGTAAAGCAAGAATATCGATCATTGGTTCGCATCTCACCTTATGACTGGTGATAATTCCGACCCAGCGGGTCCTATCTGTTAGTCCAAACCGGCGAGATCACTTCTTAATTAATAGAAAATCTGTATAAAAAAGTTTTATAAAAAACGTTCAATCAGATGTGTACCTATTTTACAAGTACACATGAATCTATATACCGGTTCCCATAGAATTAACATGGCTTACCTTAAAAATTCAGGTGTTTGTCGGCGTATATGTGTTTTCCCTCGGTGTATTTTATTTTAATAGGAGTTCCTCTTATGCTCAAATTCCGCTACACTAATTGGTGGTCCTTATTTTATCTTCTGATTCTACCAGTTCGAATCCCTTCACATGAATACGCGGTGTCAATTACCGCAAGCCAACTAAAAGCAAAATTATAAATAAATAAAGAGGACGTCACTCAATTGACCTTATTCTATGCACAAGTAGCAAATCTAAACAAAAACCTACAGCAAATCGTTGTATTCCATTTCGTATTGCTTACCTTAAGGCGAGTGCACCCGTGGCTAGTACTCCGGCACCGAGTAAACCGGAGGACAAGGAATCGAGAACCGGAAGCAGTTTTAAGCTTCCGGTTCACCGCCGTGACTAGACCGCTAACCCCCTGGTGCTTAGATAAAGTGCAGAGTGGGAAGATAATACGGCGCATGTGTATCCTCCGCCCTGCCCACCTATGTTTAAGGTGATAATCATTAGTAAAGCAAACAACAAAGCTATAAAAGTGATATGGGAATCAAAGGCACCTACATTTTGAATGCTAGTTAATTCATTAGTCATCCGTGCTCCGCAATTAAAACAAACATAAGCTTTATACACTGTACATTGATGCCAAATAAGAAAAGCAACAATGATTAAGTAGGAGGTTTTCTCCAAAATTCAGGCAAAAGAGGCTGAGAGGTCTAAATCATGAATATATACATATTATTACAACAATAGACACCCAAATTCATACGTAATACATTTATGGGCGTATAAAAAGAGAGCGTTATGGCATTATATTAGAGTAGTGTAAACAGTGGCATAACAACCCAAAAATCAGAACAAAAACAGTTACAATGCCTTATGTCTTCAAAATTGGATATTCATAATTTTGAAAAGATATCATAATAACATAATTCAATTATATGTAGGAGAGGTAGGGATCAAAGGTGTATATTATCGATCTTATATTCAAAAGGCATGCCACCACACAGGCCCCTTGTATCAAATGTCCAGTGCAAAGGTGGTGAATATTAACCAAAATTTTAACCAAAATATGCTCATTCAAAATTTACTAGCCAATCAGGCTAATGCAAACACCTGAAACACAAAACATAGAAATATACATTAAAGATCCAACAGATCCTGACAGGTAGTTAAACGATTGCTAATCTCCTAAGAAATAGTGCATTTCCCGATCACTATTAAAACCATGTTCATAGGTTCTGAGACGCATGATCCAAATTGCTTCAGACCGTCTTAGGCGCAGTTCTCGGTTCCCTCCCTTGGACTCACTGTGGTGATATCAATCCCATAAAAAGGAAACTCTTATGTGCACCTTGAGAGGGACACTCCCACATGTGTGTAGCCATGGGATATCTAGGATCTTGATGTTTAAGAGCTCTGACGTGTTCGCCAATCCTCTCTCTTAGTGTCCTTATTGTGCTTCCCACATACCTTCCACCACATTTGCACTCAAGGACGTAAACCACGTACTTAGTATTACAATTAATGTTATATCTAATATCATAAGTTCTGTCAGGGCCAACGAAGCTACTCTTGCGATCAGCGGCCCACCTGCAAATACCACATGAGCCGCATTTGTAAAAGCCCAGGGTGCGTAAATGAAGCCATGACTCTTTGGTAAGTGATCTTGGATAACTTGGACTGAGTCTATTTCTGAGCGTCCTACCCCTTCTGTAGGTAATTTGTGGATATCTATTGATGTGTTGTACTAATACTGTATCAGTAGTCAGTAGTTTCCAGTGTTTGTTCAAACTCCTGGACAGTGCCCCACTTAGGTCATTAAAATCTGTAATTAGTCTCACTGTGTTGGTGTCTGTCCTGTGGATCTTGTCACGTATGGTATTTTCTCGACAGGTGTTTCTAATTCTGGTGGCAGCTTTGGTTAAATTCACATGTGTGTAACCTCTATTCTTGAACCTAGCTTTCATAGCTAAAAGACAATTTTCAAAATCAGGATCACTACTACAGTTGCGTCTAGCTCTAGTAAACTCACCATATGGAATCGCACGAATCTGATGGGGTGGGTGTGCACTATGAGCATGGAGAATAGAATTGCATGCAGTATCCTTACGAAAAATGCGTGTCTGTATAGTATTATTACTGATGAAAATTTCTATGTCCAGAAAGGTAATGTTCAAGTTGCTTTTGTAATGTGTGAAGTGCATGTCTTAGGTGTTGGAGTTTAAGTAGGCACAGAAGTCGTCTAGTTTATCTTGTGGTCCTGCCCAAATCAAAAGACAGTCGTCGATGTATTGACCCCAGAATAAAATTGAATCATTAAAGCGACTGCCTTTTTCACCCCAAATCCAGTCCTCTTCTAGGCATCCCATGAAAAGGTTCGCAAAACTGGGTGAAAATTTCGAACCCATGGCTACACCTCTTTTCTGTCTATACCAGTCTTTCTCAAACAAAAAAACATTGTTGCTGAGAATCAAGTCAATCATCGTAAGTAACATTTCAGTGTGTTGCCATTGTGAGGCCGGTCTTTTGTTTAGAAAATGCGAAATTGCTTTCATGCCTAAGTCTGGTTTGATGCTTGTATACAGCGAGATCACGTTTAAGGTCACCAGGGTCATGCTATCTTCCCAAGTAAAATCAGATAACATGTTGAGTATATGCTTGGTGTCTCGTATATAGGACGGCAGATTTTGGACTAGGGGTCTAAGAAAGAGATCTACATATTCCGCTAGACGTTCTGTAGGGCCTCCTATCCCTGATACTATTGGTCTCCCTGGGGGAAAGGTAAGTGCTTATGAACCTTTGGAAGTGTGTAAAGGCATGGGTAATGTGGTCGGTGAATCTTCATGTAGGTATGTTCCTCATCATTAATAAGGCCTGCATCATGCCAGATCATGAGGTTTCTATTAATCACAGTAGTTAAAGGGCCAATAGGATTATGTGTGAGAAGTTCATAGCATTCTATATCCTGTAATTGTGTTAATGCCTCATTGTTGTAGTCCTCCCTGTTCATAACGATCACATTCCCCCCTTTGTCAGCCTCTCTAATGATTATTCCGGGATCATTGGATAATGTCTTAAGAGCATTTCTTTCTCCTGGACGGAGGTTATCCCGATGTTGTATCTTATTCTTAAGTCTCTTACTCTCAAATTTGTCTAAATCTTCTAGTACCAGTTTGTGAAAAATGTCTATAGTGTTGCCACTAGTTAGAATAGGTGTCCATCTAGATTTGCTTAAATACTAAGATCTGTGTGTACGTCTAGCTCCCTTAATAAGGAGTCCATGTGAAGTGGTGTTTCTTCAGTTTCTGTCAGAGATAGGAGTAAATGAGTGTCGTGTACATCCTGGATGCTTAACACATCAGAAAGCGAGCCAGTAGGAATATTCACAGTATTTTTATTAGGTATTACATTACCACTGAAAAACGTCTTCAATTTCAGGTTCCTAACAAATTTGAACAGATCAATTTTTGTATTGCATAAGTCTCCCTCATCTTTGGGGTTAAAACTTAAACCTTTTCCAAGAAGAGATGTCATATCGTGGTTAAGTGTAAGTGAGGATAGGTTAATGACCTCTACCCCTTTCTCAGTATTGGGCATCAGTTCTTGTTGTTGCCTGATCTCAGTTTGTTTCTGTAATCTGTTTTTCCCTGCTCTCTTTCCTCTGCGGGTCTTGTGTCTGTGTTTGTACGTCTGGGTTGTGTCCTGTTTCCCTTCCGTATCCTCTGTACTTCTTGTAAAAAAGCAGAGGAAACTACCTGTCTTCTATCTATAGATGTACTAGCGTTGTCAGCTTCACTGTCACTAGATAATGGAGCATTGAGAGAAGTTGCGCTGACTGCCTGAAACCACTGATCGTACTTTTTAGCGAACGTGAAAATCCTTCCCTCTTTATAATCATACTCATCACGTTTTAACTTTCTGGCCTTTCTCTCCTTGATGTCATTCTGATGTCTAGCCAGAATCTCATTAAGTATGACATAATTCTTCTCTGTGCCCTCCTTTAGATCTAGATCTCTTATCTCCTTCTCAAGATCTGCAATCTCTGCCTGAAGTTTCGAAACTTTTCTGTCTGAATTCTCTATGAGTATGCGCATTAGTGTCTGCGAGTTGGTCGTGAGTGCCTCTTCCCATTCTTTTAACAAGAATGTGATGTATGCCTGTGACTGTATGATAATTGTCTTGAGGTTTATCCATTGATGGTTAAATAAAATTTACAGGTTAACATGTACAGTCCAAGTCACAAAACTAGCTTGTGTTCACACTGACATTTTTTGTGCTTTAGCTGGCATAGTTTTCAATATTAAGCTACATTATTCCTGAGTTCCCGACTCTGTTCTATGTTTCTCCTTACCAGGATACTTTGCCATCTCCTCTGCAGAGTTGTGACTTCACCAGACCCATGATGCTGTGACATACTACAACATAGAACTGTTGCTGAAATCCCTGGCACACACTTCCTTCTGTCCTGATGGTCTTTTTTTTTATTTGTGGGCATTTGTTTTCTGTGTCATGTCATTTGAGTTTGTGTTAAGGTGCCTGGTTGTATCTGGGGAATAAACCTGTGTTCCACATTGAGGTGTGCCTTGTCTGTTGTCACACATCCAAAGCTTTTTATGATCAACAATGAGTGTTGATTGTGCTGACAAATGGTGATAGTTTTGTATACAATAGACTTCCAAAGAATCTGTACCATGTACTACAGGTTGTGTGATAACCTGGTTGTGTCTATCTATGATGGTGTGCCACGGTACATTTACTCACAAGCCCTTAGTTTACTTTTTGTAAGTGATTTGTTACCAATGTTGTTGACACTTTCTTCTTTGTGATTTTGCGGGTCATTACAATATGTACATTTGTGATTCAAATTCACGACATGAGCAAGTATTTTGGTGAAAAGTGATTTATTTTTGTGCATGGAGGTAGTAGATATTTCCACACAATGGTGGTGTGCTCACAACAAAAAAATAGAAAAGTGCAGATAGGAGTTGAAAGTGTTTGTAGATGAAGTCTTCAAAGGTAAAGCCACAGTTTTTTGAGTCTAAAGTCTAACTTTGACCGTCCATCCAATGTGAGACAGTTTGATGACAGTCAACAAAGTGAACGCTTGGCACACAATGGAGGATATCCAGGGCACATTGTCACTTTCTGGGGGTGATGCATTCCCATCTGTTTCTTAGTGATTCCTCCTCGGATGACCCTTCCCATATTTTGGGGTACCCTCAAGCGCATGCAGCTGTGGTGCTGGGGACTCTCCGCCAGAATCCACGTCCCTCCCTGTGGCTTGTGCAGATGTTGAGGCACTGGATGTTGTGGGCACACAGGGAGGTGTGGACATGTTGTTAGCGATCTGGCAGAGGCAGGTGACAATGTCCCGGTGCACCGCAGTCATTTAATCAATTTTTGAAATTTAAGTGTCCAGTCATTGATAATGAGCTTCCTGCACCTGTTCAATGTTCCTGAGGAACCTGACGACCTGGCCACATTCTCCCTGGTATCCCTCGTAGGCATTGATGATACAGGAGAGGTTTGGGTGCTCCTCATCAGCAGCACCAGCTGCTTGACGGCGCAGGTCCCCACGGCCCCTCCCACCACCCCTACCCACCCAAGCTGGCCCAGTTGGTGCTGGCACAGTCAACACTGAGCCTCCTTCCTTATTGACACTGGTGTTGTCCGCCAACTCCAGAGTGCCCTGTGTGCCCTTTGTTGTTTGCTGTTAGTTGTGTCCCGGGCTGCTGTGTCCATCAGGGTAGGGGTCAGCTGGGTGTTGTCAGCTGAGGCGGGAGTGGTTGCAGAGGATCCTGCTGTAGCCGCTGCTGGTGCTGTCTGGTGACCCAAACCTGATGGGCCCGGTCGTGCCTCGTTGCCCGAGGATGGTTGAGAGACATCTACGCAGGAGAGCTCCTGGTTGACCAGATTCTGGGACTGGCTGTCCTGGTTAGTTCCAGTGGTGTTCCCAGCTTGCCCTGTGGGTACAGAAATGACACAAGGATTGATGTGAATGACCACTGCCTGTTAAAACATACACATTACATGGTAACTGAACCTAATGATGAGTTAATGTGGATAGATTGGCTTCCTTCTTCCATGATGCTGGCCTATTTTTTTAGAGAACAATGTAATTTGGACAAAAAAGGGATTGATGAGCATGCCCAGCTCGGTGCATAAATGGGCATGTTGTGTTTAGTTCACATTACATGTCCAAAGACATTGACTGGTTCCTCACACTCTGTGAATGACACATGTGGGTTGGTGTTGTCCACATCTGTACTTTCACGGTAACATACGTACTCTGTAGCTCCCAATTTGGGTTTTTTCCAGGCCTGAGTACTGGGCTTAGTCCATGTCTTTAGCAGTCAC
Organism: Calotriton arnoldi; assembly: GCA_963921515.1. Taxonomy (NCBI): domain Eukaryota; kingdom Metazoa; phylum Chordata; class Amphibia; order Caudata; family Salamandridae; genus Calotriton; species Calotriton arnoldi. Next base: position 820,493 of record CAWUFW010003872.1, on the reverse strand, counting down.
ATAGGTGTGTCTGCCTAAACACTCAGTCTGTTAATTTACCCATAGATTTGTGGTAATGGTGTGAGTGAGGTGCGTATTGTTCTCATCTAATTACACACAAGTGAATGGCTGTGAGGAGCCAAATGTGTGACTGCTTAGCTTTGTACCTACACAGATCATGTATTCTGTACAACGACTCCATAGTCAGATGAGATCACTTTCTGCCATTCTGGGAAACTAATTTAATGTGCTGAGGTTTGCATTTTTATGGTGTATTTGTGAAACTTACAGTCCTTCTCACACCCAGCCTAACCAGGCCACCAGGAAGAGCGTTGTCCAGACAATGTTGGGAAGTGTACTTGCAAGATGGTTGTCACTGGTGGATGGTGTTTGTATCGCTACAGAAACCTTTGTTTTTGTGATTGTTTCAGACGGCAGTCCCCAGTATCAGCCATCTTGCTAGTACACATCAACTCACTGTCAGGTAGACATAGTCCCCTATGAAGTGGTTGTGCTGTGTGTGTGGAGCAGTGTTTGCTGGGATTCCGACTTCCATCAGGCACGGTCCTACATACACCTTCCCACCCAGCCCAACCAGCCAACCTGGAACTATGCTTTACTAACAGTGAGTGGGAATGTAGTGGCAAGATGTATGACACTGGAGCCAGGTGTTTTGCGCACAAAGGGATGATGGGAGTTGTGAACAAGGCACAGCACAGTCATCAGTGTCAAATGTCTTGCCTAGACATTCCAAATAACTGTCATGAAAGCAGAGCTCAATGTAGGCTTTTGATGCTCGGTGGGAAGGAGCGTTTAGGACAGTGCCTGATGTGAGTTGTGACCATTGCAAATACTCCTCCTCCCACCCAGCCCAGACAACTCCTCTGAGCCTATGCCTACCTCACAGTGAGTGGCAATGTACTTGCAAGATGTCTGACACTGGGGACTGGTGTTTGACTTGAGACCAACTCCCATCAGGGCCTTGTGCTCCTCACACCACTCCCCAGTGTAGGCCATCTTGCCAGTACATTTCCACTCACTCTCAGAAAAGTAAAGTCCCAGGTGGGCTGGTTGGGATGGGTGGGAATATGTGTGTGGGCCCAGGCATAGTGGTACTTTTATTGACGACAAATACTTATCCTCCCACACAGCACCGCTAACTCCTCTGTGCCTATGCCTACCTCATACTGAGTGGGAGTGGACTAGCAAGTTAGCTGACACTGCTGCATGGTGTTTAAATTGAAAGCAACTCCCATCAGAGCGTTGTGCTCCAAACACCAGGCACCAGTGTCAGACATCTTGCTGGTACATTTCCAATCACTCTCATTAAAACAGGATCTTAGGGCTGCTGTTTGGGATTGGTGGACGAGTGTGTGTGTATGGCATTGCCTGATGTGATTTGGATTAATGGCAACCACTACTCCCCCCACATGGCACATCCACTTCATCTGGGCCTATGGCTAACTGATAGTGAGTGGAGAATGGACTAGCAAGATGGCAGACACTGGGAACTGGTCTTTGGAGCACGAAGCCATGATGGTAGTTGTGCTCAATTCAGACACCAGGGATCACTCTGAGCAATATTGCTAGTACACATCCCCTCACTGTCAGGTACCCATAATCCCAGATGAGCTGTTTGGTTTGTGTGGGAGAAGGAATGTTTGCACTGACTCCATCTCCCATCAGGCCCTGTCCTGCATACACCTTCCCGCCCAGCGCAAACAGCCCAACAGGACTTAAGCTTACCTCATTGTGTCAGAATGTACCTGCAGGATGCCTGACACTGGACACTGGTGTTTGACTTTACACCAACTCCCCTCATGGCCTTGTGCTCCAAACACCAGGCCCCAGTGTCAGCCATCTTGCCAGTACATTTCCACTCACAATCAGGGACAGCACAGTCCCAGATGTGCTGTTTGAGCTGGGTGGGAAGGTGTGTGTAGGACAGAGCCTGATGGAAGATGTAGCCAGCGCAAACACTCCTCCTCCCAGGCAGCCTAACCAGGCCACCAGGGAGAGTGATGTCCTGACAATGACGGGAAGTGTACATTCAAGATGTCTGACACTGGTGGCTGCTGTTTGACTTGACTGCAACTCCATTAAAGGCCTTCTACTCCAGACACCATGCAGCAGTGTCAGCCATCTTGCTAGTACATTTCCACTCACTGTCAGGCAAGCATAGTTCCAGGTGGGCTTGTTGGGCTATGTGTGAGGAGGAGGTTTTGCTGTCACTACAAGTACCATCAGGCCTGTACCCACACCCACCTTCACAACCATCCCAACCAGCCTACCTGTGACTCAGCTTTCCTGAGAGTGAGTGAAAATGTGCTGGCAAGATGGCTGACGCTGGTGACTGGTGTTTGGAGCACAAAGCCTTGCTGTGAGTTCGTAAGAAGTATGTACATGGTAGGAATTTGATGCATTTTCATTTTCATTGCAGGTTTGTTGTTTATCAGTATGACATAAACATCACATGCTCTTTTACTGTAGTTTGTTTTTACTTTAAAAACATTCATTTGTATAACTGTATCCTTTACAGTGATGTTTATAGAGGTGTAATTGGTAACTTTTTTGTAATGTCGAGTAGGTACTTACCAGACTCTGGTGCTTCTGGTATTCCATAGACGCTCTCCGACGGAAGGATGGCACGCACCTTCTCCTCCCAGGAAGTGAAGTGCACAGGTGGTGCAGGAGGGCCACCGCCTGTCTGCTGGCTTTGAGCATTTTTCTTTGGCTAACAGTTTTTTGACCCTCCTTCTCACATCATAATACCTACTCTTGATTAATCCATTGTGTGCAAGACAGGTGCTTCAGAGTTCACCTTGTTGACTATCCTGTCCCACATCCTATTTCTCTGGGAAATGGGGGTCTGTTGGACTAGGTTCCCAAATAACTGTGGCTCTACTCTGACTATTTCATCTACAAGCACTTCCAACTCCTTCTCTGTAAAACGTGGCTGCTTCCTTGGGGCCCTGGTGAGGGTGACCGTGAAGGAGAGGGTGAGTTTGAAAAAGAGTGTGTGTTTGTAAGACTTTTTACGAAATAAAATCTGTGCAAGTTGTATGGTGTGTGAAGTGTGAGTGTGTGAGGCAGAGATCAGGGAATGTATGGAGACTCCTGAGACCTAGCAGCAGTTGTCTTAGAGCAAAGGATCATGGTCATGTTTTTGACCCTTATATATAGGTGGATTGGTGGGTGTGGCTAATATTTGAACTTTTTGGGGGAATTTGGTGGTGCCAATGCTTGTTTTGTATGTTTATGGCAGTTTCCAATTGCCATTTGTAACACAAACTGACACAGTTCAGAAACCGCGTCGGATGCATCGTGATCTGGTCGTGGGTTAAACCAAGTCTGATTCGTAACCGGAATGCTATTCTTCAGCATTTCCGAAGGAGTCGCTCTCATCGGGCTTGTTTTGGGATAATTTGGTCATGCGGATTGCTTTCCTACCGACTCGGTAGGAGTTTAACATGCAATGCATCCTAATCCGTCGTTCAGCAAGCTCGCGGTCGAGTCGTTCTGAAGCCATTCCAGAATTGATTAGGTAGGAAAGGTTTCCGGACGACATCGTAATCGGGCCCTTAGTTGGTAATCATCTGCATTATTTCACTAACGTAGCCCTCCAGCTAACAGCATTGCTGTTGGCCGTGGTCTTTGGGCCTGTAATGGACACACTCAATCCAATTCCGATAGGGCACCCACCTTTAAAAGAGGTACCTATATGAGTGTTATATATTTTGTCGTATTAGATGTGAATCTCTGGCCACTGCTTGTTGATATGAACATTGAGAGTCTCATGGATAGCGACCACAAACCTTTGATTACATTTTTTGCTACAGGTGCCCTTGAGGAGGTTTTGACCATTTGTCACACTGCGGTCCCAGAACCTATCCTAACGAATAATCATAGGAGTGTTTCATGGGCAAATGTATTGTCTGACCATAATCTACATTCTGAGATATACTATTGGTATGTGGCCTTTTTGTCAGACTTTGAAGGCCTTCCTGCCACTGAAATTCCTTTCCATGAGTTACATGAAAAATGTTTTAATTAACTACAATATATTTTTTAGAAAGAAGTTGGTCATAAGCAAAAATCTTGTGTGGAGGAAATAAAATGGTTTAAACTTGTATACTTGCAAAAGAATCATTAAGGAGAGCTGTTAAAATGTGCATTGCCCCATAGGTTGTAGATGCCAGGTGGAATTACAGTGTGGCTGTTGCAAAAGCTAGGAGCAGTTGGGAGGAAAAGAATTGGCATGGCTTGCTGAACAGTGTCAAATCGAATGATACCGGATCATTTTGAACATAATATCCCTACGAAGCATTGACAGTTTAAGCACTTTCCACTACCATATTCCACCTGAGAGATGGGTTGCACATTTTTTTACCTTGTATGCTCAAGTGGAGTCTGGTGACCTGCTAGTTTGCTCAAAATCTAGAATTCCTCCCAAGAACACACAAAAGGCAAATGCACAAGAGGAAAGTGTAATAACTTTTAGCCTTGGAGATACTTCTACTGCTATAAGCCGCTTAAAATCAGCAAAAGCCACTGGTCCTGATAAAATACATGGCGATTTGTTTAAATCAGAGCCCCAAATCTGGATTAGCTACATGAATCTTTTATCGAACACCACTGCAGCAGAGGGGGAAATCCCCGAGTCCTGGAGGGGTGCTGAGATAATTCCTTCTATAAGAAGGGCGATGGCTGTAGCCCATCTAACTACAGACCTATAAGCCTAATTGACAATTTGGAGAAGATATTTGCAAGGCAAATCCATGCTAAATTGCAAAACTGGATAGATGAAGAGTGCCAATTGTCTCCATTTCAGGCTGGGTTCCATACGAAAACTAGCACCTCAGACCAGGTTTTTAGATTTGCCCTTTTGCATTTAATTGTATTGGATGTATCGCTGAGCAAACAAAGATTATATGTGGCTTTATTAGATCTACGCGCCACACTTGATCTTGTTCCCCGTGAGAACTGATGGAGCGTTTTAGGTGAAATGGGAGCTCCTGGGAACTTGATTATTCTTATTGCAAAAATGCATGAAGAGAACTACACTCAGGTCTGCTGGGGCAGGCAGAGCGAATTGACCGACAGCATCCCCATTCTACGTGGTGTGCACCAGGGTTGTGTTCTTGCCCCTACTCTGTTTACACTGTACATCAATGATGCGGTCGATGAACTCATTACCTGCAGAAATGATTCACCCATCTTCAATGGTGAGAAGATCCCCATACTCCTCTTCGCGGACGATTCTCTCCTTATTTCTAAGACCCTGATGGGCTACAGAATCTAGTTGATAAATGTGTTGCGTTCTGAAAAGTTAGAGTCCTTGAGCAGAACACTTCAAAAACAAAATATATGGTGTTTGGGACTAACACACCCAAAAAGTGTACATTGAGGGCCCAATACGAACTTGTAGAAGGGTTCAATTGCTTTGATTACCAAGGGGTTAAACTATCTGATACATTTTTGTGGGACCCTCAGCTTAGCAAGAGTTCTCTGATAATTCAACACAGATTTAAAGCAATCATCCGTATTTCTAACAGAACTCGATCCCTATCAATTTCCCTGCCCTTGAAGCCTATCGTGCCAAGGGATAAAGTGTAGCAATTTTTGGGGCTGAACTATGGGGCTATGCTAACCTCCAGAAGCTGTCCATAGCAGGGAATAATTTTGCCAGATCACTTATTTTAGTTCCAGCTAGTACTCTTCTTGTTCCCCTTTTTTTATGTGAGTATTAATAGAATATATGATGTGTCATAACTGAAGCCACTGATGTATTGGTTTCATCTCTGGTAAACGCCAGAGCTGATAAATTTTAGGATTTCACTTAGGGAATTGATGAAAATGACCAATGCAGTGAAGGTTCCCTGGTTCAACTTTGTATCAGGCTGGTTCAAGAAGCTAGGACTAATGAAACTATAGAAAGATACACCAAGTATTCGTAAGACTGAGATCACAGATCTGAATTCTCGATATTGAGCCTATGTTTGTGAACAATATGCTCTAAGTGGGACAAAAGGGCACTAGACAAATCAGTTCTCTAAGTTCAGGATTAATCCATGTTTTGAACAGTAACATAATTTGGGAGTAGACAGGAGTCACAGGTGTGGCCTTGATGCAGCGGAAGACTGGGCAAAAATGTCTCTTCACTACTAAATTACCAATCTGATAATTTTTACTCACTGGGCCCATAACATAACCTTCTTCAATCACTGGTCCTCCAATGGATCTTTATGTGAGCTAACAGGGACTTGGATATTCAGAGAACGTGAGGCAATTCATTATGAGGACCTGGAATAGGAAATGCCCAAAACATGCTAATTTCCATCACCAATTTACGTTTTTACCACCCAAAAATATAATTCATAAAATGATGAGGTTCGCTCCAAGAAATAACTCGAATATGATAAAGTTTTGCTCATGTAAATAACTTATCTAAAGTCTCAATTTGAATGGTCAGGAAGCATGAAATAGTATTTCGTAATCAGATTTAATAACTGTCAATTAGTAAATTAGCCACACAATGTCATACAGATTCAAATAAGGAAAACATTTGCTGGTTGCCTAGGAAGGAAATGAGAGAGAAACATGGGGAAAATCGAGATTCAGCGTTTAGATCATACAAACCAAATAATGCTGAGTCGAAGTTCAACGTGCCACAGGAAAGAGTCAGTAAACCCTTCCGCCCAAAGGTTACCACCTGCACACTTTACCAGCCGGTTAGTGCAGGTTCGACTCAGTTCAGGAAAGTTCAATTCAATTGGGTTTGCCATTAAAGAGGAGTCAGAAATCAGTTCAAAGGCTTGCCAGGCAGGAAAATAGATAATGACAGCCAGCCCCGACTCCTCCTCCAAGGGGCAATTATGCTTCCAAACATTTAGTTTACGCCCACAAAGTATCCGTTCTTGTCATCCCATATGATTACCATTGGTCATCTACAGTGGGCTGTTCATGGTGTGATCAATACCTCACTAAAAAATCCGGAAGCATTAAGTAATCCTTTTGCAAAGTCATCAAATTCAATTATTTTATATTTCAATCCTTTCCTTGGAAGTAAGAAGATTCATTTTGTTCACTCTCTGTCCGTTCCCATACGCTCTCTCTGGGTTTGCAATTTTATCTATACATTTCTGTCAAAAGTGTTGCTGAATCAAAAGAGTTCTTTGTCTTAAAGCACAGGAAAAGAAACTTTACGAAAAGTTCTCAACGTTAAAGTGACTACTTCAGCTAGATTCTGGTTTTCGAACAAGGAAAAAAAAAAGAATCTGAGGCCTACATGAAACTTCACTGAATCATTTCCACGTCTTGATTAATATAAAGCACACATTAATGCAAGTATTTCAATTTTCCTAATTAATTCAATCATCATTATTCTTCTTCTAGAAGTTATATGTCAATATTATGCACTACCAAAAATTATTTGCATGTTTATCATTTTCAAAACAAAATATTTACGTTTCCATTCCAAAGTACACATTTTTATCACTCAATACTAGAATAAGCTGCAAGCCTTTATACTATCTGTCATTGCTAAATTAAGCATTTTAATCATTTCAGGTGCTTTATTATGTAGACATTGTTTCATTTTGATACCTTTTAACCCCTTCGCTGCTAGGCCTTTTCCCCCCCTGTGCTAAGCCTTTTTTTTGGCTATTTGGGGTAGTGCGCGCTTAGGCCCCTGTAACTTTTTGACCACATAAGGTATCCACGCCAAATTTACGTCCTTTTTTCTAACATCATGGGGATTGTAAAGGTACCCAGGGTTTGTGGATTCCCCTGGAGGGACCCAGAAATTAGCCAAAATACAGCAAAATTTTGTGTTTTTGGGGAAAAATGCGAAAAAGGGCTACAGATGAAAGCGTCTTGTTTTTCCCTGCAAATGGCATCAAAAAGGGGTTGTGGTGCTGAAATCACCATCTTCCCAGCTTTCAGGGACAAGCAGACTTTTGTCAGAAAACCAACTTTTTTACACAGTTTTGGCATTTTTCTGGGACATAGCCTATTTTTGCTATTTTTTGTGCTTTCAACCTCCTTCCAGTTAATGGTAGAAATGGGTATGAAACCAATAATGGATCCTGAAAAGCCATACATTTCTGTAAAGTAGACAAAATTCTGAATTCAGCAAGGGGTCATTTGTGTAGATCCTTAAAGTTTTCCTTATAGAAACTAACAGTTAAATGAAGGAAAAATTGAAAATTAGTTGAAAAAAACAGCCATTTGTGTCAACGTTTTCACCTGTAACTTCTTCTAATTATGACAGCTATTTAAAAGCAATATACCGTTACATCCGCTGGACCTTTCTGGTTGTGGGGATATATAGGACTTGTAGGTTCACCAAGAACCCGACAGAACCCAGAGCCAATAACTGAGCAGCATCTTGCAATGGTTTTTATTATGTACCGGGTATATAGCAATTATTTTGGGAAAATGTATACATGGAAAAATTGTTATGAAAGACACCTATGTATTTCTGAAATGGGAACAAAATGTAGATTTTAGAAACAGTAGATATTTGCACATTTCCGAAATTGGGAGTACCCATACTAGCATGAGAAATATAGGTCATTTTTCAAAATGACTTATTTTTACACATTGTCTTTCATTTGGAAGGCAGAAATGCATCGAAAGTCAATAGGTAATAACAGTTGCTCTACAATTCTGTGTTACCCTAAGTCTCCCGATAAAAATGGTACCTCAATTGTGTGGGTAGGCCTTGTGCCCACAACAGGAAATGGCTCAAAATGCAACGTGGACGTACCACATTTTCACAATGAAAAATTACCCTTTTTTTGCAAAGTGGCTAGCTGTAGTTTTTGAACCCTAGCTCTGCGGGCACTTAGGAAACCTAGCAAACCTATACATTTTTGAAAACTAGACACCCAGGGAATTCAGGACGGGGTGACTTAACTGGCTCTCACCAGGTTCTGTTACCCAGAATCCCTTGCAAACCTAAACAATTGGTAAAAAAACACATTTTCCTCACTTTTCTGTGGTGGAAAGTTCTGGAATCTGCGCGGATCCACAAAATTCTACCCACCCGCGTTCCCCAAGGTCTTCCGAAAACAATGGTACCTCACTTGTGTGGGTCGGCCTAGTGCCTGTGACAGGAAACGGCGCAAAACGCAACATGGTCACACCTCAATTTCGCACTGAAAAATGACCCTTTTTTGGCAAAGTGCCTAGCTGTACTTTTTGAACCCACCTCTGCCGGCACCTAGGGAAACCTAGCAAACCTATACATTTTTGAAAACTAGACACCCAGGGGAATCCAGGATGGGGTGACTTGACTGCCTCCCACCAGGTTCTGTTACCCAGAATCCCTTGCAAACCTAAAAAATTGTCCAAAAAAACACATTTTCCCCACATTTCTGTGGTGGAAAGTTCTGGAATCTGCGTAGATCCACAAATTTCCGCCCACCCCGCGTTCCCCAAAGTCTTACGAGAAAAATGGTTCCTCACTTGTGTGGGTCGGCCTAGTGCCTGCGACAGGAAATGGCACAAAACGCAACGTGGTCACACCTCAATTTCGCAGTGAAAAATGACCCTTTTTTGGCAAAGTGCCTAGCTGTAGTTTTTGAACCCTAGCTCTGCCGGCACCTAGGGAAACCTAGCAAACCTATACATTTTTGAAAACTAGACACCCAGGGGAATCCAGGATGGGGTGACTTCACTGCCTCCCACCAGGTTCTGTTACCCAGAATCCCTTGCAAACCTAACAAATTGTCAAAAACAAAACATTTTCCCCACATTTCTGTGGTGGAAAGTTCTGGAATCTGCGTGGATCCACAAATTTCCACCCACCCCGCGTTCCCCAAAGTCTTACGAGAAAAATGGTACCTCACTTGTGTGGGTCGGCCTAGTGCCTGCGACAGGAAACGGCACAAAACGCAACGTGGTCACACCTCAATTTCGCAGTGAAAAATGACCCTTTTTTGGCAAAGTGCCTAGCTGTAGTTTTTGAACCCTAGCTCTGCCGGCACCTAGGGAAACCTAACAAACCTATACATTTTTGAAAACTAGACGCCCATAGGAATCCAGGATGGGGTGACTTGACTGCCTCCCACCAGGTTCTGTTACCCAGAATCCCTTGCAAACCTAAAGAATTGTCAAAAAAAACACATTTTCCCCACATTTCTGTGGTGGAAAGTTCTGGAATCTGCGTGGATCCACAAATTTCCACCCACCCCGCGTTCCCCAAAGTCTTACGAGAAAAATGGTACCTCACTTGTGTGGGTCGGCCTAGTGCCTGCCACAGGAAACGGCGCAAAACGCAACGTGGTCACACCTCAATTTCGCAGTGAAAAATGACCCTTTTTTGGCAAAGTACCTAGCTGTAGTTTTTGAACCCTAGCTCTGCCGGCACCTAGGGAAACCTAGCAAACCTATAAATTTTTGAAAACTAGACACCCAGGGGAATCCAGGATGGGGTGACTTGACTGCCTCCCACCAGGTTCTGTTACCCAGAATCCCTTGCAAACCTAAAAAATTGTCCAAAAAAACAAATTTTCCCCACATTTCTGTGGTGGAAAGTTCTGGAATCTGCGTGGATCCACAAATTTCCACCCACCCCGCGTTCCCCAAAGTCTTACGAGAAAAATGGTACCTCACTTGTGTGGGTCGGCCTAGTGCCTGCGACAGGAAACGGCACAAAACGCAACGTGGTCACACCTCAATTTCGCAGTGAAAAATGACCCTTTTTTGGCAAAGTGCCTGGCTGTAGTTTTTTAACCCTAGCTCTGCTGGCACATAGGGAAACCTAGCAAACCTATACATTTTTGAAAACTAGACACCCAGGGGAATCCAGGATGGGGTGACTTGACTGCCTCCCACCAGGTTCTGTTACCCAGAATCCCTTGCAAACCTAAATAATTGTCAAAAAAGCAACATTTTCCCCACATTTCTGTGGTGGAAAGTTCTGGAATCTGCGTGGATCCACAAATTTCCACCCACCCCGCGTTCCCCAAAGTCTTACGAGAAAAATGGTACCTCACTTGTGTGGGTCGGCCTAGTGCCTGCGACAGGAAACGGCGCAAAACGCAACATGGTCACACCTCAATTTCGCAGTGAAAAATGACCCTTTTTTGGCAAAGTGCCTAGCTGTAGTTTGTGAACCCTAGCTCTGCCGGCACCTAGGGAAACCTACCAAACACACACATTTCTGAAAAGTAGACACCCGGGGGCTTCCAGGGAGGTATGGCTTGCATGGATCCCTCAACTTTTCCTTACCCAGAATCCCCTGCAAACCTCAATTTTAGCTGAAAAAATCACTTTTTTCACACATTTTTGTGTGGGAAAGTGTGGCATCACTGGCCTCACACAAATTTCCTACCACCCAGCGTTACCCCAGGTCTCCCGATAAAAATGGTGCCTCACTTGTGTGGGAGGCCCAAGTACCCGCGACAGGCAAGGGCCCAAAACGTAGTGAGGCGACATCAAAATTGCCTACCTCAAAACCACCTGGTTTTGCAAGGGAGTCACCTGGGTTTTGGCCCCGTGCTCGGCGGCCATCTAGGGAAACCTACCAAACCCACACATTTCTGAAAAGTAGACACCCGGGGGCTTCCAGGGAGGTATGGCTTGCGTGGATCCCCCAACGTTTCCTTACCCAGAATCCCTTGCAAACCTCAATTTTAGCTGAAAAAATCACTTTTTTCACACATATTTGTGTGGGAAAGTGTGGCATCACCGGGCTCACACAAATTTCCTACCACCCAGCGTTCCCCCAGGTCTCCCGATAAAAATGGTGCCTCACTTGTGTGGGAGGCCCAAGTACCCGCGACAGGCAAGGGCCCAAAACGTAGTGAGGCGACATCAAAATTGCCTATCTCAAAACCACCTGGTTTTGCAGAAGTCACCTGGGTTTTGGCCCCGTGCTCGGCGGCCCTCTAGGGAAACCTACCAAACCCACACATTTCTGAAAAGTAGACACCCGGGGGCTTCCAGGGAGGTATGGCTTGCGTGGATCCCCCAACGTTTCCTTACTCAGAATCCCTTGCAAACCTCAATTTTAGCTGAAAAAATCACTTTTTTCACACATATTTGTGTGGGAAAGTGTGGCATCACCGGGCTCACACAAATTTCCTACCACCCAGCGTTCCCCCAGGTCTCCCGATAAAAATGGTGCCTCACTTGTGTGGGAGGCCCAAGTACCCGCGACAGGCAAGGGCCCAAAACGTAGTGAGGCGACATCAAAATTGCCTATCTCAAAACCACCTGGTTTTGCAAGGAGTCACCTGGGTTTTGGCCCGTGCTCGGCGGCCATCTAGGAAACCTACGAAACCCACACATTTCTGAAAACTAGACACCCGGGGCTTCCAAGGAGGTATGGCTTGCATGGATCCCCCAACGTTTCCTTACCCAGAATCCCTTGCAAACCTCAATTTTAGCTGAAAAAATCACTTTTTTCACACATATTTGTGTGGGAAAGTGTGGCATCACGGGCTCACACAAATTTCCTACCACCCAGCGTTCCCCAGGTCTCCCGATAAAAATGGTGCCTCACTTGTGTGGGAGGCCCAAGTACCTGCGACATGCAAGGACACAAAGCGTTTTGAGGCAACATCAACATTGCCTATCAAAAATGTTTTGGGCCCTTGCCTGTCGTGAGTACTGGGCCTCCCACACAAGTGAGCACCATTTTATCGGAGACCTGAGACGCTGGAGTGAACTTGTGTGAGCCCGGTGATGCCATACTCCCACACAAATATGTGTGAAAAAAGTGATTTTTCAGCTAAAATTGAGGTTTGCAAGGGATTCTGGGTAGGAAGCGTTGGGAGATCCACGCAAGCTATACCTCTTTGGAAGCCCCCAGGTGTCTAGTTTTCAGAAATGTGTGGGTTTTGTAGGTTTCCCTAGATGGCCGCCGAGCACGCCAAAACCAGGTGACTCCCTTGCAAAACCAGGTGGTTTTGAGATGGGCAATTTTGATGTCGCCTCACTACGTTTTGGGCCCTGCCTGTCGCAGTACTGGGCCTCCACACAAGTGAGCGCCATTTTATCGGGAGACCTGGAGGACACTGGGTGGTAGGAAATTTGTGTGAGCCCGGTGATGCCACACTCCCACACAAATATGTGTGAAAAAGTGATTTTTCAGCTAAAATTGAGGTTTGCAAGAGATTCTGGCAGAGAAGCGTTGGAGATCACGCAAGCCATACCTCCTTGGAAGCCCCGGTGTCTAGTTTTCAGAAATGTGTGGGTTGTGGAGGTTTCCTATGTGGCCGCCGAGCCCGAGCCAAAGCCAGGTGACCTCTTGCAAAACCAGGTCATCTTGAGATAATGTGTTTATTTCTGCAGCGTGAAAATTTTGGCACAATATTGCAAGGAAAATGTGACAGACATTTTGAGGTTTGCAGGGCATTTTGGGTTACATAACTTGTTATGATCCACAAGAGAGATATCACCATGTACTCCCATGGGTGTTACGACAATATCTACAGTTGGTAGGTTATTCTTAGACGGAATGTACACCTTGGCAGACAGACTAAAAAGACAAAGATTACTGCAAAGCCATCTATTCCTCAAGCACACACACATACACATTACAACATTCACAAAAAGGGACGAGGTACACCCTGCTTGAGAAAGACAACAAAAAAATATTACTGCACAGCCATCTAATCCTCAAGCACACACACATACTGGTTGGATTTGGCACGAGGGTGAGTGATGGTTCAGTATATACAATTGTATTAACAAGTGATTTCACAAAAATGAAATGCACTGTTAATAATTGAAAGGACGAGAAACTGAACCATTCACTCACAGCTCGTGAGCTGTAAAGCCACGACAAGGCACCAACCTCTTTACAGGCCATTCATACACCTTTCATACGTGTGACACATACAAAACCATTCACACCACCAGCCGCGTGCCCATCACATTACAACACTCACACCAGCAGACAGCGCCATTCAAGGGCCCATCACTTTCACACGCCCACATTCCTAACACAGCAACCACACAAGCTGATGGATTGCGTGGAGTGTCGCTCGGCTAGCAGTGTGTGTAGTGACCAGCAGCAAGTCACGACTCACACACCGCCAGCCCAGCGCCAGTCCACGCACACCGCCAGCCAAGCGCCACTCCACGCACACCGCCAGCCAAGCGCCACTCCACGCACACCGCCAGCCAAGCGCCACTCCACGCACACCGCCAGCCAAGCGCCAATCCACGCACACCACCAGCCAAGTGCCACTCCACGCACACCGCCAGCCAAGCGCCACTCCACGCACACCGCCAGCCAAGAGCCACTCCACGCACACCACCAGCCAAGCACCACTCCAGGCACACCGCCAGCCAAGCGCCACTCCACGCACACCGCCTGCCAAGCGCCACTCCACGCACACCGCCAGCCAAGCACCAGCCTACACACACCACCATCACATTTAGGATTTTTTTATACAAAAAAGAAAACACAAACAAATTGCAAATAGATACAAATCTACTAACACAAAATCAGAAACTAAATACATTGCACTAATGCCAACCTTGAAACAGAACAACAATTCTTAAACATTACAGACCAGGCAGTTCACTTTACCACTCATGGTTGCTCCCAATAATTCTTTTGCTTGTGGTACGCTCTATAACAAGCAGGCACACACAGCCCAGGGTTAGAAGGACACTCAGGGCAGTACATACGAGTCTCCTTCCGCGTACCTCTTCGCCAACAGACTCAACATCTCCTAGTGGGAAAGTCTTTTGAGGGTGTAGGAGGAATGTGATCAGGAAAGTGGCGATCTTTCAATCGAGCCACATCCTCCACCACTCCAACTCTGGGAACACTTGCCTGTTCCACAACAACAAGGCTGCCTATGACAGACTGCTGAAACTGAACAAAAGTCAACTTTGACGCAGGAGAACACTCCTTGAACACAACAAAAGCATTGAAAGTTGCTAAATTGAAGAGATGGATGGCCAACTTCTTATACAAAATGTAAGCCTTACGAATAGCAGTGTAAGGTTCCAACCTCTGATCTACTCTATCAACACCACCCATGTGCTTATTGTAGTCTAAAATGCACACAGGTTTGCGCACTTCAGCAATCTGACCCCAAACAGCCACAGGTGAAGTACTCTCATCATGGATGGTAGTCAGCATGTACACATCCCTCCTGTCCACAAATTTCACAGCTAGTAGTTCATCACTACGCAAGGAACTGCACTGTCCCCTCTGAAGTTTTTTGCAAACAAGCTCTTTTGGATAACCTTTACGGTTAGAGCGGATTGTGCCACAAGCAAAAGTGTCCACTTTGAACAATTCCTTAAACAATTGCACAGCAGTGTAGAAGTTATCAAGGTACAAATGGTGGCCTCTGTTAAACAGTCCTCTAGCAAGATCCCACACAATTTTCTCTGAAACTCCAAAAGTGGACGGACAACCAGGGGGTCAATAGTGGAATCCCTACCAGTGTACACACGCAAATTAAAAACATATCCTGTCCTACTCTCAGACAACATATACAGCTTAATTCCATAGCGTGCCCTCTTCCTAGGAATGTACTGCCTAAAAACCAAACGGCCCTTGAACAGGACCAAAGACTCATCAATAGATATCTCTTTCCCTGGAGTATAGATCTCTGAAAATCGATCTACAAAGTGATCAAGAACAGGCCGAATCTTAAAAAGACGGTCACATTCAGGGTGATCTCGTGGCAACGCCAAACCATTATCAACAAAATGCAGCATCCGAAGCAAAAGTAAATACCGATCACGAGTCATAACTGCAGGAAATATGGCCGTTGCCATCAAGGGACTGGTAGACCAATATGAACCCATGGACGGCTTCCTTATCAAACCCATCAAAAAAGTCAAACCCAAAACTTCTTCATCTCTTCCAGATTTGTGGGACTCCACCGGGTAGCTCTAGAATGGGGCCTAAGTCTGGCACTGTTGTCCCTCAAAAACTGTTCAGCATACAAATTAGTCTGCTCAACAATCTCACCCAAAAATACATCATCCATAAACAACTGAAAATACTGTATAGGCAAATAATGTTCACAATCCACTCTACACCCTGCATAACCACTAAAGGCAGGCAACACTGGCTGCACCATGTTTGGATCAACCCAGAGTCCAGCACTTCCAGTAGGAAGCCTAGCAGCCCCAGGCTGCAATCCAGATGCCTCTTGCACCATCGGCACAGTAGTATCCTCCTCTAAATCAGGCACTTCATCTGCACTGAGAGTACCTTCATCATCCGATGATTCCATGTGGAGAGAAAACTCACTGCCTGAATCTTCCCCTCCCTCCTCTCCCTCAGACGCACTGTCAGTCTCATAATCCTGCTCAGAGGAAGATTCAAGAAGCAAACCAACCACCTGCTGAGCAGTCATTCTACGGCTAGCCATAATGCTTACTAATAAAGGTTACTTGTCAAACAAGTCAATAACAACAAACCCTTTGTAAAAAAACAAAAAACAAAATGTAGCTTTATCACAAAGACCTATATACTCCAACACTATACCACTCACGTGACAGAAGCAGCTAGACTCACCACCACCTACTCTGCACAGACACAGTAAGGATCAACAATATCCCACTAAAAAGAAGAAGAAAAAAATTACACATAAGACAATGCAAAACATCGCAAAGAATTTCATGCTCTGAACACTAACAAATATGCTGCCATTATGACACCACTTACAAAAAAATTCATTCATGCATGACAATAATACTCATTTGGAGTACACACAACAAAAATATTTTTCTTACCAAATAAATGCAATTACGCAAAACTGCAGAACAACCACTGCCGAAACCGCAAACAGGAATCAAAAGCTTTACACTAGAATAAAAAGGAGAAAAAAACATTACAATCATAAAATGCAAATAATGCACCAGTCCACACACAATCCACCAGCCAAGCTAAGGGGTAGGTGGGCCAAAGAGTATAAATACAATATTCACCCCCGTAAAAGGGAGCAACCCTTGCCATTTTGGCCACTCCCCAACACAAAAATAAAAAAAAACCCTGGTGACTACTGGCTTCTGCCCTCCATGGGGGCAGATGGGCCTAAAAACATACTGCTATTCTGCCACCCAAAGAGGGCAGAAATGGCCACAATCATCCTCCCATAAAGGGGAGCGACCCTTGCCCAAGGGCCGCTCCCCACATAAAAACCCCGGTGGCCTAGTGGACCTACAAAAAAACAAATCAGCCAATCTGCTCCTCAGGATGGCAGAAACGGCCAAATTAATGCTACCCAAAGGGAGCAACCCTTGCCCAAGGGGCCACTCCCCTCAAACAAATCCTGGTGGTCTAGTGGGCCCAATTTTTAAAAAAACATGGCGATCTGCCCTCCTGGGGGCAGACACAGCCACAAATATTGCCCCCAAAGGAGAGTGACCCTTGCCCAAGGGGTCACTCTCCACAAATAAATGCCTGGTGGACTAGTGGACTAGTGGGAAGATACCTTAAGGTATCTTCTGCACATGATCTCTAACTACTCAACTCTGCTCTCAACTCTATTCACAACTGGATGTTAGATCACCAACTCATTCTGAATCCCGCCAAAACTGAATTCCTCCTCCTCTCTACCTCTCTCTCACCTCCTCCTGTTCAATCTTGGATGGATCAGCTGAACCTACTCAACAACAAACCCATCATTGTCGACAGCGCTAAATCCCTAGGTGTCATTCTTGACAAAAGACTCAACCTAATCTCCCACATCAACTCTATTGCGAAGAACGCACGTTACCAGTTGCGCCTTCTACGGGGGATCCGTCGGTTATTCCCGGAGAAAGACTTAAAAACCTTGGTACAATCTCTGGTTCTCTCAAGACTGGATTATTGCAATTCTCTTCTGACGGGCCTACCCAAATCCCCTCTCAAATCCATCCTCCATTCAGCAGCTCGCCTCATTTCAGGGTCTAAACGAAGCGACCACGTCACTCCTATCCTCTCTTCGATGGCTTCCGATCGAGGCAAGATCTATTTACAAAACTGCCTGCATCACACACAAAGCCTTACACACCTCCTCCCCTCGTTACCTGGCAAATAAATTGAAATTGTCCGGTGGCTCTCGCCCTTCTCGCAATGCGGAAAAGCTTCTGCTTGAGCCCCCCGTCTTCAAAAAGGGAAAGATCGATGGCGCAATCCTTCTCAGGAAATGCGGTGAGAATCTAGAATTCGCTTCCCCCATTGCTCCATGCCACCTCCTCTACCCGGATCTTCAAAGCTGACCTCAAATCTATTCTCTTCCAAAGACACTTTCAGAACTAATACTTTCACTCTCAGCCCCCTCTAGGAAGTTCGCTCTTCATTGTAAATTTGTACTTTTTCCTGTACATTCCTCACCCTTGCGTGCTGTGTTGGATTTTATGTTTGTGTACCCTTCATTTTAAGTCTCCTGTTTAATTCACGCCCTCTCTACTCCCTCAAAGATGTTCTTCCACTATAGGAAAATCTGTACTCCATGCCTATAGAAGTGCCTTCCCAGTGTGTTCTGAGTGACTGACACTTATTGCAGTATTATACCTCTAGTTGTATTTTCTATCTCATGTATGCACACGTGTCACTCTTGTAACGCAGGCATTAATTAGGGTGACCAGACGTCCCGATTTGCCCGGACAGCCCCGGTTTTTCACCAGCTGTCCGGGCAGATTTCGGCAATTTTGTCTCATGTCCCGGTTTTTAGAAGGGTTGACTGAAAACAGTGAGAGGCACTTTTTTGGGTGTTCTAAAGCTTTGCTAGTTAGCAACTGTTATAAGTAAGCAGTTTAATTAATAGGTATAATTTTGATTGTAGAAATTACATTATATTTACTTTTAAATAAAAAAAAAAATAAAGGGCACTATCCTTTGGCCGATCGGCCACCAACAAAGCCCCCAAAGGGAGTGACCCTTGCCCAAGGGGCCACTCCCCACCGTTTCTCCCTGGTGGGCACAATACGAAAAACTGCCCCCCAGGGGGCAAAGCACTAAAAACATATGGCCCCCAAAAGGGGAGCGACCCTTGCCCAAGGGGCCGCTCCCCCAAACAATATTTCGATGTGCTTTTAAAAAAAAAAAAACATCCCTGGTGCCTAGTGGGCATTCCTGCTGCACGATCGCATGATCGTGCAGCAGGAATGCACAAAAGAGGCATCGGGGGAAAGGAAAACCCTTTCCTTTCCCTCGATGCCTCTTTTGATTCAAACCCCCCCCTCCCCGAGCCAAAACTCACCTGATTTCCCCGACGCGCTGGAAGCAATGACGTCATTGATGGGGAGGGCGGGGGGAGGCAGGGGAAGCCCTTCCCCTGCCTCCCCCCAAAAAAAACCTACGATCGGATTCCCATGGGGGGAGCGCCAGCGCTTCCCCAGTGGGTGGTCTTATGACGAGCTGGACTCGTCATGAGCACACGACCACTGTGTGCCATGACGAGTCCAGCTCGTCATAAGCATCGAAGGGGTTAAAAGTTATTGTCAGCCCATTTTCTATGTTAATTAAGTTTAGTTTCTCAAACCACATGATTATGTGCATAGGTACATAATATCTGTTTCTCTCTTTGTTCACGTTTTCACATTTCCATGTTTCAAAACACTCCTGCATGCTTTTACGATGCAGTACGAAATTTGACGTTTTTCGTTTCAACCATTTTACACGATTTCATCAAGAATTTATTTATCGTAAATCTCCTTTGACTGTGAGAATTAATAGAGGCAACCATTCTTTAACTTTTACGCAATTCTCCCTTTGATGGCGAATCAAGCCATCACACAATCTTATCTTATCATCTGATCTTATTCTGATGACACACTAGAATGCAGTCGTCTTCATTAGTTTCAGTCTCACTTGCTCGAAGAAATCCTCCATTAACTTTTACTAATCGTTGAAACTGTAGATAAGACGAAACTAATATACACCAGACACCGACACATGGGGAGAAAAGCTTACGCATGCTTAAACTAATGAAGATTAAAAAGCAACGCGACTAAAACCCGCTTTAATTTGCAAAAACGCTTTGCGTATGTGCAAATCTGAATACGTAGAAATAACGTGAGAGGGAAAACCTTGCGCATGTGCAAGAAAAACTAAAACGTGGTCTTGAGGTGCCGCGTGCCTGGCATCTGCTTGCTTGAATTTAAAAGAAAGCTGCTGTTGTTAATGCTTTTGCTTAAGAGAGATAATAACTACATGGGATAGAGTAGAAGTGGGTGGTGAACAGTGAGAGTTATACGTTTAAGAAAATAACATCTGTTCATGATTCTTTTATTAATAGTGTGTATTCGGGCCTGCTAGAAGCTTGATAGAAAAAGAAAATGGCGATGGATGACTAAGAGTTGCGCATGCTCAGAGAGTCCATGATGTGACCCGGTGACCGAAAGAGCTGAATGACTGCCAAGAATCAAGGACAGAAGACATGAGAAAAAGAAGACATGTATCATTCGTCTATGTAGTCTGTATTGAATAAATTATTGTGAATGGCAACAATATATGCATGGGAAGAGGACAATATGAATGAACTAAAGGGGAAGGGCTAGTTAACAATAAATGTTTTAATAAAAATGAATATGTCAGCATGATGTGATGAAAACTCCCCTACCCCCGTCCAATCATATTTCGTATTTTAGTGGGATTTGCAACTCTTGAGGGTGGGACATGTAGAAATAAAGACTATAACTAGAGTAAATTGAGTTAAGTTAGTAGCTCATCGACGCTGAGAGAGAGAGACGAGTATGCTACATCGGGAGAGAGCGTCATAGAAGAGAGAGAGAGAGGCGAGAGCAGACTCCGAAATGACAGCCTGATTAGATTTGAAGATTTGCGGAAGAAGATCGATGAGGGAGGAGGGAGATATTTCCTCTGGTCGATGGACCATTAGTTGAACTAGTTGATGGTGATAATTTACTTAACCCTTAACTATTCTTTTGTCTGAAGTAAATGATCACAGACTCAGGAAGGTTTAAAATCTTTATCTAAATTAAATGCATGTGAACCATTTCAAAATTACAGTGCAGTCACCATCATTCTTAGGAGAGAAATTCAATTGATTAAACATCAAGCATATACTTCGGGCTCATACAATAATTAATGCTAAGGAAAGGAGAGGACAGAGAGAAAAGAACATTTGCAAATAACATGAAATTATAGTTACCAAGAATGGTGTGAAAAACCAACCCCCTGGCCAAAGGGCTGGTAAGGGTCTCCTAGGATAGGTCAGGAGACAAAGACTTCAGGACAGGATTCAGGACAGGATAGTTGACCTCTCTAGAATACCGACGATTGCGCTGCACCCCTCTCTGACACTCTCTTCCTCCTCGAGATTCTTCCATGATCTTCTGATCTAACCCAATTAAGTTAGGATAGAAAGTTCTTCTTCAGAGTCTGCATTCGATTCTTCATCAGCATCTCACAGCATCTCTCCCAGCAACAGCATCCCCGACTCCCAGACAGCATCCCGAGCTCTGCCTTCTAATAACTAACTAAAGCTACCTTAATTATACCTTCGTTTCTTCACGTTCCACCCACTAAAGTTTCAATATCGTAAATATACGAAATCTAATTGGTCAGGCAAGGGGGGATGATCATCACACCATGCTTACATGTCACTTTATTCTGTTAAACCATTGTTCGCAAACCCATCCCCTTAATTTTTATTCAAAACTTTATTCCCATCCACTACATGTATCTTTTTTGAAACATTAATGACACTACGAAGAATAGAACGTCTCATTGCTGAACTTTTCACCATCCGTTCCCAGGGTATTGGCACTCCAATTTGGCTTCCGTTCAAATGTTCTGTCATTGACCTTCATGACTTCATTCAAGGAGCATGCGGAGGCAGCGCGTCATTTCATCCAGTCCGGTTATACAAGAGAGGCCCAAATGCGCACTGATAATAAAGTCAAAAGACAAACGTTATTTTCACAAAATAAATGGTCTCACTGTATACCTCCCACCTCTATTCTATTCCCGTTTTCTTATTAATAATTTCCCTGCATTAGTAAAATAGCTTGTTTTAGTTTCAGCTAAGCAGATGCCATGCACGCGAGTCTTCAAGACTCCATTTTAGTGTCTTTTGTTCATGCGCTAGAATTTCCCTCCAAGCGTTACCTCATCATATTGCGTAGTTGCAGTTGACGCATGCGCACAACAGTTTCCCCGTTTAAAGCGGTATTAGTCCGTTTTCATTGTTATTCGCATTAGTACACACATAAGCAAGCTTCACTAACCCGCGTGTTCATGTGGTGCGTATTAGTTATTCATAAAACACGTTTAATAACTTGTCAATGAGTTAAAGGAGCGGATTGCCTCCGAGCAAGTCTCTTTCTTACGAGACCTTGCTCCATCATTAGTGCCTCACGTTCATCGAACAATAGAGCGGAAGTGACTCTGTTATGCTGCTAAAGTTGAAGGGGAGGGGAGTGTTGTCGGAATTTTTGCACTATTTTTATCATTTTAATATTGTTTTAGAATTCACCAAAGTATTTTTACTGTTTTTATTGCACTGCTGCACTTTGATGGGGAAAGTGGTGTGAGGGGCATATTCGGACACTGGGAGACAAC
The DNA here is from genome assembly GCA_963921515.1 of Calotriton arnoldi. NCBI lineage: Eukaryota > Metazoa > Chordata > Amphibia > Caudata > Salamandridae > Calotriton > Calotriton arnoldi. The sequence goes on along the minus strand of CAWUFW010003872.1, from coordinate 798,010 downwards.
AGTTTGGCAGGCACTGTAACTTTTTAGGGGACATACTATAAAATGAAGCCAGGGGCGCGGATGCGCCGCTGGTGTGCCAAAGGCATGCTCGTCTGCGCCCATCCTCGCTCGAACGGGACCTGAGGCCAGGAACCCTGGTTCACAACATGTAAGTGAGATAACCTACTCTCCCCTACAAGTTCTAGCTCTACGAGAGACCCCTAACGATAGTTGTCTCCACTCTATTGACCTTTTTAAAGGTGAAACTACTTGTAGACACTGCTCCCTGCCGCTCACTTGGGTGAGTGACCCCAAGCCCTATATTAATGCTAGTTGGCACATGTTCATGAGTAATTGTAGATCACTGTCTTGTCATAAGTTAGAACTCTTCATCCTTTTTAGAGGAGAAAGAAACAGACGCAGTATTTTTGACAGAAACTTGGCTTCATACTGAATCAGGGCCAGATCTTGTTCAAGCCCTGCCCCCCGGATACTATGTCTGCCATAAAGATTGAGGGAATAAGAATGGAGTAGGGATTGCCATTATCCTCAAAGAAGAATTTAGTTGCCTTATTGAACTTTTACAGCTTCCAGATTGTGAAAGCCTGACTTTTGCTATTTCTTTTTCCCCTACACCTACCTTCTCAGGAGCTTTGTCGTATCTGCCTCCTGGTCCAAGTGGTCTATTCCTCCAGTCCCTCCCCAAAGTAATTGCTAACTTGGCTAGTACCAAAGCTACCTTTTCTATATTAGGAGATTTTAACATTCACCAGGAAGAGCTGGCTTGTGCTCAAGCCTCTGGCCTCCTGCTGGACCTCTTGGCAATCCAATTGTCTCAAAGGGTGTCTGGCCCCACACATGAGAAAGGCCATCTACTAGATTCTATCTTTTCCACTGAAAATATGCTAAACGTTCCAAACCCATTTTCTGTAACCTGGTCAGACCATTTTATGATCCCTTTTATTTTGGAAACTCCTCACCCTCCTTCAAGTCTCAAACCAGCTATCTGGAAAGACCGCTCTTGGTCCAAATTACCTACTGAGTTATGGAAACAGGCCCTTAATGACTCCAGACCTACTCTGGGCTCACCGACATTAGCATATGAAAAGATATTCTCAGTGGATTAAATCCACACTCGATCAAGTCATTCCCATAAAAACTCATACCAGACGAGCTAAAGACAAATTGGCACTCTGGTATACCCCTAATCTCCGGAAATTAAAACAAGAATGTAAAAAAGCAGAAAGGATCTGGACAAGAGATTACAGGGAGAGTAGTAAAAACAGATATATCAAGATACCATTCGATTTTACCATGCTGAAATTTAAAAAGCACAAGCAGCATATTTTGAGAAAAAAAATCTATTGCACTTCTAACTCTTCCCGTGAAATGTTTCAGATTGTGAAAATTCTACTAGAGACCTCTTCTACAAGCCCCCACCCTCCGAATCTTCACCCTCCCAGTGTAAAGACGTTGCAAGATTTTTCCAGAATAAAATCCAGAACATCTATTGAAATTTTCAACAGCCTATTGAAGCTCTCAACTGTAGTTATAGGGAAGATAGGCTGGTGACCAATCTGATCACACTCATTGATTTTCTTACTTTGACGCTAGATAGTCGATCAGACATCCTGAGTAAAGTTAAGTCGGGTTCAACTATTGGCCCTGCCCCTCCGCGTGTTTTAGCCAAAGCAGTAGATCAGATACTCCCCATCTTACTAGAAATGGTAAACCTCTCCTTAACTACGGGATCAGTTCCGGTGGGGTGGAAACATGCCATGGCTAAAGCATTACTAAAAAGCCTAATCTGGACCCTCTTGGCCCAGGAAATTACAGAGCGATTTCTGTTCTCACTGGGAGAAGTAAAATACTGGAAAAATATATTAATCTAATCCTATCTGAACTTTTAGAAAATCATGATATTTTGCACTCCACCCAGACCGGATTCCGTCCCTACCATGGCACAGAGACCGCTCTTCTGGCAGTGGTAGCGTAAGCCAAAGGGCTGCTAGTTTGAGGAGGCTTGGCAGCCATCATACTCCTCGATCTTAGCTCAACCTTTGACACTATACTTCATGACATTCTTGTTGATAGATTACAGAGGTGCTGGAATCTCGGGATTAGCACTCTCCTGGCTTAAGTACTTCTTTGATGACAGGTCTTTCCAGGACTTTGATAGTGGCTGTACGTCAGATATCTTTCCATTAAATGTGGAGTACCTCAGGGCTTATCACTAAGCCCCGCACTCTTTAATTTGTATGTGAGGTCACTTGAAGATATCGACCATTCCTTTGAGATCTCGATAATCTCTTATGCAGACGATACTCAATTGGTCTTTTCCTTTACCCAGAACCAAGATCCCCTTTCCTCCTCACAAGGACCCTGTCTAGAGAAAGTTGCCAGCTGGATGAAATTTGAGCCTGTAGGATTTGTGTAAATTGAAAGATAACTCTTCTGCATGAGGCCTTAACCTGTAAGGTCTATTCAGATTTAAGAATAACAGCTAACATAGGCCTGAGACCATGAAGATCTGTAACCTGAGAAAGGGGTCTGCTATCTAATGGCTTAATTTTTAAAATATGTTTAAACTTGAGGTGTACTAAGACGTACACGAGGGCCAGATTCATAGTTTCATACCAAACGTTCAGTATAATTATAATACATGCTAAGCATTTAAATTTAAATTAATTGTATGGCAAACTATGTGTATATCCGGACTACACCTCTTAGAGGAATGCCAGCCCACCCCTTTTTTAACCTGAGGGTTAGATCTGTTATCTGAGGTGGGACATGTGAGATCTATTTTAACCAAGGGATAGCTCTGCCATTGTAGACCTGAGCAATCGGTGTTATCTAGGGACAGCTCTGCTCCATATATTATGTGCCTGGATGGAAGATTTATTGTCTTAAGTCTGTAAATCTGTATTTTGACTCAAAATTGCTGTGGGCTTTTGAGAGTATACATAGGCACATGATGGTTTGTGACTGTGCACATGCTGCCATCCGCGAAGGTATGGATCTGTGCCTGGGCATTTAGAAATATCATTTGAGATATGGTGACAGTGTTTAGGCTGTACCTGTACCCTGCTCCTAAAGGGAATAGTCCAGATTAATTCAAACATTCCATCCATCACCTTGTTGTTTTTCGATTTGACTCCCTAAGTTAATCGAATTTGGCCAGACTGGGGCCCTAGGCTCACTGTGTCTCTGGAACCAAGCTATTCCTGGCTGAAGAGTACTCATTGGAGCGAAACCTGTTCTAGGTTGCTTGTGCTCTTGTTCAGGGAGGACTTGGCCTGGCAGTTCAGGCTGGACGTTCCGATGAGGAGCAAGGTCAAAACTGATTTGCGTATGGCTGGGTCCAAACAAAGCGTCATGGTGGCTAAAAAACTATAGATTAGAATGCTGCCCGAGCGATTGCCAGTGGCTATTAATTTAAACATTCCAACCATCACCTTGTTGTTTTTGCATTTGACACCCTAATTACACCAGGTATGCCCAGATGGTAATTTGCCTACTAGAGTAATCTATGAGACTACTTGCCACCCACTGCTATGTTTCATTTGTTTTCAAGCATATGAGTACCACATTTAGGCGGTTGCACATTTTTTTATCAACATTTGTTTCATTTTGTCTTGCATATTCTTGTTGAGTTATTGTATATGTTTTGTTGTGGATGGCTAAGTGCAGTAACACAAGGAGGATTGAGTGAGTGGAAGAATGGATGGATGAGTCCAAATATGAGCAACATATCTGTGGGTATGATGACTTATTTGGTGTGTCTGATTATTTATTTGATGCTTAAACACACCCATGACTTAACAGGTGGTTTCAGTTATCAGCCAGACCTACTGGCATTGTCAGTGCTTGTTGTACTTTCCCACATGTAGGTTATGCTGGGACATCACTGAAGAGAATGCCTATCTTGGGTAAACAAATGTCACTCAAAGTTTTCAAATGAATCCTTCCAGCTGTTTCCATTCACCAGCATGTACGTTCTGTAGCCAACAAACATGCAGATTAGAGGGCCTTTGCATCTGCAGCAGTTATCTTTATATATTTTTTTTAAGTTTGCTTAGTTTCCAGAAACGTCATTAAATTGTGCTCCTGGTTATAAACGGTTTATACAATGATGAAGTTTTCCAAAAACAAGACACGTATTTGTGCCAGACAGTTGAATCAATGGCATTGTTTAGTTCTCTTCCCCAATCCTGTCTGTTTTTCCAGGAGTTGAACATTTTATTTGTTATAATTTAATAAAGAGAGAGGTAGAGAGCAGTCAAGTTTATTTTTGTGGAAACTCCCTTGAATCATCATATTTTGTAAGACATTGAGTAGATTCTGATTTGCCATAACACCTAGAGACAAATGGTTCCTTTTGAAATACTTAATGGATTCATTGTGAGTTTGTCACCTGTCATCTTGTAGTGCCCTCTATGCTTACCTGAAATTATTTTCTTTTAGCCCTCATTATTTTCCTTTTATGTTTTGCAGTTGCCTTCCTCACAAAATCCCACCAATTTATCTTAGCTCATTTTTTAGACTTCTAAAGTACACTATGCCCTACCGACATTTTAATATTGTTTTTATGCTTTCTTGTTTTTTCACTTTATTTTAGCCGTTATCTTATTTTACCAGTAGGTAGGACACCAAACAGTGTTTGTGTGCTCCAGTTTTTCCCTCCTTGTCTGGTAGGCTTCGACCTAAAGACAGCGGAAAGTCTTCTTGTGGACATTCTGAAAGCTTCCCTGGGAAGGCATTCCACCCATTGCTTGCCATTGGCTTTGTGGTTTGTAGCTCACATTTGCTTGCTTTCTACTTGGTGGCTTCATTTGGCTTAGGCTGTCCAGCTTGAGTTAGACCATCCCATGGAGCACAACATGTTTACCTTATTCAAGTGCTCGCTTTCTGTAAACAGGCCTATACATTTTGTTCTAATCTTGTCACATTTGCTGTGAATTCACAGACAGGGGTCAAATGTCAGACTCTGGCTTTCGAGGTAGCTTGGTGTTTACATTTCTTTCTCTGGCTTCAAAGTTTGAGAATATGTGTGACAATCTTGCTTGGTATGGCAAATGACTGTGCAACTATTTCAGAATATATCAATTAGTAAAGAACAAATCAGGCAAATCTTTTTGTAATTCTGAAGTGTGCTGGAAACAAATATTTTAATATGATCAAAACGAATCAATACATCAGGCGATGCCATTTCCGCACATTATCGTTTGTGCACTCTATAGTTTTATCAGTAAAACTGTATGTGCAAATGAAATGGTCACTTCAATTAAAAATGTGTTGCCTGTAATGGCAATGTGCTACCACACCATGCATACAACACTCTATGCCACTCCACTCTACTCCACTCTGCGACAGACTACGACATTCTACTTCACTCTATGACTCTCCTCTCTATGATGCTCCTCTCTATGACACTCCTCTCTATGACACTCCTCTCTATGACACTCCTCTCTATGACACTCCTCTCTATGACACTCTACGCCAAAACACTCCACTCTAGGAAACTCCAGTCTACGTTACTCCACTCTACTACATGCCACTCCACTCTATTCCACTCTGACACTTTACTGCATTCTGCACTACACCACTCTAGAACACTCCAATCAATGCCCACCACTCTATGCTACTTCATTCTATGACATTCTACTCTACTCCCCACTCCACTCTATGACACTCTACGCCACACCACTTACACCACATTACTCCACTCTACTTCACTCTATGCCACTCTTTGCCATGCCACTCCATTTTACTCTACAACACTTTACTCTGTGACTCTCTACTCTACGACCTTCCACAAACCTCCACTCTACTCTGTGACCCTCCACTCTACGACACTCTTCTCCACTCTACGCTACTCCATGCCATTTTACTCCACTCTGACACTCCACTCTATGCCACTCCACTGTGTAACACTCTACTCCACTCTCTGCCCTTCTACTGTACCACACTCTTCTTCACTCTACTCCACTCCACTGTACTCCTCCCTACGCCACTCCACTCTATGACACTTCACTCTACGTCAATCCACTCTACGCCACCACACTCCACTCTACACCATTCCACTCTATGACACTTTACTCCACTCTAAACGCCACTTCACTTTATGCCACTCACTACAACACACTACTCCACTCTATGCCACTCCTCTCTCCGACACTCTACTCCACTCTATGCCACTCTACGCCACTCCATTCTATGACCATCTAAATGGAGTGCAAATCTGGTATATTTTCGACCAGTAAAGGCTTTCCTTCCTAATTTATATATGACGATTTTGTTCACCTTTCAATCAAGGGGTGAAATACTGATCTAGTGAAGAGCATATTGTCAGTTTGACTGTGTAGCCAGTGTTACAAAGAGCAAACCTAGAGAAACAACTGGTATCCCTGGCTTCCCCTAATTGATATCCATATATAAGGCATATCCCTAAGGCTGGAGGACAGGTATTTAGGCTATTGATTTTCCCAAGAGTAGCATTAGCTATGGTGTTGTTCCCTTCGATTTCCAAAGATCGCATGTTATCGATTCTTACATGTTGAAGTAGTTGGTTACTGTAGTAAAGTTCAGTTTAGCTCCTCTAAATATGCTCATTCCAAATCCTCCAAAAGACAAATATTCTGCAGGTATATAATACCCAGTCTAACTCACTCACTCCCCTTTAAAAACCTTTGCAATATCTATATGTTTTCTACTCCATCGCTGCAGCAAACATTTTTATACTCTCTTGTAGTGTCCTGATGGACACTTTCTAGTGTTCAAGGGTGTGCTGTACCTACACTCTACACCCACCCATCACAGGCGTCACCGGCCAGGTGATCCTGCTAATAAAAGGGGCCGGGCGCACGTGCCAAGGGCCAGTTCCAGTAGCCATACTACTGTGTCCGTGTGCATTAATTCCAAGTATGTAGGTCTAGGGACCACTACTTTACAATGGCGACAAGTGGGTCAGTAACCAGGCAGCTTTTTCACTGTTCATTGTGGGGAGTAGTGCAGACTTCTCCTAAGGCCCCAGTGCTTCTGCCAGCATGACAGCACCTGAGACTGCACAGGGCGAGAAGACGCCCACTCAGCATGTAGACCGGCCCCCACCGATAAGGCCCCAGCAGCCACCGCCTGCCCTGAGCCAGCCCACTGACCGGCTTGATCCCCTGAAGCAAGAAAGCACAGAATAAAAGGGGAACAGGTCACATGGCACACTGCTATGAACCAAAACCACAGTGGCAGACCTGAAGCAGTGCCCTATCACCTGCCAGGCAGGAAGTGAGACCGTGGGTAGAACTGTGCAGCACAGCTACAGAGACATTCGTGTATGGGGTGAGGTGTCGCAGCTAGCACCATGCTGGCAACCTTCCTGCAAGAGGTGAGAGGCCTCCCCCATTCCTGGCAGTGCCCCCAGATGGACTGGGCTGAAAGTAAAGCAGGGGAAGGGCCCTCAAGTGTGAATAGTGAGTGCATCTAGACAGTAAGAGCTGCTGCACGCTGCCTGTCAGCCGGTTGTGCACCCCCGGTATGCCCCAAAGTACTGTTGAGAAGGGGTGATGTGAATGGGTTGGGCGGAGTCCTAGAGCAGTGCCTCCAGCTTGAGGAGCCTGAGGGCAAAGAGAATGCAGAGTAGGTGTTCACCCTGTGAATCACTTACCTAGTCCCGGTGAAGGGTCAGCCGGCATGAGGAAGTGCTGCTGCTCTGCGACAGGTCTCCCGCTGCATTAGCCGGCATGCTGGACATCAGATACTGTGCCCCCTCTGTGAGAGGGCTGCCTGGATGAAGATCAGCTGCCTCAAGCTCAACTCAGAGAAGTCTGAAATCCTCATCATGGGCTCCACCCCTCTGCCTGGGATGACTCCTGGTAGCCCGCAGGACTTGGAACCTCCCACACACCCACAGACCACGCACGGAACCTTAGCATCATCCTGGACTCCTTGCTCACCAGGAGCTGCCAGATCAACGCCGTTTTATCATCCTGCTTCCACACGCTACGCCTGATCCGAAAGATCTTCAAATGGATCCCCACTGAGTCCAGAAAGACGGTTACCCATGCTCTCTTCAGCAGCAGAATTGACTATGGCAATGCACCCTACACCAGCATCACCCAGAAACTCCTCAAGAAACTGCAGAACATCCAGAATGCCTCCGCAAGACTTATCCTCATCATCCCCCACCACAGCCACATCATCAGCCACCTAAGAGACCCCCACCGGCTCCCAGTCAACAAAAGAATCACCTTCAAGCTCACGCCTACAAAGCCCTACATGACGCGGGACCTGTGTATCTCAACCACCGTCTTGCATTCCACATACCCATCAAAGACCTCTGATCCACCCAAATGGCCCTGGCTACCATCCCACGTATCCTCATAACCACAGCCGGAGGAAGATCCTACTCCTACCTCACAGCAAAGACCTGGATCACTCTGCCTCTCCACATCAGGCAATCACTGTCACTGCCTCAATTCAGGAAAGACTTCAAGACCTGGCTCTTCAACTGGACCACAGAGCCTTTGACGGACCAGCTGCTCCCCCCCCCACCCCCAGCGCCTTGAGACCCTTCATCCAGGGATTTTAGCACCAAGAAGATCTTTGATGAAAGGACCAGACATGAGAGATGTCGATGGTAAGAAGAGTCAAGTCCTACCAACAGGACAGACCTGTGACAGGTCCACAGCAAAGAAAAGACTGAATCCTAAGATCCAAACGTAGCCAGTGAGATGTCCCTGTGGGGCAAAAATGAGACAAGTGACATGACGTAACCTCACTGAGAGAAACTTGGTCGGAAGGAGAGAAGAGCGTGGCACGATGCCATATCTCAAAGGAGTTGAAGAATAGAGAGTGACACGATGCCACAGCATGAACAACAATCACCACAGGTGCGCAGGAGAAAAGGGAGAAGAGAGATCAGACCGAGGACTCTTGCCACTACCGTAGAGGGCATCCATCAACACAAGCCAGCCCCATGTTCAGGACATCACTGGAGACAGCGCTGCAGGAGGACCAACTGCTAGCTGCCAGCAAGCGCTAACCGCATCCAGGCCCCCTGCTTCACAGTGCGACCGTCCAGTCACCTGCCACTGGCTGCTTGACATTGATGGCATCCCTGCTAGTAGCTGCGCATGCTGAAGAAGAACTGCAAGTGACTACGAAGTCCCTCCAGTCATCCTTACTCCAAGCAAGACATCTCCACCTGTTGTCTAAGTTGTTAGATGGTAAGATCGTTCTCATTACCAGGTGCATCACCAGAACCACCTAGGGAGCGTCGCACCACCAGATTGGAGCCGTATGCCTGCCAAACAACCAGAGGTTAACAAGGCATTCTTGGCGCCAAGGGAGGCTGGCCACCTAGAAACCTTCTGTGAGCCCCGTGAACCTGAGACCTGCTGAAGAGAGCATACTCGGCCATTGGACCATCCACCCTTGGGGTTGGATGAGGCTTGGCCGTGGCCCTGTTGGGAGTTCCGCAGTGACCTCTTTGCACGGCCTACAAGAGGCCCACACAGCCCACGCAGTCCGGTGGCAATCAAGGGGCAAGGGCCTCGAGGGAATTCCGGTGTTAGAGGAAATCCCAGCAAGGGAGATGCATCTGCAGCAGCTCCACGACAGGCACCGGGAAGCACTGAGGTCACAAGTGAGACTGGTCACCCAAAGACGATCTGATGAAGACCGGTGCACCTGAGTCCTGATGGCCGGAACACACAGACTCTGAGACAATCATCCTCTGTGGCTGAACAAGAGACTTGGATGTGGTCCTGTTGGCAGTTCCTCAGTCACGCCTTGGTGCAGCCTACGAGAAGCCTTTGCAGTCCACACAGTCCTGAGGCAGCCTGGCAAAAGGGCCTCAAGGAAATTCCTGTGAGAGAGGAATCCTGACACGAGAGGGAAGTATGAAACTGCTCCAGGCACTGGGAAGAACTTAGGACTTCAAGGAAGACTCCAGTTCATCAATGTCTTCCTCAGTCTTTGCAGGTTTGCCGTCCACGGAGCCTCAGAGCCTTCAAATAAATTTCCGCAGTGGACTCCACCACAGCTCTGGATGCACCCCACATTGAAATATGTAAATAGTTTCCAACACTGTGAGACCAGGCCGGGCTGAACTACATCGCCCAGATGGATTAAAACCTCAGGGATAGGTGGTCAAGAGATCCGGTACTGCCTGGCAGATGGCCTGAAGCGACTCAGTGGTACTGTGTTTTGTTTGTTCTTTCCCACAGGTTGGACTTGTTCACATCTTTTTCAATAAAGTTTGGGTGGGATATAGTATCCTGCTGGACACTTTCTAATGTTCAGGAGTGTGCTGCACCTACACGGTACACCCACCCATCACAGGTGTCACCCTGTCGGGTAACCCTGCTAATGAAAGGGGCCGGGCACACGTGCCAAGGGCCAGTTCCAGTAACCATACCACTGTGTCTGTGTGCATTATTTCAAAGTATGTGGATGTAGGGCCTACTATTGTACACCTCACATACAAAATGTTGGCCAACTGCAGCAGAAGGTAAAACCTAAAACTAGGGGACTATTCTGCTGTCTTTTGTTTTAACTCGAAGAGTTCGTGAATTTGTGCTCGTGCTGCTAGCAGTCTTAGCTTTGTATTTTATCATATCAATCAATCAGGTGCTTGTTAAGCACGGCTACTCACCAGTAAGGGTCTCAAGGCGCTGCGGGGGGGTGCAGGTTCCAATCCATCCAGGAGGGGGTCTGTCGAAGAGCCAGGTTTTGAGATTTCTCACGAAGATGGGGAGCGAAGTTGTCTGTCTGAAGTGGAGCGGAAGGTCGTTCCAGGCTCTGGCCACGAGGAAGGAGAAGGAGCGGCCTCCCGATCTGGTCTTTCTAGTGCGGGGGACCACGGTGTAGGAGAGCTGGACTGATCGTAGGGTCCTTTGGGGTGCGTGGAATTTGAGTCGGCTATTCAGGTATGCTGGTCCGGTGTCATGGAGGGCCTTGTGTGTGTGGGTGAGAATCTTGAAGGTGATTCTAGTCTCGATGGGGAGCCAGTGGAGTGCGCGCAGGTGCTGGGAGATGTGGCAGTGTCTTGGCCGTTTGAGGACCAGTCTTGCAGCGGCGTTTTGAATGTTTTGTAGCTTGTGGGTGAAGTTTTTGTTTATTCCGGCGTAGAGTGCGTTGCCGTAGTCGAGTCTGCTGGTGACGAGGGCGTGAGTGACGGTCTTTCTGTGCTCGAGGGGGATCCATTTGAAGGTCTTGCGTAGGAGGCAGAGGGTGTGGAAGCAGGAGGATGCGACGGAGTTGATCTGGCGGTCTATTTTGAGCTCGGGGTCCAGGATGATTCCTAGGTTGCGTGCGTGGTCCGTGGGGGTGGGTAGGCTTCCGAGAATGGGGGGCCACCAGGTGTCGTTCCAGGCGTCGGGGTTCGGGTCCATGATGAGTACTTCTGTTTTGTCGGTGTTGAGTTGTAGGCAGCTGCTTTTCATCCATTTGGCGACGGCTTCCATGCCTTCTTGAAAGTTGTGTTTGGCGGTGTTGGGTTCGTTGGATAGGGAGAGGATGAGTTGGGTGTCGTCTGCATATGACACAATGTTAAGTCTGTAGGTTCTGACGATGGGTGCGAGCGGAGCCATGTAGACGTTGAAGAGCGTAGGGCTGAGGGAGGACCCTTGGGGGACTCCGCAGGTGGTTGGTGTAGGGTCCGAGAGGATAGGAGGGAGTCTGACCCGCTGCGTTCTGCCGGAGAGGAAGGAGTGGATCCAGTCGAGGGCCTTGTCCCGGATCCCTGCGTTGTGGAGTCTGCGTATTAGGGTGCAGTGGGAGACTGTGTCGAACGCTGCTGAGAGGTCCAGGAGGACGAGGGCTACTGTTTCTCCTCTGTCCAGTAGGGTGCGGATGTCGTCTGTTGCGGCGAGGAGGGCGGTTTCCGTTTATACAACCCTTCTTATCCCTGACGATGGTTCAAAGAACTCTGTTTTGTACTTTTTCCTGGCACAGCGTTTGAAGAGAATGTTAATTGTAGTTTGGACAATGTGGCGGAAAGTGTGGTTTGAGGTTATTGTGGATAGGAGATGAGCTCTAAACATGGTGTGCCAAACTTTGTTGTAGTAAGCACAAAGTGTATAAAACAGTGTGAGAATCAAAGCAATGGCATATAAGGACACCTACTTCCTTATATAAGTATGGTATTTATCATAGAAATTGGACAACTATAAAATGCACACTTGTATCTTTTCTGTCTTCCCCCTCAGGAAAAAACGTCTTTGAAATAACGGATCAAGTCCCAAAGGGTCTACGTCCTGACATGGAGGAGGTGGATTCACTGGGTGATGTAGAGATGCTGCATTATGCCAAGGCCTTAATGAGACAATGCTGGCATCCGTATGCAGCAGCCAGACCTACTTTCAAAGGTAAGGGTGATTTGGAAGTAAGCAGGAATGCCAAAGAAAACGTGTAGTGGGCGGGACATCAGGTCAGCAGCATACAATGAGGCAATGAAGACACTACTTAAGTATGAACGGTAAACATTCATTATTTTTCGTTGGAAACTGATAAGTGTAATTTCAGCTTTAAGACTGATACTGATCAAAATTGTATAGCAAGGTTTAAACTATTACTGAAGGCAGGTGTAATTCGAAAATGTGGTCTCTAAAGCGAAAGTGTGAGGGGATATGTGGGTGTGTTTGTGTGCAATGGGTTGTATACAATTTTTGTTTTTTTCTGCAATCATGTTATTTATTCTGATTTAAATGCGTTGATGGCATAATCCATCTATTATGTATCCCTAGGAAATATGTCACAATTAATAGATGAATAAAGTGTGGTGTAATTTCTGTATATCTTTATCATCAACTAGCTTTATTCAGTTTTTGTACAAACCAGAAAAGCAACACAATCCACAACAAAAATATATTAAAGATGGATAAAATAGATTTGTTAAAAGCATACCAATCATCATAAGTCCTCAGTTAAAAACCAGCCACAGAAGTTCATGGATCCATGCTGTGTCGTAGTCTATAGCAGCTTTTAAAAAACAGGCTACGTTAGTCCACAGATAACATTTGTAAAAACAAAACGCCTGGCCGCACTTAAGTACACTTTACAAGTTTTAACACCGGAGTTAAATATGCCTTCCTCGGTACAGCATAAAAATTGCAGAACACTATGAAATTCAAATTGTCCTGCAGAGACACATTGTCGCAGCCGCAGACATCAAGGGTGTAAACACATTTTCTGGCCTGGGGAAATGCCAATGAATAGTGCAGTTGATCCAGCCTAAATCTAGTGAGTAAAAAGTGGTCATAGTTACTATTAACCACTGAAAGGTGGGGCTCTATTGTTTGTAATGATTTTGCAAAGAATAGCTCCGCACCCGAGGGCTCTTAAGGGCAGCTTCTTCTCTGACAGAGCTACTTAGCCTCATAAAATTGTCTCTTATCCACTTCCGATCAGTTTTGACTATGATCTTGGGGGTTATTACATGGGTCCACCCTACCTAAGCTGTGCAAGGCTTCCTTAATGTGCTTGAGCAAGGGAAAATGACAGGAGTGATCAAGAGCAAGGCAATCTTCCAGTATCTCTCTATTCAGGTTAGTTTTGGCCCTTGTCCAAATATCTACCCAAAGAAGAAGTGGACAAAGAACCATTGTATCCGTTACGTAACTGTGAGAAAGGGCCTCTTTTGACATGGTAAGCCCCCCGCTTTTCGTCTGGAAAATGATGTGGTTTCGATTGTAGTGCACAGGGTCCCTGCCAACAGGGTTCACTGTGCCAGTGCTTCTTCCCTAACATTGTTCCACAATAGGCCCTTCAGGCCTCCTGTAAGTCCCTAGTAAATGGTACTTGGGTACCTAGGGCATTGGGACTGAAGAGGGTCCACAAGGGACCCCTCACCTATGCCATGCAGACTGACACTGTAGCATGCATGACCTGGTGCAGACAAAACAACAAAGTCAACATGGCACACTGCCAGTGCACCATGCCAACTAGAACTGCCCATGGTATAGGTAAGTCATCCCTCTAGCAGGCCTTACAGTCCCAAGGCAGGGTGCACTATATCACAGGCATGGGCGTATCTGCATGAGCAGATATGCCCCTACAATATTTGAGTCTCTTCATAGATATTGTGAGTGCCAGGGAAGCCATAGAGAGTACGTGGGCTGGAAACTCGATAACTCAAGTTCCACAGGACCATGATGGCTTCTCTGAACACAGGCATTTTTAGTACCAAACTACTCCTCTCAATAAACCCACACTGCTGCCAGTGTGGGATTTATTGAAACATGTACTCAAAGGGCACCTAAGAGGTGGCCCCTGAATACCTACCAACCCTGGTGTGGTCACAGACTGGCTTTAGGCAGCATGCCACCACCAGACATGTTTTTGGACCCCTGGGTTGAGAGCCTCCGCTCTCTGGGACCAGAAGCATAGCACATCTTGGGCAGAGGTGTCACACCTCCTCCCCCAGGATGGGCACAGTGCTCCTGAGGGAAGCTTCCTAGGCCTGCCACCTTTGTAATGTGACCCCTCAGCCTCTGCTGCTAGCAGCAGAAGGCAACCCCCGGTTTAGACCTCCACTTTGGGCAGGAAAAACAGCGGGGAAAACTAAGAAGAATAGGAGGTATGCCCACCTCTGCCAACTCCACCTCTAAGGTGTAGGAGCTGAGGTGAAGCACATAATTAAGTCCCCGCCATCTTGAAGATGAGGGAAACTCCTCCAATCAGGGCTAGGACTATGCCCCCTCCAACAGAAGGGTGGCATAATTGAGGGTGTAGACCCCCCAGGTACGGTCCCCATTGCCCTACCTGTCACTCCCTTACAACACCCCTTAATCTAGTATTTAGGTGGATCCCCCAGACCCTGAAATTAGTTCTTGCCAATCTAAGAAGAAGAAGAAGGACGAAGAAGATGCTGTGCAGAGAAGACTGTCGATGCCCACAGACTTGGACCCAGCCCTACCGGTCTGTCTGCAGCCCTCAAAAATCCTGCGAAGAAATGACCCCTGGGAGGACTGCCTACCTTTGAAGAAGACCAAAACTCCCAAAGACAGCGGCTCTGTCCACAAGAGAGTAACTCGAAGTACTCTGGTGCCCTCTGGATCTGTGATCTCTGACCACTCTGCACCCAATGCCTCCGACCTGTGTCCAGGTGCCCCACTTATTTATTTATTTATTTTGAAACTTGTATAGCGCACAGCTACCCCCAACGGGGGTGTCCCGGCGCTATGGACAGTTAACAGTTGTAAGTAACACTGAGTGGCTAAGGGTTGGTAAACAGCCAGGTCTTTAAATTGCGTCGAAATAAACCTTCAGATTCTGTCATACGGAGGGACAATGGTAAGCTGTTCCAAGATTGAGCAGTAATAACTGCAAAAGCTCTGCCTCCCATTCAAGATCGACGAAACCGGGGAGTCCGCAAGAGGCGCAGATGATTCGATCTGAGTGATCGGATGGACTGAGCATGCTTAAGTCTAGCTCTGAGATAGGCAGGACCCTGACCCTGAATTGATCTATAAGCCAGGACCAGAGATTTAAACTGAATGCGTCTAGTCACGGGCAGCCAGTGTAACTTTTTTAAGTGTGGTGAGATTGGGTGACGATATGGAATGTTACAGATCATTCTTGCCGCTGCATTCTGCACAATCTGCTGGCGTTTGACCAAGTAGGCTGGCGCTCCAACATACAGGCTGTTCGAATAATCCAGGTGTGATGTTATAAGGGCATGAATAATGGTCCGGCGTGCATCCAAAGAAAGAAAAGGGAGAATTTTGCATATCGTGTGTAGTTTATCAAAACACGCAGATGAGACCATATTTATTTGAGCCTTGCAGGACAATTCATTGTCAAATCGGAATCCCAGATTCCTGGCTGATTCCACCGGGACTGGGGGGGGGGGGGGATTCAGCAAAGGTGGCCACCAAAGTAGGGGCAGAGGGGGATTTTTTTGATTAAAAGACAACACTTCGGTTTTATCCAAATTGAGCCTGAGTCTGTTGAGTGACATCCAGGTGGAGATGCTGCTAAGGCAGTCTGAAGTTAATAAAGGTGGCGTCAGAGTGATCTCTAAATGAGAACACCAGTTGTGTGTCGTCAGCGTAAGAGATCACTCTGACCCCACAGGATTCTGCCACTGTGGCCAGCGGAGACAGGTAGGCATTAAAAAACAGTGGACTCAGGGCGGAGCCCTGAGGGACTCCACAACTGAGTGGTTTCTTCTCCGAAACAAAAGGCTGAAGGGAGACCTGTTGGGTGCGACCGCTTAGAAAAGATCTGATCCAGGCCAAAGGGGTGCCCTGAATCCCAAGACTATACAGTCTCTCAATCAATATGGTATGAGAGTCCGTATTGAATGCCGCGGACAGGTCGAGGAGCACTAACATTGCTGCGTCGCCTGCGTCCACGCATTCGAGGATAGTCTCTGAAACCTCCAGTAGTGCAGTCTCGGTACTATAACCGGATCTGAAACCGGACTGCGAATCGTGGAGAAGTTGTCCGGAGTCAAGGTAGTTAGAGAGTTGTTCTTGAACTACTTTCTCCAGAATTTTCGCTGGTTTAGGTAAAAGGGAAATGGGCCGGTAATTACTAAAAACAGACGGGTCGGCTTCGGGTTTTTTAAAAATAGGAATCAACATGGCCTGTTTCCAGGTCGAAGGGAAGAGACCAGTTTGTAAGGAGATGTTCCAGATCAAGTTCAGAGGAGAAATAATAAGAGGGGCCAGCGAGCTAAATAGTTGTGCTGGACATGGGTCCATGGGGGAGCCTGATTTGCAGGCCAACAATTTTTGAGATGAGGTTTCAATAGAGATGGGTTTAAAAGACGTAAGTGCTTCCTCCTTAGTTACCCTAGAGTCAAAAACCGGGGGATCCGGGGAAGGGCTGAACGTGGAGAAAATGTCTAGGATTTTGTCATGAAAAATGTCTGATAGACCATCACAGAGTACTTGGCTAGGGGGAGTCGAGCTGGATAAAGCAGGTGGTTTGGAAAACTCTTTCACTATTTTAAACAGAGTTTTTGAGGAGTTATCGGCGGAGTTGACTTTCTGAATAAAGTACTCTCTCATTACAGTGCGTTTAAGTTTGTGGAAATTCTTAATGGCAGCTCTATAAGTTGATTTTGCCTCTGGCTCATAGGAGTGTCTCCAGCTCCGCTCAAGTTTTTTGCAGTGGCTCTTCTCCGCACGCAAGGCGGGGGAGAACCAGGGAGCTGAAGGTTTTTGTCTAGAAGAGACCATCGGTTGCAAAGGGGCAACAGTGTTTATGGCTGATCCACTGATCCAGAAAAGGTTCCTCGGTGATCCTGAGTCCAAGTCCAGCATTGGCAGACCCCTCCTGGACTCCACAAAGATGCCTACAGTGTGATTCCAAAGGCTGCCCCCGACCGCACCCAGCTCCGGTAAGAGAAACCCAACATCAAAGGACACCCCTGCACCTGATGACCCTGAGACTTGAGGAGCTCAACTGATGGTGTCCCTATGTCCTACAGCATTCCAACTTACTTCTGCTGTTGCTGGTTTCCTTCGTGCAGCCTCCAGTTCGTCGCCTGCAGCCTGTTTTCCAAACTGAGTTTCTCCATTGAATTGTATTGGGCGTCTGACATCATGCTTGCACCCTGCACCCGCCTGCCCCTGTGCCTCTGGTGGTGTATGTTTGGTGCTATCTCGTGGCCCCCCTGTGCTTGCTTTAACCTCCAAAGCTTGACACTGCAATTGATTTACTTACCTGCAAGCAGTGTGTCTTGAAGCACCCCCAATCTCCATTGGGTAACATTGGGCCTGATCTTCAACTTTGATCTCTGCACCCGGCCGCCCCTGTGCCACTGGTGGTGCAGTGTTTGTGTTTACCTAAACCTTGCCCTGTGCTGACACTGCAACCCGAAGACTGGATTCGTAAGTTGGTTACTTACCTATGCAACCACATTGCTGTTTTCCTCTATAGGTTAACATTGCAATGACTGAAAATTGCACTGTGTACACTTTTGAAACTGAAAAGAATTTTGATTTAAAAATGTACTTAACTTTTTGCAAATATCTTGGTCTTAAAATAAATCTTGAGCAAAGATTATTTTTATAAAATTGGTGTGGATCTCCTTTTTGAATCATGTGTCATTAATTGCTCATTGTGTGCCCAATAAATGTCTTACACTCCTCTGCGTTAGGCCTAAGGCTGCTCGCCCACACTACCACAAATAGAGCACTTTGGGTTTGCAGTGAGCCCTGTACACTTTTGGGGGATTCTGTGCACGGTATAACCACCTAGTGGTATACCATATACAGAGCCAGCTTCCTACATTAACTTACTCCCAATTCCTCGTGTGCTGAAAAAGCTGACACACTTTGAGGGACACATAAAATTTGTCTTAAAAAATAATTTTCGACTATCTGCAGCTGAGACAGTTTAGTGTACCCCCAGATCTCACTCCTTTAAGCTACTTTTGAAACACATTTGGCAGGGTAAACCTGCATAAATGCCCCAATAGGCCTTCTGCTCAACCTGGATGCAAAATTGAAAAATGCTGCATTTGGCCTTATAAAGTTGTCTTTTTTTCCCCATTCACCAGTGTGCTCCAGCTTAAGGATGAATCATACAATGTACCCAAATATAAAAATGCCCGGTTACGGGTAATGTATGGGTGCCCAGGTGGAAAGATTTTGTTTTGGTTGACCGAGCCTACAAACATCACATTAACATAAACAGAATAAATCCAGGTCACCCATGATTGCTGCAGAAGTGTCCAACAGGGCCTGCAAGCTCCTTGCCGTTTTGGTCATTAAACTGCATCATCTGCATAGAGTAATACAAGGAGTGGAGGAGACCCAACCTGAGGACAAGCTGCATGAGTATCTATCAGAGCCTGCTCCAGCTTGTTTATATACATTGTGAACAAAAAGGGGCCATGATGCATCCCTGTCTCACCCCTATGCCTATGTTAAAACAGCTGGTACATTTCAGATCTTTGGAGTAACACACTGATGCCATGGTGTTAACATGGAGGTCCCTTAAAAAATATACTATATCCCGATCCACCACCATGGATAACATAAAATGCTACAGTTTGTTTCTGTTAACCTGATCAAAGCCTGAGGTTAAATCCATGAACCTAAATGGATGGAATCTGCATGGGCTACATTGTTTGGTTAGGACCAAATACAGATTTAAACATTGGTCCACTGTGGATCAACCCACCCGAAAATAATACTGCACTCGTGACAAAATATTATGTTCCTCGGCCCATATCACTAAACTGTCCAAGAGGGCCTGCATTATACCTTAACCACTATATCAATCGGGGAGATGGGCCTGTTAACATTGAGAATTGTCCCTGTCACCCTTTTTAAATACAGGAACAATGATGGAAATGACCCATGACTGTGGATGACCCTCCAAAACTGCCACATTCAGGGTTTGAGTCAGCACTGGAGCCCAGACCTCTATATCATTACTGTATAGGTCTGGTGGTATACCGTCTGGTCCTGGGGCCTAGTTCTCGGAAAGTCCTTGAATAACATTCCGGACTTTGTCTAGTGTTAATGACAGCTTCCTCCAGATTTCCTCCACTGCCATCGTAGTTAGGGGAAACACTGCTATAAGTACCCCCAAAATGAGAGACCCAACTATCTTCAGTGATGTGTGAACCAAGTGACGCTGAGTCATATGAGGCAAACAGGGTTTTTTTAATGAAGCTACTGCTTGCTTCTAGTAACTTGTCCAGCACTATATCTCTTAATGGGTTCTTGCATCTCCCAGTTTCTGTCTTTTACTTCTTACGGCAAATCTTAATGAGGGCAGAATTCCTTGGTTTAGTATTCAAGGCACATTTTAATTACCTTAAGGCATGGAAACACTCCCTGTCAAACCATTTAGGATCGGTAATGTGCAGGAACGTCCAGGAGGGTGGGCACAGTAAGGGAAGTAGAATTAAAAGGACCCAAGATCTTTCTAGGGTTAGAATTACTAGTCAGACAAGTTGTGAGCTCAGTTGCACATCTGGAATAAAGGGACTGATTAAAACTTTCAGGGACTACTTGTGCCCACCTAAGCCTTCTGCCCTGGCTTGTTACCTTACAAGTTCCACTAACCACTAAAGGGCTCTTTTGCACAGCCTCTGTCCAACATAAGGATAGACACATACGGCTATGGTCGCTCATGGGGCTCTGCTGAATTGAAATATCTGAGATGTTAAGAAAAATGGGCGCTGAAACGAAAATAAAATCATTAATTGTATTGCTCCTCCTTCCTTTGAAGGTGGGGTGTAAAACCTGACCCTTAGAGGCAATGAGTTTATCAAGGGAGAAAACAAGGTTAAATTCATTCAAGATCCCATTTATCATTGTGCCTTGATGAGAATGTTCCATGTGCAAACCAAACGGGGACATACAACATTATGCACTATTAGCTGCTGCTAAAGGATTTACACAAAGATGGATATTAAAAACCCCTCCCAGGATAAGATTGTCCCCAAACTCTTTTGTACCTTCCAGCACACGGAAGGAGCCCAAAATGTGAATGTTGCATACATCATCCTGAGTGAGTTTGGCATTATAAAAGTTCAGCAACACAGATTTCGTTGACCCTACAAGGGAGTATAATAAGGCCTGAAGGGTTGAAGCCCCCATAGTGAGGACCTCAAACCTTCCTTTGACTGCCATGGAAACAAAAGTGATCAAGCCTCTTTTAGGTCGGCTGGCCCGAGACTCAGTGGCAGGAGCAAAAAAAAAGACTGATCCCTTCCAAGAAAAAACAGTTGGTGGTAGCCCAGGTTTCAGTCAGTCAATCAGTCAATACTTTATTTCAATCACAAAGATCAACAAAGTAAAAATATTAAAAACAATATGCATAATACAGTAAGAGGTAAAAAAAAAGAAACAGACCAGCTGTTATCATAAAAGAAGATGCAGGTTTCCTGTAGGCAAATTACATCAAATCTTCTGATTGATTTAATCCAGTTCTCCTCCTTAAAATTGTCCGAAAGACCTGCAATATTCCAGTTTATTAGTTTAAGTGTTCTAAGGCAGGGTTTGGCTGAGTCAGCGACTGGGAATACAAGTGGAGCCTGGATGGTATTAGTCAAGACAACATGCTATGCCACTCAATCACAAGCATCAAGAGAGCCTACAGGGCATATCTATTGGAAGTGACCATCTGGTAAAGGGCTAAGAACTCTACATGCCAAACCTGGACCTGGTGCTTTGATGTATGCCAGAGAACAACACCCAGTGCCTCAGGCCTGTAAGTGAAAACCAGGGGAAGATCTAGTATTTCTGTAGAAACGCTATTGTTGTGTGCCCACTCAATAGATGCTAGGATTCTTCCTGCAACTAAAGGCCTGTTAAAGTTTATAATCGCACAGTCCTCTTCAAACTTTTTCATGTCATTGCCAATCCAGTTCACCCTTCTCACTGAGTTAATCAATCCACCTACAGGTGCACCCAAAGAAGAGGGCATCCCCACCTAATGGATTACCTTGTTCTTCATCTGGGCATAGTTTTCAGAGGTGTGAGGTTTGAGCGGGGTCCCATTTCCAAGCACCACAACTTATGGAGTAGCTTCTGGGGGTAGGTTGATGACCACGTCGTTGTTATTGGAAGGCAGGAGCTCACATCTTAAGTTACCAGGGTCCTCTACCACCGGACCTCTAGTAGAACACTGGAGAATATTACTACCTTGCATAACTCTGCCTGACCCAACCGAAGCAGAAGCAGTGTTGGCCCCCGTTGGATGATGGGCGAGCAGATTATCCTGCAGTCAGGGACTGATAAAGAAGGGTGTTGCAGCGTGCGAACAACAGCATTTGGGAAGTCTCTCCTCACTCCCTGAACCCCACCCAATCAGGAGAAGGCACAGCAGAGGGGGTAGAGCATTTGCAAATGCGGTTTAGAGCATTTGCAAATTCGTCTTCCCCCAAGCCCGAACCACACTCATGGACTCAGTCATTCTCAGGAGAAGAATAAAGGTTTTAGTACCTAAGGATTCTGCACAATGTGGGAACTTTTTATCCTTACAAGCTTGTTCAAACCTTCAGACAATACACAGGGTATATCTGCTCAGCTGAGGCGGATCTCCCTTCCCACTTCAGACGTCTCTGAAACGTATGTGTAGGGTTTTCTGAGAAAGCACGACTGAACTACTCAGATTTCAACTGTTAATATAAGAACCAAACGAACGTGGGCGGCGCCATGTCGTGTAGTTCCTAGGAACCCCCAGGATCTGCGCGTTTTGGATGACCTAAACTGCGGGCTTGGTGTACAAACCGCTTCCAGACACCCCCACAGGATATGTCGGCCATTAGACCAGCTAGCTCTGCAGTGTCACTACCACCCCCCTGTATCCTACAGTGGTGTAGATAGTTTCTGGCAACCACTGAACAGGACAACCCTGATTCCTCAGGGATCATGGAAAAACAGTACAGTACTTTTTGCTCAGTCACTCGTGCTTACTTCTTCTCAGAAAATACACATGATGGTGGGTAGGACGTTCCAATAAACATTTATTGGTCCAGCGTCAGTCTTGTGTAAAACATATTTGCTGCGACAATCAGGAGACAGACATTATAAACAATGGGGTATTCCCAAATGGTCCCTGGACCTGGGTATCGGTTATTATAAAGAAACAGTGGTCCTGGACCAATTATTCAAGGAAGAGTTAGATTAACAGAATTATCACCTTATTTGAGCTTACATTAATCAGCTCCCAAACGTCTGTAAATCGTGAAAATAAATGTGCAGAAAAACCACTAAGTATTATTACAATATATTTATTTAGTCATTTAAAGGAATAATCATTAGAGGGTCAAGAAGGTAGAAGAATGTTCTAGGGAACGTGTAGGAAAGAGTGCTCAAGTGTATATATAGGAGTTAAGAGAGCTCAAAGTGTGTAGAAAAGTAAAGGGCATATATTTACAAGACTGTACAAAACTGATATCCAATAAACAGTTAAATGCAACCTGGCCACATGCAAATTATTCATTTGAATTTGTAAGGAAAGTTTCCTTAAGGCTGTAAACAGGGGTAGTGGGGAAGGCAAAATTGGTCCAGGTGTGGTAGGGGGTAGCGTCGACGTTTCGATCCGGCTTATCGGCAAACGAGGGACTTTAATACCTCAGCTATGCGGATCTTCCTCAGGACAAGGGGACAGGTGAAGTGACCCTACAGAATAAAAACAAGGAACTTAGAACCGGGACCTAATAGGTTACCCAGGCGTGGTGTCTGCACATCAATTGGCGGGAGTAATGTATTAAACCCACCTCATTAATTTTGCAATGCTCAATTGGAGTCCAAAACCAACAGTTGTTGTCAAGGGTCCATAAGGATTGTACACTAAAAGTACACAAGGACTAGCTATAGCAACTCACCCGTAAAGTGGCAAGGGCCAACTAAGGACAAATCCCGTTATTCAGTAGTTATAAACCATGGCGGTGGTGCCCAAACCATCCATGGAACATAATATTCAGGCCCGTATGTGTGGCAAGAGTTTGCTGAATGAATCAGGCAATTCGGGGCACAGCGTAATTTTGCAACTAGAAAAAGGGGAGGGAATTCTAGTTAAAAGGCTATCTAAGGAGCGCAAGGCGTTCCTAGCTGATGGTCGGTTGTGAAAGAGAATTACCTGGAGACGATCTGATCGACGTCCTTACTCCATTGTGGTAGCAGCCAACAGAGCAGAAAACCACGGGAGCATTTATACTGAGGAAAAGGGGGCGGTGGCCTTGAAAAGGGGCGGTGTCAACCACATGCTAGTAGAAAGGGTCGAAGGACTCAATAGGATCACAGTTTCTACAGCATTGCAGAAGGCCTCAAAGTGCTATGTCACAGTACTAATATTTGTAGATACATACAAGTGTTCAATGTATATTAAAACTGCCAATGTACAATTAAGCAAAAAGCCCGCTCCTCTTTATGTGGACTTTATACTACAAATATTAGAACTGTGACATAGCACTTTGAGGCCTTCTGCAATGCTGTAGAAACTGTGAGCCTATTGAGTCTTTCGACCCTTTCTACTAGCATGTGGTTGACACCGCCCCTTTTCAAGGCCACCGCCCCCTTTTCCTCAGTATAAATGCTCCCGTGGTTTTCTGCTCTGTTGGCTGCTACCACGATGGAGTAAGGACGTCGATCAGATCGTCTCCAGGTAATTCTCTTTCACAACCGACCATCACCTAGGAACGCCTTGCGCTCCTTAGATAGCCTTTTAACTAGAATTCCCTCCCCTTTTTCTAGTTGCAAAATTACGCTGTGCCCCGAATTGCCTGATTCATTCAGCAAACTCTTGCCACACATACGGGCCTGAATATTATGTTCCATGGATGGTTTGGGCACCACCGCCATGATTTATATCTACTGAATAACAGGATTTGTCCTTAGTTGGCCCTTGCCACTTTACGGGTGAGTTGCTATAGATAGTCCTTGTGTACTTTTAGTGTACAATCCTTATGGACCCTTGACAACAACTGTTGTTATTATTGAATTGCAGGCATTGGTGTAACCAGGTTTCGGACTCCAATTGAGCATTGCAAAATTAATGAGGTGGGTTTAATACATTACTCCCGCCAATTGATGTGCAGACACCACGCCTGGGTAACCTATTAGGTCCCGGTTCTAAGTTCCTTGTTTTTATTCTGTAGGGTCACTTCACCTGTCCCCTTGTCCTGAGGAAGATCCGCATAGCTGAGGTATTAAAGTCCCTCGTTTGCCGATAAGCCGGATCGAAACGTCGACGCTACCCCCTACCACACCTGGACCAATTTTCCTTCCCCATTACCCCTGTTTACAGCCTTAAGGAAACTTTCCTTACAAATTCAAATGAATAATTTGCATGTGGCCAGGTTGCATTTAACTGTTTATTGGATATCAGTTTTGTTCAGTCTTGTAAATATATGCCCTTTACTTACTTTGAGCTCTCTTGACTCCTATATATACACTTGAGCACTATTTCCTACACTTTCCCTAGAACATTCCTCTACCTTCTTGACCCTCTAATGATTATTCCTTTAAATGACTAAATAAATATATTGTAATAATACTTAGTGATTTTTCTGCACATTTATTTTCACGATTTACAGACGTTTGGGAGCTGATTAATGTAAGCTCAAATAAGTTGATAATTCTGTTAATCTAACTCTTCCTTGAATAATTGGTCCAGGACCACTGTTTCTTTATAATAATCCGGAGACAGAAGCATACGAAAGAAATCGCAAGTACTGATATGGTAAATAGCAGATACATTTCTACCATAGTGCTAAGAAGATGAACATATACAGTTCAGATAAAAACAGTAGCCTTTGCATACTCCTAAAAATGCGCGCCCTAAGTATTCTGCCTAAAATGTACACAGCCTAGATATGTAGGTGTAGCATGTATATGTGTATAGATACATATGTATGTATATATAGCCAAGAATCCCCTAGGGAAGTTCCAACCCCCTCACCTGATGGTAGGGAATGAAGGACCCTGTCTCTGCTTCGAGGATGACACCCCGCAAGGGATGTCAGATCGCTGCGTGTTGAAGATTCAGCATGCAGGACCCCGTATCAGCTTGGAAGGAATTCCCCTCTGATTTGTAGGGGGGAATGAGGGTCGTATATGCATGAGTGGTCACTCCAGGGTTTCTTCTAGAATCGTTGTTTTGAAAACAAGGATAAATGTTTTTCCAAACAAATGCGATCATGCACTGCGGGCTGTTGGCCAAGGATGAAAAAAAGTGGTGACCCTTGTACAGAATAATTATGCAGTGCCTGAGGACATGTTTATGTACGTCAGGTACAGGGATTATGATAGAATTCTAAGAGCCTGGTGTCGAAGAGGCAGGAGCAAGCTACTAGGTAAAAGGTCACCTGCTTAGAACTGTTATGGTCGTGTGGATGGGACAATGTATGTAAAAAGGGGTCATACATGATAGGACTATCCTAAAGGACATGACACCCACTCCTCATCAAAAGGTCAATAGGGTCAGCTAGATAATGATAAAGCTAAGACCATTTAAAAAGCATAAAAATCATTGGTAATTAAAAATACTAAAAGCACTTTAAAAGCCTGATTTAATGTTCCTAAAAGAAAAGCCATTTCCCTAAAAGCGCTCAAAAGGTCCTCTAAACTCATATATGTGGTTATTATTACACTGAGCACCTTGAAAGCCACTGTGCTCAGAGCAGAAAAGGGAAAATAAAACAAAGTTAGTTTTGACCTTCAATCTGGTAAATGTTTAGAAAATGCCGAATAGTTCCCAGCACAGGAAAGGCCAGATTGTTTATGAATCCTGTGCTGAAGTCTCAACATCGCTGAACATATCCGCAGGTAGCAATCCCTCCAGCACTTCCAATATAATGTCGAGTGAGCAAAGATGGTCATCTCTGGTTCCCACAGCAGCCGCCGGGGAAGAATGAGATGCCTGATTGCCTGGAACCGATGACTGTACCTCTGGAGCAGAGCCAATTTCCCTTCTAACAGGAGCGGAAGTATCCCTTGGAGGCTCTAGAAATGCCATTATCAACATTGGAATACGCTTGGGACAACTGTGCACATGGGCCTGCAAAGGCTCCAGGAACACGTCTATGTCCGGTGGCGCAACCGATGGAAGTGTCAGACACAGGTAGACCACGCATCTGAATCTGCAGAAGAGGCAGCGGGACACAGGCAGGACACACTCTAGCCAGACTGGTCTAAAAGACAGGAACCAATGCTCACTCAGCTCTCGAAGCCAAGGCGTAGTCAGGTAGAACACCATACGCTCAAGACAACGTTGTTCCAGCAGTGTTCTCTCAATGTCTTGAGGGATTGAGACGTCCATTGCGAATCAATAGGATTAAAATCAGGATGCCTGCCAGGACCAGAGGAAGCCCTACATAAACTCTTCCAAGTACTGAGTGTATGAAAGCTGGAATTACTCCAAAGATGGTCTGAAAGGTGGTTAACAGACCTGAGCCAATGCACTTACATCAGTGTATGATCCGCCTTGTATCAGACATGTTAAAGATACGATGAACCATTTCTCCGAAATGGAGCGGGAAGTTCGTCCGGACCAGAGTCTGTATCTCTGCCGAATACCTTGCAACCTGGAGATCAAAAGTCTCTCGGGCTGAAGTTAACGCCACATTCTGTTGAAACAACATGGCTTTCAGTCTGCTCAGCGAATCAAACCGTATATTGGAAACATTCAATGAAGGTCACAGTGGTGCCTCCCTAACTATGCAAGCCGGGGGAAACTATACTTGCTTACAACAAACAACCCTGGATTTTACTGTGAGAAGATATGCGATGCCTGGTGCCATCCCGCAACAGCCTTGATCGTTCAGCATTAAATAACTCCCATTCGAGAGCAACTGGAAAACTGGATGAATCATGGCAGCTCGGGAGCCTTCCAAATAGCAAGATAAGTGCGCTATCGAAGCATTACATGCTCCGTGAAGTGAGACCTCCTTACACACTAAAGACCCACTTAAAGCCTTCTCACACTCTGTACCGCTTGAGAAAACTTCAGTGTCCTTATTTCTACACCTATATCTGGACGGTAACTCCTAGGTTTCCTGTATGTACCCTTCCTCCAATGTTTCATACCTGCCTACCTGGAGGTATTTAAGGCAGTATTGGAACTGGAATGTCGTGATTGGCAGCATGATATAGCCATGAATTAACCATACCGTAGATGGCGACTCTGCTACTGTAAAAGGTAACTTCTCTCATTTTTCAATGAGCCGCATGGTGTACTTCGCATCCCTGCATGCCATAGTCAATTGTCTGTCAGTCACATTATAAGCCGAAAACAGACTTGTGCCGTTAATGTACCGCCATGGCACATGGCCAGAACGCACTGATTGTAGCGTCCAGCTTAAAAGCACAATGGAGCGCAATTGAGATTGCCCATGTTGTAGAATAGACAAATCTTGTTCCATTATGTCAATTGCTGAGGATACAATGTTGCCTAGTGAATAGATACATGAAGAAAGTGTGGTCATTCCATTGTCTACGACAGCCAATGCCTTTTCTAGGTTAATTCTATCAATCTCAAGTATTCTCTCAGCAGCTTCCTCTAGGGAGACTTTCCACAGTTCATTGTAGATGGCATATAAGAAGCGTTTTTTACGCGGTTTCTTGGGACTAAGCAAGAAATCCTTAAGATCCATGTTGTCTGACAGAAGGGACAAGTGTTTTTTCACCTGTAATAGTGTTGAGGTTTTTAGCCACTCTAGGCACAACTTCCCAACACTATAAGAAGTCACTACCCCTGGGTCGTCTGTGTGTACATAGCGTGGGTCAGGCCTTTGGATACTAAACCCTCCAGTGGGTACCTGAAATCTTGACTGACACCTATTTGTGTTGATAGGCCAAACCAACCATCCCTTCCAATTGGGAGCTGAGGAAATGTATGCGCCATTCTGCATCATTGTACCCAGTGCCTTTTCACTCATCAGTGTATCATTTAATATGCCCTCAATAGGTGTGGGCAAGGGGATACGTGTTGTTTTCAGGTCTCTTATTTTTTCAAGCCCGTAGCAGGTACTCTGTTGCACTGTCCTGTTCAGGAATATTATCTGTAATGGTATGAGGCAAGCTCTAAATAATGCCTCTCTGTTCCCTGAACCTGCCAATCTTTTGTCCCCCAGATGGATTTAGTGTCTATCATGCCCCTCCAATAGTCGAAATCTTGCATAGACATTTGGGAGATAAAAGGTGCTGAATATATAAGCTTTGTGGTTGTCAGCATAATTTTCTTCGCAGTTGCATTCGTTTGCGCAAGCTTATAGTAGTATGACGTTGGGTCTGATGTACTGAACCCCGAAAAGTATGCAAATTTCTGTGTGAATGTGAAAGAACTACCTTTCGGTGGTGTCGGGCAATGTTCCCATTGATGGTAAGTGTTAACAGTGCGTGGGACACTAGCTTTGTGCAAAAAGTGATGACCATAATGCTCGTAACAATACATGGTATCAAAATCAGGTGTATCTTCATACAATTGCCTGTAAGAAAATGCAGCAGATTGTTCTAAATCTGAGAGCATAGTTTTTACAGTTTCAATGTCCCAATCATCAAAGAGTGTACTCAGGGTAATAAAATCATTCAATGAAATGTAAATACATGTGGAATCTTTTAAATATTCAGTAGGACCAAATACATCATATGAAACCCTATCCCAAACTATACCATCTGGTACTGGAACTGCTGTAGTGTTCACAAGGGACAGGTCTCTCTGTTCACAGTGTGATGACGTATGTGGTTTCAGGACCAAGTTCACAGACGGTACTGCAGAGCATTGTGGGAGGTAATGTCCATTCAAAAGCAGGAAAAAGACAGTTACGACACTAATCCAGATTAACAGGAACAGGATCCCTAATGCAAACCAAAGATGCAACCAAGGGGACACAAGGTAAGTCTTTTTAGCCAGAGATAGAATTGTCGAAGTTTCTCTTTTTTGGAAATGGGTGGCGTTTGCTCAGGTTCACTCGGATCTGAAGAAAAGTCATTGAAGTTGATGAAGTAGCCAGACGCAGTTCAATCTATCTTTGGTAGCTCTGCAGGGTTTGTGGAACTGGCAGGTGCTTCTTGTGAAGGCAAGTTGATGTAAATATCATTATTGGGCCGTATTGCAATTTGGCATGTTGTTCAGTGCTCTCTGGACCCCATATAGGTGATTGACCCAACTACGGCCTGCACCTAATACCCTTACTGTTAAGGATTGCTTTCGGTCCCGGTTTTTTCTCTCCACCATTGAATTTTCCTCGGGATGGTAGGGGGGAGGAGCCACGCCCATACTTTCCATGGCTTCCTTGTAAGCCTGAGAGCTAAACACAGGGCCACGGTCGGAATGTTATGTGCCAATTGCGTATGTCCGGATGAGACTCGCAAATCCTTTATAACAGTTCGAGCGTCAGCCAAGTGCTGAGGCCAAACCCATAGAAATCTAGAGCATGAATCCACTGCCACCAAGATGTTACTTGTAGGCCCCTTCTGAATTTAAGGGACCGTAGTGGTCCAAATAGACACATGCGAGAGGTCTGTCTGAAATGAGTAATGGTGCTTGCGGTGGCTGTGCAACAGTGGAACCTTTCATCTGCTGCAGATGTCGCACTTTCGGACATAACCCTTGGTTTGTGAAGACAAATCTGACCACCAGAATTGCCGCTTCAGTAATGAAATTGTAGCAGTGACTCCTGTGTGTGCTGAGCCCAGACCCTCGTGTGCAGCTAGAATTAAACCTAATCTGCGATCTATGTTTGGTATAACTCTATCCCCCAGTCCTGGAATTTTAGCATACGGTGTGATTTGTGCATCTAATTTATAAAAATATTTGAGTGGAAAGCCTTTCGATACGGCAGAGCCATTCTTTGAGGCTTGACAGCTATCAGTATGTCTCCGTCTATCCTCGTGCTAGACCGAGTGATTGCAGCAATGGCAGCAGTTCGCACTGTCGCCTTGGTGGCTTCATCAGCCAGTGAATTCCCTTCAATATGTACGCCAGCATGCTGATGACTCAATGTGTGAATAACTTGAGCCCGTGGCAGGCATTCCTTCAGCTTTGCCACTTGTTCCCATAACAATTTATGCTTAATTGTGCAAACCTTGGTATTTCTAAACCCATTCTAGCCCCAGTAATGAAGATATTCGTTATAAGACTGCACACAGTAAAACGAATTGCACACTATCAGTGTGGGGAATTCCCGATCCTTATATTGTAGTGCTAGTATATGGGCTTTCAGGTCTGCCAGCTGTGCTGTACAATCTCCTAGAGATTTTCAGAGGATTCCAGTTCGGCAGACCCACCTCTTGATCATAAATTATTTTCTGAATTGCTATTTTTAGAGTTTTTATTTTCCCATTTTTTTAGAAGAAGAGGGTGCTTGCTTTGAGTTGCCCTTGTCAGGACTACCCGCCATTTGTGGCTTCCCTGGTTTTGTTCCCAAACTATCTCTACCTAATGCGGCATAGATTTCTTCGTTAATTTTTGGTAATTCCTGCTCCTTATTTATAGGAGATAATTCCCTTCGGCGGTGGTGTATAGCCACTGCTGCTGCCTCCCCTTTTATGTTGCTCAGCATGATTGCAGAGACTCGAGCAAAGTTACCCATCAGTTTCATTCCCAAATCCAGGGCAGGACCTGCCCCGTACGCATTCTGTAACTGTTTCAATACCTCTGGAACGACTGCTATGGAAGGGGTACCGTGTATTCTGATGTATACGGCAGCAAAGATTGTTCCCCAAGTGGCACAATCCTCAATCGAGGGAACCATTCCCATTGGCAAACAAATGGTTAACATTCTATGTTTTTCCTGTGGACCCATATGGGGAAATACTGCTTCCAGCTGTGCAATTTTTTGTGCTATCCAGAATGGAATTTGCTATCATTTGGAGGGTATTGTACCCATCACTGATTTTAGTGTCTGTGGGTTAATTGTTGGTGTGGCCTGATGTGGAACAACTGGAGCATTTCTCGCACATTGGACTGTTAATGTTCGCATAACGAACTGGACAATGAGTCTGTTTAGCCGGACTATGTATTTGTATATTGCACAGACTTCATCCACTGGTAGTGTGTCTATCTCTGGATGTGGAGTGTATGTCGCTAAGACCGGCCAGGTCACTCCTTCTATGCTGAGTGGACCGAGTCTTACGACAGATGTGTGTGGGAGGGGCCTTTAAACCAGTTTTTGTGTTGCTGGTCACTTAACAGGACTTCAATGTCTTCATATGGAATGTATTCTTCCGGTGGTTCAACTACAGTGTATGTGTAGAACAATTTAGTCTATGGATCTTCAGGCGGGAGCTGAACCCAAGAATAGAATACCTCTAATCCGAACACCTTGTGTGCCTCAATCACGAAGGTAACACAACCACCTGTTGCTGGTGCGCCGTGTTCTAACACTTTCATAGTTACTGCATGTCTGCAGTTCTCTGTAATGTTTAGAGCATTTGCAAATACGTCTTCCCCCAAGCCCGAACCACTACTCATGGACTCAGTAATTCTCAGGAGAAGAATAAAGATTTTAGTAACTAAGGATTCTGCACAATGTGGGAACTTTTTATCCTTACAAGCTTGTTCAAACCTTCAGCCAATACACAGGGTATATCTGCTCAGCTGAGGCGGATCTCCCTTCCCACTTCAGACGTCTCTGAAAAGTATGAGTAGGGTTTTCTGAGAAAGCACGACTGAACTACTCAGATTTCAACTGTTAATATAAGAACCAAACGAACGTGGACGGCACCATGTCGTGTAGTTCCTAGGAACCCTCAGGATCTGCGCGTTTTGGATTACCTAAACTGCGGGCTTGGTGTACAAACCGCTTCCAGACACCCCCACAGGATATGTCAGCCGTTAGACCAGCTAGCTCTGCAGTGTCACTACCACCCCCCTGTATCCTACAGTGGTGTAGATAGTTTCTGGCAACCACTGAACATGACAACCCTGATTCCTCAGGAATCACGGAAAAACAGTACAGTACTTTTTGCTCAGTCACTCGTGCTTACTTATTCTCAGAAAATACACATGATGGCGGGTAGGACGTTTCAATAAACATTTATTGGTCCAGCATCAGTCTTGTGTAAAACATATTTGCTGCGACAATCAGGAGACAGAAGCATACGAAAGAAATCGCAAGTACTGATATGGTAAATAGCAGATACATTTCTACCATAGTGCTAAGAAGATGAATATATACAGTTCAGATAAAAACAGTAGCCTTTGCATACTCCTAAAAATGCGCGCCCTAAGTAATCTGCCTAAAATGTACCTAGCCTAGATATGTAGGTGTAGCATGTATATGTGTATAGATACATATGTATGTATATATAGCCAAGAATCCCCTAGGGAAGTTCCAACCCCCTCACCTGAAGGTAGAGAATGAAGGACCCCGTCTCTGCTTCGAGGATGACACCCCGCAAGGGATATCAGACCGCTGCGTGTCAAAGATTTAACATGCAGGACCCCGTATCAGCTTGGAAGGAATTGTCCTCTGATTTATATGGGGGAATAATGGTCTTACTCCAGGGTGTCTTCTAGAATCAATATGTTTTGAAAACAATCATAAATGTTTTGAATATAATCTTAAATGTTTTTCCAAACAAATGCGATCATGCACAGCGGCTGTTGGCCAAGGATGAAAAAAGTGGTGACCCTTGTACAGAATAATTATGCAGTGCTTTAGGACATGTTTATGTATATCAGGTACAGGGATTATGATAGAATGCTAAGAGCCCGGTGTCGAAGAGGCAGGAGCAAGCTACTAGGTAAAAGGTCACCTGTTATGGTCTTGTGGATGGGACATTGTATATAAAAAGGGGTCATACATGATAGGACTGTCCTAAAGGACATGACAGTAATATTGTGGGCAACATGTGGTTAGTTAACTCAGATTCTATTGCCGCCAATCGGTCACACATGGATTGCAATTTGCTATCAATAGCCCCAGTAAGTTTGTCATAGAGAACATCCAATAAGATTTCCAATGTGCCTTTATTGTTAATGTCCATTCCCCTTGTCTTGGTGCTTGTTACTTGGGGACGTTTAGATTTTCTACAGGTATCCACCCTCTTCCTTTTCCCTATCACACCAGTACCTGCTGTAGAGACCACCTGAGCAGCAGATTCCGAGAGGACAGGGGCATTGCAGGTCCACGGTGGTACTGCAGCAGTAAGCATGGGAGAGTCACACTGTAGCTTACTCAATCCCTGGACCAATGGGGACACTTTCCCGAACCGAACCCAGGGGACATTGGCAATTGCTTTGTATAAGACTTCAGAGGTGGTGGAGAATGAGAGGCGGGGGAGAGCCAACGTTTAGCTAGTTGAATTTCTTTATTATGGACTTCCACAACACGTTGCAAAAAACCTTACGGGTAACTACAGGTGGCTTGCGATTTCCCATGTTCAGGAAATAACAACTCAGATGCAGTGAGAACAACAGAAGTTGGAGATAGAAAAAAAAAATTCTGCCAGTATCTGAAACAAGCATTGGCATAGCCAATAGGTCTTGCCTTTGGGACCTTATAAGTGTTTGGCCAGAGCTATTGGCTTTGCCAATGTGTTTAAGCTATGTTGTAGAGCAACTAGTTCGAGCCAAAGAAATGGAAAACTGATAGGGTATAAAAATATAAGCTGTCTTCAACTGAATTCTACTCTGAATGTTGCTTTCTGAAACAAAAATAGGACGAGTAGATAGCATAAACAATGGAAAACGAATGAGAGGCAAGCAAGAACTAAACTCTGAGCAATATCCACTGTGGCTGCAGAATATAGAAAAGTAAACACCTAGAGGAAAGCCTACTTTGGAATATTGTATAAACATCTAGAATCCACCTGGCAGCATGTGGCGGCTACTCAAGAATGACTAATGGATGCCTGGCACTGAACTACTGTAAAGGAATGAGTGCTCACAGCACTTGAAGAGATTATGCTGAGTGTGTGTATATATTCACTGAAAAAACCATAGGTTTCAGGGACGTTATAGTTAGTTGGACATTTCACTCGCACAAAACCAGAGAAATTTGTCCGTTATAGTTAGTTGAGCTAACTATAACTCGCGCCCCCGCAATGCACTGCTGATGACGTCACATATTACATCATTCATGACATGGTCAGTGACTTCACTGATGACATCACTGATGACATCTCAAATGACATCACTGATGACATCACTGATGACATCATCCAGTGACTGTGTGTTTCTGTAAAGTTTAAATATGTTTTATAAATATATATGCAAATGTGTATTGAAGTATGAGTGGGTGTTTGAGTGTCTGAATAGATGATTTAGTAGGTGCGTGACTGACTGTATAAGTGAGTGATTAAACGTGTCTGACTGAATGCATGGGTTAGTGACTAAACTGTGTAAATGTCTGTATCAGTCTGTCAGTTGGTGTGTAAGTGGCTGCATGGATTGGTGAGTAGCTACATGAGTGTCTATATTGGTTATTGATTGGTTGTCAGAGTATCTGTATGGGTGCCTGAGTGTCTGTGTGGGTGGGTGGGGGGGTTTGACTCTGCATGGATGTGTGAGTGGGTGATTCACTGGGTGTATGGGTTCAAGAGTGTATCTGTGAAGGGCTGTATGGGTGGGTGAATGTGTGTATGGGTGTGTTGGTGAGTGAATGGATGTCTCAGTGGTACATGTGTGAGTAACTCCATTTGTGAAAGGCAGTATATGTGAGTGTTGGAGTATATAAATGACTATACGTGAGAGTGAATGATTGTGAGAGTGGCTGAATGGATGAGTGTGTGCTTGTATCATTGATTGTATAAGATAGTAAGTATGTGTTATTATCTGTATGAATAAGTGAGGTGGTGTGTGTATAACTGTATAGGTGAGTAAATGGGAGTGTGATTGATTCTTTGCATGACTGACTAGTTGTGTGAGTAACTCTATGGGCGAGTGGCGGTGTGTGAATGTCTGTATAGGTGTATGAGTGCAAATGATAGTGCTGTATTGATGAGTGACTGCATGTATGAGTGACTGTATGGGTGAATGAGTGGACGTGGTTGTAGACCTAGGAATCAGTGAGTGGGTATATAGTAACTGGTTTTGGTGTGTCTATGGTTTCAAAAATGATAGTCTGTATTTTAGAGTGGGTGTATCAAAGGTTATATTAGAGTGTGAGGAGGTGCATGAGATTATCACGTGGATGATGTAATCAGTGATGTCATCAGTGATGTCATTTGAGATGTCATCAGTGATGTCACTGACCATGTCATGAATGATGTAATATGTGACGTCATCAGCAGTGCATTGCGGGGGCGCGAGTTATAGTTAGCTCAACTAACTATAACGGCCGAATTTCTCTGGTTTTGTACGAGTGAAATGTCCAACTAACTATAACGTCCCTGAAACCAGTAGGTTTTTTCAGTGAATTTCAAAGGTTTTTTAAATGCTAATTTCTAACTATAACGTACCTGAAACCTATGGTTTTTTCAGTGAATTTCGAAGGTTTTTTATATGAGAATTTTTAAGTATAATGTACCTCAATCCTATGCTTTTTTAATTGACTACATATATATATATATATATTTATTAAACAAAAGTTGAGAATAATTTATAATTAGGAAAATTATATTCATTTTTTTTTTTTTATTTTTTTATTATTATACAGAAGTCGCACACCCTTCGCGCACCCTACACGATGGCTGCGCGCGTAGCCATTTTAGAAGTCGCGCGGGGGTCGCGACTTCGGCGTAATTTGGAAAGTATGAAATATCTTTAAATCAATTATCAATAAAAGTTTTGCTTTAAGTGTTCGTCTAATTTTATTTACAAAAGTTGTTATAAATTAATTTTTTCAGTATACTCCAAACAATACTAAATTTGCCGTATGCACGACGTATGCGCATAGGGTGCGCGACCCCTCCCGCACATATTTCCAGGATCACGACGTCCTCGCGCCGGGGTCGCGACTTCGGCGTATTTTCAAAGTTTAAAAAATGACTTTTGAAAGTTTGAATATTAGCTTACAGTAACTAGTTTTGATAATATACTTATTAAAATATTATAGAAACTTTTATTTATAGTTTATATTCATATATGCAATATTTCACGGGTGCGCGAGGGGTGCGTGACATAGGCGCGCAACCTACGCGACTTCATGTCAATAGAAAAAAAAAGAATCTGATTGGTTTACATCATTTTCATTCTAGGAGAGGGAGGATCCACCCCTGTGAACTTCCCTTTTTCTATACTATTCATAGAGAGAAGACCTGTTTATTGCTTCTCTGCCTTTTATATTTTTTTGTGTGTCTTTATTGATTTTTGGGTCAACAACAATGGCTTCTAGTCTTGTATCAGTGGATCCATTGGCTCTGGGGGAAGAGGAACAGATGGTGCAGGACAACAGGAAGAAGAAAGAAAGCATTGTGTGGGCCTTCTTCACAGTTCCTGAGGGAGAAAAAAGGTCAATGCACGGAAAGTTACGTGCATTATTTGCTCCAGAATTTTGTCAAGAGGGTCAGAGAAAAAATATTCCTGTGGCACCTCCAGTATGAAAAAACACCTAGAAACCTTGCACCCAGTCCATCTTGCAAGGGAAGAACGAAGGAGGGAGTTAAATGCTGCAGCACAGGAAGACCCTAATGCACCTTCTACGTCAAGACAGCAAGTTGCAGCTGCTCCAAGACCCCACATCATGCCTGAACTCTTGGATGCAACTATATGTTGCAAGAAGTGCAATGTACAACTTTGCATTGCTGAACAATGCCTAGATGTCATTAGTGCTGCATTGAAAGCACACAAATGCTATTTTTTTTTATGTGCTTCTGTTTTTGTTAAAGACTTTATTTGTTGTTCCTCATTTTTCTGTTTGTAAAAATCAAAAACACACAATTTTTTTTTAAAAGGTTTAAAAATACAAAAAAGAAATCAAAATTGTTCAAAAAAAAAAAACGGTTCTTACGGAACCACTTCTACTGGTTAAAAAAAGAAAAATTACCTGAGTGATTGCATGAGAGTATGGATACTGTGTGGGTGATTGGTGAACTGCTAGACTACTGCATCGTTATTTTATTAATGTTAGGGTAGTGGCAACGTGATTGAATGAGTTCATGGATATTAGCTGGGTGATTGGAGGTGTGCATGAGGAGTGAGAGGGTGATTGCTGGACTGCATGGGTACTACCTGGTAATTGAAAGTGTGATTGAGCAGTGTCTAGGTGGTTAGAGGACTGCATGGGTAGTGCTCAAGGGATTGTAGAAGTTCATGAGTTAGTGCCAGGGTCATTGCATGAGTACATGGGTAGTGACTGGATGATTAGAGTACTGCAAAGAGAGTGCATGGTGAATTTATAAGTGCTTGGGTTTTGGCACAGTGATTGGATAAGGACATGGGACTGGCTGGGTAATTGGATGAGTGCATAGGTAGTAACAGGGAGATTACTAAACTATATAGGTAGCACTCAAGGGATTGTAGAAGTGCATGAGTTAGTGCCTGGGTAATTGCATGAGTACATAGGTACTGACTGGATGATTAGCGTACTGCAAGGAGAGTGCATGGTGAATTTATAAGTGCTTGGGTTTTGGCGCAATGATTAGATAAGGGCATGGGACTGTCTGGGTGATTGGAGGAGTGCATAACTAGTAACAGGGAAATTACTAAACTGTATAGGTAGTGCTCAAGGGATTGTTGAAGTGTATGACTTAGTGCCTGGGTCATTGCATGGGTTGTGACTGGATGATTAGAGTACTGCAAGGAGAGTGCATGGAGAATTTATAAGTGCTTGGGTTTTCGCCCAGTAATTAGATAAGGACATGAGACTGGCTGGGTGATTGGAGGAGTGCATAGGTAGTAACAGGGAGATTACTGAACTGTATAGGTAGTGCTCAAGGGATTGTAGAAGTGCATGAGTTAGTGCCTAGGTCATTGCATTGGTAGTGACTGGATGATTAGAGTACTGCAATGAGAGTGCATGGTGAATTTATAAGTGCTTGGGTTTTGGCGCAGTG
Source organism: Calotriton arnoldi (assembly GCA_963921515.1). Lineage (NCBI taxonomy): Eukaryota > Metazoa > Chordata > Amphibia > Caudata > Salamandridae > Calotriton > Calotriton arnoldi. Next base: position 759,674 of record CAWUFW010003872.1, on the reverse strand, counting down.
ATTAGATAAGGACATGAGACTGGCTGAGTGATTGGAGAAGTGCATAGGTAGTAACAGGGAGATTACTGAACTGTATAGGTAGTGCTCAAGGGATTGTAGAAGTGCATGAGTTAGTTCCTGTGTCATTGCATGAGTACATGGGTAGTGACTGGATGATTAGAGTTCTGCAAGGAGAGTGCATGGTGAATTTATGAGTGCTTGGGTTTTGGCGCAGTGATTGGATAAGGACATGGGACTAGCTGGGTGATTGGAGGAGTGCATAAGTAGTAACAGGGAGATTACTGAACTGTATAGGTTGTGCTCAAGGAATTGTAGAAGTGCATGAGTTAGTGCCTAGGTCATTGCATTAGTACATGGGTAGTGACTGGATGATTAGAATACTGCAAGGAGAGAGCATGGTGCATTTATAAGTGCTTCAGTTTTGGCGCAATCATTGGATAAGGACATGGGACTGGCTGGGTGATTGGAGGAGTGCATAGGCAGTAACAGGGAGATTACCAAACTATATAGTAGCGCTCAAGGGATTGTAGAAGTGCATGAGTTAGTGCCTGGGTCATTGCATGACTACATGGGTACTGACTGGATGATTAGAGTACTGCAAGGAGAGTGCATGATGAATTTATAAGTGCTTGGGTTTTGGCGCAGTGATTGGATAAGGACATGGGACTGTCTGGGTGATTGGAGGAGTGCATAACTAGTAACAGGGAAATTACTAAACTGTATAGGTAGTGCTCAAGGGATTGTAGAAGTGCATGAGTTAGTGCCTGGGTCATTACATGGGTAGTGACTGCATGATTAGAGTACTGCAATGAGAGTGCATGGTGAATTTATAAGTGCTTGGGTTTTGGCGCTGTGATTAGATAAGGACATGAGACTGGCTGGGTGATTGGAGGAGTGCATAGGTAGTAACAGGGAGATTACTGAACTGTATAGGTAGCGCTCAAGGGATTGTAGAAGTGCATGAGTTAGTGCCTGGGTCATTGCATGAGTACATGGGTAGTGACTGGATGATTAGAGTACTGCAAAGAGAGTGCATGGTGAATTTATAAGTGCTTGGGTTTTGGCACAGTGTATGGATAAGGACATGGGACTGGCTGGGTAATTGGAGGAGTGCATAGGTAGTAACAGGGAGATTACTAAACTATATAGGTAGCACTCAAGGGATTGTAGAAGTGCATGAGTTAGTGCCTGGGTAATTGCATGAGTACATAGGTACTGACTGGATGATTAGAGTACTGCAAGGAGAGTACATGGTGAATTTATAAGTGCTTGGGTTTTGGTGGAATGATTAGATAAGGGCATGGGACTGTCTGGGTGATTGGAGGAGTGCATAACTAGTAACAGGGAAATTACTAAACTATAGATAGTGCTCAAGGGATTGTAGAAATGCATGAGTTAGTGCCTGGGTCATTGCATGAGTACATGGGTAGTGACTGGATGATTACAGTACTACAAGCAGAGTGCATTTATAAGTGCTTGGGTTTTGGTGCACTGATTAGATAAAGACATGGGACTGGCTGGGTGATTGGAGGAGTCCATAGGTAGTAACAGGGAAATTACTGAACTGTATAGGTAGCACTCAAGGGATTGTAGAAGTGCATGAGTTAGTGCCTGGGTCATTGCATGAGTACGTGGGTAGTGACTGGATGATTAGAGTACTGCAAGGAGAGTGCATGGTGAATTTATAAGTGCTTGGGTTTTGGCGCAATGATTAGATAAGGACATGGGACTGGCTGGGTGATTGGAGGAGTGCATAGGTAGTAACAGGGAAATTACTGAACTGTATAGGTAGCACTCAAGGGATTGTAGAAGTGCATGAGTTAGTGCCGGGTCATTGCATGAGTACGTGGGTAGTGACTGGATGATTAGAGTACTGCAAGGAAAGTGCATGGTGAATTTATAAGTGCTTGGGTTTTGGCGCAATGATTAGATAAGGACATGGGACTTGCTGGGTGATTGGAGGAGTGCATAACTAGTAACAGGGAAATTACTAAACTGTATAGGTAGTGCTCAAGGGGTTGTTGAAGTGCATGACTTAGTGCCTGGGTCATTGCATGGGTAGTGACTGGATGATTAGAGTACTGCAATGACAGTGCATGGTGAATTTATAAGTGCTTGGGATTTGGCACAGTGATTGGATAAGGACATGGGACTGGCTGGGTAATTGGAGGAGTGCATGGGTAGTAACAGGGAGATTATTTAACTATATAGGTAGCACTCAAAGGATTGTAGAAGTGCATGAGTTAGTGCCTAGGTAATTGCATGAGTACATAGGTACTGACTGGATGATTAGAGTACTGCAAGGAGAGTGCATGGTGAATTTATAAGTGCTTGGGTTTTGGCGCCGTGATTAGATAAGGACATGAGACTGGCTGGGTGATTGGAGGAGTGCATAGGTAGTAACAGGGAGATTACTGAACTGTATAGGTAGCGCTCAAGGGATTGTAGAAGTGCATTAGTTAGTGCATGGGTCATTGCATGAGTACATGGGTAGTGACTGGATGATTACAGTACTACAAGCAGAGTGCATAGTGAATTTATAAGTGCTTGGCTTTTGGTGCACTGATTAGATAAAGACATGGGACTGGCTGGGTGATTGGAGGAGTCCATAGGTAGTAACAGGGAAATTACTGAACTGTATACGTAGTGCTCAAGGGATTGTAGAAGTGCATGAGTTAGTGCCTAGGTCATTGCATGGGTAGTGACTGGATGATTAGAGTACTGCAATGAGAGTGCATGGTGAATCTATAAGTGCTTGGGTTTTGGCGCAGTGATTGGATAAGGACATGAGACTGGCTGAGTGATTGGAGGAGTGCATAGGTAGTAACAGGGAGATTACTGAACTGTATAGGTAGTTCTCAAGGGATTGTAGAAGTGCATGAGTTAGTGCCTGTGTCATTGCATGAGTACATGGGTAGTGACTGGATGATTAGAATACTGCAAGGAGAGAGCATGGTGCATTTATAAGTGCTTCAGTTTTGGCGCAATCATTGGATAAGGACATAGGACTGGCTGGGTGATTGGAGGAGTGCATAGGCAGTAACAGGGAGATTACCAAACTATATAGTAGCGCTCAAGGAATTGTAGAAGTGCATGAGTTAGTGCCTGTGTCATTGCATGACTACATGGGTACTGACTGGATGATTAGAGTACTGCAAGGAGAGTGTATGATGAATTTATAAGTGCTTGGGTTTTGGCGCAGTGATTGGATAAGGACATGGGACTGTCTGGGTAATTGGATGAGTGCATAACTAGTAACAGGGAAATTACTAAACTGTATAGGTAGTGCTCAAGGGATTGTAGAAGTGCATGAGTTAGTGCCTGGGTCATTGCATGGGTAGTGACTGGATGATTAGAGTACTGCAAGGAGAGTGCATGATGAATTTATAAGTGCTTGGGTTTTGATGCAGTGATTAGATAAGGACATGAGACTGGCTGGGTGATTGGAGGAATGCATAGGTAGTAACAGGGAGATTACTGAACTGTATAGGTAGTGCTCAAGGGATTGTAGAAGTGCATGAGTTAGTGCCTGGGTCATTACATGGGTAGTGACTGCATGATTAGAGTACTGCAAAGAGAGTGCATGGTGAATTTATAAGTGCTTGGGTTTTGGCACAGTGATTGGATAAGGACATGGGACTGGCTGGGTAATTGGAGGAGTGCATAGGTAGTAACAGGGAGATTACTAAACTATATATGTAGCACTCAAGGGATTGTAGAAGTGCATGAGTTAGTGCCTGGGTAATTGCATAAGTACATAGGTACTGACTGGATGATTAGAGTACTGCAAGGAGAGTGCATGGTGAATTTATAAGTGCTTGGGTTTTGGTGGAATGATTAGATAAGGGCATGGGACTGTCTGGGTGAATGGAGGAGTTAGTGCCTGGGTCATTGCATGAGTACATGGGTAGTGACTGGATGATTACAGTACTACATGAAGAGTGCATAGTGAATTTATAAGTGCTTGGCTTTTGGTGCACTGATTAGCTAAAGACATGGGACTGGCTGGGTGATTGGAGGAGTCCATAGGTAGTAACAGCGAAATTACTGAACTGTATAGGTAGCACTCAAGGGATTGTAGAAGTGCATGAGTTAGTGCCTGGGTCATTGCATGAGTACGTGGGTAGTGACTGGATGATTAGAGTACTGCAAGGAGAGTGCATGGTGAATTTATAAGTGCTTGGGTTTTGGCGCAATGATTAGATAAGGACATGGGACTTGCTGGGTGATTGGAGGAGTGCATAACTAGTAACAGGAAAATTACTAAACTGTATAGGTAGTGCTCAAGGGATTGTTGAAGTGCATGACTTAGTGCCTGGGTCATTGCATGGGCATTGACTGGATGATTAGAGTACTGCAATGAGAGTGCATGGTGAATTTATAAGTGCTTGGGTTTTGGTGCCGTTATTAGATAAGGACATGAGACTGGCTGGGTGATTGGAGGAGTGCATAGGTAGTAACAGGGAGATTACTGAACTGTATAGGTAGCGCTCAAGGGATTGTAGAGGTGCATGAGTTAGTGCCTGGGTCATTGCATGAGTACATGGGTAGTGACTGGATGATTAGAGTACTGCAAAGAGAGTGCATGGTGAATTTATAAGTGCTTGGGATTTGGCACAGTGATTGGATAAGGACATGGGACTGGCTGGGTAATTGGAGGAGTGCATAGGTAGTAACAGGGAGATTATTTAACTATATAGGTAGCACTCAAAGGATTGTAGAAGTGCATGAGTTAGTGCATAGGTAATTGCATGAGTACATAGGTACTGACTGGATGATTAGAGTACTGCAAGGAGAGTACATGGTGAATTTATAAGTGCTTGGGTTTTGGCAGAATGATTAGATAGGGGCATGGGACTGTCTGGGTGATTGGAGGAGTGCATAACTAGTAACAGGGAAATTACTAAACTGTATAGGTAGTGCTCAAGGGATTGTAGAAGTGCATGAGTTAGTGCCTGGGTCATTGCATGAGTACATGGGTAGTGACTGGATGATTACAGTACTGCAAGCAGAGTGCATAGTGAATTTATAAGTGCTTGGGTTTTGGTGCACTGATTAGATAAGGACATGGGACTGGCTGGGTGATTGGAGGAGTGCATAGGTAGTAACTGCGAAATTACTGAACTGTATAGGTAGCGCTCAAGGGATTGTAGAATTGCATGAGTTAGTGCCTGGGTCATTGCATGAGTACATGGGTAGTGACTGGATGATTAGAGTACTGCAAGGAGAGTGCATGGTGAATTTATAAGTGCTTGGGTTTTGGCGCAATGATTAGATAAGGACATGGGATTGGCTGGGTGATTGGAGGAGTGCATAACTAGTAACAGGGAAATTACTAAACTGTATAGGTAGTGCTCAAGGGATTGTTGAAGTGCATGACTTAGTGCCTGGGTCATTGCATGGGTAGTGACTGGATGATTAGAGTACTGCAAGGAGAGTGCATGGTGAATTTATAAGTGCTTGGGTTTTCGCGCAGTAATTAGATAAGGACATGAGACTGGCTGGGTGATTGGAGGAGTGCATAGGTAGTAACAGGGAGATTACTGAACTGTATAGGTAGTGCTCAAGTGATTGTAGAAGTGCATGAGTTAGTGCCTAGGTCATTGCATGGGTAGTGACTGGATGATTAGAGTACTGCAATGAGAGTGCATGGTGAATTTATAAGTGCTTGGGTTTTGGCGCAGTGATTAGATTAGGACATGAGACTGGCTGTGCGATTGGAGGAGTGCATAGGTAGTAACAGGGAGATTACTGAACTGTATAGGTAGCGCTCAAGGGATTGTAGAAGTGCATGAGTTAGTGCCTAGGTCATTGCATGGGTAGCGACTGGATGATTAGAGTACTGCAAAGAGAGTGCATGGTGAATTTATAAGTGCTTGGGTTTTGGCACAGTGATTGGATAAGGACATGGGACTGGCTGGGTAATTGGAGGAGTGCATAGGTAGTAACAGGGAGATTACTAAACTATATAGGTAGCACTCAAGGGATTGTAGAAGTGCATGAGTTAGTGCCTGGGTAATTGCATGAGTACATAGGTACTGACTGGATGATTAGAGTACTGCAAGGAGAGTGCATGGTGAATTTAAAAGTGCTTGGGTTTTGGCGGAATGATTAGATAAGGGCATGGGACTGTCTGGGTGATTGGAGGAGTTAGTGCCTGGGTCATTGCATGAGTACATGGGTAGTGACTGGATGATTACAGTACTACAAGAAGAGTGCATAGTGAATTTATAAGTGCTTGGCTTTTGGTGCACTGATTAGCTAAAGACATGGGACTGGCTGGGTGATTGGAGGAGTCCATAGGTAGTAACAGCGAAATTACTGAACTGTATAGGTAGCACTCAAGGGATTGTAGAAGTGCATGAGTTAGTGCCTGGGTCATTGCATGAGTACGTGGGTAGTGACTGGATGATTAGAGTACTGCAAGGAGAGTGCATGGTGAATTTATAAGTGCTTGGGTTTTGGCGCAATGATTAGATAAGGACATGGGACTTGCTGGGTGATTGGAGGAGTGCATACTAGTAACAGGAAAATTACTAAACTGTATAGGTAGTGCTCAAGGGATTGTTGAAGTGCATGACTTAGTGTCTGGGTCATTGCATGGGCATTGACTGGATGATTAGAGTACTGCAATGAGAGTGCATGGTGAATTTATAAGTGCTTGGGTTTTGGTGCCTTGATTAGATAAGGACATGAGACTGGCTGGGTGATTGGAGGAGTGCATAGGTAGTAACAGGGAGATTACTGAACTGTATAGGTAGCGCTCAAGGGATTGTAGAGGTGCATGAGTTAGTGCCTAGGTAATTGCATGAGTACATAGGTACTGACTGGATGATTAGAGTACTGCAAGGAGAGTGCATGGTGAATTTATAAGTGCTTGGGTTTTGGCGCACTGATTAGATAAGGACATGGGACTGGCTGGGTGATTGGAGGAGTGCATAGGTAGTAACTGCGAAATTACTGAACTGTATAGGTAGCGCTCAAGGGATTGTAGAAGTGCATGAGTTAGTGCCTGGGTCATTGCATGAGTACATGGGTAGTGACTGGATGATTAGAGTACTGCAAGGAGAGTGCATGGTGAATTTATAAGTGCTTGGGTTTTGGCGCACTGATTAGATAAGGACATGGGACTGGCTGGGTGATTGGAGGAGTGCATAACTAGTAACAGGGAAATTACTAAACTGTATAGGTAGTGCTCAAGGGATTGTTGAAGTGCATGACTTAGTGCCTGGGTCATTGCATGGGTAGTGACTGGATGATTAGAGTACTGCAAGGAGAGTGCATGGTGAATTTATAAGTGCTCGGGTTTTCGCGCAGTAATTAGATAAGGACATGAGACTGGCTGGGTGATTGGAGGAGTGCATAGGTAGTAACAGGGAGATTACTGAACTGTATAGGTAGTGCTCAAGGGATTGTAGAAGTGCATGAGTTAGTGCCTAGGTCATTGCATGGGTAGTGACTGGATGATTAGAGTACTGCAATGAGAGTGCATGGTGAATTTATAAGTGCTTGGGTTTTGGTGCAGTGATTAGATAAGGACATGAGACTGGCTGAGTGATTGGAGGAGTGCATAGGTAGTAACAGGGAGATTACTGAACTGTATAGGTAGTGCTCAAGGGATTGTAGAAGTGCATGAGTTAGTGCCTGTGTCATTGCATGAGTACATGGGTAGTGACTGGATGATTAGAGTTCTGCAAGGAGAGTGCATGGTGAATTTATGAGTGCTTGGGTTTTGGCGCAGTGATTGGATGAGGACATGGGACTAGCTGGGTGATTGGAGGAGTGCATAAGTAGTAACAGGGAGATTACTGAACTGTATAGGTAGTGCTCAAGGGATTGTAGAAGTGCATGAGTTAGTGCCTGGGTCATTGCATGAGTACGTGGGTAGTGACTGGATGATTAGAGTACTGCAAGGAGAGTGCATGGTGAATTTATAAGTGCTTGGGTTTTGGCGCAATGATTAGATAAGGACATGGGACTTGCTGGGTGATTGGAGGAGTGCATAACTAGTAACAGGAAAAATTACTAAACTGTATAGGTAGTGCTCAAGGGATTGTTGAAGTGCATGACTTAGTGTCTGGGTCATTGCATGGGCATTGACTGGATGATTAGAGTACTGCAATGAGAGTGCATGGTGAATTTATAAGTGCTTGGGTTTTGGTGCCGTGATTAGATAAGGACATGAGACTGGCTGGGTGATTGGAGGAGTGCATAGGTAGTAACAGGGAGATTACTGAACTGTATAGGTAGCGCTCAAGGGATTGTAGAGGTGCATGAGTTAGTGCCTGGGTCATTGCATGAGTACATGGGTAGTGACTGGATGATTAGAGTACTGCAAAGAGAGTGCATGGTGAATTTATAAGTGCTTGGGATTTGGCACAGTGATTGGATAAGGACATGGGACTGGCTGGGTAATTGGAGGAGTGCATAGGTAGTAACAGGGAGATTATTTAACTATGTAGGTAGCACTCAAAGGATTGTAGAAGTGCATGAGTTAGTGCCTAGGTAATTGCATGAGTACATAGGTACTGACTGGATGATTAGAGTACTGCAAGGAGAGTGCATGGTGAATTTATAAGTGCTTGGGTTTTGGCAGAATGATTAGATAGGGGCATGGGACTGTCTGGGTGATTGGAGGAGTGCATAACTAGTAACAGGGAAATTACTAAACTGTATAGGTAGTGCTCAAGGGATTGTAGAAGTGCATGAGTTAGTGCCTGGGTCATTGCATGAGTACATGGGTAGTGACTGGATGATTACAGTACTGCAAGCAGAGTGCATAGTGAATTTATAAGTGCTTGGGTTTTGGTGCACTGATTAGATAAGGACATGGGACTGGCTGGGTGATTGGAGGAGTGCATAGGTAGTAACTGCGAAATTACTGAACTGTATAGGTAGCGCTCAAGGGATTGTAGAAGTGCATGAGTTAGTGCCTGGGTCATTGCATGAGTACATGGGTAGTGACTGGATGATTAGAGTACTGCAAGGAGAGTGCATGGTGAATTTATAAGTGCTTGGGTTTTGGCGCACTGATTAGATAAGGACATGGGACTGGCTGGGTGATTGGAGGAGTGCATAACTAGTAACAGGGAAATTACTAAACTGTATAGGTAGTGCTCAAGGGATTGTTGAAGTGCATGACTTAGTGCCTGGGTCATTGCATGGGTAGTGACTGGATGATTAGAGTACTGCAAGGAGAGTGCATGGTGAATTTATAAGTGCTTGGGTTTTCGCGCAGTAATTAGATAAGGACATGAGACTGGCTGGGTGATTGGAGGAGTGCATAGGTAGTAACAGGGAGATTACTGAACTGTATAGGTAGTGCTCAAGGGATTGTAGAAGTGCATGAGTTAGTGCCTGGGTCATTGCATGGGTAGTGACTGGATGATTAGAGTACTGCAATGAGAGTGCATGGTGAATTTATAAGTGCTTGGGTTTTGGTGCAGTGATTAGATAAGGACATGAGACTGGCTGAGTGATTGGAGGAGTGCATAGGTAGTAACAGGGAGATTACTGAACTGTATAGGTAGTGCTCAAGGGATTGTAGAAGTGCATGAGTTAGTGCCTGTGTCATTGCATGAGTACATGGGTAGTGACTGGATGATTAGAGTTCTGCAAGGAGAGTGCATGGTGAATTTATGAGTGCTTGGGTTTTGGCGCAGTGATTGGATGAGGACATGGGACTAGCTGGGTGATTGGAGGAGTGCATAAGTAGTAACAGGGAGATTACTGAACTGTATAGGTTGTGCTCAAGGGATTATAGAAGTGCATGAGTTAGTGCCTCGGTCATTGCATTAGTACATGGGTAGTGACTGGATGATTAGAATACTGCAAGGAGAGTGCATGGTGCATTTATAAGTGCTTCAGTTTTGGCGCAATCATTGGATAAGGACATGGGACTGGCTGGGTGATTGGAGGAGTGCAGAGGCAGTAACAGGGAGATTACCAAACTATATAGTAGTGCTCAAGGGATTGTAGAAGTGCATGAGTTAGTGCCTGGGTCATTGCATGACTACATGGTTACTTGTAGGAGAGTAGGATCTGCTTCACATGGGTACCCCCACTTTTTGCTGATGCTTCACTGTTTTTCGACTGTAGTCTGGCTGGGGCCCTGCTAATCAGAACCCCAGCCTAGCTGCTTCCTCTCTAAAATGGTTTCCATGTGCCTTAGGCACATCTCTGATTGGAATCTGGAGTGCTCTTATAAGTCCCTAGTATATGGTATACTATGTACCCAGGGCATAGGTACCTCAGAGGCCTACCATGGGCTGCAGCATGTATTGTGCCACCCCTGGAAGGCCATCCAAAATGACACCACAGGTCTGCTACTGCAGCCTGGGTAAGGTGGTGCATGCACCCCTTACTGTGGTATAGGCTACCTATATCACTACCATTGCACACACATATAAACCTATAAGTCACTCCTATGGCAGGCCTTACCAATCCTGAAGACAGAGTGCTTGGTTCTTATGTGAGAGGGTGCCCTGCATGAGCAGAGCCCCTCTACAGCGTTCGGAGTCCCTCCTCTGATGCTGTTTGTGGTACAGCCTGACCATATACTCTTAAGTGCATTATATCCTCGCGGTACAATGCTAACTTTGGACTGGCTGCACCAAAACATGTCGTGTTTGGTGTCAAACATCTTGGAATACTACCCCCGCCAGTCCTGGCGGCAGGGGTAGCATTCCACCCTTCTAGAGGGAGAGACATGTACACACCGGGCTACCCGGTAACTTCTTTCCAGAGCCCTGGCATCACAAAATGGATGCCGCTGCCACAGACACGGGTCTGGCCTCCTGCTGCTGACTGAAACTCCGGCAGGGGAGGCCTGGACAATAGGTTTCCTGTCGTAGGGAGGTGTAACCACCTCCCCAGACAGGATAATGTGTATTGGGGCTGGGCGGGAGCACTCTCTGGTGCTCAGAAGTCCTGCACTGGGGGCACACTTGGTGTCCCTGTGCATATGCCAGTTCAAACCGGTTGCAGGGGCTACCTGCCCCTGCTCTGGCGTGAAACTGGACAAAGGGAATGGGTGTAACCACCCTTCTTCCCTGACCCTCCCATAGGTGGGTCCCCAGAGTACGTCCAACCCCCTAACTTAGTATAAGTATGGGACCCCATTCCTTAGGACTTTAGATTTACCTGGACGAAACTCTGATACAGAATCCTGGACCTTCGACGCTCTACTTTAAGATTAGAGGACTGAAGAATCTCCCTTGGGGTCAAGGAGTGACTCCCCTGCTTGGCAGGCACCGAAGAAGCAATTGTCCGGTCTGCATCGCTGAAGCTCCCGCTGGACGCCGAAGTCTTTGCATCACCAGATGTGGATTTCCAGACTTCCCTGAGGCTGCCCTGAGTCTCCAGCAAAGCTGAGGACCGTAGCTGTCGTGGGTAACGTGGAACCGTGACCCCTGGACACTGAGAACTTTTGCAAGTGCATCCTCTTTCTGGGATCCCACGAAGTTGTGCTTTGGGCTCTGAGTAGCCCCCGCCTCCAGCACCGACTGCACCGAAGATCACTGGCCTCCACTCCACGAGTGTCCTGTGAGCCAGCTCCAAGTGCGTCCACTCGAGGCTCCTTCGTGGTCGCTAGTCCATTGGCTAGTGGGCCCTCCTGAAGGCAACTCTTCTTTTGATTGGGCTTCCTGGTTGCACCAGACGTGCCCTGACTTACCCTTGCTGGGTGAGTCCCTCAGACCTTGCTGGTCTGTACCACCGTCCTTTTTCTATTTCCACAAGACTTGCCGTTGCCAAGGCTTGTTGGGTCCAATCCGGTCGCCGACACCCCTGCAATCGACAGACATCGTGGGACAGCTCGAATCCAGCTCCTGGTTGTCGTCAACGCCTCCTGGACCTCGTGGTTGAAGAGTCAAGACGACCGTCAACCTACCTGAAGCACCCGACATCGGTGGGCATCTGCTCATCGCCTTCCTGGTCACTGGCTAGTGACCCAGACTCTGTCCCCTCTGCTTTCAGGTTCTTCAGATCTTCGATCCACCCTTGGATCCACCCGAACACTTTCGACTTGGTCGCCAGCAGCACTTTGCAGCAGATCGCCATTGAAAACGACGACGAAACCAGACCCCGAAAGACACCTATGCACCCGGCTTCCCTGGGTGAGGTAACTCGAGTACTCCGGTGCTCCCGTGGGTATAGACTCTAGAACAACCTAGTTCTAAAGGGGTTTGCTCCAAGTCCTCCTCTAAGTGTCCTTTTTCTCTAAAACTCCAACCGCGACATTCCCCATAGAAGTCAACGGCTGCTCGTGGCTGTGTTCTCACACTGCACGCGTCCACCCGTTGGTCCCCTGTGTCACTGCCTTGGGTGGTTCCTTGAGGGCCAAGCACTTCTACAGGCTCTAGGCCCTGTGTCTAGCTCAGTCGTGGTTCTTATACCACTTTATTGGTATATGGTTTGGTACGCCCCTAGGGCTCAAACGTGTATTTGTGCTATTACTGTTGATAACTGACTTGTAACTTATGTACTTCAAACTCTAGCCTCATAAAGAGACTAGAGGGGTGTGTTTAAGACTAAATACATATATTTTAAATATATACCTGGTGTGGTCCTCTTTCATTTGGTCACTCAAGAGATTATAGACTGGTAAAACAAGCTGCTTTACATTCCTTCAAGACTTAGCCTGAAGGCTGCTCTCCATAGCTACCACTAGGATAGCTTTCAATAAAGGTTGTCTTTAACCTATCTCCAATAAGGGGTTGTTTGGACTGGTGCAAGGTGCCCACTATAATTAGTGGACAGCATATACCAGACCAACTTCTCACAGTACTGACTGGATGATTAGAGTACTGCAAGGAGAGTGCATGATGAATTTATAAGTGCTTGGGTTTTGGCGCAGTGATTGGATAAGGACATGGGACTGTCTGGGTGATTGGAGGAGTGCATAACTAGTAACAGGGAGATTACTGAACTGTATAGGTAGTGCTCAAGGGATTGTAGAAGTGCATGAGTTAGTGCCTGGGTCATTACATGGGTAGTGACTGCATGATTAGAGTACTGCAATGAGAGAGCATGGTGAATTTATAAGTGCTTGGGTTTTGGCGCTGTGATTAGATAAGGACATGAGTCTGGCTGGGTGATTGGAGGAGTGCATAGCTAGTAACAGGGAGATTACTGAACTGTATAGGTAGCGCTCAAGGGATTGTAGAAGTGCATGAGTTAGTGCCTGGGTCATTGCATGAGTACATGGGTAGTGACTGGATGATTAGAGTACTGCAAAGAGAGTGCATGGTGAATTTATAAGTGCTTGGGTTTTGGCACAGTGATTGGATAAGGACATGGGACTGGCTGGGTAATTGGAGGAGTGCATAGGTAGTAACAGGGAGATTACTAAACTATATAGGTAGCACTCAAGGGATTGTAGAAGTGCATGAGTTAGTGCCATGGTAATTGCATGAGTACATAGGTACTGACTGGATGATTAGAGTACTGCAAGGAGAGTGCATGGTGAATTTATAAGTGCTTGGGTTTTGGCGGAATGATTAGACAAGGACATGGGACTAGCTGGGTGATTGGAGGAGTGCATAACTAGTAACAGGGAAATTACTAAACTGTATAGGTAGTGCTCAAGGGATTGTAGAAATGCATGAGTTAGTGCCTGGGTCATTGCATGAGTACATGGGTAGTGACTGGATGATTACAGTACTACAAGCAGAGTGCATAGTGAATTTATAAGTGCTTGGGTTTTGGTGCACTGATTAGATAAGGACATGGGACTAGCTGGGTGATTGGAGGAGTGCATAGGTAGTAACAGGGAAATTACTGAACTGTATAGGTAGCACTCAAGGGATTGTAGAACTGCATGAGTTAGTGTTTGGGTCATTGCATGAGTACATGGGTAGTGACTGGATGATTAGAGTACTGCAAGGAGAGTGCATGGTGAATTTATAAGTGCTTGGGTTTTGGCGCAATGATTAGATAAGGACATGGGACTTGCTGGGTGATTGGAGGAGTGCATAACTAGTAACAGGGAAATTACTAAACTGTATAGGTAGTGCTCAAGGGATTGTTGAAGTGCATGACTTAGTCATTGCATGACTGGGTCATTGCATGGGTAGTGACTGGATGATTAGAGTACTGCAAGGAGAGTGTATGGTGAAATTATAAGTGCTTGGGTTTTCGCGCAGTAATTAGATAAGGACATGAGACTGGATGGGTGATTGGAGGAGTGCATAGGTAGTAACAGGGAGATTACAGAACTGTATAGGTAGTGCTCAAGGGATTGTAGAAGTGCATGAGTTAGTGCCTGGGTCATTGCATGGGTAGTGACTGGATGATTAGAGTACTGCAATGAGAGTGCATGGTGAATTTATAAGTGCTTGGGTTTTGGCGCAGTGATTAGATAAGGACATGAGACTGGCTGATTGATTGGAGGAGTGCATAGGTAGTAACAGGGAGATTACTGAACTGTATAGATAGTGCTCAAGGGATTGTAGAAGTGCATGAGTTAGTGCCTGGGTCATTGCATGAGTACAAGGTTAGTGAGTGGATGATTAGAGTACTGCAAGGAGAGTGCATGGTGAATTTATAAGTGCTTGGGTTTTGGCGGAATGATTAGATAAGGACATGGGACTGTCTGGGTGATTGGAGGAGTGCATAACTAGTAACAGGGAAATTACTAAACTGTATAGGTAGTGCTCAAGGAATTGTAGAAGTGCATGAGTTAGTGCCTGGGTCATTGCATGGGTAGTGACTGGATGATTAGAGTACTGCAAGGAGAGTGCATGATGAATTTATAAGTGCTTGGGTTTTGACGCAGTGATTAGATAAGGACATGAGACTGGCTGGGTGATTGGAGGAATGCATAGGTAGTAACAGGGAGATTACTGAACTGTATAGGTAGTGCTCAAGGGATTGTAGAAGTGCATGAGTTAGTGCTTTGGTCATTACATGAGTACATGGGTAGTGACTGGATGATTAGAGTACTGCAAAGAGAGTGCATGGTGAATTTATAAGTGCTTGGGTTTTGGCACAGTGATTGGATAAGGACATGGGACTGGCTGGGTAATTGGAGGAGTGCATAGGTAGTAACAGGGAGATTACTAAACTATATAGGTAGCACTCAACGGATTGTAGAAGTGCATGAGTTAGTGCCTGGGTAATTGTATGAGTACATAGGTACTGACTGGATGATTAGAGTACATGGATTGCATGAGTACATGGGTAGTGACTGGATGATTACAGTACTACAAGCAGAGTGCATAGTGAATTTATAAGTGCTTGGGTTTTGGTGCACTGATTAGATAAGGACATGGGACTTGATGGGTGATTGGAGGAGTGCATAACTAGTAACAGGGAAATTACTAAACTGTATAGGTAGTGCTCAAGGGATTGTAGAAATGCATGAGTTAGTGCCTGGGTCATTTCATGAGTACATGGGTAGTGACTGGATGATTACAGTACTAAAAGCAGAGTGCATAGTGAATTTATAAGTGCTTTGGTTTTGGTGCACTGATTAGATAAGGACATGGGACTGGCTGGGTGATTGGAGGAGTGCATAGGTAGTAACAGGGAAATTACTGAACTATATAGGTAGCGCTCAAGGGATTGTAGAAGTGCATGAGTTAGTGCCTGGGTCATTGCATGAGGACATGGGTAGTGACTGGATGATTAGAGTACTGCAAGGAGAGTGCATGGTGAATTTATAAGTGCTTGGGTTTTGGCGCAATGATTAGATAAGGCCATGGGACTTGCTGGGTGATTGGAGGAGTGCATAACTAGTAACAGGGAAATTACTAAACTGTATAGGTAGTGCTCAAGGGATTGCTGAAGTGCATGACTTAGTGCCTGGGTCATTGCATGGGTAGTGACTGGATGATTAGAGTACTGCAAGGAGAGTGCATGGTGAATTCATAAGTGCTTGGGTTTTCGCGCAGTAATTAGATAAGGACATGAGACTGGCTGGGTGATTGGAGGAGTGCATAGGTAGTAACAGGGAGATTACAGAACTGTATAGGTAGTGCTCAAGGGATTGTAGAAGTGCATGAGTTAGTGCCTGGGTCATTGCATGGGTAGTGACTGGATGATTAGAGTACTGCAATGAGAGTGCATGGTGAATTTATAAGTGCTTGGGTTTTGGCGCAGTGATTAGATAAGGACATGAGATTGATTGGAGGAGTGCATAGGTAGTAACAGGGAGATTACTGAACTGTATAGATAGTGCTCAAGGGATTGTAGAAGTGCATGAGTTAGTGCCTGGGTCATTGCATGAGTACAAGGGTAGTGACTGGATGATTAGAGTACTGCATGGAGAGTGCATGGTGAATTTATAAGTGCTTGGGTTTTGGCGGAATGATTAGATAAGGACATGGGACTGTCTAGGTGATTGGAGGAGTGTATAACTAGTAACAGCGAAATTACTAAACTATATAGGTAGTGCTCAAGGGATTGTAGAAGTGCATGAGTTAGTGCCTGGGTCATTGCATTAGTACATGGGTAGTGACTGGATGATTAGAATACTGCAAGGAGAGTGCATGGTGCATTTATAAGTGCTTCAGTTTTGGCGCAATCATTGGATAAGGAGATGGGACTGGCTGAGTGATTGGAGGAGTGCATAGGCAGTAACAAGGAGATTACCAAACTATATAGTAGCGCTCAAGGGATTGTAGACGTGCATGAGTTAGTGCCTGGGTCATTGCATGACTACATGGGTACTGACTGGATGATTGGAGTACTGCAAGGAGAGTGCATGATGAATTTATAAGTGCTTGGGTTTTAGCGCAGTGATTGGATAAGGACATGGGACTGTCTGGGTGATTGGAGGAGTGCATAACTAGTAACAGGGAAATTACTGAACTGTATAGGTAGTGCTCAAGGGATTGTAGAAGTGCATGAGTTAGTGCCTGGGTCATTGCATGGGTAGTGACTGGATGATTAGAGTACTGCAAGGAGAGTGCATGTTGAATTTATAAGTGCTTGGGTTTTGACGCAGTGATTAGATAAGGACATGAGACTGGCTGGGTGATTGGAGGAATGCATAGGTAGTAACAGGGAGATTACTGAACTGTATAGGTAGTGCTCAAGGGATTGTAGAAGTGCATGAGTTAGTGCCTGGGTCATTGCATGAGTACATGGGTAGGGACTGGATGATTAGAGTACTGCAAAGAGAGTGCATGGTGAATTTATAAGTGCTTGGGTTTTGGCACAGTGATTGGATAAGGACATGGGACTGGCTGGGTAATTGGAGGAGTGCATAGGTAGTAACAGGGAGATTACTAAACTATATAGGTAGCACTCTAGGGATTGTAGAAGTGCATGAGTTAGTGCCTGGGTAATTGCATGAGTACATAGGTACTGACTGGATGATTAGAGTACTGCAAGGAGAGTGCATGGTGAATTTATAAGTGCTTGGGTTTTGGCGGAATGATTAGATAAGGGCATGGGACTGTCTGGGTGATTGGAGGAGTGCATAACTAGTAACAGGGAAATTACTAAACTGTATAGGTAGTGCTCAAGGGATTGTAGAAATGCATGAGTTAGTGCCTGGGTCATTGCATGAGTACATGGGTAGTGACTGGATGATTACAGTACTGCAAGCAGAGTGCATAGTGAATTTATAAGTGCTTGGGTTTTGGTGCACTGATTAGATAAGGACATGGGACTGGCTGGGTGATTGGAGGAGTGCATAGGTAGTAACAGGGAAATTACTGACCCGTCTAGGTAGCGCTCAAGGGATTGTAGAAGTGCATGAGTTAGTGCCTGGGTCATTGCATGAGTACATGGGTAGTGACTGGATGATTAGAGTACTGCAAGGAGAGTGCATGGTGAATTTATAAGTGCTTGGGTTTTGGCGCAATGATTAGATAAGGACATGGAACTTGCTGGGTGATTGGAGGAGTGCATAACTAGTAACAGGGAAATTACTAAACTGTATAGGTAGCGCTCAAGGGATTGTTGAAGTGCATGACTTAGTGCCTGGGTCATTGCATGGGTAGTGACTGGATGATTAGAGTACTGCAAGGAGAGTGCATGGTGAATTTATAAGTGCTTGGGTTTTCGCGCAGTAATTAGATAAGGACATGAGACTCGCTGGGTGATTGGAGGAGTGCATAGGTAGTAACAGGGAGATTACAGAACTGTATAGGTAGTGCTCAAGGGATTGTAGAAGTGCATGAGTTAGTGCCTGGGTCATTGCATGGGTAGTGACTGGATGATTAGAGTACTGCAATGAGAGTGCATGGTGAATTTATAAGTGCTTGGGTTTTGGCGCAATGATTAGATAAGGACATGGGACTTGCTGGGTGATTGGAGGAGTGCATAACTAGTAACAGGGAAATTACTAAACTGTATAGGTAGTGCTCAAGGGATTGTTGAAGTGCATGACTTAGTGCCTGGGTCATTGCATGGGTAGTGACTGGATGATTAGAGTACTGCAATGAGAGTGCATGGTGAATTTATAAGTGCTTGGGTTTTGGCGCCGTGATTAGATAAGGACATGAGACTGGCTGGGTGATTGGAGGAGTGCATACGTAGTAACAGGGAGATTACTGAACTGTATAGGTAGCGCTCAAGGGATTGTAGAAGTGCATGAGTTAGTGCCTGGGTCATTGCATGAGTACATGGGTAGTGACTGGATGATTAGAGTACTGCAAAGAGAGTGCATGGTGAATTTATAAGTGCTTGGGTTTTGGCACAGTGATTGGATAAGGACATGGGACTGGCTGGGTAATTGGAGGAGTGCATAGGTAGTAACAGAGAGATTACTAAACTATATAGGTAGCACTCAAGGGATTGTAGAAGTGCATGAGTTAGTGCCTGGGTAATTGCATGAGTACATAGGTACTGACTGGATGATTAGAGTACTGCAAGGAGAGTGCATGGTGAATTTATAAGTGCTTGGGTTTTGGTGGAATGATTAGATAAGGGCATGGGACTGTCTGGGTGATTGGAGGAGTGCATAACTAGTAACAGGGAAATTACTAAACTGTATAGTTAGTGCTCAAGGGATTGTAGAAATGCATGAGTTAGTGCCTGGGTCATTGCATGAGTACATGGGTAGTGACTGGATGATTACAGTACTGCAAGCAGAGTGCATAGTGAATTTATAAGTGCTTGGGTTTTGGTGCACTGATTAGATAAGGACATGGGACTGGCTGGGTGATTGGAGGAGTGCATAGGTAGTAACAGGGAAATTACTGAACTGTATAGGTAGCGCTCAAGGGATTGTAGAAGTGCATGAGTTAGTGCCTGGGTCATTGCATGAGTACATGGGTAGTGACTGGATGATTAGACTACTGCAAGGAGAGTGCATGGTGAATTTATAAGTGCTTGGGTTTTGGCGCAATGATTAGATAAGGACATGGGACTTGCTGGGTGATTGGAGGAGTGCATAACTAGTAACAGGGAAATTACTAAACTGTATAGGTAGTGCTCAAGGGATTGTAGAAGTGCATGAGTTAGTGCCTAGGTCATTGCATGGGTAGTGACTGGATGATTAGAGTACTGCAATGAGAGTGCATGGTGAATTTATAAGTGCTTGGGTTTTGGTGCAGTGATTAGATAAGGACATGAGACTGGCTGAGTGATTGGAGGAGTGCATAGGTAGTAACAGGGAGATTACTGAACTGTATAGGTAGTGCTCAAGGGATTGTAGAAGTGCATGAGTTAGTGCCTGTGTCATTGCATGAGTACATGGGTAGTGACTGGATGATTAGAGTTCTGCAAGGAGAGTGCATGGTGAATTTATGAGTGCTTGGGTTTTGGCGCAGTGATTGGATGAGGACATGGGACTAGCTGGGTGATTGGAGGAGTGCATAAGTAGTAACAGGGAGATTACTGAACTGTATAGGTTGTGCTCAAGGGATTATAGAAGTGCATGAGTTAGTGCCTCGGTCATTGCATGAGTACATGGGTAGTGGCTGGATGATTAGAATACTGCAAGGAGAGTGCATGGTGCATTTATAAGTGCTTCAGTTTTGGCGCAATCATTGGATAAGGACATGGGACTGGCTGGGTGATTGGAGGAGTGCAGAGGCAGTAACAGGGAGATTACCAAACTATATAGTAGCGCTCAAGGGATTGTAGAAGTGCATGAGTTAGTGCCTGGGTCATTGCATGACTACATGGTTACTTGTAGGAGAGTAGGATCTGCTTCACATGGGTACCCCCACTTTTTGCTGATGCTTCACTGTTTTTCGACTGTAGTCTGGCTGGGGCCCTGCTAATCAGAACCCCAGCCTAGCTGATTCCTCTCTAAAATGGTTTCCATGTGCCTTAGGCACATCTCTGATTGGAATCTGGAGTGCCCTTATAAGTCCCTAGTATATGGTATACTATGTACCCAGGGCATAGGTACCTCAGAGGCCTACCATGGGCTGCAGCATGTATTGTGCCACCCCTGGAAGGCCATCCAAAATGACACCACAGGTCTGCTACTGCAGCCTGGGTAAGGTGGTGCATGCACCCCTTACTGTGGTATAGGCTACCTATATCACTACCATTGCACACACATATAAACCTATAAGTCACTCCTATGGCAGGCCTTACCAATCCTGAAGACAGAGTGCTTGGTTCTTATGTGAGAGGGTGCCCCTGCATGAGCAGAGCCCCTCTACAGCGTTCGGAGTCCCTCCTCTGATGCTGTTTGTGGTACAGCCTGACCATATACTCTTAAGTGCATTATATCCTCGCGGTACAATGCTAACTTTGGACTGGCTGCACCAAAACATGTCGTGTTTGGTGTCAAACATCTTGGAATACTACCCCCCGCCAGTCCTGGCGGCAGGGGTAGCATTCCACCCTTCTAGAGGGAGAGACATGTACACACCGGGCTACCCGGTAACTTCTTTCCAGAGCCCTGGCATCACAAAATGGATGCCGCTGCCACAGACACGGGTCTGGCCTCCTACTGCTGACTGAAACTCCGGCAGGGGAGGCCTGGACAATAGGTTTCCTGTCGTAGGGAGGTGTAACCACCTCCCCAGACAGGATAATGTGTATTGGGGCTGGGCGGGAGCACTCTCTGGTGCTCAGAAGTCCTGCACTGGGGGCACACTTGGTGTCCCTGTGCATATGCCAGTTCAAACCGGTTGCAGGGGCTACCTGCCCCTGCTCTGGCGTGAAACTGGACAAAGGGAATGGGTGTAACCACCCTTCTTCCCTGACCCTCCCATAGGTGGGTCCCCAGAGTATGTCCAACCCCCTAACTTAGTATAAGTATGGGACCCCATTCCTTAGGACTTTAGATTTACCTGGACGAAACTCTGATACAGAATCCTGGACCTTCGACGCTCTACTTTAAGATTAGAGGACTGAAGAATCTCCCTTGGGGTCAAGGAGTGACTCCCCTGCTTGGCAGGCACCGAAGAAGCAATTGTCCTGTCTGCATCGCTGAAGCTCCCGCTGGACGCCGAAGTCTTTGCATCACCAGATGTGGATTTCCAGACTTCCCTGAGGCTGCCCTGAGTCTCCAGCAAAGCTGAGGCCCGTAGCTGTCGTGGGTAACGTGGAACCGTGACCCCTGGACACTGAGAACCTTTGCAAGTGCATCCTCTTTCTGGGATCCCACGAAGTTGTGCTTTGGGCTCTGAGTAGCCCCCGCCTCCAGCACCGACTGCACCGAAGATCACTGGCCTCCACTCCACGAGTGTCCTGTGAGCCAGCTCCAAGTGCGTCCACTCGAGGCTCCTTCGTGGTCGCTAGTCCATTGGCTAGTGGGCCCTCCTGAAGGCAACTCTTCTTTTGATTGGGCTTCCTGGTTGAACCAGACGTGCCCTGACTTACCCTTGCTGGGTGAGTCCCTCAGACCTTGCTGGTCTGTACCACCGTCCTTTTTCTATTTCCACAAGACTTGCCGTTGCCAAGGCTTGTTGGGTCCAATCCGGTCGCCGACACCCCTGCAATCGACAGACATCGTGGGACAGCTCGAATCCAGCTCCTGGTTGTCGTCAACGCCTCCTGGACCTCGTGGTTGAAGAGTCAAGACGACCGTCAACCTACCTGAAGCACCCGACATCGGTGGGCATCTGCTCATCGCCTTCCTGGTCACTGGCTAGTGACCCAGACTCTGTCCCCTCTGCTTTCAGGTTCTTCAGATCTTCGATCCACCCTTGGATCCACCCGAACACTTTCGACTTGGTCGCCAGCAGCACTTTGCAGCAGATCGCCATTGAAAACGACGACGAAACCAGACCCCGAAAGACACCTATGCACCGTGCTTCCCTGGGTGAGGTAACTCGAGTACTCCGGTGCTCCCGTGGGTATAGACTCTAGAACAACCTAGTTCTAAAGGGGTTTGCTCCAAGTCCTCCTCTAAGTGTCCTTTTTCTCTAAAACTCCAACCGCGACATTCCCCATAGAAGTCAACGGCTGCTCGTGGCTGTGTTCTCACACTGCACGCGTCCCCCGTGGGTCCCCTGTGTCACTGCCTTGGGTGGTTCCTTGAGGGCCAAGCACTTCTACAGGCTCTAGGCCCTGTGTCTAGCTCAGTCGTGGTTCTTATACCACTTTATTGGTATATGGTTTGGTACGCCCCTAGGGCTCAAACGTGTATTTGTGCTATTACTGTTGATAACTGACTTGTAACTTATGTACTTCAAACTCTAGCCTCATAAAGAGACTAGAGGGGTGTGTTTAAGACTAAATACATATATTTTAAATATATACCTGGTGTGGTCCTCTTTCATTTGGTCACTCAAGAGATTATAGACTGGTAAAACAAGCTGCTTTACATTCCTTCAAGACTTAGCCTGAAGGCTGCTCTCCATAGCTACCACTAGGATAGCTTTCAATAAAGGTTGTCTTTAACCTATCTCCAATAAGGGGTTGTTTGGACTGGTGCAAGGTGCCCACTATAATTAGTGGACAGCATATACCAGACCAACTTCTCACAGTACTGACTGGATGATTAGAGTACTGCAAGGAGAGTGCATGATGAATTTATAAGTGCTTGGGTTTTGGCGCAGTGATTGGATAAGGACATGGGACTGTCTGGGTGATTGGAGGAGTGCATAACTAGTAACAGGGAGATTACTGAACTGTATAGGTAGTGCTCAAGGGATTGTAGAAGTGCATGAGTTAGTGCCTGGGTCATTACATGGGTAGTGACTGCATGATTAGAGTACTGCAATGAGAGAGCATGGTGAATTTATAAGTGCTTGGGTTTTGGCGCTGTGATTAGATAAGGACATGAGTCTGGCTGGGTGATTGGAGGAGTGCATAGCTAGTAACAGGGAGATTACTGAACTGTATAGGTAG
The DNA here is from genome assembly GCA_963921515.1 of Calotriton arnoldi. Classification (NCBI taxonomy): domain Eukaryota; kingdom Metazoa; phylum Chordata; class Amphibia; order Caudata; family Salamandridae; genus Calotriton; species Calotriton arnoldi. The sequence continues at coordinate 736,463 of CAWUFW010003872.1, read as the reverse complement.
CGCTCAAGGGATTGTAGAAGTGCATGAGTTAGTGCCTGGGTCATTGCATGAGTACATGGGTAGTGACTGGATGATTAGAGTACTGCAAAGAGAGTGCATGGTGAATTTATAAGTGCTTGGGTTTTGGCACAGTGATTGGATAAGGACATGGGACTGGCTGGGTAATTGGAGGAGTGCATAGGTAGTAACAGGGAGATTACTAAACTATATAGGTAGCACTCAAGGGATTGTAGAAGTGCATGAGTTAGTGCCTGGGTAATTGCATGAGTACATAGGTACTGACTGGATGATTAGAGTACTGTAAGGAGAGTGCATGGTGAATTTATAAGTGCTTGGGTTTTGGCGGAATGATTAGACAAGGACATGGGACTAGCTGGGTGATTGGAGGAGTGCATAACTAGTAACAGGGAAATTACTAAACTGTATAGGTAGTGCTCAAGGGATTGTAGAAATGCATGAGTTAGTGCCTGGGTCATTGCATGAGTACATGGGTAGTGACTGGATGATTACAGTACTACAAGCAGAGTGCATAGTGAATTTATAAGTGCTTGGGTTTTGGCGGAATGATTAGATAAGGGCATGGGACTGTCTGGGTGATTGGAGGAGTGCATAGGTAGTAACAGGGAGATTACAGAACTGTATAGGTAGTGCTCAAGGGATTGTAGAAGTGCATGAGTTAGTGCCTGGGTCATTGCATGGGTAGTGACTGGATGATTAGAGTACTGCAAGGAGAGTGCATGTTGAATTTATAAGTGCTTGGGTTTTGACGCAGTGATTAGATAAGGACATGAGACTGGCTGGGTGATTGGAGGAATGCATAGGTAGTAACAGGGAGATTACTGAACTGTATAGGTAGTGCTCAAGGGATTGTAGAAGTGCATGAGTTAGTGCCTGGGTCATTACATGGGTAGTGACTGCATGATTAGAGTACTGCAATGAGAGTGCATGGTGAATTTATAAGTGCTTGGGTTTTGGCGCCGTGATTAGATAAGGACATGAGACTGGCTGGGTGATTGGAGGAGTGCATAGGTAGTAACAGGGAGATTACTGAACTGTATAGGTAGCGCTCAAGGGATTGTAGAAGTGCATGAGTTAGTGCCTGGGTCATTGCATGAGTACATGGGTAGGGACTGGAGGATTAGAGTACTGCAAAGAGAGTGCATGGTGAATTTATAAGTGCTTGGGTTTTGGCACAGTGATTGGATAAGGACATGGGACTGGCTGGGTAATTGGAGGAGTGCATAGGTAGTAACAGGGAGATTACTAAACTATATAGGTAGCACTCTAGGGATTGTAGAAGTGCATGAGTTAGTGCCTGGGTAATTGCATGAGTACATAGGTACTGACTGGATGATTAGAGTACTGCAAGGAGAGTGCATGGTGAATTTATAAGTGCTTGGGTTTTAGCGGAATGATTAGATAAGGGCATGGGACTGTCTGGGTGATTGGAGGAGTGCATAACTAGTAACAGGGAAATTACTAAACTGTATAGGTAGTGCTCAAGGGATTGTAGAAATGCATGAGTTAGTGCCTGGGTCATTGCATGAGTACATGGGTAGTGACTGGATGATTACAGTACTGCAAGCAGAGTGCATAGTGAATTTATAAGTGCTTGGATTTTGGTGCACTGATTAGATAAGGACATGGGACTGGCTGGGTGATTGGAGGAGTGCATAGGTAGTAACAGGGAAATTACTGAACTGTATAGGTAGCGCTCAAGGGATTGTAGAAGTGCATGAGTTAGTGCCTGGGTCATTGCATGAGTACATGGGTAGTGACTGGATGATTAGAGTACTGCAAGGAGAGTGCATGGTGAATTTATAAGTGCTTGGGTTTTGGCGCAATTATTAGATAAGGACATGGAACTTGCTGGGTGATTGGAGGAGTGCATAACTAGTAACAGGGAAATTACTAAACTGTATAGGTAGCGCTCAAGGGATTGTTGAAGTGCATGACTTAGTGCCTGGGTCATTGCATGGGTAGTGACTGGATGATTAGAGTACTGCAAGGAGAGTGCATGGTGAATTTATAAGTGCTTGGGTTTTAGCGCAGTAATTAGATAAGGACATGAGACTCGCTGGGTGATTGGAGGAGTGCATAGGTAGTAACAGGGAGATTACAGAACTGTATAGGTAGTGCTCAAGGGATTGTAGAAGTGCATGAGGTAGTGCATGGGTCATTGCATGGGTAGTGACTGGATGATTAGAGTACTGCAATGAGAGTGCATGGTGAATTTATAAGTGCTTGGGTTTTGGCGCAATGATTAGATAAGGACATGGGACTTGCTGGGTGATTGGAGGAGTGCATAACTAGTAACAGGGAAATTACTAAACTGTATAGGTAGTGCTCAAGGGATTGTTGAAGTGCATGACTTAGTGCCTGGGTCATTGCATGGGTAGTGACTGGATGATTAGAGTACTGCAATGAGAGTGCATGGTGAATTTATAAGTGCTTGGGTTTTGGCGCCGTGATTAGATAAGGACATGAGACTGGCTGGGTGATTGGAGGAGTGCATACGTAGTAACAGGGAGATTACTGAACTGTATAGGTAGCGCTCAAGGGATTGTAGAAGTGCATGAGTTAGTGCCTGGGTCATTGCATGAGTACATGGGTAGTGACTGGATGATTAGAGTACTGCAAAGAGAGTGCATGGTGAATTTATAAGTGCTTGGGTTTTGGCACAGTGATTGGATAAGGACATGGGACTGGCTGGGTAATTGGAGGAGTGCATAGGTAGTAACAGAGAGATTACTAAACTATATAGGTAGCACTCAAGGGATTGTAGAAGTGCATGAGTTAGTGCCTGGGTAATTGCATGAGTACATAGGTACTGACTGGATGATTAGAGTACTGCAAGGAGAGTGCATGGTGAATTTATAAGTGCTTGGGTTTTGGTGGAATGATTAGATAAGGGCATGGGACTGTCTGGGTGATTGGAGGAGTGCATAACTAGTAACAGGGAAATTACTAAACTGTATAGTTAGTGCTCAAGGGATTGTAGAAATGCATGAGTTAGTGCCTGGGTCATTGCATGAGTACATGGGTAGTGACTGGATGATTACAGTACTGCAAGCAGAGTGCATAGTGAATTTATAAGTGCTTGGGTTTTGGTGCACTGATTAGATAAGGACATGGGACTGGCTGGGTGATTGGAGGAGTGCATAGGTAGTAACAGGGAAATTACTGAACTGTATAGGTAGCGCTCAAGGGATTGTAGAAGTGCATGAGTTAGTGCCTGGGTCATTGCATGAGTACATGGGTAGTGACTGGATGATTAGAGTACTGCAAGGAGAGTGCATGGTGAATTTATAAGTGCTTGGGTTTTGGCGCAATGATTAGATAAGGACATGGGACTTGCTGGGTGATTGGAGGAGTGCATAACTAGTAACAGGGAAATTACTAAACTGTATAGGTAGTGCTCAAGGGATTGTTGAAGTGCATGACTTAGTGCCTGGGTCATTGCATGGGGTAGTGACTGGATGATTAGAGTACTGCAAGGAGAGTGCATGGTGAATTTATAAGTGCTTGGGTTTTCGCGCAGTAATTAGATAAGGACATGAGACTCGCTGGGTGATTGGAGGAGTGCATAGGTAGTAACAGGGAGATTACAGAACTGTATAGGTAGTGCTCAAGGGATTGTAGAAGTTCATGAGTTAGTGCCTGGGTCATTGCATGGGTAGTGACTGGATGATTAGAGTACTGCAATGAGAGTGCATGGTGAATTTATAAGTGCTTGGGTTTTGGCGCAATGATTAGATAAGGACATGGGACTTGCTGGGTGATTGGAGGAGTGCATAACTAGTAACAGGGAAATTACTAAACTGTATAGGTAGTGCTCAAGGGATTGTAGAAGTTCATGAGTTAGTGCCTGGGTCATTGCATGGGTAGTGACTGGATGATTAGAGTACTGCAATGAGAGTGCATGGTGAATTTATAAGTGCTTGGGTTTTGGCGCCGTGATTAGATAAGGACATGAGACTGGCTGGGTGATTGGAGGAGTGCATACGTAGTAACAGGGAGATTACTGAACTGTATAGGTAGCGCTCAAGGGATTGTAGAAGTGCATGAGTTAGTGCCTGGGTCATTGCATGAGTACATGGGTAGTGACTGGATGATTAGAGTACTGCAAAGAGAGTGCATGGTGAATTTATAAGTGCTTGGGTTTTGGCACAGTGATTGGATAAGGACATGGGACTGGCTGGGTGATTGGAGGAGTGCATACGTAGTAACAGGGAGATTACTGAACTGTATAGGTAGCGCTCAAGGGATTGTAGAAGTGCATGAGTTAGTGCCTGGGTCATTGCATGAGTACATGGGTAGTGACTGGATGATTACAGTACTGCAAGCAGAGTGCATAGTGAATTCATAAGTGCTTGGGTTTTGGTGCACTGATTAGATAAGGACATGGGACTGGCTGGGTGATTGGAGGAGTGCATAGGTAGTAACAGGGAAATTACTGAACTGTATAGGTAGCTCTCAAGGGATTGTAGAAGTGCATGAGTTAGTGCCTGGGTCATTGCATGAGCACATGGGTAGTGACTGGATGATTAGAGTACTGCAAGGAGAGTGCATGGTGAATTTATAAGTGCTTGGGTTTTGGCGGAATGATTAGATAAGGGCATGGGACTGTCTGGGTGATTGGAGGAGTGCATAACTAGTAACAGCCAAATTACTAAACTGTATAGGTAGTGCTCAAGGGATTGTAGAAATGCATGAGTTAGTGCCTGGGTCATTGCATGAGTACATGGGTAGTGACTGGATGATTACAGTACTGCAAGCAGAGTGCATAGTGAATTTATAAGTGCTTGGGTTTTGGTGCACTGATTAGATAAGGACATGGGACTGGCTGGGTGATTGGAGGAGTGCATAGGTAGTAACAGGGAAATTACTGAACTGTATAGGTAGCGCTCAAGGGATTGTAGAAGTGCATGAGTTAGTGCCTGGGTCATTGTATGAGTACATGGGTAGTGACTGGATGATTAGAGTACTGCAAGGAGAGTGCATGGTGAATTTATAAGTGCTTGGGTTTTGGCGCAATGATTAGATAAGGACATGGGACTTGCTGGGTGATTGGAGGAGTGCATAACTAGTAACAGGGAAATTACTAAACTGTATAGGTAGTGCTCAAGGGATTGTTGAAGTGCATGACTTAGTGCCTGGGTCATTGCATGGGTAGTGACTGGATGATTAGAGTACTGCAAGGAGAGTGCATGGTGAATTTATAAGTGCTTGGGTTTTGGCGCAGTAATTAGATAAGGACATGAGACTCGCTGGGTGATTGGAGGAGTGCATAGGTAGTAACAGGGAGATTACAGAACTGTATAGGTAGTGCTCAAGGGATTGTAGAAGTGCATGAGGTAGTGCATGGGTCATTGCATGGGTAGTGACTGGATGATTAGAGTACTGCAATGAGAGTGCATGGTGAATTTATAAGTGCTTGGGTTTTGGCGCAGTGATTAGATAAGGACATGAGACTGGCTGAGTGATTGGAGGAGTGCATAGGTAGTAACAGGGAGATTACTGAACTGTATAGGTAGTGCTCAAGGGATTGTAGAAGTGCATGAGTTAGTGCCTTTGTCATTGCATGAGTACATGGGTAGTGACTGGATGATTAGAGTACTGCAAGGAGAGTGCATGGTGAATTTATAAGTGCTTGGGTTTTGGCGCAATGATTAGATAAGGACATGGGACTTGCTGGGTGATTGGAGGAGTGCATAACTAGTAACAGGGAAATTACTAAACTGTATAGGTAGTGCTCAAGGGATTGTTGAAGTGCATGACTTAGTGCCTGGGTCATTGCATGGGTAGTGACTGGATGATTAGAGTACTGCAATGAGAGTGCATGGTGAATTTATATGTGCTTGGGTTTTGGCGCAGTGATTAGATAAGGACATGAGACTGGCTGATTGATTGGAGGAGTGCATAGGTAGTAACAGGGAGATTACTGAACTGTATAGGTAGTGCTCAAGGGATTGTAGAAGTGCATGAGTTAGTGCCTGGATCATTGCATGAGTACAAGGGTAGTGACTGGATGATTAGAGTACTGCAAGGAGAGTGCATGGTGAATTTATAAGTGCTTGGGTTTTGGCGGAATGATTAGATAAGGACATGGGACTGTCTGGGTGATTGGAGGAGTGCATAACTAGTAACAGGGAAATTACTAAACTGTATAGGTAGTGCTCAAGGGATTGTAGAAGTGCATGAGTTAGTGCCTGGGTCATTGCATGGGTAGTGACTGGATGATTAGAGTACTGCAAGGAGAGTGCATGATGAATTTATAAGTGCTTGGGTTTTGACGCAGTGATTAGATAAGGACATGAGACTGGCTGGGTGATTGGAGGAATGCATAGGTAGTAACAGGGAGATTACTGAACTGTATAGGTAGTGCTCAAGGGATTGTAGAAGTGCATGAGTTAGTGCCTGGGTCATTACATGGGTAGTGACTGCATGATTACAGTACTGCAATGAGAGTGCATGGTGAATTTATAAGTGCTTGGGTTTTGGCGCCGTGATTAGATAAGGACATGAGACTGGCTGGGTGATTGGAGGAGTGCATAGGTAGTAACAGGGAGATTACTGAACTGTATAGGTAGCGCTCAAGGGATTGTAGAAGTGCATGAGTTAGTGCCTGGGTCATTGCATGAGTACATGGGTAGGGACTGGATGATTAGAGTACTGCAAAGAGAGTGCATGGTGAATTTATAAGTGCTTGGGTTTTGGCACAGTGATTGGATAAGGACATGGGACTGGCTGGGTAATTGGAGGAGTGCATAGGTAGTAACAGGGAGATTACTAAACTATATAGGTAGCACTCAAGGGATTGTAGAAGTGCATGAGTTAGTGCCTGGGTGATTGCATGAGTACATAGGTACTGACTGGATGATTAGAGTACTGCAAGGAGAGTGCATGGTGAATTTATAAGAGCTTGGGTTTTGGCGGAATGATTGGATAAGGGCATGGGACTGTCTGGGTGATTGGAGGAGTGCATAACTAGTAACAGCGAAATTACTAAACTGTATAGGTAGTGCTCAAGGGATTGTAGAAATGCATGAGTTAGTGCTTGGGTCATTGCATGAGTACATGGGTAGTGACTGGATGATTACAGTACTGCAAGCAGAGTGCATAGTGAATTTATAAGTGCTTGGGTTTTGGTGCACTGATTAGATAAGGACATGGGACTGGCTGGGTGATTGGAGGAGTGCATAGGTAGTAACAGGGAAATTACTGAACTGTATAGGTAGCGCTCAAGGGATTGTAGAAGTGCATGAGTTAGTGCCTGGGTCATTGCATGAGTACATGGGTAGTGACTGGATGATTAGAGTACTGCAAGGAGAGTGCATGGTGAATTTATAAGTGCTTGGGTTTTGGCGCAATGATTAGATAAGGACATGGGACTTGCTGGGTGATTGGAGGAGTGCATAACTAGTAACAGGGAAATTACTAAACTGTATAGGTAGTGCTCAAGGGATTGTTGAAGTGCATGACTTAGTGCCTGGGTCATTGCATGGGTAGTGACTGGATGATTAGAGTACTGCAAGGAGAGTGCATGGTGAATTTATAAGTGCTTGGGTTTTCGCGCAGTAATTAGATAAGGACATGAGACTCGCTGGGTGATTGGAGGAGTGCATAGGTAGTAACAGGGAGATTACAGAACTGTATAGGTAGTGCTCAAGGGATTGTAGAAGTGCATGAGTTAGTGCCTGGGTCATTGCATGGGTAGTGACTGGATGATTAGAGTACTGCAATGAGAGTGCATGGTGAATTTATAAGTGCTTGGGTTTTGGCGCAATGATTAGATAAGGACATGGGACTTGCTGGGTGATTGGAGGAGTGCATACGTAGTAACAGGGAGATTACTGAACTGTATAGGTAGCGCTCAAGGGATTGTAGAAGTGCATGAGTTAGTGCCTGGGTCATTGCATGAGTACATGGGTAGTGACTGGATGATTAGAGTACTGCAAAGAGAGTGCATGGTGAATTTATAAGTGCTTGGGTTTTGGCACAGTGATTGGATAAGGACATGGGACTGGCTGGGTAATTGGAGGAGTGCATAGGTAGTAACAGAGAGATTACTAAACTATATAGGTAGCACTCAAGGCATTGTAGAAGTGCATGAGTTAGTGCCTGGGTAATTGCATGAGTACATAGGTACTGACTGGATGATTAGAGTACTGCAAGGAGAGTGCATGGTGAATTTATAAGTGCTTGGGTTTTGGTGGAATGATTAGATAAGGGCAAGGGACTGTCTGGGTGATTGGAGGAGTGCATAACTAGTAACAGGGACATTACTAAACTGTATAGGTAGTGCTCAAGGGATTGTAGAAATGCATGAGTTAGTGCCTGGGTCATTGCATGAGTACATGGGTAGTGACTGGATTATTACAGTACTGCAAGCAGAGTGCATAGTGAATTTATAAGTGCTTGGGTTTTGGTGCACTGATTAGATAAGGACATGGGACTGGCTGGGTGATTGGAGGAGTGCATAGGTAGTAACAGGGAAATTACTGAACTGTATAGGTAGCGCTCAAGGGATTGTAGAAGTGCATGAGTTAGTGCCTGGGTCATTGCATGAGCACATGGGTAGTGACTGGATGATTAGAGTACTGCAAGGAGAGTGCATGGTGAATTTATAAGTGCTTGGGTTTTGGCGCAATGATTAGATAAGGACATGGGACTTGCTGGGTGATTGGAGGAGTGCATAACTAGTAACAGGGAAATTACTAAACTGTATAGGTAGTGCTCAAGGGATTGTTGAACTGCATGACTTAGTGCCTGGGTCATTGCATTAGTACATGGGTAGTGACTGGATGATTAGAATACTGCAAGGAGAGTGCATGGTGCATTTATAAGTGCTTCAGTTTTGGCGCAATCATTGGATAAGGACATGGGACTGGCTGGGTGATTGGAGGAGTGCATAGGCAGTAACAGGGAGATTACCAAACTATATAGTAGCGCTCAAGGGATTGTAGAAGTGCATGAGTTAGTGCCTGGGTCATTGCATGACTACATGGGTACTGACTGGATGATTAGAGTACTGCAAGGAGAGTGCATGATGAATTTATAAGTGCTTGGGTTTTGGCGCAGTGATTGGATAAGGACATGGGACTGGCTAGGTGATTGGAGGAGTGCACGAGGAGTGACAGTGAGATTACTAAACTGTATAGGTAGCGCTCAAGGGATTGTAGAAGTACATGAGTTAGTGCCTGGGTCATTGCATGAGTACATGGGTAGTGACTGGATGATTAGAGTACTGCAAGGAGAGTGCATGGTGAATTTATAAGTGCTTGGATTTTGACGCAATGATTAGATAAGGACATGGGACTGGCTGGGTGATTGGAGCAGTGAATAGGTAGTAACAGAGAGATTACTGAACTGTATAGGTAGTGCTCAAGGGGTTGTAGAAGTGCATGAGTTAGTGCCTGGGTCATTGCATGAGTACACTAAGCATACATGCAACTGTATAAATAGAATCTGGACACATATATAACTCATTACATACTATCTAGTTAAGTAGATAAGTACAACATGCCAGAAAGGGTAATATATGGTGCTTTCTTTTTGAGTTACATCTTGACCATTCAATCTACAAATATGCGACATCATTAAACTATACCTCTCGACAGACTTAAGAAAGAAGAGCAAATAACAACACCTTAAATGATCATTTTTAAAACCACACTTTTATTATACATCTTCAGCTTTGTATCTAAAATTATGTGGTATCATTCAACTATACCTTTGCTTAGACTACAAAAAGAAACCTAATTAACAGCACCTTATTTCACCATTCTATCTTTAAATATATGCCATCATTTAACTTTTCCTTCTGTACAAACTAATAACATTAACCTAATTAATAACACCTTATATGATCATCTTTCAAACACCACAGTTGTGCTGCATCTTTATCAAAGTATCTATAATTATGCAGTATCATTCAACTATACCTTTGTAGAGAGAAAAAAAATGAAGCCTAATAAACTACACCTTATATGAACATCTTTCAAAATACACATTTGTACTGCATCTTCAACCAACTATCTAAAAATATGCGGCATCATTCAGCTATACCTTTGCACAGACTTAAAAAACAAGCTTAATTAATTACATGAGTAATCATCTTTAAAAATACACATATTACTGTACAGACTGTTTTTTAAACAAACTTCAAGTACAATGAAACTAATTCCAATACACATCTCTACATTTAATAATATATTTCAAGCAACACAGTTTTAGAATAATGTCAAATCTTTTTAAATAAACCTCAAAATATATAACTCACCTTGCAAATAAATCTGTTGAATGACACACACACTCAGACAGGATTTTCTTTTACACACAGTCAATATAAATCACCAGACTCTGCAAGGTGAAATCAGTAATGGCAAGGTTTCCCTCTCTTTTCCCATACAAATACACATAAGCAACAAATGACATTGCTTTCCAGAGTTTTTCAAATTGTAAAACACATTTCCATTGGTTACAGATAATAACTCTTATCAACTGATAGATAGTTTATTTCGACCAATCATATGATCATTACACCAGCATACAAAACATACATTTAAATACAAAACTTTAAAAAAACAATCAGGTAATAATTACTACATCCATTTTAAACCCCCGCCTCAGATAAACGTTTAAAAGTAGCAGCAAGAGGACTAAAAAAGGATTAAAAAAGTCAATTGTCCAAGGACATCACCACATTAAGTTCATTTCAGGGCCTTGGATCTCAACCACCACGCATACAATAAGAATCTTGAGACAGCAAAGGCAATGCACTGTGAAGTGTCAGATCGTAAAATCCGAAGAGCTTCCATTGGCCTGGAGAAAGAGAACAATCGGCAGACTGGAATGATCCAAGCTCTATTTCGACCAATCATATGATCATTACACCAGCATACAAAACATACATTTAAATACAAAACTTAAAAAAAACAATCAGGTAATAATTACTACATCCATTTTAAACCCCCGCCTCAGATAAAAGTTTAAAAGTAGCAGCAAGAGGACTAAAAAAGGATTAAAAAAGTCAATTGTCCAAGGACATCACCACATTAAGTTCATTTCAGGGCCTTGGATCTCAACCACCACGCATACAATAAGAATCTTGAGACAGCAAAGACAATGCACTGTGAAGTGTCAGATCGTAAAATCCGAAGAGCTTCCATTGGCCTGGAGAAAGAGAACAATCGGCAGACTGGAATGATGCAAGCTCTCCTGATAGCCTTGTACATAGGACAGAAGAAGAGAAAGTGCTCAATGGATTCTTCTGCACTTAAGCATATTGGGCAGATAGGCGATAGTCCAGCATTTGTCCATTTACATTTCCAGAGATTCAATGGAAGTGAACCAAATCTTAGTTGAATATAAAGTGCTCGTGCATGGGGGGTTCTATTTGATCCATAAAGGGTTCAAAATTAAAACTATGGGGCATATTAACAAGACCCACGTTAAAATTATCGCCGTTTAGCGGCAGGAAACTGCCGCTAAAACGGCGATAATGGGCTTGCTAATATGCGTTATGGAATTCAATAGAAGCCCAGGTTAGATGTCCTGCACATCTAACCTGGGCTTCTATTGGAATTCTATAACGCATATTAGCAAGCTCATTATCGCCGTTTTAGCGGCAGTTTCCTGCCGCTAAAACGGCAATAATTTTAACGTGGGTCTTGCTAATATGCCCCTATATTTTACATCTAAAAATTGCATTGTTAAAACTCCATACAATGTACTTTCAGTGCAAATAGAATTGATGTAGACCCAGAATTTCTTTTTTAATATGGGGGCCAACTTTTTAGTTATAGAACCTGGGTTCTCCCACAGCGATGCAAGGCCCAAGCGGTGCAGCCATTCTTTAATCTTTGAAAACCATAACAAGGTGCCTTTCTGTTTTCCATACAAATACACATAAGCAACAAATGACATTGCTTCCCAGAGTTTTTCAAATTGTAAAACACATTTCCATTGGTTACAAATAATAACTCTTATCAACTGACTTCTTCACCCCTTCTGCTTAATGCCAGTTTCCATAGCAACAGCTCATGCAACATTCAACTTAACTGACATGTCACAAGTTCACCATATTTTCAAGTTCACCACACAATGTTGCAAATGGAAACAGCAAGTGTCGTTGCCTTTGCAGAACATGACCTAATCCTTTCTACTGTACCTTTCAAACATTTTTTACTAACCAATAAGAAACTTGCTTTTTAAACAAAGTAAAATGCACCCTATTTTTGAATATACAATGATCAGAAACAGCCAATTCTCTTCTTTCTTCAAAACAGCATCTTCTCCACCATTTTAGATACCCCCATTCTGCTTAATCACAGTTTCCATAGTAACAGTTCATGCAACATTCAACTTAACTGACAGGTCACAAGTTCACCATATTTTCAAGTTCACCACACAATGTTGCAAATGAGAACAGCAGGTGTGGTTGGCTTTGCAAAACATGACCTTATCCTTTCTGCTGTACCTTTCAAACATTTTTTACTAACCAATAAGAAACTTGCTTTTTAAACAAAGTAAAATGCACCCTATATTTGAATGAACAATGTTCTTAAACAGCCAATCAAATCTCTACTTTCTTAAAAACAGCATCTTCTCCACCATTTTAGATATCTCTCATTCCACCAACTGACTACCTCAGCTACAGACATATTTTCATTACCTACAGTCATCCCTTCAAGATGCTTTCAGTGTGGATTGTTGGGCACAGCTATGTTTTCTGGTGCAAAAGGTATGCTGAACGCACAGGTATTGACAAAGACCTAGCTTTGCAAAATGTAGACATTAAATGGATTGGACAGAGAGGATTAAAGTGGCACCAATTGATGCCTTTGGTTAAAACCTTTTTGCATCTCCAAGCCCCTGACCTCATGATTGTGTACTGTGGAGGCAATGACCTAGGCACATTGACTGGGGTAGGTCTGGAAATGCTAATGGAGGACACCTTTGCAGAATTGATGTTGCTTTTCCCCCAAACTGTCTTTGTATACTCTAACATGTGCCAAAGACAGAAATGGAAGTGGTCCAATACATTTTGTCATCAGATTGAGAAAGCTAGAAAAAATGTCAATAAAGCTGTTTCTGGTTACCTCAGAGACCATAGGATGGGCTCCATCTATAACAACAATCTTCGTTTCAATACGGATGGCATCTACAGAAGTGATGGAGTACACTTCACTGATGAAGGCAACAGAGTGTTTCTCAACAACCTGAAGCTCTGCATCCGCACTTACATGTAGCTACAACAATCTCCCAATGAAAACGAGCTCTTTTTAGAGCCACTCAAAAATCCAACATATAACCTAGGTTTATATGAAAAAATATTTTTTTTTTTTGCTTGGAATCGCGCACCCAGCACGACTAACGGAGCCGCGCACCCCTCGCGTTCACACTAGGGGTCGCGCTGGGAGCCGCGCACCCCTCGCATTCACACTAGGGACCGCGCTGGGAGCCACGCACCCCTCACGTTCACACTAGGGGGCCGCGCACCCTTCACATATACACTAGGGGGCCACGCTGAGCACCGCGCACCCCTCGCGTTTACACCAGGGGGCCACGCTGAGCGCCGCGCAAGGGTTGCGACTCCAAGCTTTGACGAAAAAAAAAAACGTCTACTTTTATTAATTTATATTCGCCCCGGGGACCCTATCCCCCGGGACATGTCAAATTTTTTTATTTATTTTTTATAAAAAAGGAAGGGGGACCGCGTGGCCCCCCTCCCAGGCCATTTTTGGCCCCGGGGACCCCATCACCCGGGGCATAGCCTCACAGTTGGGGACCGTGGGGGAGCCCCAATGCCCCCACGGTCCCGCCGGCTCCCCGCCTCCTGCGGGAGCCGGTATTGCTTTCCACAAGGGAGCTGCTGCTAGCTCCCCTTGTGGAAAAGCAATCTTGCTTTGCTTCGTAGAAGCAAGAGCAGGTTTCCCTGCTCTCGCTTCCATGAAGCAATGTAGGAGTTTGCAATGACAGGGTGGGAGCACCAGGGCTCCTGCCCTGTCATTGCAAACAGCAGTGTCCCGGGGGTGGGCACCCTGGGACACTGCAAGAGCCGGCCCTGGGGGGTGGCGGTCCCCAGGGTCATCGAGGGCTCCTGGAGGGGGGCCGCGTGGCCCCCTCCCTCCTTTTCATTTCCCCGGGGAGGTGGTGGTCCCCGGGGCCTGGGGGTCCGCAATGGACCCCGTATTTAAATATTAACTGCCCCGGGGAGGTGGCAGTCCCCGGGGCTGTGGGGGCCCCCACACATTAATTCGCGAGTGCCCCCGGGACCTGGCCCACCCGGGGGCTTTTTGAAAACGACAGTCCACGCTTCTTTTTTTTTTATTTTCTCGGCAGGGGTCACAACCCCAACGCGACTTCTGCCATTTAAATAAAAAAAATGTATATTTTTGTCCCTGGGGGTCCTTGTGGAACCCTCTAAGCAGCCCTAGGGGTCAGGGTGTTTCTACCCTGCCCCCTTTTCTTCATTTTACACTTTGTTTTACTGTTTTCTTGTGACTTGATTCTACCGAGTCACAAGATGGCTGCCAACAGTTCCTGGTTTGGAGTGTTGGCAGCCAATCGGAGTAAAGCTCGTGCTCGGGAAAGTTCGCGAACCCACCGCGGGCATAGATATCAAAACTTTTTCTTTTTCAAATTGCTCTGGAACTACTGAACGGATTTACACCATTTAACAAAAGGACTCTTTCTGAACCAAGACCTACCTTTTTGCCAAATTTGGTGTAATTCCGTTCAGCAGTTTGGGCTGTAGCTGTAGCTATGGAAAAATACATGGGGAAAACACGTTTTGGGACCCCCTTTTTTCTCAGCCCCCGCTTGGTGAATCACCCCGAAACTTTCAAGACAGGAGCTGACCAGAGCTGATCACTAGTTTTGAAAATTTCGCGAAGATTCGTCAACCGGCACCAAAGTTATTGGGAAAACAAAAAACGCTTTTCCTATGGAAACTAGGTCCTAACTATAACTACCTACTGGCGACCGCCAGTAGGTAATATATATATATATATATATATATTCACTGAAAAAACCATAGGTTTTAGGGACAGTTATAGTTAGTTGGACATTGCACTCGTACAAAACCCGTGAAATTCCCCCGTTATAGTTAGTCCAGCTAACTATAACTCGCGCCCCGCAATGCACTGCTGATGACGTCACATATTACATCACTCATGACATGGTCAGTGACATCACTGATGACATCACTGATGACATCTCAAATGACATCACTGATGACATCATCCAGTGACTGTGTGTTTCTGTAAAGTTTAAATATTTTTAATATATATAGGAAAAGACGTATTGAAGAATGAGTGGGTGTGTAAGTGTCTGTATGGATGATTTAGTAGGTGCGTGACTGACTCTATAAGTGAGTGATTTAACGTATCTTACTGAATGCATGGGTTAGTGACTAAACTGGGTGAATGTCTGTATCCGTCTGTCTGTTGCTGTGTAAGTGGCTGCATGTGTTTGTGAATAGCTACATGAGTGTCTATATGAGTTATTGAATGCTTGTCTGAGTATCTGTATGGGTGCCTGAGTGTTTGTGTGGGAGGGGTGTGTGCAACTCTGTGCATAGATGTGTGAGTGGGTGATTCACTGGGTGGATGGTTTCAAGAGTGCATCTGTGATAGACTGTATGGGTGGGTAAGTGTGTGTAAGAGTGTGTTAGTGAGTGAATGTATGTCCCAGTGGTACATGTGTGAGTAACTACATATGTGAAAGGCAGTATATATGTGTGTTGGAGTATATAAATAGCTATAAGCTGAGAGTGAGTGATTGTGATAGTGGCTGTATGGATGAGTGTGTGCTTGTATCAGTGATTGTATAAGAGCGTAAGAATGTGCTACTATTTGTATGAGTAAGTGAGCTGGTGTGTGTATAACTGTATAGGTGAGTAAATGGTAGTGTGTTTAATTATTTGCATGACTGACTAGGTGTGTGAGTACCTCTATGGATGAGTGGCGGTGTTTGAGTGTCTATATAGGAGTATGAGTGCATATGATAGTCCTGTACTGAGTGACCGTAAGTATGAGTGACTGTACGGGTGAGTGAGTGGATGTGTGCCTAGACCTAAGAATCAGTGAGTGGGTATGTAGTTATTGGTGTTGGAGTGTCTATGGTTTTGCGAATGGCAGTCTGTAATTTAGAGTGGGTGTATCAAAGGTTATATTGGGGTGTGAGGAGGTGCATCAGATTATCACGTGGATGATGTCATCAGTGATGTCATTTGAGATGTCATCAGTGATGTCATCAGTGATGTCACTGACCATGTCATGAGTGATGTAATATGTGACGTCATCAGCAGTGCATTGCGGGCGCGAGTTATAGTTAGCTGGACTAACTATAACGGGGGAATTTCACGGGTTTTGTACGAGTGCAATGTCCAATTAACTATAACTGTCCCTAAAACCTATGGTTTTTTCAGTGAATTTCAAAGGTTTTTTAAATGCTAATTTGTAACTATAACGTCCCTGAAACCTATGGTTTTTTCAGTGAATTTCAAAGGTTTTTTAAATGCTAATTTGTAACTATAACATGAATGAAACCTACGGTTTTTTCAGTGAATTTCAAAGGTTTTGTAAATGACAATTTTTAAATGTATTAATTGTTATATAAATTTTTTTCATACTGATTTCCAAATTTTTTAGAAACAATTTTTTTTTAAATATTTTATTTTTTAAATTACATTGTAATTACATTATACATTACATTACAAAAAATACTTTCTCAGAATGAATTACTTTAGTTTAAATACTTTGCACATAGGCAATAGACTTTTAAGTACAGTAGTTACAGTTGTTGCAATGGGCAACACATTTTCAAACACAATGCAACATTCAGCTCAATGTGAATTTCTAGTTAAATGCAATTAGTTACTTTATGGATTACTTTTCTAACCACAGGACTGGATCCTAGATTCAGTCCTGGGACATCTCCTGTAAACAGTTGAGTAAAAGCGTTTTGGTTACAGTCGTGATTTTTAAGGAATATTATTGTACTTTAAAAGTTCACACTTAGAAACTTTTTCTCATAGAATCACCAATGTTATCCTATGGAAGGAAATTCACTTAGAAGTTAAAAACTGTTATCGTTACTTTTTCTTACTCAGTGTTGGATCCTGGATCCAGCACTGGTGCATCTCCTGTAAACAGTTGAAAGAATGCGTTTAAGTCATACAGGCGATTTTTTAGGAATATTTGTAGTTTGTGAAAATCTACACTTTGAAACTTTTCTGCTGAAAACCAGACAATGGATTCCTATGGAAGAAAATATAAGTTACTGGTAAGTACGGTTAAAATTACTTTTCAGGGTCAGTGCTGGGCTAAAAGATGCAGCACTGGTTTCTCTCCTGATAACAGGTGAGTAAATTGGAATTCGTACTTTGGTTGATTTTAGAGGAATATTATAAAGTTCCAAAACTCCACACTTAGAAGAATTTCCAAGTGAAACCAGTCAATGTTAGCCTATGAAGGAAATTCAAGTTACTGGTAAGTATGGTTAAAATTACTTTTCAGGGTCAGTGCTGGGCTAAAAGATGCAGCACTGGGTTCTCTCCTGATAACAGGTGAGTAAATTGGAATTCGTACTTTGGTTGATTTTAGAGGAATATTATAAAGTTCCAAAACTCCACACTTAGAAGAATTTCCAAGTGAAACCAGTCAATGTTAGCCTATGGAAGGAAATTCAAGTTACTGGTAAGTACGGTTAAAATTACTTTTCAGGATTAGTACTGGGCTGAAAGATACAGCACTGAGGTCTCTCCTGATAACAGGTGAGTAAATCGGAATTCGTATTTCGGCTGATTTTAGAGGAATATTTTAAAGTTCCAAAACTCCACACTTAGAAGAATTTCCAAGTGAAAACAGTCAATGTTAGCCTATAGAAGGAAATTCAAGTTACTGGTAAGTACGGTTAAAATTACTTTTCAGGACCAGTACTGGGCTGAAAGATACAGCACTGAGGTCTCTCCTTATAACAGGTGAGTAAATCGGAATTCGTATTTCGGCTGATTTTAGAGGAATATTTGTATGTTTCAAAAATCAACACTTAGAAACTTTTTCAACAAAAAGCAGGCAATGATATCCTATGGAAGGAAATTCAAGTTACTGGTAAGTATGGTTAAAATTACTTTTCAGGACCAGTACTGGGCTGAAAGATGCAGCACTGAGGTCTCTCCTTATAACAGGTGAGTAAATAGGAATTCGTATTTCGGATGATTTTAGAAGAATATTTGCACAATGGTGAAGGGAGGGGGCGGGGCCTGAGGTGACATCTGTGCAAACGCGCCCGTGGCGCGTTTTAAGTTGGGGATTAAGTCCCCTTGAATCCTGAGGGTCCCTAGGGGCCAACTAGCCCACCAGGAACCTCCAATATGCGCCAGGGGCTGCGTTGCAGAGACGTGTAGAGAGGCCACACCCCTTTTACACCTCTCTGCAACGCAGCTCTGTGGCGCTTTCTGGATGTACCTGTTGGGCTAGTTGGCCCCCAGGGACCCTCAGGATTGAAGGGATTTAATTCCCCATCTTAAAATGCGCCACGGGGCCTGTTTGCACACATGTCACCTGAAGCCCCGCCCCTCCCTTCACCACTGTGCAAACGCGCCCCGTGGGGCGTTTTAAGTTGGGGAATTAAGTCCCCTTGAATCCTGAGGGTCCCCGGAGTCCAACTAGCCCACCATATACCTCCAAAAGCGCCACAGAGCTGCGTTGCAGAGAGGTGTAAAAGGGGCGTGGCCTCTGTACACCTCTCTGCAAGGCAGCCCCTGGCGCATACTGGAGGAGCCTGGTGGGCTAGTTGGCCCCCAGGGACCCCCAGTATTCAAGGGGAATTCGTTCCCCCTCTGCAAACGCGCCAGGGGGCGCGTTTGCAGAGTGGTGAAGGAAGGGGGCGAAGCCTGCGGGCCCGATCGTTTTAAAAAATTTATTATTTTTTGTCCCCTGAAGGGGGCTCTGTGGCCCCCTTCCTTTTTCCAGTTTTTATGCCCTGGGGACCCCATCCCCCAGGGCCTTACCCCTTTTTAATTACAAATTTTTAAAAAAACGGGAAGGGGGCCGCTTGGCCCCTCTTCCCTGGGCCTGTATTGGCCCCGGGGACCCCATCCCCGGGGCATGGCCTCGATTTTTTTTTTCGTAGGGAGGGGGCTGCGTGGCCCCCTCCTCAGGCCATTTAAGGCCCCGGAGACCCCATCCCCCGGGGCCGGCCTTTCCGTTTTTTTAATTTTTAATTTTTTATTTTTTGGGGAGGGGGCCGCGTGGCTCCCTCCCGGGCCACTACTTGCCCCGGGGACCCCATCCCCGGGGCTGGCCCTCTCGTTGGGGACTGTGGGGGTCCCCAATCCCCCACAGTCCCGCCGGCTCCCCGTGTCCTACGGGAGCCGGCATTGCTTTACACATGGAAAGCAGCTAACATGCTGCCCCCATGTGGAAAAGCAATCGGCTTTGGATATTGGAAGAGAGAGCAGGTTTCCCTGCTCTCTCTTCCAATATCCAAAGCAGTTTGCAATGACAGGACGGAGCCGCAAGGCTCCCGTCCTGTCATTGCAAACAGCAGTGTCCCGGGGTAGGCACCCGGGACACTGCAGGAGCCGGCCCTGGGGGTGGTGGTCCCCAGGGCCATCAAGGGCTCCAGGAGGGGGCCGCGCGGCCCCCCTCCCATTCAGTTCACAGCCCCAGGGAGGTGGTGGTCCCGGGGCTCTGGGGGTCCGTAACGGACCCCCATATTTAAATGTTTAGTGCCCCGGGAGGTGGCGGTCCCGGGCGTGTGGGGGCTGGAGCCCCCACACAGGTTTTAATTAATAAAAAAAGCCCCGGGAGGTGGTGGTCCCCGGGGCTGCGGGAGGGCTCAGAGCCCTCCTGCACCATTTTTAAAAAAGCCCCGGGGGTGGCGGTCCCCGGGGCTTGGGGGCCGTTTGAGGCCCCCACACATTAAATTACCCCCCACCATGCCCCCGGGACTTGGGCCACCCGGGGCAAATACAATCGAGCGCGGGAGACCGCGCTTCGATTTTTCCGGCAGGATTTGCGCACCCTGAGCGCATCCTGCCGATTTTTAAAAAATTTTTTTTTTTTTTTGCCCAGGGGGTCCTTGTGGGATTCCCTGAGCAAACCTAGGGGGTCAGGGTGTTTCTACCCTGCCCCCTTTGTGCGCTTTGCGCACTTGTTTCTGTCCCTCGGTTCTACCGAGGGACAAAATGGCTGACAACATTTCCTGAATCGGAATGTTGACAGCCAGCTGACAGCCAATTAACATGCAGCTCGTGATCGGGAGGGTACGCGGACCCTACTCGGCCATAGATATCACTATCTTTTTACTTTTGATTTTCTCAGCAACTACTGAACGGATTTACACCATTTAACAAAAAGGGTTCTTTCTGAACCAAGAACTACCTCTTTGCCAAATTTGGTGTAATTCCGTTCAGCAGTTCGGGCTGTAGCCGTGTCTAAAGTTTCCTATGGAAAATTGCATGGGGAAAACGCGTTTTGGGACCCCCTTTTTCTCGGCCCCCGCTTGACGAATCCCCCGAGACTTTCAGGGTAGGAGCGGACCGGAGCGGGCCACAAAGTTTGAAAATTTTGCGAAGATACGTCAACCGGCAAGAGAGTTATTTCAAATAGAATGTCGCGGATTTCCTATGGATAATAGGTTGTAACTATAACTATCTACTGGCGACCGCCAGTAGATAATGTATATATATATATATATATATATATATATATATATATATATATATATATATATATATATATATTCACTGAAAAAACCATAGGTTTTAGGGACAGTTATAGTTAGTTGGACATTGCACTCGTACAAAACCCGTGAAATTCCCCTGTTATAGTTAGTTCAGCTAACTATAACTCGCGCCCACGCAATGCACTGCTGATGACGTCACATATTACATCACTCATGACATGGTCAGTGACATCACTGATGACATCACTGATGACATCTCAAATGACATCACTGATGACATCACTGATGACATCATCCAGTGACTGTGTGTTTCTGTAAAGTTTAAATATGTTTAATATATATAGGGAAAGGCGTATTGAAGAATGAGTGGGTGTATAAGTGTCTGAATGGATGATTTAGTACGTGAGTGACTGACTCTACAAGTGAGTGATTAAACGTATCTTACTGAATGCATGGGTTAGTGACTAAACTGTGTGAATGTCTGTATCCGTCTGTTTGTTGGTGTGTAAGTGGATGCATGGATTTGCGAATAGCTACATGAGTGTCTATATGGGTTATTGATTGGTTCTCTGAGTATCTGTATGGCTGCCTGAGTGTTTGTGTGGGTGGGGTGTGTGTGACTCTATACATAGATGTGTGAGTGGGTGATTCACTGGGTGCATGATTTCAAGAGTGAATCTGTGATGGACTGCTTGGGTGGGTGAGTGTGTGTATGGGTGTGTTAGTGAGTGAATGTATATCTCAGTGGTACATGTGCAAGTAACTACATATGTAAAAGGCAGTATATATGTGTGTTAGAGTATTTAAATGGCTATAAGTGAGAGTGTGTTATTGTGAGAGTGGCTGTATGGATGCGTGTGTGCTTGTATCAGTTATTGTATAAGAGCGTAAGAATGTGCTAGTATTTGTATGAGTAAGTGAGCTGGTGTGTGTATAACTGTATAGGTGAGTAAATGGGTGTGTGATTAATTTTTGCATGACTGACTAGGTGTGTGAGTACCTCTATGGATGAGTGGCGGTGTGTGAGTGTTTATATAGGTATATGAGTGCATATGATAGTCCTGCACTGAGTGACTGTAAGTATGAGTGACTGTACAGGTGAGTGAGTGGATGTGTGTGTAGACCTAAGAATCAGTGAGTGGGTATGTAGTTTTTGGTGTTGGAGTGTCTATGGTTTTGAGAATGGCAGTCTGTAATTTAGAGTGGGTGTATCAAAAGTTATATTAGGGTGTGAGAAGATGCATGAAATTATCACATGGATGATGTCATCAGTGATGTCATTTGAGATGTCATCAGTGATGTCATCAGTGATGTCACTGACCATGTCATGAGTGATGTAATATGTGACGTCATCAGCAGTGCATTGCAGGGCGCGAGTTATAGTTAGCTGAACTAACTATAACAGGGAATTTCACGGGTTTTGTACGAGTGCAATGTCCAACTAACTATAACTGTCCCTAAAACCTATGGTTTTTTCAGTGAATTTCAAAGGTTTTTAAATGCTAATTTCTAACTATAACGTGTCTGAAACCTATGGTTTTTTCAGTGAATTTCAAAGGTTTTTAAATGCTAATTTCTAACTATAACGTGCCTGAAACCTATGGTTTTTTCAGTGAATTTCAAAGGTTTTTAAATGCTAATTTCTAACTATAACGTGCCTGAAACCTATGGTTTTTTCAGTGAATTTCAAAGGTTTTTAAATGCTAATTTCTAACTATAACGTGCCTGAAACCTATGATTTTTTAAGTGAATTTCAAAGGTTTTTTAAATGCTAGTTTCTAACTATGCCAACAGAGGTAGGACATGTGAAGAAAGAAGAAAAAACGCACAGAAAGAAGCAAAAGATGTGCAGAAAGAACCAACAGAGGAGCAGAAAGAGGCCTTGTTGCAAAATCATCCTGTGCCCACAACTTTTCAGACGGGTACTGGTGGTAACTGACTCTGACTAACCAGAGCCAGTGCGCGTTTGCACAGTGGTGAAGGGAGGGGGCCTGAGGTGACATGTGTGCAAACGCGCTCCATGGCGCGTTTTAAGTTGCGGGATTAAGTCCCCTTGAATCCTGAGGGTCCCTGGGGCCCAACTAGCCCCCAGGTACCTACAGTTAGGACCACAGAGCTGAGTTGCAGAGAGGCGTTCCGAGGCCACGCACCTTTTTTCACCTCTCTGCAACGCAACTCTGTTGTGCTTACTGAAGGTACCTGGTGGGCTAGTTGGCCCCCAGGATTCAAAGGGAATTAACTCCCCAACTTAAAACGCACCACAGGGCGTGTTTGCGCACATGTCACCTGAGGCCCCGCCCCTCCCTTCACCACTGTGCAAACGCGCCCCGTGGCGCGTTTTAAGTTGGGGGATTAGGTCACCTTGAATCCTGAGAGTCCCTGGGGCCCAACCAGCCCACCAGGTACTTCCAGTAAGCACCACAGGCCTGCGTTGCAACGCCTGTAACAAATTGTGCAGTTGTGTTTAGGTAGTGAAGAGGGTCGTGCTGGGGGTAGTGTTTTAGGGTTTAGGGTAGTGCAGTGGTGTTTGTGTAGTGTAGGGGGTCATGCTGGGGTTAGATTTAGGGTTTAGGGTAGTGCAGTGGTGTTTGTGTAGTGTAGGGGGTCATGCTGGGGGTAGATTTAGGGTTTAGGGTAGTGCAGTGGTGTTTGTGTAGTGTAGGGGGTCATGCTGGGGGTAGATTTAGGGTTTAGGGTAGTGCAGTGGTGTTTGTGTAGTGTAGGGAGTCGTCCTGGGGGAGTGTTTTAGGGTTTAGGGTAGTACAGTGGTGTTTGGGTAGTGTAGGGGGTCGTGCTGGGGTTAGTGTTTTAGGGTTTAGGGTAGTGCAGTGGTGTTTGGGTAGTGTAGGGGGTCGTGCTGGGGGAGTGTTTTAGGGTTTAGGGCAGTGCAGTGGTGTTCGGGTAGTGTAGGGGGTCGTGCTGGGGGAGTGTTTTAGGGTTTAGGGCAGTGCAGTCGTGTTCGGGTAGTGTAGGGGGTCGTGCTGCGGGGAGTATTTTAGGGTTTAGGGTAGTGCAGTGGTGTTCGGGTAGTGTAGGGGGTCATGCTGGGGGTAGTGTTCTAGGGTTTAGGGCAGTGCAGTGGTGTTCGGGCAGTGTAGGGGTCGTGCTGGGGGTGGTGTTTTAGGGTTTAGGGTAGTGCAGTGGTGTTCGGGCAGTGTAGGGGGTCGTGCTGGGGGTGGTGTTTCAGGGTTTAGGGCAGTGCAGTGGTGTTCAGGCAGTGTAGGGGGTCGTGCAGGGGTGGTGTTTCAGGGTTTAGGGCAGTGCAGTGGTGTTCGGGCAGTGTAGGGGGTCGTGCAGGGGTGGTGTTTTAGGGTTTAGGGCAGTGGTGTTCGGGCAGTGTAGGGGGTCATGCTGGGGGTGGTGTTTCAGGGTTTGGGGCAGTGCAGTGGTGTTCGAGCAGTAAAGGGGGTCATGCTGGGGGTGGTGTTTCAGGGTTTAGGGCAGTGCAGTGGTGTTCGGGCAGTGTAGGGGGTGGTGCAGGGGTGGTGTTTCAGGGTTTAGGGCAGTGCAGTGGTATTCGGGCAGTGTAGGGGGTCGTGCAGGGGGTGGTGTTTCAGGGTTTAGGGCAGTGCAGTGGTGTTCGGGCAGTGTAGGGGCGGTGCAGGGGTGGTGTTTCAGGGTTTAGGGCAGTACAGTGGTGTTCGGGCATTGTAGGGGTGGTGCTGGGGCTGGTGTTTCAGGGTTTAGGGCAGTGCAGTGGTGTTCGGGCAGTGTAGGGGGTGGTGCTGGGGCTGGTGTTTCAGGGTTTAGGGCAGTGCAGTGGTGTTCGGGCAGTGTAGGGGGTCGTGCTGGGGCTGGTGTTTCAGGGTTTAGGGCAGTGCAGTGGTGTTCGGGCAGTGTAGGGGGTCTTGCTGGGGCTGGTGTTTCAGAGTCTAGGGCAATGCAGTGGTGTTCGGGCAGTGTAGGGGTCTTGCTGGGGCTGGTGTTTCAGGGTTTAGGGCAGTGCAGTGGTGTTCGGGCAGTGTAGGGGGTCGTGCTGGGGCTGGTGTTTCAAGGTTTAGGGCAGTGCAGTGGTGTTCGGGCAGTGTAGGGGGTCGTGCTGGGACTGGTGTTTCAGGGTTTAGGGCAGAGCAATGGTGCTCAGGCAGTGTAGGGGGTTGTGCTGGGGGTGATGTTTCAGGGTTTAGGGCAGTGCAGTGGTGTTCGGGCAGTGTAGGGGGTCGTGAAGGGGTGGTGTTTCAGGGTTTAGGGCAGTGCAGTGGTGTTCGGGCAGTGTAGGGGGTCGTGCTGGGGGTAGTGTTTTAGGGTTTAGGGTAGTGCAGTGGGGCTTGTGTAGTGTAGGGGGTCGTGCTGGGGTTAGTGTTTTAGGGTTTAGGGTAGTGCAGTGGTGTTTGTGTAGTGTAGGGGGTCATGTTTTAGGGTAGTGCAGTGGTGTTTGGGTAGTGTAGGGGGTCATGCTGGGGGTAGTGTTTTAGGATTTAGGTTAGTGCAGTGGTGTTTGGGTAGTGTAGAGGGTCGTGCTGGGGGTAGTGTTTTAGGGTTTAGGGTAGTGCAGTGGTGTTTGAGTAGTGTAGGGGGTCGTGCTGGGGGTAGTGTTTTAGGGTTTAGGGTAGTGCAGTGGTGCTTGTGTAGTGTAGGGGGTCGTGCTGGGGGTATTGTTTTAGGGTTTAGGGTAGTGCAGTGGTGTTTGTGTAGTGTAGGGGGTCATGTTTTAGGGTAGTGCAGTGGTGTTTGGGTAGTGTAGGGGGTCATGCTGGGGGTAGTGTTTTAGGATTTAGGTTAGTGCAGTGGTGTTTGGGTAGTGTAGGGGGTCGTGCTGGGGGTAGTGTTTTAGGGTTTAGGGTAGTGCAGTGGTGTTTGTGTAGTGTAGGGGGTAGTGCTGGGGATAGTGTTTTAGGGTTTAGGGTAGTGCAGTGGTGCTTGTGTAGTGTAGGGGGTCGTGCTGGGGGTAGTGTTTTAGGGTTTAGGGTAGTGCAGTGGTGTTTGTGTAGTGTAGGGGGTCATGTTTTAGGGTAGTGCAGTGGTGTTTGGGTAGTGTAGGGGGTCGTGCTGGTGGTAGTGTTTTAGGATTTAGGTTAGTGCAGTGGTGTTTGGGTAGTGTAGGGGTCGTGCTGGGGTAGTGTTTTAGGGTTTAGGATAGTGCAGTGGTGCTTGTGTAGTGTAGGGGGTCGTGCTGGGGGTAGTGTTTTAGGGTTTAAGGTAGTGCAGTGGTGTTTTTGTAGTGTAGGGGGTCATGTTTTAAGATGCAATGCTCCAATACCTGACCAGTCTGCACTACATAAAACTGCAAAAAACTAAAAATAAAAAGTGTTTTGCACACTTTTGTCATTGGGCTATATGTGGGCTACATCTGGGTAATATTTGTGCTACATTTGGGCTCTTTTTCACTGGTGGCCATCTTGGAAGACTTCTTTGTTATAAAGTTTCCTAATTTCTTCATTTACTGCAGTCTCCTCAGTAGGAAATGCTTTCAGTTTTTACTTTGATTCCATCAAGAAGGCATTCAGATGTGTCTCACATCTGCCATAAATTCAGAATGTTAGCACTCTAGTTGCTCATTAGATCACTGGAGTAAAGCTACTGCTCACCAGGGAGTTAACTGGTAGTCTGCTGCTGGTATTGAAAGTGATTGTTTCAGTCTGCATGTCAGAATTTTCTAATGAAATAGAAGAGGATTTGAGATCTCACTTAAAACATGCCCTAATTTTTCTTTCTGCAGCACTAACCATAATTTCTATTTAAAAAAGAACCCCTCATTTTGTTCCTTTTTAAATTAAATGTTTTAAGTGTTACCGGTTTATTCCAATCAAGATGGCTTCAGGTGTGCCATACTTTTGTCATAAGTAAGGCTGTTAGCGCTCTAGTTGTTCTTTAGAACACTCTGGGAAGCTGCAGTAGAACACAAAGGCATCAACTGGCAGGCTGCTCCTGTTGAAATATAACAGGAAGATATTTGAGATCACACTTGAAATATGTCCTAATTTTTCTTTCTACAGCACTAACCATAATTTCTATGACAAAATGAACCCCATCATTTTGTTCCTTTTTAAATTAAATGTTTTAAGTGTTACCAGTTTATTCCAATCAAGATGGCTTCAGGTGTGCCATACTTTTGTCATAAGTAAGGCTGTTAGCACTCTAGTTGTTCTTTAGAACACTCTGGGAAGCTGCAGTAGAACACAAAGGCATCAACTGGCAGGCTGCTCCTGTTGAAATATAACAGGAAGATATTTGAGATCACACTTGAAACATGTCCTAATTTTTCTTTCTACAGCACTAACCATAATTTCTATGACAAAATGAACCCCATCATTTTGTTCCTTTTTAAATTAAATGTTTTAAGTGTTACCAGTTTATTCCAATCAAGATGGCTTCAGGTGTGCCATACTTTTGTCATAAGTAAGGCTGTTAGCACTCTAGTTGTTCTTTAGAACACTCTGGGAAGCTGCAGTAGAACACAAAGGAATCAACTGACAGTCTCTGCCCTTGTTGGATGTACATGTTTTACTGAGAATGTCAGACTTCATTCTCACATGAGTGAGAAAGATAATGTGAATTTACAGAAAATATGCTCTCATTTTAGCTTCTGGAGCACCTTCCAAACCTCCATGGGACAAGCATGAGAAAATAGTGTTCTCTCAAACATGATTCATGATATCCCAGCAGAAGGTTTTTCACATGGTAAAATCACCTTGGAATACACCACAATTCCTAAAATTAGTATGGTACCGTCAACAAATAAATTCTAATGTAACTAAAGCCTGTTATCACCCTTTATAGTTCTCCTTTTGGTGACCCTCAAAATCTTCTATTCACTACAATGCATTTCAATGAGGTACTATCATTTATATTGGTCCCAAGATGGCTGCCAGAAATTCCAGGATGAAGTGCTGACAGCCAATCAGATCTCACGATGACATGTGTGGTTAGGCTCCGCCCAGATATATATGTGACTTTACTTTTGATTTTCTCAGGAACTACTGAACGGATTTACACCATTTAAGCAAAAGGCACGACACTGAACCAAGGGCTACCTCTTTGCCAAATTTGGTGTAATTCCGTTCAGCAGTTCGGGCTGTAGCTGCGACTAAAGGTTCCTATGGAAAAATGAATGGGGAAAACACGTTTTGGGACCCCCTTTTCTCGGCCCCCGCTTGACGTATCACCCCGAGACTTTCAGGATAGGAGCGGACCGGAGCGCCCCAACAAGTTGGAAACTTTCGCGAAGATTCGTTAACCGGCGCCAACGTTATTTCAAATAGAATGTCGCGGATTTCCTATGGATAATAGGTTTTAACTATAACTATCTACTGGCGACCGCTAGTAGATAATATATATATATATATATATATATATATTCTAAGAGTTAGCCTAGGTTTTTACACTATTGTTAATTAGCACGGCTATCTAATTAGTTCCCACAATGTCTTGTACCTATGATACAAGGAAGCAGTTTACCAAGCACGGCCGCCAGGAAGCCGGCTGCACTCACCAACAAGCACTTGAAATCATGCGTGCAACGTACCTGCGGGGCAGCGGAGGTCTGACCTTAATAGTTACAGAGAGTTCTCTGACACGACAGCTCCTTAATCGCGCACTGCATGAATTTGTAATTTAATTGACATACACACTCAGGTGTCTGCACTCACCACTGCAGACTGTCTCCCTTACTTTTCAACTCGCAGAGTTGACTATGCGAGGCAGGATCAGGCTACGAGTCAGCATGGCAGTTTGGGTTGCCACCCGCCTCCTCAGTGAGTCCTGTCCAGTGACTGTGGTCACTTTGTGTCTCTCGCCAATTGAATTTGCCGTGGCGGAGGGGGGGTCATTGATTCACTGCAGCTGACTGAGCCACGGTGCGAGCAAGCAGCACTGGCTGCCAGTGCCATGATTTCTGGCAAACCAATAGCTAACCTCCCACAACTCCAGCAGTAGGACATGACGTCCCCGCGGCGCAGACTGTAAGCAGAAGTAAGGATAATCAGAAGAGCCTCGAGGTGAGCATGGTTCTCGGTGCTATCAAAATTATGGACACTACTCAACACTAACACAACAGAAATTATATTTTTACTTACACGCGTGTGTACAATCGATTGCATCAATATACCAGCTTCCGGTTTGGAATTATCAGTGCTGTGTCTCGCGCACACTGTGCTCGCCCAGTGAAGCAAACATGCTGTGCATTTTAAAGATGAATTGGGGCGCGGCACTGATAAAGGGAAACGCACTAACGTTCATGAAGAGCTGTTTACAATTAAAAACAAGGAAACAGAAAGAAAAATAAGTCCAACGAGCGAATGAAATAAAACTGAGGAGCAATTATACACGTAGCAGGGCCAGTCGCCAGGGATGGGAACCACCCTCGGAAAGGTGGGACAAACGATAAAATTAGCCACTGAAAGGAAGGGACTTTCTAAAAGCACACAAAGGAACCAATGGGAAGCCAGGGGTGTGATCAATGTCCATAGAGGAGATACTGCAGCTCTCGCAGAGCAGTGCATGTGCGCTGACTCTAGGCTCAACCTAAAAAGGAAGTCAGAGGGGTGATCCAGCCCAGCCTTCTCCAGGCGATGATGGGCAGGCACCCGGGCGCGTCTGCGTGCATTTCACATTGCAGACTTGGTTGGCGCTTAAAAGGGATTCTAGGATGGCTGCCCCTCCTCCTGGGCAAGCAGGCTCCTGGGTGTTGGAGTCCCAACTAGCAGAAAGCGGATGATGTCGTCTGTATATCACTTATAACAGAAACATTTAGCAATGTACCTATGACTGTATTCAGCCACAAATAATAATTATGGAGCAAGTCCTCACATGGATGGAAACACCATGGAAGTCCCAAAAAGGCTTGTTCTGTGCTCATGATTATGTAATAATATATGTGCAAATCTGGCATAGGATCCGGTATCACTAATTTTTTCTTAATAGTTACCTGTTATTCGTTTATTTTCAAAACATTGGGAAGGTATAGACCCACAATGTAGGTCCACACATAGTACCCACAAGGATGGTTACACATGTATGTGTGTTTTTTTTTTTTAACTGCCCTTTGTTTCTGGCAACAAAGCCATATTTGATGCTTTTAACAGTGTGGAGTTCCTGGGTGGTTCGCTTCACAGGCATCGACTAAGTTCTTCTTCGCTGTAATAACACCAACCCCAACTGGGGCACCTTCTTTCCAGTGCTCGGTTTCTTTTCACACTATATTTTCTAAAGCTTTTATACACTATATGGAACTGAAGTGAACCAAGACTGCAACTCCTAGAATAGATTAGTTTCTTAAACCAAAGTTCAGGACTGGAATTATTCCTCTCAAAGTGCAAATGAGCCATCAACACATCCTTATTTATATAATTAGTATTGTTTGAGTTATGCAGTGCAGATATTGGCTTTGGGCATTATCAGAGCACTCCATAGCTCCCAAATCGCCCACTGTTGGAGCTATCACAAATTTTTCACCTCTTTCACCAACAAGCTCTTTACCTTTCATCCACCATGGCGAGCCAGCTGGAGTCTGCATACTCAGGCGCACTAGTAGATTCATCCGTGATGTCCTTGCTTTAATTGCCTGTCCACAGCACATCTGCAGCTGAGAACAGACCCTCTCAGTCAAAGTTCTGAGAGGAATTCCCTTTCTCACTTCAAACAACTTCAGCACACAGAAACAGTAAGAAGTGGCCGCACAGGCATATTTGAGATGTTAAGATTTGCCATGCATGCAGATAATTAAGACCATTTCACTAGTATATAAATTTGGCAGCTGATCCACCAAGCCAAATTTCCCCTCTAAGATTTTAGCCTAAATCTCTTTTTACAGCTGGAGGGTGGGGGGGAGGCGTTGGGATGGGATGTCAGCCATTTATCTTCACAGCAGGAATATTGCATTAAGTAAACATCTTTTATAGCTTTTATGACACTAGTTGTCGAAATAAAGCTTATACAGTACAGCATTAAGTAAACATGTGATTTGCACTGAAGCCAGAACAATATAGGAGGAGCTTCAGAAATGTACTATTTATTTTTATACATACCGTAATCTGTGATGCAAACAGAATCACACAAGGTGACATAACTGGGATTCAAACATAGGTAAAATAGTTTTAAAGTAAGCAGCTTGTTTCACTATGCCAAAACGCCATCAAGGATCATTGTCCTTGACATTTCAGCCTAAATATTTTTTTATTGATGGAGGGCTATGTCATTTCAAATATTTATCATTCACTTTAAGACAAAGTCATACTTTGATTTTAAAAAAAGGGGTCTCCCACTACTTTTGAGAGCTTCATCTGCCAAGCTTCTACAAAAGGTTGAGAGGTATGGGTCTCACAACTAACAACTGTTGACATTACTTCTTTTAACTCTTGATAGTGAAAATATTTTTTAACCATATGATATGTTCCACATTGGTTAGCAGCACTGAATGTTTCGCTCAAACATAGAACATCTTTGGAACATGCAACAACATTGCAAACTATCCAAAGCCAGAGGGCACATAAAGTACAGGCAGCTGTTGTGCAGCCATCTTTTTGTATAGCCATCTAAGAAGTTCTGAAGTGGGTTAGTGTCAGATGAAATTAAATGAACTGAAATTGTGATTTATAAAGCGCACTACTACCCATGGGTGTCTAGGCGCTAAGACCCTCTGGCAGGTAAGAACAGCAAAAACAGTAGTTTAACCAAACGTAGGAAAAGGGAGCCCTGAAAGAAAAAAACATGAAGACCCTACTAATTATTAAACAACCATGTTTTAAGAGTCTTGCAAAAGGTAAGTAGGATGTTGATACATTTTAGCTTGAGGGGCATTGAGTTCCATAGTTTGGCAGTAGCCACAGCAAAACTCTTGCCTCCCCAAGTGGCTTTTTTTATTTTAGGCACAACCAAATTAACCAGAGAGGTTGATCTTAAAGTTCTGGATGGGGTGTACCATTGAAAAAGCTGCCTGATAGATTCTGGACCCTCGAGGTGTAGGGCCTTAAAGGCTATGCACAAAGATTTCAAAATCACCTGCTTTTTCACCGGGAGCCAATGAAGTGAGGACAGAGATTAGGAGACCGACTGATGTGTAGGTATCCCAAGAAGTAATCTTGCTGATGCATTTTAGACTATCTGAAGCTTATGCAGTGCAGCATTGCAGGGTTTGATATAGGTTCTTAGTTACAGGCCACAGAATATGCAAAAGAGAATATTGTTCTTATGTACCGTTGGAATCTGGACCATCTTAGTAGGTGCACTGAACATTTCTGAGTGACTGTGGTAGGTGTACACCTTTCATAGAGGGTGCAATTTGGCGCGCTGTAAATTTGCTTATTGTGAGAAAGTCACCTGTGGGTGCATCCCACCAGTTTAAGGTGAATATTGCCATTTTTCTGCACAGAACTCGTTTTAGCAATGGTGCAAAGGAGCTTGTAAAGTATCACGGTTGTAAGAGGGGAGCAGTTTGCTCCTGAGAATATGTAAACAGTTGTCTGAGGGCATTCTCAGTTCAATCCAAAGCGTTATGATGGGTGCATAGAAGCCCGCAAATAGATGTGTTACTTCTTTGGAACCATCCCCCACCATCTCTTGATGAGAATGAGACTTTCCTGCAGAAGGCTTCAGGGTTGGAGAACAAGAATAACCCCTGACAGCAGTCGAGTGTTGAGGATATAAGAGGCCATGCTTTCCATCTGGACTCATTTGAATGGGTAGTTCAGGACTTCCTTCTAGAATTTTGAGGAGACAGTATTACCCTGTAAGACAGAAACCTACTTTCTTTTCTCAGAAATAACAGATTAATTTCAGCTAGCGTAGCAGAGATCGAACCTGCAACCTCATGTTTTTTTTTTGCTTTATTTTACTTGTGGAGAAGAAGGACAAGGAGTTCTGACCCGTTGTAAACATTTCATAATTCATCCCATGGCTAGTGTTCTTGCCACATAAAAATTGAGGTTTTTCATCTCTTCACAGACCTTTTGCAAGAGGAAGACTTGGGGCCTAATTACGATTGATCCACCCGACATCATTTCGGTTGGGGGACAGCCCGACCTCCTGTCCACGGTCCCGACCGACCAATTAGGATGCAACCAAACAGTGTTCGGTCACACTCCTATTCTTTACAATGGGAGCATGCATTTTGACCGGAATGCATGCTCTCTTGTAAAACAGAGGTGCAGTTCATCCCTGCGCCCCGTGGCAGGCACCTTCAGGTGCCTGCCACCGGGTGCAGGGTTCAACAGGGGGGCATCATAGGTGCCCCCTCAGCCACCAACCGGAGGCCGTGCATCCATGGGGGCCCTGCTGGGGGCCCCCAAAGTCGACTTCCGAAAGCTTTTCTGTGTCGGAAATGCCGGCACAGAAAGGCTGTCCTAATCTGACATTGTAATCCCTAGAGCGGAAAGAGCCGCCCTTGGGATTACATAGGTCATTCCGACTGGTGGACGGGCTCTCCGAGCCCATCGGAGGCCAGTCTGAATGACCGGTCGGATTCTTTTCCAACAGACGCCATCAAAAGGGGTCAGTCAGAAAGGAATCCGACCGACTGATTACGATGCGTTAGGAAAGGGCTCCGACCGATGGTCGGAGCCGTTTCCGAACACATCGTAATCAGCCCCTAAATGTGGCACCTCGACTTAAAGACAACTCTTTGGTGCTGATTTTTAGATCACACTGGCATTTTCCGCAGTTCAAATGGCAAGGCCAGGTTTTCAAGTTCACCTTGTTGCTGTTTGGTCTGTCGTCCCCACCATGGTCCCTCACCAAGTTACTGAAGCCAGTGCCAGAGTACCTTTGAACCAGATGAGTCGATCTGATTCTCACATACCAGGATGCAGTAGTTCTGAGAAATCATTGTCAGATGCTGTGGGATTGTTACAGGACTTGGGCTTCTTGGTACATGAAGAGACATCCGATCTAATGCAGAAGAGGAGAATGGAATTCTTGGGGTTTGTAGTGGACTCAGTTGCTGCAATTCTGCAGCTGCTAACCCAAAACATTGCAGCTGTGATGAAAGAAATTTGCAGGATCATGCAGGGATGGCTTCATTTCTATGCCTGCTGGTAAGGGTGGTAGGGTTTACTGACCTCCTTCATTTAAACCATTTTCACAGACTGCTTCACTGCAGAACTCTCTGCTCAGTAGAGACTGAAGATTCAGCATCTCAGGAGGGCACTATTGTACTCAGACACCGTGACTCTGACAAAGGATGCAAAGACCAAGATCTATTGGTTGCTTTATCATATGGTAGCTTGTAATAGAAGGGGCATTTTTTGACTCAAGCCCGGATATGGTTATCAAGTCAGATGTCAAAAGGCTTAGCTAGAGGGTCTGATATGGAGAAATCTGGATGGGAGGATGACGGTCGAAAGAGGATTTGCAACTCTACATCAACTGCCTAGAGCAACAGTTCTTAACTTCTGTTCTGGGGACCCATGGGGGTCTGTGACGCCTACTCAGGGAGTCGGCAACTGCTTAGAAAATAAATAATATTAACAGATTAGCGAAGTGTATACAAATAAAGAAGCACAATGTAAAATTGAACATTTTGAAACGTTCCGTAAATATGAAAATTTGAAATTGGAGGCAAAATATTACGTTGGTGTCCTCAGACTGCTTTTTCGGAGTAGAGCAAATGCATCAAACAGAATATAGGGAGAGGATGTGGCTTAATGGCTAGAGCAGTCGACCTCGTAACTGGGAAACCGGCTTTGAGTCTCAGCAAGGATGCCCAACATCCTGTGATTGTGGGCAAACCACTTAATCTCCCAGTGCCTAACAAAAGAAATGTGTCCGTCTGTAACGCAATTGGTGCTCATGTAAAGCGCTCTGAAACTTTCGGGTCGATTTCATACTATATAAAACCCCCAAAAATATATAAATAGAATGAAAGATGGGTGGCCTCAGATGAATTTAGAAAAGCCCCAACCTTCCCATTGAAATGAAAATGTTCATTTTTAGGTCTTGCTTGTAATAGCGCGTGTGCTACATGCGCTCTTGCTTGCGACAGATATTGTACACAACATTGCAGCCAGCCCATTTCTTATCATTTGTTGACTTCATTGTTACTCTTATTTGCGGCCATCTAATTAGCCAGCTTGAGTCGGCGTCACTTCCCTGTATTTTGGTTGGAGCTTGGGCCAAGGACAGATTGCTTCAGCTTGATTTCTGTCCTTCCACTGATTTCGCTATGATTGAGGGACTAATTTTATTTTTTTATTCTTCCCCTGTCAGTGTGTTGAGGGAGCTATTTTTTATTTTACTTGAAGCATTCCATGCAAGTTCATGTGTGTGTGAGGAGTGTATCTTATGTTTGACCATTAACTTTGAGGCCTGTTATGTTTTGGGATGAGCCATCCCAATTTGTGTGTACGCGGAGGGGGTTATTACTTATGGACCCAGTCAGTGCGGTTGTGATGGTTGCTGCGGTGACGTCACGACCAGAGTGATTAAAGAGTCCCATGGGTTTTGCCTCGTGGTTCTTGACCACACTAATGAACCTGTGTGTGAGCATTTATTTCGGTGACAGCTCCTGGGGTTGTGTATGCACGAGAGGCCAGCATTACAACACTGGCGACGAGCAGGCTCTCATCCACCCTGATACGTGCTGTATCACCGACTTGCGGCGCCCAACGCTCTTCTTTGCTGATGCTGAGCAAGTCCGGCTGCTTCGCTGCACCCTCTGTGGCCAGCATTTCCTCCGACGGTCACCCGCGGTGCCTGGCCTTCCCGTGATCTGGTGCAGAGTGCCTCCTATGCAGGGCTGGATTGGGAACAGCAATCAGCCCTGGCAGATTGTTGCTCGCCTGGCCCTGGGAGCTGGGGGTGGGGAGTATGGGGGGAGCTAGCAAGAAGCACCGCTCCTGCTTTTGTTACAGGGGGCCGATATTGCAGCACTGCTGCAAAACCGGCCCCCAGTGATAAAGCCAGCCCCCACAGGCACAAAACCAACCCCCACACCCCAGCCCACCGGGTAATGCCTGGTGCCCGCTACGGCCGGTCTGGCCCTGCTCCTGTGGCTCTGTGGTGCCCTTTAGTTTGACCCGCTTCCACTCCGGCTCTCCTGGTCTTTTCCTGGGCCCCGCCCACGGCTGCTCCGATTCTGTCCTTTGTCCCTGCAGGCAGCGCTTTGTTTCCTGCGTGCTGTGGTGCCTGTGAGGGGCGGCCGTGAGGTCAGGCTGTCTTTCTTATGGTCATGCTGTAATGCCTGCCATCACAAGATGCTTTGTGCTCCCCAGTGAGACTGGAAGTGCTCTGCTGTGGGCCTCCTGTTATCTATCTACCGCAGTGGTCCACTACCTATCAACAGTCCAAAGTACGGGGTGTTTTCCGGCATCCTATCCCCCGTTTAACAAGTGGACAACTGGTGCATTCTAAGCAGTGTTTGTACCTGGCGAGGCTTCCCACAGCTGATAATTGCTCACATCGTGACAAAAGTACCTCTGCACGTGCACAAGCGGCGCAAAGATTGTCAGCCCCCCCATCCTTTGTACAATTTGATGTCAGCACTTTGGACTGAGTGACTCCGGGGTTGTTAGTGAAGGGGTTCAGTCTGCTTTGTCATGGCCTCAATTCCTGCTCTGGAGCCATTTGTGATAGATAGCCCTTCACCAGCCCTCGCTGTGAAATGGAAGGACTGGATTGAATGGCTGGAGACCTACTTTGCCGCTGTTGTGCTGGACAATGACAGACGACGTCCCATGCTACTACACTTGGGAGGTGCAGCCATCCATAAGTTGGGGAAGTCTGTCGTAGAAGCCAGCCCACCTTACACATACACGACATTGAAACAGGCATTGACCGCCACTTTGAGCCCTTAGCAAATCCTGATTATGAGAGCTTCTTGGTGCCCCAAGCTTGTCAGCTACCCGAGGAATCGGTAGATACATTCTACGCTCGACTCAGAGATTTAGCCAGTACCTGTACCTTACCAGATGCTGCTGATGAGATCCGGGCTTAGTTTATTCAAGGCTGTTTCTCAGTAAAGCTCAGAGAAAATATTCTTCAGGTCCCAGGGAAGCCGATGGCCGATGAACTGACAATGGGTCGGTCCAAAGAACTCTCCAAGGTGTGAGCCGCGCACATGGAAGCGGCTCTGCAACAACAGGTTGCCAATGCAATCGCTGCCATGAACATTGACAAAAGTAAACCAAGCCAAAAATCAACTCAATGCCCAAGATATGCTATGGCTGCAGTGGGTCCTACCCGCATCAAGGGCCCTGTCCCGCTCATGGAAAAAAGTGTGCAACATGCAACAAACCCAGCAATTTTGCTAAGGTGTGCTGATCTATGTTCAAAAGAGGACAAAAGACCAAACCAGTACACGCTATGCAAACTCCTGAGATGCCAGATGATGAGGAAGACATGGGCGATGACGACACAGAAGGAGCAGTTCACGTCATCCATGCTCTGCAGCCTAGTGGATATCCACGGAGACGCATCCCTAAGTGCAACATGCCTGCAAAAGCCTCTCATAATATGCATGAACTGACCTTTTAATTCCTGGAGCAGTCCTGTCTATTTTCACCCAATCTGTTTCTTTTGGTGAAATTTTCCCCTTCAAATAGGTAATAACCTGATTATATTTCTTCATAACTTCTTCTGATGGTGCTCCTGTTTTTGGATCTCTCTGATACTTTTCTTTCGGCCAATCTATTGCAATGTTACACTTGACCCACAAATCAGTCGGGACTACAATGTCAAACGAAGCATCCAAATCTTTCCACAAGACTTTTGAAACCTTAACAAACCTTTCAACTTGTTTATACCACTCCACTGGCTTCTCTCTCAGTCCAGGAAAATCATCAGCAAAGGATACTATATCCTGCCTAGACCTAGGAACATGAACAAACCCACCTCCTGGTACTTCTCTCATAGGATATACTGTTGTATTTGCTTCTCCAGATTCTGTCTCCCTCAAAGGATACAGAGGTAAAAGTGTCCTCTTTTCTTTTTGCCCATCTACCTTCCCATTGATCCACTTCACCCCAACGCTTTAGAGTGTTTATCATCTCCTTGATCTGCAAACACTTTCCTGAAACATTCAAACTCTCCAAATCTTTGTCACTGAATTCTGATCGGTATGTTTTTTGTAAAGCTTTAGACTTCTCTATATCAACTCCATACTTTAGTGCAATCTCAGCAAATTTCTCATGTGCATTCCTCGCTTTTCGAGTAATATCTTTACACATGAAAAGCAATTCTTCATCTCAATATTTAGCTAACCTCTCTGGACTAATTGTTCCCAATATCATTTCTTTTATTTCCACTTTTAATCTACTCACATCAATACATGAATCTTGTGGAAAACAATTGTTCTGTATACTGCAACCAGGTGCAATCTCCTTTATCCATTCATCCAGCTCTTTCGGGGAATGTCCTAAAGATGAACAAGGTCCTGATCTCTGAATCTCTTTACTAACAGCACCTGTCTTTGACCCTCCTGAAGACGATGTCATCCACCTCTCCATCTGCAACATCCTTCTTGGCTCTATATGCAAACCTCTTTTCGGGGTTTCAACTGGCCTATCTAAATAACAAATCAATGGCTCTATCCCTTCTCTGTAATAACACTTACTCCATTATTCTCATTCGACCCATTCCTTGTTGTCATTCCCTGATTCCTCACATTCATTCTCTCTGAAACAGTATGATCTCCACTAATTCTTTTATTGTGGACTGCTAAAGTATGAACTTGCGAAACTCTTTGTCCTTCATTGTATAATGGAACAATCAGACCTATAGTTACGGGAACCGATAAAACATCTGGATTAATTGATGTCATTATCTCCGGCAACTCTTCTCTAACTGGGGTCTGATTCTGTATTAATGATGTGTTCTCATGTGCCGAATTTACATGCCCTATTGGAGCACTTGGTTGTAACCCAAAAGGTCTTGGCTCCACATCATTCTGCTCTTCATGATAAGATGGAGGTCTATTTAGTATGACTCATTCAGGAATTCATCATCTATATCCTCAGCTCCTTCAACAAATAACTCAGTATTTTTTTACTTCAATCCCTCAACATGCTTCTTTTTCTCCTTGCTTTTCTCTCCTTCATTAGTCTCAGCTACCATAACTGGAAACATTTGTTCTCCCTCGGCTATATCTTTTCTCCACATTTTCTTTTGTGCATCCCATTTTGCTTTAGCATATCTCCTCACAGTATTTCTATACCTGCTCTGATGCTTTTCTTTCTCCCTTTTATATGCCTCATGTTCCCACTCTTCCAGAGCTTCATATTGCATAGGTCTAGAATTTGGTCTCCAAGTATTCGTTTGATTCCTTAAATTTTCTAAAATTCTAGTATTAAAAGTCCCATATTCTGGAAATGCTAAGCTACCATCTCGCTCAGTATATTTCATCCAATTCTCCAACCATGTACACATGTGATATCCCCTTTCTAATGACATAAATGAATCAGGAGGACCTTCCGAACCACAGGTCCTCCTTCTCTAATCGGTATCCCTTCATCTTTACGAAACAATGTTTTCAACAATTTAAAAAACGTCATTTTTTTATGCTAAAGACAAAATCCTTTATAAAGAAAAGAAAACAATCTTCAAAAATAATTTATTCAGTGTTATGATTCTCTGCTACTAATCAGAACCGATCACGCTGACCAATATCAGCGCAGCTTTACAACCACTGCCCAATACCAGCGCTGCACCTGTGACGATTTCTCACCAACCGACCAATACTAGCACGGTACCTGTGATGTCAGTTCAACTCCTGCGACTGACCCTCCCTTTACAAAAGTCATTGTCGTCTTTATCAAGTCCTTAACAAAGCAAAGCAACATAAAACAACCTTGTCTGCTTAACTAAAAGTAAAACGATAGAACCATACAATCTGAGAATTTTTTTTTCTTCCAGCAAAATCTCGACCATAGCGATTTTGCCCTAACTTAAATGAAAAATCTTCAAGATCCCTCCAAATGCGCTCTTTTGAAGAAAACTCAAAAATCTCCACTTGTCACACTTGAAGTTTCTCTAATGCTTGCACCGGGAAGGCCTTTTGCACAGCACTACTTCCACAGCAGACAAAACACACTTAGTGTATGCCACACTAAAACCGCCTTTAGGCTTTATCCCGAGATCTGAGGTCACCATGGACTTGTTTACTTCCATTAAGGTCAACGACGGACCACAACATGAAACACAAAAGAATGAATTTTCTATAGTCTGTCAATGTCTCTTAACTCCGTCCCTTCATTATCTAGTATTTTTAGTCAAAATAACCGTCCGATTACGCTACCATAAAATTGATCCAGCGGAAGCGTATGTGAATTTGCTGGGCTCAGGCATGAGCAATCCCACCACACCATGAACATAAACCTAGCAACACAATTCGCAATGTCTCAGAGTTTGGGCCCATAGAAACTCTACAATAAGCATAATCAATATATGGTCCTTCGATAGATCTTTGTAAGAGCTAATAGGGACTCAGATAACGAGAGACGGAAAGCCACTTCTTCATGAGGACCTGTAATAAAGAAGTGCTTAGATAATAACAATATTCACACAATATCAATAATATCATCAATAAGTAAAGACAAACACTTAGATTAGTTTCATAATCCTTTATCTCAACTGCAAGATGAATGGTCAGAGCACAATAATACATTTAGAATCATTTAATATCAGAAATTCAACTGTATACAGGTAAAATCACAACATATCACAGCTTAGAGCAAAATATATCATCAAAATAACATCATGTGTGAGGGGAGAGAGAGAGAACAAATTGCAACACATTATGCAATTCAGAATCATACAAACCAAGAATCGGTTGTAGATTTGCTAAGAATCAGGTCACAAGATGAACCTAAAGAATGCTAGAGTACAGCTTACTATAGCCGGAGTCATTATTTCTTCAGCTGAAAAGATTGACCTGTTCGACTTCAACAGCCGGTAAAGGAGGTAATCAGGAGAGTTCAGTTCAGGGAAATCAGAGTTCAAACTGACAGCATGTCAGGCTCAGGATTTGCAAGGAAAATAGCCGCACACGTCCTTTTCCCACGGAGTTATTCTACCTTCCGACATTATGAGTTCCTGCCCACTACATAATTTTTTCACAGCTTGCATGATTTTCATTGGTTAAAATCCATGGTGCCACCATGGTGTGATCGTTTTCAAACCCAAATCGTCCTGAACCCATACGTAATACTTTTGTTCTGTGTTTCACTGTTTTCTAAGAATGTTCAATATCACTTCCCTTCGGAATTAGGAAAATACAATTTCAACGTATCATGTCCGCTCCACACGCTTTCCTCTAAGTTTGCAACAAGGTTGTTACAATTTTCTTAGTCACAGTGAGAATGTCCATTTTTCAAACTACAGAAAAGAAACTCCAACGATAATACACATGACTAGAATGTAATCAGGCCAGCATTTCTAGTCTATCCGAAGGAAATAATGGAAACTGAATACATTTTGAACTTCGAGGCCTACATGAAAAACTACTCATTCTTCATTTTTCTAATGAAATAGTCACGCTAACATTGAAAACAATTTTGAAAAAATAAAGAAAATGCATAAGAAATGATATGAGAATTAATCTTTTTCATTAAACTTATAAGCATAGTCTTAATTACGATTCATTAAAATGCAAGCAAGCACTTTCTCTTTAAATTACATGTCCGAGAAAACATGAACAAGCATCATTTTACTAAACATTTTCATAATCATAATTTGGTAAATTACGAATTGCATTTTATTACTTTTTGCATTAATATCATAGCACATTAGTAATTTTCTCTCTCTGTGGTGAATGACTCCATTTGAAACCAGTTTGTGACACTTCTGCATGCTTTTACGATGCA
The DNA here is from genome assembly GCA_963921515.1 of Calotriton arnoldi. Taxonomy (NCBI): domain Eukaryota; kingdom Metazoa; phylum Chordata; class Amphibia; order Caudata; family Salamandridae; genus Calotriton; species Calotriton arnoldi. Next base: position 695,031 of record CAWUFW010003872.1, on the reverse strand, counting down.
GTTTTAAACCTCTACATGTGTTGTGACACTTCAACATGCTTTTGCGATGCAGTTTTAAACTTTCACTTTTACACAAGATCACACTGTTAGTCATATTTATTAAGTAGATATTAGTGTCAGACCCAATGAGCAGATTTGATCGAGCAAGATAATTTTAAATTATTATGCTCCATCAAGTGCTAGTCAAAAACCGGCATCCACAGAGCAAGCTACCTTTGAGGTTGACCCATGGACCTCTGTAAACGGGACTATGGTGACTGCCCAGAGGTAAGGCGAAAAGGTGAAGAGGAACGTATAATTTTTAAGCTCTACAAACAACCCGCCAGCCAGCAGGGTGATCACCCGCCGTTGTCTCAAATGGAAGTGAGGAAATGTGACGAGGCGTGCTCATCGTCTGGGAGTCTGAGGAGCCCGGTTTCGTTTTCCACGCCGGTGCCCCTGCCAGCCACTGATAGGCACCAACAGCAACGATGATTCAGGAGAGGACAATGTGAATCAATCTGCAGGTATGGAGCCAGGAGCCCTGGGAAGAGGGAGTGAAACTCCCAAACGGCAAGGGACGGAGAATTACCACCTCAGACTGCGTCCTGTGAGGTCATCAGTCTGAGAGACTTTGCGGTGGAATAATCAGCCAGTTCTTAAGCGTGTATTGCCAAGGCTGCCCAGGGGGGCCCCATAGGGGACCCTCCAACAGGGCAGCCGCCTTAGTGCCACAGGAAGGCACAGAAGTCCTCTGTCTAGGCTCCCTGGGCTAGGGACCAGGGGGTCTGCAGGCCGCGTCATTTCCGGCCGTGGGGAAGGGGACAGGGGTATAATTGCCTTCCCCGCCCACTGTACGGTCTCTTGACCGCTACCCGTCACGCTGTTTCCCACCCTACCGCTACCCTGCGGACGGCCAAAGGGTAGTACGGGAGGGGAAGATTCTAACTTATTGTTTTGTGTTGCAGGAGGAGTTACAGGGCGATCCAGAGTCTGCAAGGTACAGAAGGGTACTATATTGCAGCAGCACAACAGGGTGCTAAGCCAAGGATACCCAGGGATGTATTAGCGGGTCCCCTGGAAGAACTACGGCGCCCGTGCTAGCCTACAGGCGGTTGTGGGTCTGAGCAACCGGGGCTGCCTGGAACGCTCCGCCCACCTGTGGGGGCGTGAGTGCGGGAGTGACTGGCGGTCCACTGAGGGGAGAGGTGGCCTCTCCCAGCAATTGGTAACCCACCGGCTGGCGACGGCCACGGTGCAATTTGGCTCATCAGACGGGCAGGCGGCATAGGGGCTGGCCTGCCTCTGGGATCGCCCGTAAGATAACCCACCATGTTGGCATATTGGTTATGCAAATAAACCTGCAGCAATATTCTCCACTAAAAAAGGTGTCGTGTGGTTTATTTATGTATGTTGCTGTATGGGAACTGAGTGTTGCCGATATTGGCACTATACTGTTTCACTTGTCTCTCTCTCTTTTGTTTTTTTTCTCATTTTGTTTTCATTGTTCCTGATTTCGTTCAAACTCAGTTGTTGCTTGATGCTATATGTTTTGGCACTCCGGTGTGGGAGCTATTTGTGTACTGTGTTTTGATGTCTGGGTAAAGGAGGAATGTTATCTTTTGGGATGAGCAATCCCACTTTATGTGTATGCGGAGGGGGCTATTACTTTTGAACCCCGTCAGTGCGGTCGTGATGGTTGCTGCGGTGACGTCACGACCGGAGTGAATAAAGAGACCTGAGGGTTTTCCCTCGTGGTTCTTGACCACACTAATGATTCCGTGTGTGAGCATTTTTTCCAGTAACTGCTCCTGGGGTTGTGTATGCACGAGAGGCCAGAATTACAACAAGGCCTTTTCAAAGCGCCCCAGCCTCCTGGAGTGCAGCAGCTACTCTGTTTCTCCTCAAGAACTGTGCCTGAGTCTGCAATTTCATTTCTGTTCCTCCCAAAGGGCTCTGAGGCAACCTCTGCAAAACCTACTACAGTGCCACAATCCCCTGCTGAACCACAGTCTGTTCTATCAACGGCGCAATAAAGCGACATCCAGCTGCAAGGGCTACTCCTGCACCCGCAATTTCTTTTCGTTTCCACCCAGGGTGCAACAAAGTGGCTACCAGATGCACGATGCGCTTTACAAATATCATAAAGGCTATCCATAAGAATAAACCAAAAAAAAGTGAAAAGGGCGCACTTCTAGTTTCATGGTCCCGCAACTTAATAAAAAATGCAGGGAAAAGTTCTGGCTCCCAATGTCGCCATGTTAATCAGCATTTTCGTAGCAACCACCAAAAACGGAACTGCTTTTGTGGCACATAAATAATAAACGGTAGTATTCAGTTCATTATTCAGCTCAAACGAATAAAAAGCTGTGAGGTATGCAGAGATATGTGGTCCCATTTATTTCTTGTACTGATGTGTCTTGTCAGAGTAGGCTCTCTCCAAACGGAATTGTCCAAGGGTGCTTAGTACAACCCAAGGCTTACATTGTGTGAGAAGTTAGCCTGGTATATGCTGTCCACTAATTATAGTGGGCACTTTGCACCAGTCCAAGCAACCCCTTATTGGAGATGGGTTAAAGACAACCTTTATTGAAAGCTATCCTTGTGGTAGCTATGGAGAGCAGCCTTCAGGCTAAGTCTTGAAGGAATGTAAAGCAGCTTGTTTTACCAGTCTATAATCTCTTGAGTGACCAAATGAAAGAGGACCACACCAGGTATATAGATAAAATATATATATTTAGTCTTAAACACACCCCTCTAGTCTCTTTATGAGGCTAGAGTTCGAAGTACATAAGTTACAAGTCAGTTATCAACAGTAATAGCACAAATACACGTTTGAGCCCTAGGGGCGTACTCAAACCATATACCAATAAAGTGGGTATAAGAACCACGACTGAGCTAGACACAAGGCCTAGAGCCTGTAGAAGTGCTTGGACCCCAAGGAACCACCCAAGGTAGTGACACAGGGGACCCACGGGGGACGCGTGCAGTGTGAGAACACAGCCGTGAGCCACCGTTAACTTCTATGGGGAAAGTCGCGGTTGGATTTTTAAAAGGAAAGGACACTTAGAGGAGGACTTGGAGCAAATACCTTTAGAACTAGGGCAGTTCTAGAGTCAATACCCACTGGAGCACCGGAGTACTGAGTTACTCTCACCCAGGGAAGCCGGGTGCATAGGTGTCTTTTGGCGTCGTGTATTGTCGTCGTTTTCAATGGCGATCTGCTGCAGCAGGCTGCTGGCGACCAAGTCGAAAGTGTAGGGTGGATCCAAGGGTGGATCGAAGATCTGAAGAACCTGAAGCAGAGGGGACAGAGTCTGGGTCACTAGCCAGTGACCAGGAAGGCGATGAGCAGATGCCCACCGATGTCGGGTGCTTCAGGTAGGTTGACGGTCGTCTTGACTCTTCAGCCACGAGGTCCAGGAGGCGTTGATGTCAACCAGGAGCTGGATTCGAGCTGTCCCACAACGTCTGTCGATTGCTGAGGTGTCGGCGACCGTATTGGACCCAACAAGCCTTGGCAACGGCAAGTCACGTGGAAACAAAGAAAGGACATTGATGCAGACCAGCAAGGTCTGAGGGACTCACCCAGCAAGGGTAAGTCAGGGAACGTCTGGAGCAACCAGGAAAGCCCAATCAGAAGAAGAGTTGCCTTTGGGAGGGCCCACTAGCCAACGGACTAGCGACTGCGAAGGAGCCTCGAGTGGACGCACTTGGAGCTGGCTCACAGGACACTCGTGGAGTGGAGGCCAGTGATCTTCGGTGCAGTCGGTGCTGGAGGCGGGGGCTACTCGGAGCCCAAAGCACAACTTCGTGGGAGACTAGGAAGAGGATGCACTTACAAAAGTTCTCGGTGTCCAGGGGTCACGGTTCCACGTTACCCACGACAGCTACGGGCCTCAGCTTCGCTGGGGACTCAGGGCAGCCTCGGGGAAGTCTGGAAATCCACCTCTGGTGTGGCAAAGACTTTGGCGTCCGGTGGGAGCTTCAGCGATGCAGACCGGACAATTGCTTCTTAGGTGCCTGCCAAGCAGGGGAGTCACTCCTTGACCCCAAGGGAGATTCTTCAGTCCTCTAATCTTGAAGTAGAGCATCAAAGGTCCAGGATTCAGTGTCAGAGTTTCATCCAGGGATATCTAAAGCCCTAAGGACTGGGGTCCCATACTTATACTAAGTTAGGGGGTTGGACATACTCTGGGGACCCACCTATGGGAGGGTCAGGGAAGAGGGGTGGTTACACCCATTCCCTTTGTCCAGTTTCGCGCCAGAGCAGGGGCAGGTAGCCCCTGCAACCGGTTTGAACTGGCATATGCACAGGGACACCAAGTGTGCCCCCAGTGCAGGACTTCTGAGCACCAGAGAGTGCTCCCGCCCAGCCCCAATACACATTATCCTGTCTGGAAACCTATTGTCCAGGCCTCCCCTGCCAGAGTTTCAGTCAGCAGCAGGAGGCCAGACCCGTGTCTGTGGCAGCGGCATCCATTTTGTGATGCCAGGGCTCTGTAAAGAAGTTACCGGGTAGGCCGGTGGGTACATGTCTCTCCTCTAGAAAGGGTGGAATGCTACCCCCGCCGCCAGGACTGGCGGGGGGTAGTATTCCAAGATGTTTGACACCAAACACGTACATGTTTTGGTGCAGCCAGTCCAAAGTTAGCATTCTACCGCGAGGATATAATGCACTTAAGAGTATATGGTCAGGCTGTACCACAAACAGCATCAGAGGAGGGACTCCGGATGCTGCCGAGGGCTCTGCTCATGCAGGGGCACCCTCTCACATAAAAACCAAGCACTCTGCCTTTAGGATTGTAAAGGCCTGCCATAGGAGTGACTTATAGGTTTATATGTGTGTGCATTGGTAGTGATACACTGGTAGCCTATATCACAGTAAGGGTGCATGCACCACCTTACCCAGGCTGCAGTAGCAGTCCTGTGGTGTCATTTTGGCTGGCCTTCCAGGAGTGGCATAATACATGCTTCAGCCCTGGCAGGCCTCTGGGGTACCTATGCCCTGGGTACATAGTATACCACATACTAGGGACTTATAAGGGCACTCCAGATTCCAGTCAAAGAGGTACCTAAGGTACATGGAAACCATTTTAGAGAGGATGCAGCTAGGCTGGGGTTCTGATTAGCAGGGCCCCAGCCAGACTAAAGTCGAAAAACAGTGAAGCATCAGCAAAAAGTGGGGGTACCCATGTGAAGCAGATCCTACTCTCCTACACATTGGCCTGAAGGATAGCGAGAGAATGAGGTAAACAAGGGCAAGCTGGCAAAATCCTAGCGGGCAAGTAAACCAATGTCCGCTGTACCATCGTCAGCCAGTCAGTGGTTAATTTGTAAAAATACGAGTGCCGGGGCTCTCGTCAGGCGGAAGCTTGCACCAGCCAATTTCCCATGTTAGCACCACCTAAAATAGATGAACCATGAAAGTGAGGAGATGATGTGGCGTAATGACCAGAGCTGCCGACTTCGCCGCGGAGGTTCGAGTCTCGGCGTGGGCTCAACATTCTCTTACTGGGCAAATCACTTCATCTCCGTCACGTGTGCATAAATGTCCTTAACTGGTGCTCATGAAAAGCGCCGGTGCTGAGGACCGGAAACCACCGGCTCAAATGCAAATGCCGGCAATTACCAAAGTTGCTTCCTCTAAGAATGCACATTGTCAGTGCGCACCTTGATGCTGTCCTGCTCACCATTGTAACAATCAGAACACCTCATTCACTGTTCCCTCTGCCGAACTGCCATTGAAGAGCATTGCACACAGAGAATAACACTGTTCTCATTATTTCCCCTATTGCAGGGTCGCCAGCTATACTCCACCCGTTTCAGGTCATAAATTCACAGCCTGAAACGCTGCGTTTTCTTCAATCCATTTTATTGTCCGCCCATTTTAGTCTTGACTCTCGTTTAAAAAAACTATGGGGCATATTAGCAATGCCTGGCGATAATTATCGCAAAGCGCAATTAGCGCTTGGATAATTATCGCCAGGCACGCCCGGTTTCTATCGCGGAGTTAGCGTGCAATCAGCAATGCTAATCTCCAAGCGATAGAGTCCTGGCAGGACAGTGTGAATATCGCCTGAAAGCAGGCAATATTCACACTGTTCCCCAGGTTCTGCTTGCTGATAGTGTGACGGGGACTTAGCCATGTAATCCACCTCTCATTGGATTACATGGCTAAGTCAGGGTGAGACCAGGTGTTAGCAAACCAGCGCTAAACGTGTTTAGCGCTGGTTCGCTAATCACCGCCTGCCTGCGCTGATAGGCGTTAGCGACCTCAGCGACTGTTTCCAGTCGCTGTTAGGTGGGGAACGCCTACTTTGCATGCCATTAGCGATATATATCGCTGGCATGCAAAGCGGCACCCAACCCGGTCGCTATCGCCTACAAGCTGTCGCTAACAGCAGTTAGCGACAGCTTGTTGATAAGGCGATAATATTATCGCCGCTTTAGCGGGAAAAAGTCCCGCTAAAGTGGCGATAATCGCCTTGCTAATATGCCCCTATTTCCTTTACAAAGAATATGTCTCTGGCTGATCAGTCGTGTTTACTGACTTTTTTCATAACTCTGGCTTACTGACTGTCGACAACGGTGGCATACTAGTGCTTAAGGCCTGACCTGCTCCATAGTGCTAGACAGGTGATCCAAGGTAGCAAGGGCTCGCCAGTGTATGCATATTAATAAACTTACATGCATATATTACGTTTTCCCAGTCATAATTATCTAATTAATCGATTGTCAGCTAGAAGTTATGCTACTGTCTAAAGGCAACTTTGGGAAAACTGCAAAACGAATACATTTTGAGGTAGAAATCCCACCACAGAGGCTGAAGAAGGGCTATTAATCAGCTGAAAACAGGTGGGGAGGGGATTATGAGATTTATTTGCGAACTTGTTGCAGTAAACAGGCCTAAAGCTGACGCAAATTATTTGGTTGATTTTACAAAATAGAATAAAAGGTTTTACTTTTGACAGTTAAAGGTCTATCTGGCTGTGCGGTGGGATTTATATCTAAAGATTTACTCGTTGCATTGTTTTTCTGCGTGAAGTGGCTTCCTATACTACTTATCCTGCCAGCACCTTAAGACAATGTCAGCACTTGTGGCAGGAATGGGGAGGCAAAAAGCAGGCGAAAAGCATAGGATTTTGTTGTTGACTTTAATGCAACCTTGCTAAACTACTTTCAGAAAAAGAAATCATTTCTTGTTTTTATTTGCATTAGTTTCTCATTTACAAGCCTTTGAAGTACTGAATTTATCACTCTCAAAATGATGAAATGCTGAGATGGCTTTTCAAAAAATGAACTCACAGATGTTAGCTCAGCTGCTAGTTCTTAACTGGCTTATCCCTCATAACAATGTCTTTGTAGCATAGTTCATACCTTTACAAATATAGGCGCCTTGTAATGACATCATAGCCCTGAGAGTATGTCATGCTATGACGGGCCTGCAGTGTCCACATAGGCAGTGCGGCTACCCTCACATCACATGCTTTCCAGGGCTTACACCTTCACTGCCGGATACCGGGTCCAAATTGGTGGCATAACAGATGCCCCCGCAGCCCCCGTGGTGCAGGGGGGGGGGGTGCTGTGGGCTCCATGGGGCCCCCCCCCTGGCACAGTTAACAGGCGGCAGGCACCTGGCCTGAGAGCTCCTGACTGGGTCTGGAGCATGGGGGCCACCCTCCATGTACTTTGCAGGCGGGCCTCCCTCAAGATTCATTATCCCACAGCTCCAAACACCTTATCAGCTGAACTTTTTCAGCAAAAATGTGGTACCCACCAGGGCACACTTTAAAACCTCATGGATCTTCAGAGACTGCACACACTACCTCCTATGAAAGGCTTGCGCGTGATCGTAAAACAGACTCACATGTTGAGTGTTTAGGTGCGTGTATTTGTATGCGTGTTTATGGATAAAGAGACAGAGGTTTTATTATAGTCTCTTTGGTGGTGCCAAATTTCATCTGGGCACTAACTTGTGACTGTATACAGCACTCGCAGATGCAGCAGACTTTGCCATTCCGTAGAGTAGTAAAATCAGGCGTTGCTACCATTTTAGTTAAGGCCACTCCTTTGTTGAACCTCAAAAGAAAGAATGCGTGAGTCAACCTGAAAGAGTAGCCTTAAGAATTTAACACATATTTTTGAGAAGAAGACACCAGCCCCGTGAACGTATCTTACAGTGGCTGTAAATAGGTGAACAATGCCGAAACTGAATTTCTTTTCTACCCTCAGACCTACACAGCCTTCAATAATAAGACACACCATGTAATTGCACTTATAACAATAATAACATGAGGAATCTAATAGAGCTAGCAATGATGGTAATAATAAACACAAGTACAATGATTATGTAGTTTACCAAGCACTGCGTCACATTTTGAATCTCTTCCTGGCACACATGAGACATTCTCTAATTTTCCAGCGCTACATGACTACTCACAGTGATGAAGTTGACAACGCCGCAATCGTCATTGCGATACTGGCAGCAGAGCAGCATGTCCTCCATGTTGTGGCCCGTGCGCTGGAAGAAGTCCCACACGCTGAAGGACTTGCTGCGGAGTGATTTGGTGGGAGTCTTCCGCCAGGCCTAGGGCCTGCAAGTAGTCACCATACCTCTCCTCGTCCTCTATGTCCAGGAGCTGGCCAGCCCACAGCATGTCGTTTTTGGTGATGGTCGACTTGCGGAACCGGTTGTAGTTGCAGATGGTGATGGAGGGAAAGGTCATCACGCAGGATGCAGCACGCACAGCCCCTACCCCCACAGAACCAAATCCAGCCCAATCAGTGTCCCGCCCACCGGCAACACTGAATTAAGGCCGCCTCGCCGCCTACGGTAAATTCGGATATATTGGGAATGAATCTTTTCTTTTTATTATTGGCTCCACAGCCACTTTTCACGAATGCGGGGGACTCAGGAGACGAACAACACTGTCTGCAGCGGTGAGTCAGTGAGTGAGGTAATTATATTACTGACTTTGCCACAATGCCATATGACGTGCAGACGCATGGTGTAGACCCGGCCCTGATCAATAAGTGCCGGTGCTAAGCACCGGAAAGCACAGGCACAAATTAAGCACTGCAGCCATTCGAGTCCTTCAACCAATCAAGCATCCCATTCTTCGACTTGCAGTCCTTCTTTTCCCTTTATGACCTGTGCTCCAAATCCAACTGGCTAAAAAAATCTTTGAGTGTCTGACGTTACTGAGCATTACAACTGACCATTTGGCAGTCTTGGCAGGGTGGCCAGGGTTGGTCGAACTCTGTTTTCATTGCTTTTCTGAAGAAGATGAGGGATAAGCAGCTCAGCTGTTTGTTTCTTCTGGGCCTAGGAGAAGTATTAGTGGCGTTATTGGGTAGGGTTACCAGGTAAGTGTCCATCTCACTCAGTGCTGGAAAGTAGGGGGAACCTCCGGAACCGGTTCCAGCAGCTATTTCCGGCCAAACCAGGGCAATATGCTGAATTTTTTCTGGTGTCAATTTCCGTCACGAGCTATAATTCAGCAGTGCTGACATGGTGTTTGAATTCCGTTCGGAGCAGCACCTGCAGTCAACAAGGTGGCTTTCTTATTTTTACTTGCAGTCGGTCCCAAAACAAAGGCCGATTTAAATGCTATCAGCCTTTCTTTTGTTCAGGTATGATATTGGCTGGGTGCCATCTAGAGCCTAACACCTATATACCAATGCAATGGAGGGAAACAAAGACACAGCTTATCACTTCAAAAGTACTTTAGAGAAACTATGAGTTGGAGGCAGGTTTGTAAGAGATGTGCATGCACTGTAAGAATGCAAGATTCATCTGTGTGTGTGAGTAATTACACAAATATTGATTTAAATGACACCTATTATTTTTATTTATTTAATTATTTTAGAGCGCTACTCGTCCCAACGTAGGGCATCAGAGAGCTTTACAACCCACACAGAAGCACAATAAATAATGCACATGTGTAAATCAATGTACAGGAATTGTTACTTAAGACAATGAGGGTTCTAAGTTGTTGGAATCACATATTGGGCAGAATCAGAATCAGAACAAGCTTTATTCGATTTTATACAAGTAAAATCACAAAAGCAAATATAGCAGAAAGAAAACAACTCATCTTTTAGAAAGCTTACATATAAACATACAGTTCATCCTACAGTATTGGGCATACTTGTAGACATTACATATTAAAAGTGGAAAACTGGACGAAAGACAAACAGGATATAAAAGGTAACACATTGATTGTGGTGTCTGTACAAACAAGACTTTATTGCTCCCAAAAGGATCCCTTCTTCGCAATCTTAGAATAACAACAGATTGAGAAAAACACAATAAGGATCTAAATCCATGACTTACAGTTGGCATGTTGTTCCTTGATGCTGGTAAATAGATTACTGTACTATATTAAACCGAACTCAGGCAAAGACTCCGGACAATCCAGAATGCAGCAGCCAGACTGATCCTCAACCTGCCAAAGAGGACACACATCACCCAGCACTTGAAAGACCTCCACTGGCTCCCTGTGCAGAAGAGTTGCCAGTTCAAGTTCTTCACCCACGCTTGCAAAGTCCTCAACAACCAGAGACCAGACTACATGAACCACCGTCTGACCTTCCACCAACCCACCAGGAACCTCCACTCCGCACACCTCGCTCAGACACATAGGGGCCGATTCCGATTCGGGCCGGAAATCTCTCCGACCGAGCCGGACCCGGAGAGATTTCCGACCGAATCGGACCCGTGCAGTCCGACCGAACGAGTACGATGCGTCCGTATGTTATCGGACTCGAAGTCGAGTCGGACTCCCATTGAAGTCAATGGGAGCCGGTCGCAGTAACGCGTGCGCCGGGCTCCCGCATTGGACTCACGTGGAGTAGTCGGACAAGGGCGCCCCTACAGCGGGTGCGCGGCCGGTTTATCGCGCCCGTACACACACAGGTAGGGGGACCCATGGGTCCCCCTGTGTGCGACCTCTCGCGCGGCTACGGCCGTGCAGGGGGTCCGACACGGACCCCCAAAGTGCGGCTCCGACAGCTCTTACGAGCCGGAGTGCGCGGCTCGGTCGGATCTGCTCGCGGCGCGCGTCATCGTACTTCACCCGGCCGGAAACGTCTCCATTGCGCGGTGCGAGTCGAGTCCGAGCGAAGTCGGTCGGAGCGGTTCGAGCCGGGAGCGAGTCGGTCGGAGCGGTCGGGACGCCCCCGGACGAGTCGGTCGGGCGATTTCGCATCGTACTCGCTCGGCCGGACCCGCGTACGGCTCGGTCGGGAAACAGGGCTCCGAATCGGATCCGGTAAAGCCGAATCCGATTCGGAGCCCTACCGGCCGAGATCGGAATCGGCCCCATAGTATCCACCACAGCCGCACCTGAGGACGATCCTTCTCCCACCTTGCTGCCAAAGCCTGGAACTCCCTCCCCGTCCACCTCTGCACCTCACTCTCGCAGAACCACTCTCGCAGTAGCGGTCCGTGGTAGGAGTGCCGGCCGGCCGGAGATGTGGGGCGGGGGAGGGGCAGGGTGGGGGGTAGTAAACCACGGATTACGGCCGAATACAGGTAAGTAAACATTTAAATAAAGAAAATGAATTTTGTTGCGCGCACTGCATCGCATTTGGCGATGCAGCGCTCACAATCGAAATTCGTTTTATTTATTTAAATGTTTACTTACCTGTATTCGGCCGTAATCTGTGGTTTACTACCCCCCACCCTGCCCCTCCCCCACCCCACGTCAGCGCCCGGCCGGCACTCCTACCACGGACCGCTACTGCACTTGAGGAAGGGATTCAAGACCTGGCTCTTCAACTGATACCTGCAGCAAAGTCCCTGGACACCCCTCAGGGTGATTTGCACGCTATATAAATGCTGATTGATACATTATAATGCTTACTCCTTATGGACTGTAAGTAACAACACACGATATGCTTTGCAGCAGGCACATTAACCCTCTATGCTACTTTTGAGTCAAAACGTTGACTGTACAAAACACAGAACTATCCCAGAACTCCCAATCTCACTATAGTTATCTTACAGCTAATATAATCCCATCATAATTGCTGGGCACACTATGATCTCTTCAGCAGGTGTCTTAACACTGTAAGATATTGCAAAAACCAGCCTCTCTGTGACCAATTAGGTAAGCTGGCAGGGATGTACTTTCACATATGTCCTTGTTGCCAATTTCTTTGCAACAGTTTAAAAAAAAAAATGCATGCTGACTGTCAGACTCTGCTTTTGAAGCTCCACCCCTTGGGACTCCACCCCCTTTCTGCTACTCCACCTTGACCCCTAATTTATGGGTTCAGGGAGAAATTCTTTTCCAGTTCCAGCACTGATCTCACTGGAAGCATTCTGACTTAGACATGGGCTTTCAATTACTCTGTTCCCCCCCACCATCTGTCGCGTTTTGTGAATTGTATTCGCATGTTTACCAAGGAGCCATGGGTGACGTCTCCTGACAGTTCAGGCTATTTAGCCAACTCCAGTTTGTGTTCTGGGTCATGTAGTTTTCTTTGTGCCATTGGAAATTAGGGTTAAATGTCAGCACTGGCTGAAAGTGTCACGCACGGCATAGGGCCACTTGAAGGCAATAGGGTTTTGTTTAGTTTGAAATGTAAGAAGATTGTGTACCACCTTAAAGTAGTTCATAAAAACACACCACCAGGACTGAAACATAGTGGCCCTGGTGACATGGAAACATCTACTAACTATATGAGTGAAGAGGATGGGAGATGTAATCTCATAAACTTCCAAAAATGGTTTCAGACTAAGGACAAGCACCCCTCCTCAAAGATCTTTAATCCATCCAGTAGTGCATTGATTATCCAGACCTTCTCCCTCTTGGGTAGTTGTACTTTTGTAGTTTCTACTCATTATACAATGCAGAGCTACAAACACCAGAATGCAAAGGGAAAAGCAGGACAAAATACTCGCACCTAAGAAAAAGCTGCCCTCAGTCGAACGCAGAGTTGTATGTAAATACATGAACTATAGGAGCCATTCTGGCTGTAATGAAAAATGTAAACTCTCTGCCAGCATCCTTTCTCCTGACAAGGGGTGCTGTCTGCATATACTCAAAGGCGGAGTTTGGATAATTATGATCCATATTTTGAAGGAAAATGGATTTTGAGTCAAGTTTCCATACCAGGACTAGGGAACATAGACTACAAGTGCTCCAAGTCGCATGTGACACCTATATGCCGTTCCTGCTAAAAATCCACGGCGCTTGCAACACTTCAGCGCCTAATTTGCCATGTTATTTAAAAGGAATTCTGGTTCCCGCAATTCTCCCTTTCATTATGGTACTGCCTAACAGGAGTTATCTCATGCTTAGTTATCAAGACTGCTGCGGAATGAAGGCTGGATTCCCGTATATTTTGTCCGCTTCCCATTTAGTCACTTGTTGCAACAACATCTTGTTCCCCCCTCCGCATGGGATAGTAGATAGCTAATTATGGCTTTCCATTCCAACTTTGTAGGCAGATTTCAACAAATTAAGCAGACTCGAAGCATTATTGTTCCAGCAAGAAGTAGATCTTACATCTGCTCGCAAGACCTTCCAATTGCAGGTGGCTAAAACTTCTAGTGAAATACAGTCATTTAAAAAAAAAATCTTTTTATTGAAACAAATTAGATAGATAGATAGATAGATTTTATTGTTGATCAATCACATGATCATAACAGCATACATACAATCATAATTAACAATACTACAAAATTTTAAAAAGTAAGATATTCCAATAACAATTTAATATCCCTTTTTGACAGTGGCGGCTGGTTATAACGGGCGAAAGGGGCGTTGCCCTACCTAGCATCCGAGAGGAAAGAGAGAATGGAATGTACAACACGAAGCAGCTTTAAATAAAGTGTTCTGCTTCGCAGGCTAATTGTAACACAGATTCTGTTGCTTTTTAATGAAAGAACTGAGGAGCGAGACAAGTCCTCGTGCGCATGTGCTGGCTGGGGGCGACGGCTATCGCTCGCCCTTGAGGCACACACGCAGGAGAGTGATGTCAGCATGCTAGGAGTGGCGGTAGAAGCGGTAATGCTTAACTTGTATATGGGGCGCTCATGCTGTGGCCCAGGCGTTTTCAGCAGAGCGCCATTGAAATAAATGGTAAGGGGCAGGGCTGGCCTACATCGAGGAAGTGAAGTGGGTGGCAACAACTGAAGGACTCCCTTCATGTTTGTATTGCTGTTTAAGCCTCCTGATTGGATGTTGGAAGCTGGGGTGTGGGCTGTGGAAGAGTTTGTCTAGGCAGCTTCGATTTCATTTCGGGGTCGGGATAATCAGAATGCAGCAGGTGTGCGTTGTGTATCGTGTTGGCGGTTTATTATCCAGGAGGGACACCGACCAGACAAGATGGGACTTAACCAGGCACAAGCATTCGAGGTAAGTGAATCCAGTATAATGTGGAACATAATATACTCTTCCGGTCGAGTGTTCATTGGGCTTTTGTTGTGTCAGCTTTTTCGGAACGAGATGTCAGGCGCGCGGCAAGATTCTGCATTAGGCCTTAAATTAGTGTTTTACCACGGGCTGCTGACCGCATGACACCAGTCAAATGTGAGGCTTGTGAGCAAAGGGTACAGTCAGTAGAAGCCGAGGCCTGGGACTATTCCTTAAATTGGTAAGGATAACAGACTGAAGACTATTTAGAAAAGCGGTAGGAGTTTGTTGGGCACGTGCACCGGTTTAAATTACGGCAGTGCCTTGTTAGCGTTTCACTTACTGTTTGCTAGCCACAATCGCAGCTGCAGGACAAGCTGCAATCTGTCTGTGGGCACGTGCGCAACATATCGGAGAATTATTAATAGCCTGCGGGTATTAACAAGCAATGCAATCTGGCAGGGATACAGTTTATGCCCTCGCATGCGCAGTTGCCGCGCTGTGCCTTTCAGATGAGAACGCAAGTTCTCGGAGATTGAGATGTATTTTTACCGAGATTATAAGCACTCTGATTAATGGCGTCCGATATCTATCTGCAGTACAGGTCGAGGCCACCCTCCTCCCCACTCCCTATCCAGAGCGCTTGACTAATGTGGCAACAGAAGGCTCAGTGAAAGCCCACCCAGTGTTACATGGGTGGGTATAAATATTGTTAAACGAGGCCCGTTATGTTACAGGCTGACGGAGCTTAATGCTGAAGCCATCAGAAGTGCCCCTGAAAAGCACGACCACACAACAGGTCTAGAATACACAAAAGCCAAAAAGTACTTCTGCATTTAATGCGGAGAAGGTAGTGCAATGTTTCACGAGGTGGGTACGCGTGCGAATGTCGCACTGCCAACACAGGAAAGGCAAGCCCTCATTCCAAGGTTTAGTGCTGCTTTCCTGCATAGCATCTGGCAAGTAACCTGTGGCTGATTGGTTGATCTAGTAGGGTTTCAGTGTAACGCTTTTGGGTTCGTTTCAGCATTCGGTTCTGACATTGTTGGTGAAGTCGGTTCAGTAAGTACGCTAAGCTGTGCTCACCTCGGAGTCACGCATTTCTAATAGTAGCAATAAGGCGTGAATGGGGGAATTAATTGCATGTCACTTCACTTGGGTATCATTGTCATGTCATTTTGGGTTAGCGTTTTTCTTTACTTTTTGTAATTGTGTTGTACGAGTTCACACCGAGCTGGTTTGAATGATCACCCATCAGTACTGGTATGATGTGTTATAGGCGCTATAAGTGGCAATGGTTTCAGCACGTTTCTGGTGATTTTGGGGGGAGCTCAGTACATGCCCTAGCACAACATTTTTCGCCCCACCACTTTCAAAATCCACCAGCCGCCCCTGCTTTTTGAGCCCCTGTCTCATGTTCAATAAAAATGGAAATTTTATAATATTTGTCATCTAAAAGATATAAAAGAAATCAAGAAATCGAAACTATAAACGACCCCAAAAATAGTTCAAGTCAAAGCTTTTGATCTCTGCCACCATGCATACAACAAATATCGTGAAATAGCAAAAACAAGCCATTGTGTGGAATCGGATCGAAAAATACGTATTGCTTCTGTGGGCGTAGCAAATGAAAGCAATCGACAAGCTGAAATAATCCATGATTTCCTAATGGCACTATAAGCAGAGGCAGAAAAAGAGAAAATGATCAATAGTCTCTTCAGCATTGAGACATGTTGGGCACATTGGCAAAGTTCGAGCATTTGTCCATTTATGTTTCCATGCATTCAACGGTAATGTTCCAAGTCTAAACTGGATGTAGAAAGCTCTTGCCTGTGGGGGTTCAATTTCATCCATAAATAATTCGAAATTAAAACAAAACTTGACATCTAAAAATTGCATTGTTAAAATTCCATAAGTTGTACTTTCAATGTTAAGAGAATTAATGTAAACCCAGAATCTCTTTTTAAAAAGGAACCATATTTTTTGTTATGGAACCCGGGTTCTCCCACAAAGATTCCAAACCCAGACGATACAGCCATTCTTTAACCTTTTTAAACCAGTGAAGACGCCTTTCTGTTTTTGTAGATTTAGGAGTTCCACCACTCCATCTTTTACATTAATCTCTGTGATGTTAACCCATATCCTTATCCAGAACATCAAGGCTCTGAGGACAGCATAATACAAAATGGATTTAACTCCCCAAATCAAGACGCAAGAGGTAAAATTGGGGTATTTATTGGAAAATTGAGTATAGCTCTAAGGAATTTGTTTTCTGCTATCTCAAGTTTTTTAGTGCACTCCATACCCCATAATTCAGCGCCATATAAGGCTGCACCATGACCTTTAGCCCTATGTATCTCTAATACCAGGGGAAATGGGGCGATAGGATGAACCTCTTAGTCTCCTCGCTATGGCACAATCCACCATCTGTAGTGATAATTCACTCTTTAAAATTTGGGAAGACCAAGCAAGGTTATCACTTATTCTAACGCCAAGATAATCAAAAACATTAACCTGTTCCAGTTGTTGAGTACCCAATGTCAACTTGCTTTTAGAGCATTTATAAGGATTAAAAACCATATATTTAGTTTTGGAACAATTAATTTCCAAACCTCGGTCCTTACATGCTTCTGCAAAATTTATTCACAATGTTTTGGATCCCCTTCGGTGTTTTAGAAATAAGAAGTGTATCGTCTGCAAAAAGCAGGGCCGGCAGGGGACTTCCAGCCAGTCTTGGGGGATCACCATCACAGTCATATAGTTCCGCAATCAACCCATTTATATACAGGGTGAATAAAGTTGGCGCTAATACACAACCCTGGCGCACCCCTTTAGAAATTGGGATGCTATTTGTAAGGCTGCCATGTGACTTCCACCTAATCTTGGCGTAATTAGCATCATGCAAGCGGACCAATAGCTGGAGAAGATCCTTCGGTAAACCAAGTTCCCTCAAGACAGCCCACAATTTATTACGATCTATAGAATCAAAGGCTGTCTTGAGGTCTACTAAAAACAACATATAAATGGCCCTTCCAGATCTTCACCTCTTTCCATAAAAGCAATAGGAATTTAAAAACTTGGTCTAAAGTGCTTGTGCTTGACCTAAATCCTGCCTGAAGGTGCGAAATTACATTATTTGCTTCAATCCTGCTCTGGATACGAAGCAGAATCATCTTGCAGAACAATTTCTGTGAGACATCTGTAAGGCTTATTGGTCTGTAATTAGCAGGATCACCTTTATTACCCTTTTATAAATGGGTATTATTTCTGCTCCTTTCCAGGTTGATGGAATTTCGCCACCTAATTTAATAGCGTTAACAACCTTTTGGAGCAGAGGGCCCCAGATGTTCGGCTCAGCTCTATACAAATCTCCAGGGAGTCTATCAAGACCTGGGGCTTTTCCTGCTTGAAGCTGATTGATCGCTACAATGGTTTCTTTTAAAGAGAATAAATCAGCCGACCCCTGTATCGCCTCAGTGATACCTTCCAAAAGGGGTTCCTTAGTTCCCACTGCTAGATCCGAGATGGCTGCACTAGCATAAAGCTTTTTAAAATAGTCTTCCCACACCTGGGGATGAATAAAAAAATCCTCCTCGCTGGCCTGCTTAATTGACCCTTTAGCCAATAGATGCCAAAACTTTTGGCTGTCTTTTTGTTTAGACGCTTCAGCCAAGGTATGCCAAATGCAAGTCTCCCATAGCCTTATAGCTGCAACCTGCGCCCTCTTATACAACTTCCTACTGTTGGAGATAACCCCTTGGTCTCCCTGTTTTACAGCTTCCACAAGGTTAGCCTTTGCTAGTTTACAATCTTCATTGTACCATGGGGCATTATTTCGCTTAAAAGTATCAAAATTAATCGATTTATTAAAAATATTGTTTAATGCTGCTAATCAATTTCAAGAAACTTCCTAAAATAATGTCCACCTCAATATAATGTGCAGCACCTACTGTCACTAATGTCTGAGCCACTTCTTCATAAATTCTTGGGATCGATTGACCATTCGCTAACAGGCAGGACCATTTAATGCGTCTATTATTATTGGTTGTTATAATAGGGCCCTGACATTTGATAAGTGAGCTCTCAAAAATTGGTAGACCAAATAAATCCATACTTAGGGCATTGTGGTCACTATCCTCACGTAATAGTACAGTCATATCCTGTACAAGGGGCCACATGCCAAGGTGCACCATAATGTAATCGATCCTACTTTTTAATCTGCCCCTCTTAAAGGTAAATTCTGCCGTTTCATCTGATTTCGTTCGCCCATTACAAGCCCTTAACCCATGTACAAGGGTCAGAGACAAAACCTGTTGTCCCACCTTAGTTAATCTCTTGATGGGGAGTTGGATAACTTCTAATGCCCCTAGCAGTCTCCTCTTCCTGCACTAAATCATGAAAAAATTCGACTGGCTCGTACGTTACATTGAAGTCTCCGGCCAAAATAATTGGTGGGCCCCCACTATTTTTATCAAGATAATCAGTCAACTTTACTATTGTTTCTGAGGGCCTGTGTTTGCTAGTAAACCTATTATAAATATTAAACAATCTGACTTGCACACTCTTTTTGGCCAAGACAATTCAATGCCAAGAATCTCCTGTGAATCAACCTTCAGAATTTTAACCTTGCAATTCAGTGATAACTTAACCCATATTAACAACCCTCCCGCCGGTCGGCCCACCCTAGATGGTCTGGCTTCAATACTAAATGTGCAAAACCCCACCCTATGGACCTGCTCAGTTGCCCATGTCTCTTGGAATAAGCATATATGATGGTTATCAACTAAACTGCCCCATTCCGGATCGTTTAGCTTGGATCTAATACCAGCTAAATTCCAAGATAGAATCTGTGTAACCTGATTAGTATTTTTACTTTGACATTGGCATGAACTTGAAACAGGATTCGACTCGGTGGGTATGCAATGTATTCCATGGGCCTTTGACCCTATAGATGGAGTATTACTTATACTCTTACCCTCTATAATTTTGCGGGCTAAATTATCCTTGGTTGTAATGGTTGAGACAATATTATCCTCCAAGTCTCTAGTCGCCGTCCAGTAGACGTGCAGGGTTTTTCAAGGACCTCTAGCCTTATAGAAGGAATAATACTTTTATCATTATCCACTGGAATTTTACAAACTAAATTATCCTCTCCTGTAGTGGTTAAAGCTAGGTTATCCACCAAATCTCTTTCCACTAAATTCAGTCAGTCGAGATCATCTAGATTAGAGAGGGTTTCAAATCTGTTACTAAGTACCAGAGGGGGGATGTTTGCCTAATTGCTAGAATTTTAGGTGCTGGGGCCAAGTGTTGAGTGTGAAACCTCAGGTGATTAGGATGCCTATAATAGAAACCAAGGGGCATTAGATTAATATTATGTTGTGCCTCATAGCCCGCGGGTTTCCGCCAACTAGCAAGAAGATGACATGCCAGTGCTGGTGATCTGCAATTGATCACTATACAGTCTCCCTTTACTGTTTTCTGGAGGGGTCCAACCCAATGCGTTCTACGAGTAAACATGATGTCATGGAAACTATGGCTAGAGAAATCAGTGTTGTGTGTAAGCCAATAACACACCTTATTTTTTAGTTGGGCAAAGGATTCCTTTTTCTCGTCCCCCCTCCCCAAGAGGGGGAACATTAGATAGGATCACAACATAGGGACAGCACTCAGGGGGGAGGTGCAAAGTCACCTTACTATCACTGCCCTCACACGATGGTACTTCCTTCATTAATGTATTTTCCAGCTGAATAGCTCCCTGATTTCTCCTAATCCTGCTTCATATTAGTTCTAAGGGGGCTCTTTTGCCATCGTTTTCTCGTTGACTATTGTTGCCCCAATAAATTCTTTTGAACCTAATTGATCACTCATTTGGTCCCTGGCCTTATCTAAAGGTTGGAATATGTTTCCCTGGTTCCTTGTTGTCTTACTAGAGTCAGCTCCACTAGCTTTCTCCCCTTTGCTACTTCCTTCACTCCTTTTATCAATGTCTAATTGTGTCCCAGGGCCAGAACTTAGCAGGCTACAGTTAGAAGGTTCCCTTGAATACCGCATCAATAATTGAGTTATAATTACCATGTTATTCTCTAGGGTATCAAGCCTATTCAGGATTGGCTGTAATCTAGTTTGCATAATTCCATCGAAGCCATCAAGTAAAAGCTTACTATCTTGAGGGGATAGAAGTAAAGATGGATATACCGAAGAATGAGAACTTTTTTCTTCCTGTTCGACATCAGTAGACTTATTAGTAACATGGGTGGGAACCTGTTTCGCTTTTCTCTTTGACCTGGTGAATACTATAGATTCAGACTCCTGATTCCTAAGTTTCCTCTTTCTTTTTACTGGGGGACTGGCTATTGTTGGTGACTGTGAATGGCTTATGTGCGTGTCAAGACTGGCCACAGATTATATTGGTTGATCTACAGTAAGGTTTCCCACAACGGTGGTCAATCTATCCCCCTCCAAAATTATGTCCTGATTTGGAGCAAAACCCCCTTCTATGGAAAGACGACGCTGAACCACAAGTATTTCTTTATCTATAGCCTTCGCGGCACGCATCAGAAAACTATCCAATGTTGTATTCATCATAGGCCTAGGGGAATTTAGAGTGCCTAAAGCACTCTCCCTCTCACCAGGCTGCTTTACTTTAGCCATAAAACAAAAATGTACAAAATTCAGTTATAAAAAAAAAAAAAAAAAACGGGAGTAAAGATAAAATGTCCTTACGTAGCACCGACCGGTAACCAGTATCCTCCAGGTTTCAAAGAGTTAAGAGCATGCAGAACCAGAATGCAACAGATAGTAGACTATAAGCCAAACAAAGAAAAGAGAAAGTAATTTAAAGAAGATAGGCCCAGCCCAGCCTTATCCGGGCTTTGACGGGCGCGGACAGGCCCGCCCTTGACCCGGGCTTCTCCCGGGCGAGCCCGCGCGCGTCCCGCGCTGCGGGAGCCTTGGTTTGCTTAAGAGCGCCTCCGTGCGCTCGCTGGTGCCGATTACGGTGCGGGGGAGCCTGGGAGATGGAGTCCAGCGGACCCGCTGTGCGTGGCTCTCTCCCCGTAAACGTTTCCCGGTGCTGCTGGCAGTACTGAAGTTTCCCGCGCTGCGGGAGCCTTGGTTTGCTTAAGAACGCCTCGGTGCGCTCGCTGGTGCCGATTACGGTGCGGGGGAGCCTGGGAGATGGAGTCCAGCGGACCCGCTGTGCGTGGCTCTCTCCCCGTAAACGTTTCCCGGTGCTGCTGAAGTTGAAACAAATTAAAACAAAACAAAACAAAAAGACAATCAACAAAATCAGTGCACAATCAGTAGCATGTTACATGCTGTGAGGTTAGCACCATGTCATAACATCCAAGTTGGCAGGACCATGTAATTGGTAAGCCATTATCAATCAGTGCTCCAAGACCCTCAGCTATCAGGTGGCCAACGTTTGGCTTCTTTGTCTTGATGGGGGTATTGGTGCACATATCATACCTCGGTGCTCATTCCATTTCCCCCAGATTTTTGACCATTTGTTTGGACATCCCCTGCTCTCATATATGGTTTTTTCAGCTACCATGCACCAATCCATGTCGTTCTTCCATTCGTTCACCTTAGGAGCCGCTGGGGTGCTCCATAACCTAGCTATATTTCTTTTAGCTACTATAAATCCCAGTGTCACCCAGAGATGCTCTTTGTTTGTGAGATTGGTTTCATTCCAAATATTCAATAGACACCACTGCTCTGACATCTGCATCGGCATAGAGTGAACCTGTCTCATGCAGGAGATAATCTCCCCCCATTATGTCTGGATAACTGGACAGTCTCATATTATGTGGAGGAAGATGCCCTCCTGCCCGCATCTTCGGGTACAGGCAGGGAAGTCAAGTCTACCCATTTTTATCAGCATTGTATGGTCGATATATGATTTGTGGATTACTTTCAGCTGTACCAGTTTAAACCGTGAGTGGCTAGCCACTTCCTTAGGTGAGGCTAGGGCTTCCAACCATTCATCATCCTCTTTTTGACCTAAATCCAGCTTCCAGCGGGTGCGGACGGCGAGCAATGAGTTTACGATAAATCAGAGATATCGCCTTTTTCTCAAGACAATCGTCTAGTAACCTGTCTTCCAACGGCGAGGAATCCGGAAGCTCCTCTCCTTTTGGCAACACTGCCCTCAGTGCATGTCTGACCTGTAGGTATCGGAAGGTTTCTGAGTGTGCTAGTTGATATTCCTGTTGTAATGCTGTGAATGGTTTTACATGCCCCTTAACCCACAGGTCTCCCAACCTTGAGAGGCCTATCAAGTCCCACCTTTTGAAACCACTTTGCTTTGCCAAGAGTCCAAAGCGTGCAGAATCCCATAATGGTGTCATCTGTGTGAGTCTACCCCTCCACCCAAAGGCCGTGAGCGCCTCTCTCCAAACCTGTAATGTAGTGGATGTTGGCGTAAGAAAAGAGTCCACTCTGTTACCCCCATAAATAGCCCTTAAGTACCCTCCTGGTTGCATATTATATCAGTCCATTTTATATGCCGGGTCATCCTGAGGATAATGCAACCAGTGGTTGACCACTGTCAGCTGAGCCGCCTAGTAATAATAAAAATGTTTTTGGAATTACAGTGAGGCGTTTGGTGGGTCGTATGCATGTAGAAACGGGAACCTCTACTTCAGACAAAGTCTCTTTAAGTCTGTCCTTAGTGTCCACTAACAGAGAAGGTTCATTACGCGGTGACGCTGTGTCCGCGTTACGCGCTGTTTTGGCGCCTTTACTTTCGGGACCGAGAGGAATCGCAATTGGGGAATTCAGCTCCTCGGTAGGTTTAATTCCTTTTAGTATATTATCAGTACGCATACATATGCGTGAGTGGAGCAGCCTGAATTATAATTCCGGTGCTCGTTTCTTTCCGTAGAATTTGACCGAGGTGAAAAAATGACGCCGGGTGAACTGAATTAATCCTCTTTCCCTGGATCGGCGATTGATTTTTCTTTTGAACTCCACACGTTTACAAGTATGTATAATGGCGTTTGGGGTCCCGTAATTCAGAGTTACGCTGTTTCCGATTGACTCTTTGGGTTTAATATAGACTCTGCCAAATATATATTTGTTCATGTTATTTCAGATCGGCCCTCCACAGAGTAGTCCTGTACTCCTGGTTCCGTTTACTGTATCCCGATAGATGTAGTGTTATTGGTGAGATACTTAGGTGTGATTCTGTCTTCTACTTTTTGTTTATATCTTGGTTCCCCTTGCACTTCTTCAGGCGACTTTTATTCTGACACGTTTCGTGGTGTATAATTGAATTTGGGCGATGTTCGTTAGTTCGCTTTATACTTTGGACCTTACCTGCCCATTTTGTTTATTCTATATAATATTCCTCTTTCTAATTTCACTATTGGGTGATAATAATATTTTGGATTAATATATAGAAATGGTGTCTGCACTTTAGATTCTCTATGTTGTTCACAGATAGTATCTTGTTGTGGTGAATTTTAAGGAGAATTTTCTCATTAGTGTGCTTAATCTCCCAAGAGTAAAAACTTGTATATATTTGTATATATGTGTATATGTAGATATCTAGGATTGCATTATTCTTTATTTTATTTGGCTTTAGGTTACCTTTATGCTCCTATCCTGATGAGGCCCAGAGGAAACGGGCTGAAACGCGTCGACTTTATAGACGAAAGAAGCCCTGACAATTTTGACTTTGATGAAAAAGAAATGTACAACCCCATATAATGTAGAAAAGGGTTGAGATTCATTATTCCCCAGATGGGTGTTGATATAAGGGCTGTCTTATAGATACGGGTTGCGAACTATAGTTGTGTACATAATAGTTTTCCGCAGCCCCCCAAAAAATTTGGGCAACAAGGTTTCGGTTAAAGAGATTATATATGTATATAAGTTTGTCGTATATATATTTTCTGTAACCTTTTTGTCTCAGTTTTTGTATTATTCATGTTGTTGTGTTGTATATAAATGTAAATATTTGAAATTTTGGTTGACAAATATATACATAGAGACAAAATATCTGGACCTCAGCTTGGTGTGAGTGCTTGTGTAATAAGATATATGTCTTATGAGAATATTTCTCCACTGAGGGATTAATTAAGGTTTCCTTCAGTGACAAAAATTATTCATTGTCATTTGATCAATTCCGCCGCATCAAGTTTTGTGTTTTGCTTGTAATACATTCGCAGCGCCTCAAGAGCTACGCCCCCATCATACCACCCTCTTGTCAGCTTCTGCCAGGAGATCCTTGGGTAACAGCCGTCCCACAGGAGTGATCGTACGGCTGTTCCGATTACCTGAAAGTATGCTTGAGAGATCGGGTAGGGGCAGTTATGCCGTGCCATCATTTTCAAGAGTGAAGCTCTACCCAGGAGCGACAGTGGGAGCGATCTCCAGTGCTGTATACCACTATGCAAACTATGGAGTTGAGGTTCCAGATTACGATCATAAAAGATTTTTTGATCTCTGGTCACATATATGCCCAAGTATTTGAACTCTTCCGTCACTACAGGTATCACACATTCCCTAGGCAGAACCGGCAGGGCTCCCGAGAGCACATATAGCACTGACTTCTCCCAATTTATTGCATACCCAGAGTATTTCCGGTAGAGTGTAAAAATGTGTATAATCCTATAGAGAGTGGCCCATGGAGTCGCGATATATAACAGAATATCATCTGCATATAGCGAGATCTTGTCTTTACAATCTGGTGTCCATTTTAGTCCTCTGATCTTGGGGTCTCCTCTTATCCATACCGCCAAGGGTTCCAACACTAATGAAAATATAAGCGGTGATAGCGGGCAACCCTGCCTTGTCCCTCAGTACAGTCTGAAGGGCTTTGACATGTTATTATTGACAGTCACTTGGGCCAGTGGGCAGGAGTAGAGCACTCTTACCCAGGATAGAAATTGTGGCCCAAAGCCCTGTTTTTCTAGCACTGCATACATGAAAGGCCACTCGATGGTGTCGAAGGCCATCCGTGCATCTAACGAGAGCACCGCCGCATTCTCTAATATTTTAGCCGCTCTTCCCAAGACCCCATGCAACCTTCTTAAATTAAGCGCTGTATTTCTTCCCAGCATAAAGCCAGACTGGTCTGGGTGAATCAGAGATTGCAGAGATTTGGTAAGACGGGTTGCGAACAGTTTGGCCAATATTTTGTCTTCTACATTTAAGAGAGAAATTGGTCCGTAAGAGGAACAATCCTCCCTGGGCTTGCCCACCTTATGGATTACCACTATGTTGGCTAGTAAATGGTCCCTCGGCAACGTGTCGATACTACAACTCTCCCGAAACATCGGGGGCAACATTGGGGCCACCTTCGGCGCCATCTGTTTATATAGCTCAATCGGAATACCAATCAGGCCCCCGCCTTCCCTGACCCCAGTGCCCAGATTGCCTGTATAATTTCATTTTCTGTCATTTCCTCTTCTAAAGAGTCCCTGTCCTCTTCTGAAAGCCCTTTCACTGGCAGAGTGACAAGCAGTTCACGCTCCTCCTCTATGGTGACTGTGTTTAAGGCCTTATAAACCAGGCTATAGTATGACGCGAACTCCTCCACAATCTCTTGTCCTTGTCTCGCCATCATCCTGTCTTTTTGCTTAATCTCACAGACCCATCTCGATGCACCCTCCCTTCTGTCTAACCACGCCAGCAACTTTCCTGCCCTATCCCCAATCTCATAGAGGTTGTGCTGCTCCACCCGGCATCTAGCTTTAGCTGCCTCTTTGACTGTTTCTCGAAATTCTTTTTGCTGGAGCCTAAGGCGGTGTTGTATAGATTCGTCATCTTCAAGGTTCAATTTTGCTTCTAAATCACCAATGTCATGTTCTAGACTCTCTAATTTGGCCCTTTTTTCCTTTTTGTGGCCCGCCACTAGGGAAACCCCCTGCCCTCTAATCACCATTTTGTAGGCTTCCCACAATATATTGGCGGAGTCAACTGTGCCCTCATTTTCTACTAAGTAGTGGTCAGTGGCTTCCTGGAGTTTGGTGCGAATATGAGGTATTTTGAGATACCACGGGTTTAACCCCCAGCGATTGGAGTAGTTGATGGAGCCAAGGTCATAGCGTACACATACTAGGGAGTGATCAAAGATCCCACGTGCCAGATATTGAACCTCATGAAAACGCGGGCTTTGTTGAGCAAGTGTAAAAATATAGTCTATACGGAGAGGGTGCCATGGGCTTCCGAGTGGTAGGTGTATTGTCGTGAGATAGGGCTAAGTGTCCTCCACACATCTATAAGACCTAGAGATCTTGCGGCCACGCAGGCCAACGGTCTATTTCAGATGAGAGCACCGCATTGCAGTCCCCTCCCATGATCAAACTACCCTCCGGGAATTCAAGGAGTAAGGTCCCAAGTTCCAGAAATAATTGTGCCTGTAGCCGGGGTCGGAGCGTACATTGCGATTATGTTAAATAGTTGTCCTTCCCAACTGCCTGTGACGGCCACATAGCGACCCCCCTCATCGTGTATAATCTTAATTATTACAAAGGGGAAGAAGGAACGGAGCAGGATGCCGACCCCCTCTGGGGCCTCTAGTATATCCAGCGTGTGCTATCAATTTGTATCCCCATCTATTTAACGCTCCATATTGTGTACCTTGTATGTGAGTCTCCTGTAGCAGGATCACCTCTGGGGAATATCTTTTCAGGTACTGCAAAACCACCCCTCTTTTTATCTTATCCCCCAGGCCATTAACGTTCCAGGACAGAACACTTTGGTTGACGTCATTTTGCTTTTCTAACTTCCCAGCTGGGTGACGATTCCTCCACCCACTCATGCAAGTCAGGACCAGGGGAGAGGGGAGGACACCCTCCCCCAACTACACATCCAATGTTTCCCAGTGCATATCTTATTGCTGATTGTCTAAAGAACAACAACCTTAAACAAACCTGAAGGCATATAACCAAGACTAACTTGGACCCCAATAAACTAAGAACTCCCTCCCACCCTGCCTCCATGCATGACGGTCCTTGAACTGCTCGCCACCTCAACATTGCAGAGTGCCTGTCGCCCTCCCTTCCCTATTTTGGGGGGACGTAGGCCCATTGTCTCATCTACCCAACCCCATTCACCTTAGCAAGCCATGTTGTCTAGAGCCTATATGTATAGATTCGTTGTATATACTCAGCCGTAGATGCCGTGGGGGCATTCTGCCCAGGCACAACACCGTTAGTACAGTCTTGCAATTCTTGCTGACCCTTTTTTTTTTCTCCCTTCCGGTAGATCAATGCAGCTGTAGGGAGTTCAAAACCGCTTCATGTTAGTTCTGTTGAGCAGCCGCTCACGTATTTGTGGTGCCGGATGGTCGGTCTTTATTGCTGGGAGTCCTCTCTTCTTGGCTGGGTTCAGTCCGTTTCTGGGCTTTCACCATCTGTCTTCTGCGCCTGTTGGGATTGTCCGTGTCTCCCACTCTTCGCCATCTATCCAGCCACTCTCAGACCGCCTCTGGCTCGGTGAAGAACCATGTTTTACCCTCCACCCTGAGTTTGGCAGGAAACAGCATTGCATAGGTCAGCACTTTATCCCTGAGGGCTTTTTTTGATTTTGAGGAAACTCCTACATTGTCGTTGCACTTTCATGGTGAAGTCCGGGAAGAACGTTACAATGCTATTGTCAAATTTAAGAGGTGGAGCACATTGTGTGGTTTGTAAAATCACATCTCTGTCTCTAAAGTTATAGACACGGGCCAATATTGGCCTGGGCGGCTGACCTGGTTTGGGTCTACCACCCGGCACTGGGTGTGCCCTTTCGATGGAGAAGTAGTTGGAGAGATTTTTAGGCTGCAAATATTTGATAATTAAGTCCTCCACGAAGAGAACAGCTGTGGGCCCCTCGGCTCTCTCAGGGACGCCAGAATTCTTACATTACTCTGTCTGGCCCTGCCCTCATAATTGTCCAGTTGGTCCACCAGGGCCTTACTGGTGGATTGCAGTTCACGGACCTGCTTCTCCAAAGCCTTTGTGATAGTGGCGAGGCCCT
Organism: Calotriton arnoldi; assembly: GCA_963921515.1. Classification (NCBI taxonomy): domain Eukaryota; kingdom Metazoa; phylum Chordata; class Amphibia; order Caudata; family Salamandridae; genus Calotriton; species Calotriton arnoldi. The sequence continues at coordinate 666,709 of CAWUFW010003872.1, read as the reverse complement.
GTGTTACTTCCTCCACCTCTTTTACGCGATCATCCATTTTTATGAGGTCAGCACGGACTAGGGGATCTCTTTGGATACCATTTCAATTCAGGACTCGAACGAGGTGCGTGCACGGGTGACCGCTGTCAGTATATCTTGCAGCGTGGGGGTGCCCTGCTCCGCCACTGTCTATTTTGCTCTGCAGCAGATTGCATGTTTGTCCCCTCCTGGTTCTTGTAGCAGGAGAACTTGTCCAGTTTAGACTGGTGCGAACCGTGCCCTCCTTTATTTCCCGATATGATCCTAACTGCAGTGATTAGTCAGGACTGTGCCAGTGTCCAGAGGGAAGGGCCAGGAAGTTGTCGCTGCTGCCTGCTCAGGGACTGTGGTCCAAACTGTAGTGATTTTGATGCAACCAACTCTCCAGAGAGATCTAGTCATGTCCAAATTGGGAAATGAGAGACGTGCATCACGTGACCGGCACCGCGATCACATGATGGGAAGTGAGAGAGAAAACTCGTTGTTTCAAAGTAGGTTTCAACAGCGTTATAGCTTTTGAGCAGCACTCTCAACTGCGTGACCTCCTTTGGGTCACGTGGCGCAAGCGGAAATCCAGATAGAGGAAACTCCGAACGGCTGATCGGTATCTCCACGGCGTACGGATGGAGGCAGGCTCACCTTGACGAAGTAAGCAGGGATCAGTGTGGGGGGGGTCCAAGATGGAGACGAAGGCTATCATTCATTTTAACCCGCAGATTGGACAACTGATGGAGATTAGAGTTGTGAGGGGGCTATGAGGCACAGTCAGATTCTTTGGGTCTCTACGCACTCAAGGGGCGAATTGCGATAATTGCGATAGGTAAGACAGTAATATGATAATATTGGACCATTTTTTGCATATTAGACTACCCACACCATTAACAAACAACTATAGCGAGGAAGGTTGAGGGGACATCTTTGGCACAGTTGATCTTGTGCTTTATTTATGTGATTTGTCCCTAACCTCTTATGCATTATTCTTTTAATTTCACATCAGTGTGTGACTATAGGGGGCCGCCCTCACTCCGCCGTCCTTTTGAGCACATACTGCGGTGAAACTCGGTAAGATTGACTGGTTTCACTTGTTTTTTCCTCAGTATAAAGGCACACTGAGTAGGAGATGGACATGGTTGTGAATTCCAAGTTTTTAAATGATGAATTCCAATTGTTTAATTGATGGAGATTTAATCCTAACATGAGGTTATTAAATATACATGTAATTAACAGTACGCACTGATTAAGTTTAGAGTGACAAAGCAACATGTTTTTTATGCAAACACGAACACATATCTTTCACTTTATTATTATTTTTTTCACTCACAGATCATAATCTAAAGTGTGGATACAAGACCCATACGTAAGTAAGTATGGGGTTAATCTTAGACCCTCTAATATATATAAAAGAGGGCAGGGCGGTAGGGATCTTCTCAGTCCTGAAGAAAGCCGGAGAAGACACAATTAGCCGGCTGAAACATGTTGACCATTCTGCAGTGAGGAGGGGTGAATGTTGAATAATAGACCGTGCTCACCACCATCCTCTAGGTCGTTTGACGTTCTTAACCCTGACCGGGGAGTCCAGGCAAAAAATAGGCTTTGGGACATCCCTAAGCTAGTTTTAATATACATTTCTGCACTTATTATACTCTTGATCCCTATTCTTTGTTTGTTTTGTCTCCCCCCACCCTATTGCTCCACCCCAGGCGTTGGTCTGCGCAGGGGTGTGTTAGCAGCCCTATGATGAAGCATGCCACATTCGTGTGGGTGAGGGCAATTTTTCAAACATGTTGACTTTGTCTACTATAACTCTTTAAGTGTTCATTATTTTCTCATGTCCCGATAGCCGCAAGTTGGATCCGCAGGGTCTCCGGTTGGAAGTCGGGCTGCTCCCTCAGGCCGATCGGCTACGCCAGCCCGCGGCTCACCACCTCACTTAGGCCGCGAGTTTCAATCGGGTCCAAGCAGCCCTCCGGCTGGATCCTCCTCGGCGACCGCGACCAGCAAACATCTGCAACCCTGAACCAGGGTAAATAATGACTCTCAGGCCACGGATTAATGTCGGATTAGTTGGGATTAGGTGATGGAAGCCGGAGCTGCGTTAATGTGCGGCCATCTTCTCCGGCAGTTGGCCACACCCCCCGAAATACATTCATTGTTCAACACTAACCTTCCCCTGCATTTTGGAGAATTAGTACATTAAATCTTTAATACCTCTAGTACTGCCTGCCTGCCCACTTTTTTAAGGTTGTAGGCTCCGGCCTCGTTAGTTCTTTTCAGACCATCTTTGGAGCAATACCAGCTTTTATCCACTCCATTTTTTCTAGTGTATTTGGAGGATTCTCGTTGCTGTTATTCCTCATTTGTGGCATTCTTGTCTTGTTCCTGCTTCTCCACAATGGATTCTCCTTTTGTGGACGCTCTGCAACTGGTATCGCTCCAACACTACAGTGAGCTTATGAATCATATTTTTGGAATGATCTTGCTGCAAGAGCTGGATCTTGATTGGTCTTGGACATTCCGAGCTGCCCGGTTTACCTGCGTGCAACTCGTGTGCCACTGTATCTGGTGTCCCTTCGAATGGACACTGAATATATGCCTGGCTTCGCAAACACCCGCTGCCTTGGACTTTGGACTGCTTATAATAGGGAACCATTTTCAGAAATGTCTTTTGTGCTTGCAACTTCTTCATAATGCGAGGTATGAGCCTTTAATCTACGAGGAAACACTTGCATCAACGCATGGATCACAAGATACAGGTACTATTAACATGGATGCAGGTTACCCGGTAACTGTCTCCGCATCGGCTGAGACCAGAGAGCATTTTGTTCTTTGGAGCTCGTGACTTGGGCTGTGGACCAATCATTGTATGCGTAGTTGTATTCCTTCATGGAGGCCTTGGCCTCTGAAATGGCGAGTGACATTATACATTCCTCTGAATCGCCTTAATTTGATTATTTTTCCAAATTGACATTTCTTTCCTATTGTAGTTTTAGTCTTAAAAAATGACAGGGCGTTTCATGGTATATGGATTATCAACTATGATAACAGTTTTTTAGTATGCATTTGTTATCTTTTTTTTCTTTTTTTATTTCAAAGTATTTTATTAAATTTTTATATGCATTTGTTTTCTAATTGTGGCAAGTATACTGCATTTCAGAGCACAGTAGTTTATATAAATATTCTAAACTTCCTTTGTGTCTTCTGGTTCTCTTTTTGTGGACGACTACAAGTGGGAGAGCGAAAGGGTGTGTCCTGTTATCGCGATCCCAGAGAGGGTTGAGAGGGTTGTGTTCTGCGATGCCAATTCACTTGTTTCTCTTGTAAGGTTCGGTGGGCAAGTGAGGCACATAGCTAGTCGGACTCAGGTCCATAGATACAGAGGTGGCTTGGTGACTCACTCCCTACCTACTGATGTTTTATGGTTCCAAGCATAGTTCTGTTCTAAGAGCAGAATCCCTGCAACACAGCCTGCCCAGTGAAAGGTTGACGTGGCTTCAAACTGGCTTCAAACCATTTTTCACTAATGCGCCAATCCAAGTACAGGCATGCGTTTGCGCCTGCACTGAGAACAGTGCATTTGTTATAGGGAGCAGTGTCCCAGTATGCCCATCACTCCAAATTGAAGGTGCACTGCGGCACACCGTGGAACACAGCACCATATCTATAATATAGTCCCTGAAAGGCGGCTGTATTAAACAAGCATTGACAAAGGCACCAGGTCTGGCATTGTTGGCCAGCCTGTTGACAATTCTTGTTTTGTCATGGTTTATGCAAACCTTTATTGTTTGGGAAGTTGCCAGGTGGTTGCCATCTAAAAAAAACTGACTAAAGGCAAAAATGTTTTTGGTCTAAATAAAAAACACTTTTGCACTGAATGGAACTACTTTGTGTATCGATTTGCTCATTGTGAAAGGACAGTATGTTGAAACTCATAGTGAAGTCAGCCAATGGCTAAAGTGGACTGATGCATTGCCCCTTGTTGCATGCTTGAGAGGGCTGGAGAAAAATGTGAATGATACAACCACTGACAAATGGATGAAGTGTGACTGAAAACTGCATAAATAACTATGTCATACACAAAAGTTAGTACAATAGGTTTTGGCTAAGAGACCTACAAAAGACAATCGTTCTGCCATTGGCAGCCAATCTTTTGCCTTTGAGAAAGTAGGAAAGACAGAAAGAAAAAAAGAAAGAAGGGAAGAAAGAAGGGAATAAAGAACGAATGAAAGAGACAAAGAAAGATGAGAGAGCAGGAAAGAAAGCAGCATAGAAGTAAAGAAGGCAATAAAGAAGAAAAGAATAAGAAAAGCAAGAAGGAAAGCAATAAAGAAAGAATGAAAGAAAGGGTAGAAAGATAGAGAGAATAAAAGAGGTAAGGAGAGAAAGGTAGGAAAGAAGGGGAGAAAGAAGGAAAGATGTAAAGACAGAAGGAAATATGTAAAGAAGGAAAGGAAGGAAAGGAAAAAAGAAAGAAGGGTAAAAAGAAAAAAGGAGAGCAGGAAAAAAAATCAAGAAAGATGAATAGAAACAAGAAACAAGGAAAGAAACAATGAACACAAGAAAGAATGAAAAATATAGAAAGCCGGAAAGAAAGAAACAAGAAAGGAAAGAAAGAAAGGAAAGAAAGAGAGAAAAAGGAATGACAGAGAAAGAATGAGAGACATTTGGAAAGAAGGAAAGAGAAGGAAGGAGGAATTAAACAAATAAGGAAAGAGGGAAAGAAAGAAGGGAAAAAGGAAAGGAAGCAGGAACAAACTAAGAAAGTAGGAAAGAAAGCAAAGAAAGAAAGAAAGAAGGAACAAAATTGAAAAGAAAGAAGGAAGCAAACAAAAAAGGAATGAAACAAACAAGGAATTAATGACAGAAACAGGACAGAGAGAAAGGAAGAAGGAAAAAAGTGTTAGAAGTGCTTCAAATTAAACACGTTAAAGGTTGATTTTCTTCCTCAGCGATTTTATAAAGAAATATAGGTGAAAACGAGTCCAGAATAAAGAATTGTCCACTTATTAATTCACATGTATAATATTGAAGGTTTTGGTTTGTGTACTACATGCATAGTAAAAAAAGAATAATTTAATACAGAACATTTTCAAATGGATGAACTCTGTTTTGATGTAAATACCAGTAGTCGAATACATGAAGGACTCTTCAAAATTAATTTACAACAGCATTGGCAGGAGACAGGAACTGATAAAGCTGGATTGTGCTATCAACTCCGGCTCTAAATATAAGAGCAACACTAAAGTAAAAACAAAAACATTGGCACTGGAGGGAATTACCTTTTGTGTGGATATGCTAGTTGTGAAAGAGCAAAATGCAGTCACTCAAAGAGAAGTTAATCAGTCGCTGAAATAGGATGACCCTTTGCCCCATGGTAAATGCTGTAGTGGGCGTAAGCAAAATGTGTATAACACAACAGCAGACCAATAAATGAGGAGAGATGGCTGAAAGGCTCTTTAAGTGAGTATACTATTCATATAATTTTAGTAAAATCAAAAGGTCTTGGCTAACACCAGATCTAAAAACTGCAACAGTGACACTGAATAGGCATAAGCATCTCTGGCATTCATCTACAGCAGAGTCACTCTTGCACTCTAAATACTTTTTCAGTGCTGTGGTACAAGGTTCTTCTACGCCGCTAGAGAGGGCCTTAAGTGTCAAATAATTAAATGAAACTGTAGGCTGACAGCCTGGCAGTGATAAAAGTGGCCTTGATGGGCTTTACTAAATTGCATTAAAATAATGGGGTGTTGTTTATTAAACTACAAGTTGGTGAGGTATATGTTCATGTTCATGCCCACAAGAACTATTCAACCATGATAACAATTTACACAAACACTCATTATGAACTTTTCGACTGTCAAAAGAAACAAACATTGCAATGGTCAACTGCATGCTCTGCCCTGTTGGAGTACGGTATGTCTCTTTTACTCTCCAACATTATTGCCTCTGATCATTATCCCATCAAACTTGTCTTTACAACAACATTACCTTGTCTACCATTACATTATGCGCCAATGCACTGTAAAACTGGATTGAAATAATGTAATAATTTCTATCTATTTACCTCAATTTAATTTACTCCAATCAAACCGCATTAAAATAACACTTAAATAAATTATAACAAAAATAATTTCTAAAATAACTGTAATTGGTTTGTGCCTAGGATTAGGATTAAGATCCAGGTTATGGTAATGGTACAATATTGTAAAAAATTACCATATTTCAAATTAATTTTAATCAACTAAAATAAAAAAAAGTATTTTCTGTTCGTAGGTAAGGGTCTGGGTTAAGGATGGCATTTAGGAAAGAGTACATTTAACATAATGTACTCTGTGAAAGTTACTTTCTTCAGTGACTCTTTTTTCACAGCTAAAGTGCTTGGTTCCCAAGAGCTGCATACTAGGTTACTACAAGAATTGACGTTCTTTCCTTAAAGGCATGTGTAAATGAATTTTCCAACATGGACACACTAGTTCTGAGGTATAAGCTCCAATGATAGTAACTTTTCAATTTTATATTAACTGGGTTTTATTTGTAACCGTGTTTACGTCCTCATCGACAGAATTGAAACTAGCCACAACAACCTAGACCTGTACAAACCATCCATCTTCAACATCACAAAACATCTCAACATACACTTCTCCCTTGGCGCTAATTAATTCCTTACCCCACTTGTGACCTAACCACTACTCCACAATTCATGAAAGTTACAATCTACAATGATGACATACTTTCTTTCTTCATCAAGTCCCCCCAGCTTCTAGTATCTCCACTTGCCCTAACATTGTCACTACCTCCATGCGAACAGGTAGGTTCCCCCTCTGCCCTACAAATCAGACAAATTCTTCCATTGGTAAAGACCTTGAAAAAGTTGATCGTACAGACTAATGCTACCATCATACACTTCCCATTCCTGAGCACAGTCCTTAAAAAAGTGGGTGCTCCTCAGCTCCAAACTTACATTGGCCACCACAACCTTTTGCAATCTTATCAGCGAAGTATCCATCGATTTTGCCTCAAAACTGTTGGCCCTAGACCTTGCTTTACATGCCTCACACACCACCTCAACAAAAAAGCCTAGACATCTTAGTGCCAAATCAGGCTTTTGTGTAACATACAACTCATATTGAAAGATGGATTGTCCTATTCACTGGTCTCTGACTTGACCCTCAAACTGCACAATGCTGCCTTTCCCAAATTGCTGGAAACCCAAATTTGACCATATTAATCCCAAGATTAACCAGGTCTTCGTCATTGCTTACATAAAATTCAAATTACAGTGCATAAACTCCAGAGCCAAACCTTTCTTCAAAAAAGAAAAACTGTGCCTTCTCCTTTGAATTCACATTGAGGAATAACCTTCCTCACTGCAGTAAACTTATGAATGTCACTATCCATCCTCTCAAAACTCTACACTTCTGAAATCATCTCCCACTCACTTATTTCTACTTCTCTGCTGTTTCCACTCTCTGAAAAACTGAAGAACTCTCAACCATCAACTTGTATCAAACCATGTAGATGTGTATGATGTGTTTAACGTTTGTACTCTTTCGACTGGCACTTTTTAAAATATGTATATACTTTACTAATGTCAATCCCTCTATAATACACTCACAAACATCTGCAGAACCTTATGTAACCTGTAATGTGTGGATATAAATTCTCAAGTTGTATGCAACATGCCTCACAACCACCCCACTGTGTGGATTAAATCCATGCAAACTAATGTCCCAAGAGTAAAAATAGAATACAAAAGGGGCAAAATCTGTAGTTGTAACACCACATTTATATTATTATTATTATTAGTGTTGTTATCTTTGGCAGTAATAACACTACTACTACTAATAATAATATATAGAATTGTATTTGGGCAGTAAATAATGGGGATCTTTTCCACCAAGGTATTCTCAGTGACGTCAAATAGACAATGAGAGCGAAGCTTAAGTTGCCTATGATGTCACTCAGAATGCCGAGGAGAAAAACATCATTGTTATTCAAGTATTACTCATCTAAAATGTTATGTTATATATTGCAATGCAAGTTATCTGCCCCTGTTTTCAGTCACTACATTAGGGCCGAGCAATAATGAGGAAGCCATACAGAACATGGCTCCTCTTCCTCCCCCACATCCCAGAGATCAAACAGAAATGCCAGGCCTCCTGCCAACAACCTCCACCAACCGCTGCATTTAACCTCCCCCTCATAAGCCTTAATAACAAGACTATCCCACAGACGCCTTAATATAATTAATATATGGCCTTCTGCCACCTATATCCACCACCTACTGTGCCTTCCCATCTCTTTCCTGCCAAAGCTGAGCTCTCCTATCTTACATGTGTGGCGATTTGTTACTGAACTGTGCGGCCTGTTTCCACTGTGAGAGCAGGTCTAGAAAAACTAGTGCTGAGAGTAGAATTTGGCGGCTGGTGCTCTAACAGCACTACGTGCATTCTCCTGCCCCATTTGGGTTGGTGGAGACCAGGAGAGGCATAAAAAAGAAGATGACACTGCCAACCTTCATTCAGCCATCACCAGTCCATAATTTGTAAATGAATGAGTGCCAGCACCCAAAGCTCTGCTCAGAAGCCTGTGGCCGGTGCAATTAAAGTAAATATAAACGCACCAAATGCCAAATCTGTGTAGTTTTCAATTCACCTCACCCCTCTTTAATCCACTACCAGACACTCTCTCCTTGTTTATCTCACTTTTGCAGGTTCCTGCTTTTATCCATTTGTGATGGGTTTCCGTCTGTAAAGCCAGAATAGGTGGGGAAAATATTTTCTTTCCAAAGGCACTGATACATTTCAACTTCCTATCTGGTGGGTGCAAATGAAAAGCATTTAGATTGACCTTGCTTGTGGATGCCTGCACCACAAGGCTTTCAGGTGGTTGTTGTCTCATCAAAAAGTTAGGGTCACCAGAGGCTGCCTGTGTGTCTAGTCACAGGTCGCCAGACCAGAGGGCCTCAACATGGCTCAGACCAATTGTACAGTGGCTCAGATGAACTTGGACCTGGTTGAAGATTTTCAGTCAATAAATTGGCTGTGGTTTCCAGAGCAGGCAATTGCAAGTCTAGCACTTCTGCAGCTCTTCGCTCTACTGCTGTGAAAGAGCCTTTTTTTCCATTGGTGGACCAAGTGCTAAGTCTAGCTTTGTCACCGGTGTTGTGTCTAGCACACTGCCAGGTTGCATGCCCAATTCGAGCCTTCTAAATGTGTAATGAAGGAGGAGGAGGTAGTCTGCCTCCTCGTAATCATCAGTGTCATGAGGGACATTAGATATGCCCTGGACTGCAGCAGAATCAGGCTCTTGCATCTTAATTACTTTGTAACATGACACAAGTCTCAATGAAAACCAGCATCGCTACTGGGTCCAGTACCAGCACCAGCGAGGTTGGCATTGGCGCCAGCACAGAAGAAACTGGTGTTAAATCATTTGGCCAGATCAAAAGCCATACATAGCAATAATAATGTTCATAGAAAAGAGAAAGATTCTCCACATGGACTATGTCCCTGATTCATTAGCATCAGAGTAATGCTCAGGAGGTCACATTTTGCACACATCGGACTTTTATGATCTCAATAATTTAAGACCATAAAGCCTTTGACTGCTTATCAAGCCATACTCACAAATATCAAAACAGCCTACTGTTTATGCTGTCTTTTTTGAGAGCTCATTGCCTTTTTTTCTAGCCATGCTTTTGAGTTGCTGTAGACATGCGCCGCTTAATCAGCACAGTGCATCCACAGAGAAGCCACATTGATCCCGGTAAATAATCACCAGTTAGTCTGGAAAAAACGTTTTTCTCCAAAAATGTGTCTAGAATCCAGAATCTAGCTTTAAATATGTTGATAGTGGGGGGGGGGCGCTAGAGAGCCCACTGCAAGATGGCTGCAACTTAGTGCAGCTCTGCCGGCATGGCAAAGAATCCGACCTGCATCCTGACATCCCATAACACACGTGTAGTAAATGAATCCTGGTGTTCAGGGGCTGAGAAGGCAGGCCCTCAGGAGCCGAAATTTGACACAATCTATGCAGCCAAACGGACCGAATGGACTACCAAGACCGCGGGGAACAGACGTGGAAGGAAGCTAGGCCCCGTCTCCCATGGAACAATTAAACCACTGAGCCATCGCAGTTCTAGCAAAGGCAGCCACCAAAGGGGGCCTAGAGGGCCGGCGCCATAACCGACGCCGAGCCCCGGACAAAACCGGTTTTCGCGCCAAGGAGCAGGGAAGCTGCCGCGCCCCCCCCGCTGCGACTGCCAGAGAGGCGCCGGCCCCCCCGGCCAATGGGGGACTAGGCGTAATACAAACCCCCCAATGGGGGGAGGCCATGCAGAAGGCGGACCAGCACCTGGGGGGGGGATATAAGCACTGCTCCCCCAGGTAAGCTCCTATCTTTGGGAAGCGGGGGAGCAGCACCGGCGAGAATCTTTGTCCCACCCACCCACACCTAAGGAACGGCTATGTCGCAGTACGGAGGAACAGGCAAGACGCTGGCGAGAAACTACGGGGATAATGGTTGGTACGGAGGCACACCGGAGTGCGGTGCGCCGGAATAGGACCACTCACCTTGGGATGCCTTACGGCTGGGTGAGTTGGCCTAAGGGGCGGTGTGTAGGACCACTCACTCTGGGATGCCTTACGGCTGGGTGAGTTGGCCTACCACAAGGGGGGTAGCTAACGGAGACGGCGCTCGCTGCCCAGCCCCCGCCGGATGGCAGGGCACAACAAGAATCGGTAAGGTAGCGAGTTGTGGCCTAACTCCGGGGACGGAAGCTACACCCCCTGCGAGGGCAAATCCAACCGAACTAAGCAACGACCCAGTAGGGCCAAGAGACAATGTAAGCCTGCAAATGACCTGTACAACGAACTGTCAGTCTAATCTGCTATTGTGCAATGTACATATGATTTACGCAAACGCAATGTATAACGAGATGCAAACAAGGCACGACACAAAGATGACAGCTCGCCAATAATGATGTATGGCAGGATGCACAACAATAGGCAATATGTATATGCGTGTATTCCTAATAAACTGCGGCCAACAAAAGACCACCACAAGAGAATGTGTATGTTGGCTCATTTATGACAAGGAATACAGGGATGGAAAGTTGGGAGTGGGCAAAGTGCGGGGGTTATGTTGCAGCGCAGCAAAGGACAAAGAAAGTACTGTTTGAGCTACGGCCAGTGAATGGGGTGACCTTCGACGACATTGAAGACCACACAGGAGAGTTGGGATTGAGGTCCGAGGCCGGGGTTGCCAAGGGCGAGCCACGGTGTGGCCCTCGCGTGTGTGCTGCAGGCGAGGAGGCTGTGCCCGGAAGAACAACGACTAGGAGCTGCAACTGTTCGGCGCTAAGGAAGCGCCACTGAGAAGCAGCAGTAAACCCGTGAATGGGGCAGTGGGGACGGTAAGCCGCGGGTAATCACCTTCCCAGTGGGATGAGCCCAGCAAGGTGCATTGCAGAGACTAGGGCCGTGGACCGCCTCGGAATGTGCGTTGAGCAACCGTAGGAGAGCATATCCAGGCTCTGGAGCCCAGAGGCAGAGACCTGTCCCGCCTGCGGCCGGAGCTGTGAGAACTAGACGACTGCCGCACTGCAGTTAAAGTGATCCGCTATGAGATCCACGCACAGGGCTGCAGATCGCCTCTATTGCACTGCAGGAGCAGGGAGCCATATTGGAGGCACGGCCCAGGGCTCATCTGTTGGAGGAATTATAATACACAGGCCAAAAATTAACAGGGCTGCAGCTGTGCACAGACACTGCAGACAAAGTAAGTGAGATGGCTAAAATAGTTAAATCATTACCGGTGCGCAGAAGTGGACGGGCTGAGGGTATCACACCGATCTGAAGCTATTGAAGGGGCTCTGAAACTGGGATTGCCCTCTGAGACACAGAGTCTGACCTGCGGGGGCAAAGCAATAGACAGATAAAAGCCAAACTCGCCTCACATTTGACGCAAAAAAAAACTGTCAGAGCAACGCAAGATTCACAAAGAGACTCTGGGGCATATTTACAAGCCCCTTGCGCCACTTTTGCGCCGCCGTTGCGTCACGCATGTGACGCAGCGGCGACGCAAACCATGCGCCGCGTTGCGCTATATTTACAACGTGACGCATCTAGGGAGATGCGTCACATAGTAAACCCCTGCGCCACATGAAACCTGCGTCCAGGTTTCACGTGGGCGCTACCGGCGCAGGGGGCGTTCCGGTGCAGGAACGCCTCGGAAAAGTGACGTAGTGAAATCTACAAGATTTCACGCAGTCACTTTTCCGACCGCTGGTGCGTCAAATCCTTACGCCTGCTTCAAGCAGGCGTAAGGATTGACGCACCATGTTAGGGATAGGGAAGATTGGAACAGTGCTGGAGTTGCGTCGTGCTTGCGACACAACTTCAGCACTGCGCCAACCTTCCGCCGGCAAATGCGTCACGCATCTGCTTATCCTTGCGCCACGATGTAAATGCGGCGCATCGGACGTGGCGCAAGGGTAAACTTGCGTGATGCATTTTCCCTGGCGCATCCCTGCTGATATGCAGGGATGCGCCAGGGAACGTAAATATGCCCCTCTGATCAGTAAACTGAAGTGCAGGGGGCAACAGCACTAGAATCAACACTGCAAGCCATGCAACAGAGCCTTCAATCGATAAATGGCAAAATAGACTCTCTAAATCTGCGAATAGACAACATCTCTGCAAAACTGGATAAGCATACATCCAGGCTAACGGAAGCTCAGCAACGAATCTCAACTGTGGAAGATGAGATACATAAAGTGTCCAAAAAAAGCACAGACATGGAAAAACTACTAGCGGTAATACAAGCGAAGAACGAGGATTTGGAAGAGCGCCCGAGGGGCCCTACGAATTATAGGTGCCCCGGGACAGCAAACACAGGGCGAATGGAGCTATTTGTAGAACCGATGATTGCTACGCTCTTTGGACAAGAGAACATGTCTAATATCCTAGTAGTTGAGCGAGCCCTCAGATCCTTGATGGTACGGCCTCCCCCGGGGGTCACTCCGTGTCCCATTATCGCAAAACTATTCAATTACAGTGACCGAGACACGGTTTTTCACCTAGTGCGAGAAAAGAAAGATCTTAGTTACTAAGGATACCTTTATTCCTGGATTTTACTGTGGCCGAACAAGCAGCAAGGAGGGAATACCTACCAATAAAGCGACTACTTCAGAAAGAAGATAAATCGTATGCCATGTTATATCCAGCACGATTGTGCATTGATTACAAAGTCAAACAAAAGATCTGCGCAAGGCCAAAGGCAGCCAAAGACTTCCTGAAATCTATAACATGTAAAAAATGCAATCAACGAGCAACAGATGAAGAGGATGACGGCAACTAAAGCAGCTATGGAACTTGAACTGATGGTCCAGGGACAGAAAACGGATTTTACCATGGCACGAAATGTGCAAAAAGATGCCCTGGGAGGAGGCTCCAGCTCCTGCCACTACTAACGATCATTGGCAAACTGGAACACCCAGCAACCTCCGCTCCAACGGAGGAAACTGGGTACCTGTCAGCCCCCTTGAGGGTGTACCCCGACTGTTCTGATAAGTACACTGAGAGTATTAGGACAGTTGGTGTTGTTGAAATCAGTTTGTTTGAGTTTCTATGGGACTGTGCCTTTGGCACAATTGGGATGCTAAAGTGGGAGGGGGTGGTACGGGGGTAAGTTAAGTTTTGCATGGTACCGTAGCAGTTCACTGACACTAGAAGCAACAGATACATACATGATCACATTGCTAACAGCTCAAGTCCAAAAGATACACCCTGATGGTTACAGACAGACCATGTAAACCTGATAATATATATCTCATAGCATGGAATGTCAGAGGGTTAAATGACCTCAGGAAGATAATATAGGTAATAGCCTATCTCACTCACCATCACGTTAACATGGCGGTCTTACAGGAGACGCACCTGACGAAGAGGATGGAGGTGAAGGTGGGCACACAGTGGGCAGAGATTAAACTGGCCTCCTCTTATTCAGCATTCGCGAGGGGTGTGCTGACTCTAGTTAAAAAAGGCACACCATTTGCCGTGGAACACATGATCTCAGATGACCAGGGTCGATATGCCATACTCCAAGGTAGTTTATGCAGTATGTTATTACGCTAGTGAATGTTTATGGTCCGAACACAGATGACCCTAAATTCTACATAGGCATATGGAACGTGCTCTCCTCTCTTCCATTGGCCAATTTTAAGGGGAGGGGATCTGAACACATACCTTGATCAATTCAAAGATTCGTCAACTCCACAAGGGGTACAGAGCAGACACTTGGCCCTACTTATAAGAGAGGGGCTGGAAGAATTTAATATGGTAGACACAAGGAGAATCCGAAACCCAGAATGACTGGAGGGCACTCACACGTCAGCTGCTCATGGAACATGGTCCCGCCTAGATTACGGGCTCGTGACGGGGGGGGTGAACGCATGGGTGACAAAAGTGAGACAATTGGGGAGAACCCTATCTGACCGTACCCAGGTGGCATTTGTAATAAAGATACCATCATATACACCAGGGCAATATGTGTGGAGGTTCAGGGCAGATGCTCTATTGGACCTGGTATACAAGAGTACAATATGGCAAGCCATTATAAACTACTTTGGCATAAATAAGGGCTCCGTAAGGGACGAAAGTACATTATGGGAGGCATTCAAGGCCACAATCAGGGGTATCTGTATTAGCACAAGTGTGGGTATATTAAAAGATATAACTAGACAACTGAATAATATAGAAGACACTATAAAGGAATTAGAAAATGAGTATGACTCTAAACCAGACCAAGATATCCTGGCAGAAATAAGAGAACGGGTAACAGAATATAATGACCTGGTGCAAAGGAAGGTGCAGTATATGGCCCGGCGGCATGTCGTAAGGGCGTATGGAGAAGGAGGAAGACCAGGACATAATCTGGTCACTAGAATAACATCGACTAAGAGACAAACCCTACGATTAAGATTACAGATGGGGTAGATCACTATGACTCAACTGGGATATTGGCACAATTTAGGAACTTTCATGAAGAACTATGCTTCCCCGGGAAAAATTAAAGACGGGGTTTAGATGATTGTCTCTCGGACACAGTGCTCCCATGGCTATTGAATGGGCAGAGGGAATATCTCAACCAACCTAAAGAAGAAGCAGAGATACAAAAGGCCATATGCACATTGCCGAAATTGAAAGCTCCAGGTCCAGATGGACTAACTAGTGAATTCTATAAAGAATTTGCGGACTTCTTTACGCCTCATATCCTCGATGTACATGGAGGCCTTTGTTAAGGGCAACCTTCCCACCACACTTCGTGAGGCATTATTAAAGCCGGACAAGCCACTGACGAACTGCAAATCATATCGCCCGCTGTCCCTCATCAATATAGGTGCAAAGATCCTAATGAAAGTATTAGCCACTAAACAACCCTTACTGACTACCATGATTCTTCCGGACCAATCAGGGTTTATACCTACTAGGTCCATAACACATAATCTACGTATGATATTTGCGCTATTTCAATTAAATCCGGATCTCAAGGCTGCAGCGTT
The DNA here is from genome assembly GCA_963921515.1 of Calotriton arnoldi. Lineage (NCBI taxonomy): Eukaryota > Metazoa > Chordata > Amphibia > Caudata > Salamandridae > Calotriton > Calotriton arnoldi. Next base: position 651,126 of record CAWUFW010003872.1, on the reverse strand, counting down.
GTTATGAGGTGCCGCCAAAGCATTTGACTCCACAGAAGGGAAATATATGTTCCATATTTTACAACGAATGGGACTCCCTGACGATTTTCGGAAATGGATAGTCCTAATATATACCTTTCCTGAAGCAAGAGTACACATAATGGGTATACATCCGATACGCTAACTATTCATAGGGGAACCAGGCAGGGTTGTCCCCTGTCCCCTCTTTTATTCTCTCTTATTCTTGAACCAATGGCATGTATTATAAGACAAAACTCATGCAACTTCGGCACTACGCTTCAGACAGAGACCAATAAATATCTCATTATATGCGGACAATATGGTCCTTTATGTCAGGGACCCCTAAACACAGCTCACCCCAATACTGTGGGAATATATCCACTTTGAGCAACACCCAGGGCTTAGCATAAACTGGTCAAAATCTACAATATTACACCTCACATTAAAGACAATACCATATGCATAAGATTACACCTTAGAATCGTCCACGGACCTAGTAAAATATCTGGGAATATGGTTCCACAGAGAACCAGAATTTATCATATGGTAAAACTATGGTAGGGCAATCACAAAACTGGGGACCCAAATCACAAGATGGATCAGAATGTCGCTGTCACTAGCGGACAAGATAGCTCTCATAAAAATGATAGTACTCCTGCACTTTCTATATCTGTTCAATAATATGTTTATTGCATACCTAATGCCCTTTTTATTACAAAACGCACTCACCTGTTGAAGCTAATATGGGCAGGAAAAAAACCTTGCATTAAATGGGAGGTGATGAATATGCCATACCAACAGGGTTGTTTCAGGGTACCAGACCTGTATCTATACTGTCTCTGCGCACAGGCGCAATTTGCCCCCAGTATGTACACACCACACTTAGTGGTAGAAGACGGGGATGTTTACCCCATACCACTGCGGTACATACTACCACACAAAAGAATAGGTATACAGCGTACTGAAATAAACACGATACACTGCACCACATCTGCGTGGCAGAACCTAGATGCAAAAGCTAAAAAAACTCCCACTGTATGCTCCGTCTCTTCCCCTAGGACATCACCATGCCCTATCGGTAACACAGGAGCAGGGAGTACTTAAGGTACTAGAAAAAGCAGGTATAGGCAAGATGAGCGATGTCTACCAAGAGGAGAAATTCATAACACTTGAATATTTAAATTATATACAGAACAAAACGCCACTATTTTCATTTAATATTAAAGACTTTGGGCGGCTATGCAGGAACTATATCTTTTGTTTCCAGAGGAACCCCCAGAGCTCCATACATTTCAGGTACTTCTGGCCAGCCCCACACGGTGCCAGTTAGTCACTAAGTTATATAAGGCAGTGCTGGAGGAGAGCCAGCATACCCCCATTAAAGCCCTCGACCGCTGGAATGAGGTTCTAGTACCTCAGATAACACTGGCGCAGTGGAAGACTTGTGGTTTAACCGAGCTGCAACGTATGTATTATTCCTTTTAAATATGTACAACAAATGTACTATAAACCAGTTGTAAGAGATGTGGGATAGGTGGGGCGGATATTGTGCATATGGCATGGGAGTGTGTACTTATTAAGAGTTTTTGGGCTATGGTAGTTCAAGACTTAAGAACTATGAAGTCAGAGGAGATGCAATGAAGTCCACATGTGTGCCTGCTAGGCTTGCTGCTGAAGATGGGAGCGAGGATACGTAAATTTATAGCGATAGCGCTATTGATGGCCAAAAGGAGAGTAGCCATGAACTGGGGGAAAAGATCAGCCCCTAAACGTAAAAATTGGCTACAAGATATAGTATATTGTAAAATGAAATTGGAACTCTGTGCTGAAGAACTTCTAGTGACCTCACGGCCGAGGGACATCTGGGGCCCATTGGTTGAATATTTGAGAGAAAATGCTATTGAAGAAACAGAAAACATGCAATAAACACAGGGACTGCATGTGTGGGCGGATGGGATAACTGAAGAGCGGGAAAGAAGCTGCAAAGCTGCACAGTATGTACAAGGGAGATGACACATGGTGATGCTATGGTGTCAATGTTATGAATATGTGTTAAAAAATGATAAACAGAATAAAATTTTTAAAAAAACGATGTTGATAGTATAGAGGGTATGTATTTCAGTAACTAATTAGTTACAAGAATTTGCGATTGTCACATTTTGCCAATGCTTTGTTAGTTTATTTTATAATCACTCATTTAATCAGTAATTATGTGTATGTGTTATCTCTAGAGTGCACTGCAGTGACCAAGAAAATTTGGGATGTCTATGAAGACAAGATTGACTCTGTCGTCCAATATGTACAAGAACAGCTGAAGAAGAATGCCAAAGGGGTAAGCACACTAGCTTTGCTCTGAGTTCTTAATGAATGAGTACGCTACTGTGAGGGGGGACGGGCGTAATGGTTGGATAGACTTGATCCAGCGCCACACCGGGGGTCTCTGAATGACACCGCAGACAACGGGCTCCAAACATACAATACACAATTTCTCACAATTTAACAGACCCACCGAGAATGACGCTGAATGTGGTTTGTTTGACGTTGATTTGTCTTTACTCATTTAAAGGGAAAAACTGATTTATCTATTCGTTTCTTCTTTATTTAGCCCTTTAACCTATATTATCAACCACTTTCCTCTTGGGCGATGAATCATATTGATTGAGTAGTGTAAATTATTGACATGTCTAATCAACTAAAATCTTAACAAATGTCATGAGGAAAATAATCACAAACTCAAAATATCGTTCATCTGTTTTATCTTCAGTAATTATAAGAAATTTTAGGTACAAAATTACAGGGAAAGAAAATAAACACTATAGGAGAAATATCATAAAATATGCAGACAAGCTCACAAACATCTGAATCACAGTGAATATTATGGAGTGGATAGATGAAGAGACATAAGAATCATAAAGAGAAAACATTTGCAGACATTGCAAATTTCCCTATTGATACATACCTAACTATTAAAGTTTAGGGGAAACCACCACCCACTGGCCACGAGGATAGTGAAGGGGACCCGATTAGGGAAAACCGGGATAAAGATAGGATCAGGAAATAGGTATCAGGATCAGGACAGGCAGGCCTCTAACCGACGGACAGCGACGATCACCCTCTGCCTCTCTGGACCTACGAAAGCTGATGACAACCACACCCACTAAGAGCACCCCAATTATACCTTAATTTTGACAAGGCCATCCCACTAATTTGCAACATTCGGAAAAATCTCAACTTTTCATTGGTCAATTTGTGGGTTGTTACACCACACCTCCATTACTTCATTTGGCTTTACATGCTTTCTTTGTTCCTAACTCATTCTCACGATTTACATCCCTGTTTATGAATCGATTCTCTATCCCCTATCACGTCACATTTTCTGATGAATGGCTTGTCCCTGTATTAGCAACTTTATTTCAAACAATGTATCAGCTAGACATAAAATGTTCATCAATTTGAGCATTCCCAGGCATCTCGACGTCCTCAAATATTGCACGTCTTTCTTTCACTCTTCAAGGTTTCCTTCATCTGCCGCTGACACCCACCAAAGTTCATGTACGGGTCAACCTTTCGCGGCCTTTTAATTTATTCAGGCTAATTTAACACGCGTATCTATTTGTTCACCATAGGCCCATTTTTAAAACTATAATGAAGGAGAAATATAAAGAATATTAATAACACAAAAACGACAATTACACTGTTTCCCTCCCACCATCGCACTAATCCCATGTTAATTTATATGAGCATTAATGTGCAAAGCATTATTATTTGCAATAGCATTATTCCACTTTGTTGGTTTTAATATGCAAAAAGCGATATGCAGCCTAAGCATTTCATGCATTAATCTTAATTGCAATGCACGCATGCGCAAAGCATTTCCCCGTGTTTGTGTGTATTAATGCATATTAGTGCAAATCACACGATTAATAAATGTTATCTTGGGGCGTTGATCCGAGCAGGTCTACATGACGCAAACCCTGCTCCATCAATTCCCCCCTTTGATGGCATTTTAAGCCATCATAAAATACCCATCACCCATTGCCATTTCTTGTTTCTTCAGAAACTCGTACTTCTTTCACTTCTAAGTTTCTTCTTTTCACCTAAATCTTTCATCATTTCATAATATTTGCCTTTCGTATTTTCTAACTCTATGGGGGATATTCACAAGGACTTATCTCCGAGTTATCGCCACCTTAACGCAACAAAAGTGGAGATAGATTTAACGCCCCATTCACAAGCGGGTGCAAACTGCAGACAACGCAAGTATTCCCGCGATAACTGCCGCAAAACTTACCTCCACGGGTGACACCACCAACTAACCCTAATGAGATGCAGAGTAGGCGTTCCCGTGCAAAAACACACGAAAAGACCACTACACCACTCTCACAACGAACTGCCAGATCTGCGATGCGAACGAAAACCACGCGATAAGCCGCAGTAGCAGCAGCTATTTAACACCTGCCTCTTGCTGGTGATAAGCAGGACGACTACCTGCAGTAGGCAATGGAGCCCCGCACACAGCCACACACGAAGAACAACCAACGCCATGGAGCTACTCATCATGCAGCTTGGGGCCCCAACAGGGCCACAACACCCACTGCCACCACCCCCAGGACCGCCACCACCCCCAGGACCGGGACCAGCCCCCCCCCCCCCCGGACCACCACAGAGGCAGGGCAGAGTGAGACAGCGGACCTACCGAAAACGCACTAGTCTCACAGACCTAACGCCCGAGGAAGTCATTGCCCACTACAGGCTCAAGAGGACAACCATCCTCCGCATCATGACCCACATTGGCCCCAGGCTGATGGTCCCAACACAAAGGACAACCAACCTCCCTCCGCAGACAAAGCTGCTGGCTGTGCTGCACACGTTGGCCTCTGGTACCTTCCAACCAACGACGGCCAGAGTCGGAGGAGTCTCACAGCCAGCCCTATCAAAGTTCCTCACACCTGTCCTGGATGCCATCATCAGCTTCATACCCCAGTACCTTCACTTCCCCAACACTGTGCAGGAACAGCTGGTGACCAAGCAAGGCTTGTACGCCATTGCTAGCTTCCCACACGTGCTGGGGGCCATTGACTGCATACATGTCCCACTTGTGCCCCCTGCGGACACTGCACACATCTACCGCAACAGAAAGCACACGCATTCCATTAATGTGCAAGCAATAGTGGACCACCGGGGAATGTTCACCAATGTCGTCGCAAACTACCCAGGCAGTGTGCACAATTCCTACATCTTCCGACAGTCCATCATCAACCAGCGCTTCCAGGATGGCATCTATGGAACTGGACTGCTCGTCGGTAAGTACAAAATCAACACACCACACACCTCAAACCCACCATCACACAACGCACAACTGTGGGAATGCACACGTGACCAAACCACATACAACATGTCAGTCAACATGCCCACCTACCAGACATGACAACACAACTCCATTGGGATACTGGGCTTCCTATGTACACAAGCCAGCCATATCATGGCACCACAGCCACACAACAGCTGAACGTGTGGAGAGGCGGAAAGCAGGCATGTGCGAAGGATGCAAGTGACCCATGAATGGGAATGTACACAACGACAAGTGTGGCGTGAATGTGCTGGACAGACCTGGTTATGCAAACCACAGATATGTCCATGCAGACATTAACTGCTGGTGTCTGGGGAGTAGTGAACAGTGGACGCAACCATGTCACCCCAGGCTGTGGGTTAGATCGCGGAAATGTCGCTCGCTGCTTCCACCCCTGTGTGCGTGAGCGTAGTGTGTTGGCCCGGCTTACGCCAGGCCTGCGCAGGGGTGTGGATGAAAACACTGTTGCGCTGAGCGTGGTGCACTCCCGGAATGGCCAACGTCACTGCCAGGGCGGCGCCTTTCAGCCCGCCACTTGGTCGACGTCGTGAGCAGCGGGGCCTGCGAGCCTGTCCGCCTGCTGCACCCCAGGCCGCTGATACCCAGACCCGGCTTGCCTGCCCCAGCGCCCCAAGGCCGCACTGCTCACCTGCCGACACCGTCGTGTGTCAAGAAGGGCCCACCACGTGCTGGTGCTAGCTCCAAGACCCATGCCCGCGAGCTTGGCAGCCTCCTCAGACCATCACTGACCTCCGTGACACAGGCCCCCCAGGAGTCCACATTCGTTGACATACCCCACCGCTGCAGCCGGCCTACACTGCAGTCCAGTATGTCCCCCATCTAGTACTGAGTCCTCATTCATCAATGGCAGAGTTCATACCAGTGGACGCAGGGAGAGGAGTGAGAGACAGATGCGTTTCAGTCCGGTGGCAACACGGATCACCGTTACGGAGGAGGTCAACCACTTGCAAGGACTGACCTGGTGCCACTTACCCTGTGCGCCGTGAGACACCGTCAGCCTCCGGCTGAACATCGTTGGTGTCTGAGCCTGTGGCCTGGGGGTTGTCATCAGCAACTGGCAGGTACGGACTTGGTCTTTGGCATGAGTCTGTGGCATTCATATCTGCCATGTTGCCGGACACAGCTGGTATGTGCCCTCTGCACCATGCCCGGGGGGTACACCTCCCACTCTCCCCCAGGACACTCAGCGAAAACCACCCTTGATACACACGAGGCCCTGCTCTGCCCTCATGACCCTACCCTAGTGTCCCGCAAGTCAGCGTCCCCCGGCGGTAGGCCCGTGTCGGCCGCTGTGCATCCCGGACCACTAACTCTGTGCAACTCAAGTCATGCTCCCTTGCTGTTCGTACATTGCATTCCTGAGTGCCTGATGACTGTTGAAGTTGGTGCCAGCACCAGCTACTCCCTGAGGGCTGGCCTACACACACCCCACACACAGCCAGCACAGGCGTCACTGGACTAGTGGGCCTGCCAACACATCATGCCGAAACAAGTATTGACTCATCTCTCTGCACTGTCACAGGTGATCAAGGATATGCACTCTGCCCTTGGATGATGACACCCCTCCGAGACCCAAACACTCCCCCCCCAGAGGCAGTACAATGCGGCCCACATACGCACCAGGGGCATCGTGGAACGCACATTTGGCATGTTGAAGTCACGTTTCAGGTGCCTGGACGTCACAGGTGGAAGGCTCCTGTACAGCCCAGACATCGTGTGCAAGATGATCGTTGCATGTTGTGTGTTGCACAACATCTGTGTACGCACCAATGCACCATGGATCCCTGTTCCAGAGGTACCTGATGATGAAGAGGACGATGTGGCAGGTGGCCCACATGCCACTGCAGCTGCGGCAGGAATAGCCCGTAGGAACACCCTCATTGCCAATTTCTTCTCCTGAGCACGTCACATTGTGGCCATCCTTGGCAATCACGGGACAGTACTAAATGTCCACAAGCACAGCATGTGTGAATAATAAATATTTGCAGGTTACAGGTTTTACTTGTACATTGTCATGTCACAGTTTCCTGCTGTGCCAGATGTGATTAGCCATGTTGTGCACATATGCGGCACCAGTTGTGTCCTGTGTTCTGTTGTGGTGGTGTTGCTGTTTGTACCAGGATGTTGTCAATGTCGAGGTGCACTTATTATTCTGTGCGTATGCTGCACGTGGGTGAGGCGCTCCGGCGGCTCTGATATGGCTGCCACTTCTCCCTTTCATGCGGTGTGCCTTTCAGTTCTGTGCTTCCACAGTGCTGAGATGTTGCAGACTTGGGTAACTTGTGCTCTTTGTCGAGTTGTGACTCTTGGGCATGGGTTGTCTGCAGATGTGTCGTTGACGTCAGGGGTTGTTTGTGCAGGTGGTTGTGTCCGAGTGTGACCTGCTCCTTTTCGGTTGTGGTCCGCACTCAGCCACCTCAGTGTTGTGCCGTGTACATTGTCATGATGAGTGGACTGCAGCCATGCTACTCGTCATGTGGTGTCTCTTGCATTGTCAGTGTGGCTGACGTATATGCATGTTTGCTGTGTTTCGCACGTGTGCATGTGTTGGTTGTGTGATTGTTTATGTGTTGGGTGGGTGCCCCTTTGGGCACATGGTGTACGTGGGACTACTTGGTGTTTGTGTGTGTGCTGAAGTGTTCCCGTGGGATCAGGGACATGATTCTGAGTCATTGTGGGTGTGCAGTGTGCTCTGCTTAATTGTGCATGTGTGCCATTGTGCCCAGTTCCCCCCTTCCCCCCACTCCCTGGTCGGTACGCGCCCTGTTGCTGTGGTGTCGGGTTATGTTGGGCAGTGTCCGGATCCCCAACTCCTGTCACCGTCTCCAGACTGATGGCTGTGGCCACCATCTGCCCCATGTCATTCAGCTCCTGGTATCCTGCTGGCCCCCCTCCTCCGAAGTGCGTTGCTGCTTTCGTGTTGGCAGCGTGTTTCTGCTTGGTTTTGCCATTCACATCAATCCAGCGCCTCTTGTCCTCTTCCATTGTCCTCCTCGGCGCTGCAATGGCATTCACATGGTCCGAGGTGGTGTGCCATCTTTGCCTCTTTGTTGCCAATGACACGTTGGAGGTGACGTGCAGTTGGTGGTGGTGTCCTATCTCATCCGTGCCGATGATCGTGTTTTCAAGCAGCCTGTGGCCCATCTTCCTCTTCCTCTTCTCATTGCCCTTCCACGTGCCCTGGATTCCTGGGTGTTCCTCCATGGGGATTGTGGGGTTCATGTTGTCCTCTGCAGTCAGTCAGGGTGCATCCGTGGTACTCCGCAGTTCATTTCCTTTTTGGTGGCATTTTCCGTGGGCTGTTCTTGTGCTTTTTCCCGCATTACGCGTGGGTATTGCTGGCCTCTTGCAGGTTATCACTGTTTTCTTGTCGCGTTTGGGGCCATCGCGTCTTTTTACGCGTTGGGGTTTGTGTTTTTGAATCCGTCGCAGTGGTTGTATCGCAGACATTGGCCGCGTTTTTGGAAGACTATCGCATGGTACCGCCGTGTTGTGAATTCCAGGTTAACACAGGGTTATTTTCCCACAATAGACTGTGATGTGTAAAGTTGCGTTAACATTTTTTGGAGATGTTTAGCGCACGTTCTTGTGAATATCCCCCTATTTCTTCTAATTTCCTTTTTCTACTTTTACATTTGTTATCTACCCCTAGCATACTTATTTTCCCTCTTCTTTTCATGCAACATTTGCAAGTCATTATTATTAACATGGTCACTATCGCTATTGATACTATTGGTATTATTATTCTACCTAATAAACTCTTACCAAGATCAGTGAACCATTTACCTATATTTGAAAACTCTTATTAATTTTCTCCCAGACACCATCAACCTCTAGTTGTGTTAAATCTTTATGTAAATTCGTAATATTTTTAATATATCCTTCAATACCTTTGCTTTTGTCAGGAATATAAGTGCAGCAATGTTGCACCTTTAGCATCCCACAAACTCCACCCTCCTTTGCCAATAATATATCAAGGGCATGTCGATTTTGCATAACCATTGATCTAATCGCAACCATTTCTGTATCAATTAATAAGAACCCTCCAGCAGTATCAGTTGATAATCGATCAACCACTGTGGATAATTTTCGAATTTTATGTGAATTAAGAACTACTCCAACTGAAGGTATTAACGCACCAAATATATCACCCACTATTTCTGAAAAACTTGCTCTCTTACTACGTATTAATTCATGTTTCATCTCATTAATCTTATTATTTCTATCTACATGGTATACCTTAGGAAATACGATCCCAAAGTAACAACTACCATACCAGTGGGCAGGCAATCTATAATAAGCATTCCTCCCACACACATAATATACACCTGGGAAAACAGGGTCAGTTCCTCCCTTTAATCCCCATCCTCCTGTTATTAAGAAATTATGTTCACATTTACTAGTACCCAAATAATAGTTGTTATAGTTAGTCTTTAGTCTTAATAAGCAAAGCTTCCCCTTGTGATCCCAATCCAGAGACATTGCAGCATAAGTCTCGCCTTTTTTATAATTTCCTTCTCTAAAAGCCCAAGGTGGTATATTCGTTTTCTGTTCAGCAGCCTTTTTATGGAATTCTTGTCTTCTATTCTCTACCATATTAATGAAATCCTTTTCTACTATTTGTAAACTACAGGTGAGATTATTTTTGTGGGCATATATTAGATCCAAAGTTTGTGTAGTATGAAAAAACTCTCCCATATATTCAGCTTCTAAACTACTAGATACTTTATTTAAATTCTTTCTAATAGGAAGTTCGGAAAAGACCACATCTAGGTTAGAATAATAAAATTCTAATTTTCCTGTTACATAGAACAGACTAGTTAGTACACTACATGAAACACCATATGTTAAAGGAAGGTGATGATATGTCACACCCTCCGAGACAGACGATGGTAATTGCATGCAAACATAACAGTCACTCACATTCATTGTATTAACATATTCATACAATAATTTTGTAAAAACGTTTAATGAAAAATCAGTAATTGATCTATCTTGATGATAAATACTTTCATCATTATGAACTATATTAGTTGGACCTTTAGTAATAACTTCCACTCTCATACTTATTGTATTATTAGTCTGATTTTTGTCATTAGTCACCATCAAGACTGGGACAACAATTGTTAGTATTAACCACACTGACATAGTTAATAAGACACCACATAAGCAAGCTCCTAGTTCATTTACGTTTTAGACTAGGTTTCGGACGTTCAGTCACTGTAGATTCTACCATTTTTCCTAAAAAAACTAACTTCACTATTAATTCCTTATAAATCTAATTCCAGGATTTTTTTTAAAAATGAATCTTCTTTTGTACAGCCACACACTTTGATATTTTCTCTGCCTTTTTTTTTTTTTTATATCGCCCCTTTTAAGTTCTTTCTCGAGTCTTTTTCAAATCTTCTTGACGTATCAACTTAATTTGACTGGATTATGATGCACCTTAATTTTTCTTACAGTCTCTTTTAAGGTGGTTTCAATTTGCTTTCATCAATTCGTTCTGTATTATCTGTAACTTCTCCTTCTGTTTGATCAGGGCTTTCAATTTCCTTCAAGATAACATAAATCCACTCAGGTCTGGTATACTTCCGACTTGCAGCTCTTGGTCTTGTTGTTCTACGTACTATTTTCTTTTGAGAATCTTCTTGATCTGACTGACTTGAAATTTCATTTATTTGTTCTGGCCCCCTCTTCTTTCTAGAATATATCTCAGTCTTTTTGCTGCATTTTGCCAGTTATCATTATATCTCAGTTTTTTGTTTGAACTTCTTCTTCACCCTGATTTTCTGGTTCTACAGTTCTTTTGCACAACCTTTTTCTTGGCTGTTCTTCCTTTTCACTTTCAAAGTCCCTTTCTATTTCCGGTTGACTAGTACCCTCTTTTACTTCTTCTCTCTGTTGACTCTTTTCATGGCTTTCGATAGCTTTTTCTGTCAGCTGATTGTCTCCTTCAATCAACTCTCTTTCTTGTTGGCCTTTTTCTAGGCTTCCAGCAACCACTTCTTCTGTCTGGATATCACTCTCAATCCATTCCTCTCTGTGTTGGCTTCCTTCTTGATTTTCGGAGGCTTCTTCCTCACTCTCTCCAACAGCAGTCTTTTCAGTCCCAGTATCTGGTGCCCACTCTACTCAGCTGGTACTTGGTTGTTCATCATCCACAGGCTCAGTGACATCTGCCTCTCTGGATTTCTCAGGCTCACAACCTCTGGCTTCTGGTCTCTCTTTTTCTTTTTCCAGTTGCCTTTCAGCTTCTTTGAGTGGACTTGGGACTCTTCTAGTATGGCTGGCGTGTATCCAATTTGGTAGGCCACCACACTTTACTGCAGTTGTTGTTACAATATGATTTGGTACGGTCCATGCCACCTGGGTTCTAAACACGACTTCCTCACGTGTTTCTTGACAAGAACCCACTCTCCTGGACTTAGATCATGCACTGGATTCAGCTGTATTTCATTTGCGTCTGCTCCAACCTGATAAGACACAGAACACACCATATCAGCCAGTCCTTTGCAATATTCAAGAATCAGATCATCAGAAATGCTCATCAGTTTGTTTGCTGGTACAATTGCTTGTCTCATGACTCTTCCCATGAGAACCTCGTGTGGACTCAATCCAGTTTTTCTGTCAGGAATGCTTCTGAGACTCATTAAGACCAAGGGCAAAGCATCAGGCTATTTCAGTGTTGTGGATGCACAAACTTTTCCTTATCTAGATTTTATAGTGCCATTGATTTGCTCCACAATTCCAGAAGCCTCTAGTCGGTAAGCACAGTGCAGCCTCTGTTCAATTTGCAATGCTGCGCAAATTATTCAAATTATTTCATTATTAAAATGTGTTCCCCTATCTGATTCTAAAGTGACTGGAAATCCGTACCTTGGTATTAATTCTCTCAAAAGCAATTTAGCCACGGTAAGGCTGTCGTTCCTCCTTGTAGGATAAGCCTCTACCCAACGAGAAAAGAGACACACAATGACAAGTACGTATTTTAAACCATTACATGGAGGCAACTCAATAAAATCAAGTTGCAAACGCGTAAATGGTCCTGCAGCTCTTCCAATAGTTCCTGTACCCACAATTGTTTTTCTCCCTGGATTCTGCAGCTGGCAAACAACGCACCTTTGGCACAAACTCTCTGCAATGTACCTAAATTTGGGATTAAACCAGGTCTGCTTAAAGAGTCTGATTATTGCATCCCTCCCAACATGAGTGATCCCATGATAGACTCTTGCCATATGAGAAAGCATGCAATCGGGCATAACTGGTCTGCCATCTACATATACCCAAATGTCATCTTTTGGTGTTTTTGTACATCCTGCTTTTCTCCAAAGCTCTTTTTCTCTTCACTAGCTTCTTCCTGTAGCTGCTTAATTTCATCCCAACTGTCTATTGATGTAAACATTAAATGGCAATCGGTGATTTTTCTTTCTGTTTTCCTGTTAAGTGCAACTGAATTTTCAGCACAGAAACGCGCCAATTGATCTGCGTATCTGTTGCCACTGGTCACATAATCATTTCCTGATTTATGCGCAGAGCATTTTACCATTGCAATTTGTTTTGGCAATTGCAGGGCATCCAATAAATCTCTCACAATTTTCCCATTTTTAATAGGGGAACCTGATGAAGTCATGAATCCCCTTTGCATCCATAATTCGCTGAAATCATGCACCACCCCGAAACCATATTGACTGTCCGTAAATATGGTTACCCTCAAATTTTGGGAAACTTTACATGCTCTAATCAGAGCTTATAATTCTGCAATTTGTACTGATTTTACCCCAAATAAGCAGGATGCTTCCACAGTTCCAGTTACTGTGCATACTGAATAAGCAGCGCTCAACTCTCCTCTTTTATTCCTCAAACATGATCCATCAACAAACAGAACACTGTCAGACTCTTCTAAAGGCACATCTTGGATGTCAGCCCTAGGTTTTGTACAGAATTCTGTCACATCCAAACAATCATGATCTGCTTCTTCCTTTACCTCCTCCCCATAAGGATTTGGTAGTAGTGTTGCTGGATTTAAGGTGGTACACCTCACAACTGTCACATTTTCAGCGCCCAAAATCACTCTCTCGTACCTAGTCAGCCGACTAGGAGTCATGTGCTGAGTTCGTGTTTTGGTTAAAAGAATCTCAACAGAATGTGGAACATACACTTTAACTGGATAACCCATCACAATTGCTTCACTTTGTTCCAAACTCACACATGTAGCAGCAACGGCTTTCAAACATCCTGGTAATGCTGCAGCCAGAGAATCTAACGTAGCAGAAAAATATGCCACTGGACGTCTAGTCAATCCATGCCTTTGAGTTAACACTGCTAACGCACATCCATCTCGCTCACAACAGAACAATGCGAATTATTTTGTATAATCAGGCATTCCCAATGCTGGTGCTTGACACAGACTGTCTCGCAAATTTACAAAAGCTTCCATGCTCTCGTCATCCAAATCAATCGGATCAATCACATCTTTGGGGCCGATTCCGATTCGGGCCGGAAATCTCTCCGACCGAGCCGGACTCGGAGAGATTTCCGACCGAATCGGACTCTGGCAGCCCGACCGAACGATTACGATGCGCACGTATGCCATCGGACTCGGAGTCGGTCGGACTCCCAGTGAAGTCAATGGGAGCCGGTCGTACAACGCGTACGCGGGCTCCCATTGACTCAATGGGTGCGAGGCGGTCAGGGCGCCCCCTACAGCGGGTACGCGTCGAGCGACTCGCGCCGTACACGCACAGGTAGGGGGACCCATAGGTCCCCCTGTGTGCGACTCGCGCGGTTACGCGTACAGGGGGGTCTGACACGGACCCCCAAAGTACGTCTCCGACTGCTCTTTGGAGCCGGAGTGCGCGGCTCGGTCGGACTGCTCGCGGCGCGCATCGTACTCACCCGGCCGGGGAACGTCTCCATTGCGCGGTGCGAGTCGAGTCCGAGTGAGTCGGTCGGTGCGGTTCGACCCGGGAACGAGTCGGTCGGAGCGGTCAGGACGCCCGGACGAGTCGGTCGGCGACTCGCATCGTACTCGCTCGCCCGGACGCGCGTACGAATCGGTCGGGAAATAGGGCTCCGAATCGGATCCGGTTAAGCCGAATCCGATTCGGAGCCCTACCGGCCGAGATCGGAATCGGACCCTTTATGTGTCAACCTCTGTAAAGGTTTTGCAATCACTGAAAATCCACTTATCCATTGTCTGCAATAACCAACCATTCCCAAAAACATTCGCACTTCTTTCTGGGTTCTTGGAGGTTTCATCTGTCGAATTGCCTCAATCCTTTCTGGTGTCACTTTTCTAATTCCTTTCTCAATCCTGTTTATTTGAGTTTTATATAGCGCTGGCTAGACCCGGAGGTATCAGAGCGCTTTACATAAGGAAACAGCGTGTTACAAGTTGCAAAAGTTTCATAATAGTTACAAAATGAATAAATATACAATACAGGAGTAATTTAACGAAAACGAAAATCAGGAGCAGAAAGACCAGGAAAAGCTAGTAATTCACAGGAAGGAGATAGCAGCGGGGAAGAAAACGAGACAAATGTCCGAAGTCCGGCTGGGTAGGTGACGGCCATAGCAGTGTGCCAGAGCCAATCTCCCCTATAACTGTCGGAGCAGCTCCACCGGGAATCGGCCATGTATGCGTTTCGGGCTCCGCCAGAATAGAGTGAGGATCAGGAGGAGATCAAAAGTCTAGAATCCAAAGACGGGAGGGAGGAGCTGGCGAGGATGGCAGGATAGGAGAAGGAATGTGGCATCCTTGAACTGAAGAGGGGTAGAGAATGGAAGCCTGAACTTCAACAGAGGTTAGTCCTCAGTAGGCCACCCATAGGGACATTGAAGAAATAGAGCCTGGGCGCCATTTTAAAGTCAGGCAAGTCCCGGGTAAGGAGTCCCACCTCGTCTAAAAGGACATCTTCCCTCTTCGGTGGAGATATCTTGGCGGGCGCCATTTTGGGGTCGGGCTCAGCGAGATCCGATTTAAAAGTAATTAGCAGAGTTAGAAAGGGGATTAATTTTGGTGCCAGCAGGTCCTCTAAACCCCATTGGGATCGAGTGTGGCTATTTTCTGCTCCCCCACTCACCGCCTCTGAAGCGCGTCCGCTGAGGATCTCGGGGGGCGCTGCCGGTCGTGCTCGAGTGCCCCTCCCTCTCCAGCACAACCGTACCGTAGCAAAATCAGGGGGTCAAGGGGCCACATAGTGAAGAGAGCGTTCTGCGAGGGAAAGGTAGAGCGCGTTCCGTAGACTTCAGTTGCCATCTTAGGGTCAGGCGGCTATGATGACCTGAACGCCGAAAGTTTCAAAAGCAACACTGAATCAGGCAACAAAGGTTAACTTGCCTTGTCGGGAAATAGTGCCTGAAGAAACCTTACAGGACGGGCACTCCGGCGGGTAGTTAGGTTGATGATCCTGTACTTATTGAGTTGGTTGTAGAAGTCTCTCGTCATCCGCCATTATTAAACTTTGCGTTTCTTCATCTGACGGGACCTCGGCGGTGATTCTGCCCAAGTCCGCACCCTCCAACAAGCCACGAAAAGATCACTGTGGTAGCGCTCCAAGCATCGGCGTTGTGGGGGATTCGGGCCCCAGAGCTCAGGTGGCAGCTCGAATGGCCCCAACCAGGAGGGGACCCGGGGTTACCACTCCAGAACCGTAAGGCGTCTTCGATGTAGAGGAGGGAAGGCAAGACGATGCACGCATACCTCGGGGAAAGGAAACAGTCCCGCAGGGGAGAAGTGTGTCAGATGGCGAAGGGACAGAGGTTCAATTTGTCAGGTGGAGTCGCCGATCATCCGAGTCTGAGGGCTCAATGCTGCCGAAGGGCGGCGAGGCAGTCGAGGCAGGGGATCTCGGAGCCCGGGCGGTCGTACAAGCAGGTAGGCCACTACGAGAACGTAGATCCGGAAACAAGAGGCGTTCGATGTAGGTAGGTAGGGTGGTGGAAGTCGGGTAAATAGGGGAAATCTACCGATTTGGAGATCCCCAACCCGGGAGTTCCCAAGTCGAGCTCCTACCCGGCGGCCATCTTGATAGGCCACTGTGTCCTAGGTATTGTACTTCTTGTTTACAGAACTGCAATTTCGCAGGTGACACTTTATGTCCCCCTTCTGCCAGATGTTTCAATAAGGCAATGGTATCTGTCACACACGCCCTTCGAGTTTTTGATGCCAACAGTAGGTCATCAATGTATTGAACCAAAACTGAATCTTCTGGCATTACCAATGTCTCCAGACATTTTTTCAAAATTTGATTGAAAATCGAGGGTCTTTCTGTGTACCCTTGAGGAACTCGGCACCATGCCAAGACACGGTTTCCAAATCGAAATGAAAATAAAAACTGACTGTCTGGGTGTAGAGGAATTAAGAAAAATGCTTGGCACAAATCAATCACTGTGTACCATTTGGCATTACATGGAATCTGGTAAAGGATCGCTGCTGGGTTTGGCACGATTGGACAGCAAGGTACCACTATCTTATTGATCTTTCTCAAATCTTGCACTATTCTGTATTTTCCACTTGGCTTTTTAATTCCCATAATAGGTGAGTTACAAGGACTGCTCAGTATTTCTCTTAGAATGCCTTGTTCGATCATTTGATCGATCACAGGAGCAACTCCTGACATTGTCTCAGGACTCATTTTATATGGAGGAGTGTTTGGGTAATGAGCACCAGGTTTCACTATAACCTGAATAGGATCCACATTTTCATTAACCCTATTTCTTTTCCTGTAAAATCTCATACATCTGATCTTACTGTCTCTCTCAGCTCATCAGGCAAATTCTGTTCTGTTAAAAGTGAATATAGTTCATCCACTTCCGTCCCTTGCTTTGCTAGCATCAACTTAAATTCGACATCCTCATCAGGTGTCTGAAATGCAATACCATCAGGTGTACAAAAGATGGTGCAATTCATCTTGCATAGTAGATCTCGTCCCAATAGATTCACTGGGCTCGAATCGCATACCACAAATCGATGCATGTCTTTAAACCTTCCAATGTGAACCTCAATTGGTTCTGTAACTGGAGTTTTAATCTGCTTATTTGACACTCCCACAACTTGGATAGTTTCTCCCGAGAGGGGTAGGTTAGGAATTTCTGCTGCTCTCACAGTAGAACGGGTAGCACCAGTGTCCACTAGGAATGTAATGTTGTTACCTTCCACCTTCCCATAAATAAATGGACCTGACTGATCTACCTCCAGAGTTGCGCCAAGCACGCACTCTTCCTCCCCCCTCAGTTACCGTCATTGGCTACTCTCCGAATCACTCTCATTATACTGCAACCAATATTGTGGAATCATCTGCACATTTGGGTTCTTACCATGTTGTTCCATAGGAGTAAATCCAGTATTCACACTGTACCTCTGTACCTGATCACCTACATTACTCTGCATAGGAGCTTGAGGCACCTGTAACTGTGGTGTAACTATCTGCTGCGGCTGTTGCTGTTGTTGGGTCACAACCACTTCATTCTGCACCTGGGAATTTAAATTTTGGGTTGTCCCATTAATTTTTACAGTGTTTCTACACTCGTTCTTCCAATGTCCAAGCTTGCCGCACGCATGACAAGGAAATTTTCTTTTCAAATCATCTTTAACAAATTTTCCCTTACCCTTTCCAACACCTGGTACTTGCCCATTTTGATTCTGATTTTTCGCCTGCTCAACACTATTTGCTTCTTGTTGCTCTGCTACCTTAACTTGCGCCCACATCATTTTTTCCTTAAGCTTTTTGTGTCTTGAATCAATGTCATCACTGCAGTATTTTGCATACCTCAAAATCTCATTGATCATCTTACTCTGCCAGCAAATCAGATGCTGTTGAATCATATTACTAATCTCTGGTTTCAGTCCAAACACAAAACGATACACAAAATGTCCCATATCCTTGTCACCTATATTCTCAAATCCGCTACACTGCTTCAACACCTGCAACAATCGCTCATAGTATGCATGCACTGACTCTTTTGGCTCCTGTGTTGTCCTGTCTATTTTTACCCAATCAGTTTCCTTCTGGGAAATCTTTCCTTTCAAGAAAGTAATCACCTGATTGTACTTTTTCATCACCTCATCTGAAGGTGCACCAGTTTTAGGGTCTCTTGGATATTCTTCTTTAGGCCAATCGACAGTTATTTTACACTCTGTCCACAAATCAGCCAGAACTACAATCTGGAATAGACCATCTAGGTCCATCAGCAATACCTTTGAAACCTTCACAAACCTTTCTACCTGTTTATACCATTCCACGGGTTTTTCTCTCAATCTGGGAAAATCAATTGTAAAAGACAAAAAGTCCTGTCTACTCCAGGGAACATGAACATATCCACCACCTGGAACTTCTCTCATTGGACACACCATTTCAACCTGTCCATTTGTTTTTAATGGATACATTCAAGTACCTTCTGTAGGGTTTAATTCATTTTTCTTTTTTGACTATCTACCTTTCCAACGATCAACATCTCCCCACTTCCTCAGAATCAGCATCAACTCCTTTATCTGTAACCTTTTACCAGACACATTCACACTTTCCAAGTCCTTGTCAGTGAAATCCATCCTGTATGTTTTCTGCAATACCTTCGATCTCTCAATATCTATTCCGTAATCAACAGCAGCTTCTGCTATCTTCTCATGCAAATTCCTTGTTTTCCAGGTAATATTCTTACACAAAAACAATAATTCTTCATCCCTATAAATACTTAATCTATCTGGACTGTTCGTACCAATTATCATTTCCTCCAAATCCACCTTCAACCTACACACATCTATACTTTGTGGTAGGGGTTTTTGTTTTTCCATTCCCTTTATCCACTCTTTCAGCTCTTCTGGTGTGGGACCTACTGAACTCTCAGATGCAGAATCACCACTCTGTGCTATTCTCCTAGGATCTATTTGAACATTTCTTTTTGGAGTTTCATGTACTACTTCTCCTACGGGAAGATCTATTAAGGTAACATTTTCTTCCATTTGTTCAACTGGACTAGGTATAGTCATTGCCTCATTCCTCATAATACTTGTCGGAACTGTCAAAGCATGTACTCCTGAAATACTCTGTTTGCTCCGATACAACGGAACTATAGGACCTATCGTTACGGGTACTGATAATGCTTCTGCATTCAGGTTTAACTGTTTAACTTTCTGGATTAATTCTTCTCTTGCTTGATTCTGTAACTCTGTCTCTCTATCCGGTACTACTCTCGTAACCACCGGAATTTGTGGAACCTGCGGAATCAGTGGAGATCCCATTATCGGGGCATTTGGAACTACTTCTCTTGGACTTTCCTGATATGGTGGAGGTCTTTTTGTCATAATATCTTCCATTAACTCGTCATCTGAATCATTCATGTTACAACTCCCTCTTTGCATTTCAGTATTATTCTTTTTCTCCTTGCATTTGCCTCCTATTGACTCATCATTGACCAAGACAGGATACAGTCCTTCCGTCACTACAGCTCTTCTCCATCTTTTCACTCTCTCTTGCCTACTCTCAAAGGGATATCTGGACATGATATTTCTGTATTTTCTTCCACCCCTGTATTTCTCTCGCTCAAAAGCCTCATATTCCCATTCCTCAAGTGCCTCATACTGAGTCGGTCTAGGTCTAGGCTCCAACACATTCATCCGATCTCTTAAATTTTGTAAAATGTTCACATTAAATGTCCCATGTTCCGGAAAAGCTAAAACACCATCGCTCTCAGTATACTTCACCCAATTCTCCAACCAAGTGCACGTATGATATCCATATTCTAGCATCATATAGGACGCAGGTGTTCCTGGAGGCAGAATAAGAATTCCCTCCCTTGTCACTATTGGTCTGTCTTTTCTTAAGAAATTCCTGATTTTATTAATAAACTTAATTTTTCTTAACTATCTTTACAAAATGTGACTCAGACACAACAACAAACTCTTCGTACTTCTGTAGTTTCTATTAGACAACTGTCGTCCAATACCAGCGCGACTCACACCAACCAACCAATCAGGGCACCGCTACGTCAGCAATGTCTCAACCAATAGAGATGCAGCTTACAATGGCTCATCCAATCACAGCTCTAGAAGCTCCCGCTGCCTGACCAATGCCAGCGCAGCGTTTTCTGACGTCAGTATTACTCCTTCTACTGACCCTCCCTTTACAAAATGACTTGGCAACATTTTTTCTTAAGCTTTTTCTCAAAAATCTTGTTAATAACAACATAAAAACAATGCTACCTTGTCTGTTTTCTAAATAAAGAGATAGTTTTCACTTTTTCAAAGAGAATTTTTTCTATGAGCAAGAATAACGACCCAACGCTATCTCACCCTTCAATCAAGCTCCGGGAGGACCTGTTACTTCTCTAGGGATAAGGCCAAAGTTTCTCAAGAGGACTTTTTGGTGTGAAAGGGAGTCTTGGTACTTCTCTGGGGATAAGGCCAAAGTTTCACAGGTGGACCCTTCGCTATAGCACTCCAAATCTACTCTCATACGAATATTCCCTAATGCAACACCTACAGCCTTTCACTGTTCAGTGTTATGACTACAGACAAAGTACTTCCGTAGTGGGATACGTCTATCCGCACTAATTCCCAGCCTACTTCAAGATATGACTTTACCCCGGGCAACCTTCTCGCCCGTATATTCAAGACAACATAAAAACACGACGTTAACTTTTCGGGTTAGAACACATTTAATCAATAATCAATAATAAACCATCATACTGCTACCAAAAACTGATCCAGCGCCAAACCGGGGGTCTCTGAATGACACAGCAGACAACGGGCCCCAAACATAGAAATACACAATTTCTCACCATTTAACAGACCCTACGAGAATGACGCTGAATGCAGTTTGTTTGACGTTGATTTGTCTTTACTCATCTAAAGGGAAAAAACAGATTTATCTATTTGTTTCTTCTTTATTTAGCCCTTTAACCTATATTATCAACCACTTTCCTCTTGGGCGATGAATCATATTGATTGAGTAGTGTAAATTATTGACATGACTAATCAACTAAAATCTTAACAAATGTCATGAGGAAAATAATCACAAACTCAAAATATCGTTAATCTGTTTTATCTTCAGTAATTATAAGAAATCTCAGGTACAAAGTTACAGGGAAAGAACATATACATTATAGGAGAAATATCATAAAATATGCAGACAAGATCACAAATCACAGTGAATATTATGGAGTGGATAGATGAAGAGATATAAGAATCATAAAGAGAAAACATTTGCAGACATTGCAAATTTTCCTATTGATACATACCTAACGATTAAAATTCAGGGAAACCAACACCCCGTGGCCACGAGGATAGTGAAGGGGACCCGATTAGGGAAAACCGGGATAAAGATAGGATCAGGAAATAAGTATCAGGATCAGGACAGGTAGGCCTCTAACCGACGGACAGCGACGATCACCCTCTGCCTCTCTGGACCTATGAAAGCTGACGACAACCACACCGACTAAGAGCACCCCAATTATACCTTAATTTTGACATGGCCATCCCACTAATCTGCAACATTCGGAAAAATCTCAACTTTTCATTGGTCAATTTGTGGGGTGTTACACCACACCTCCATTACTTCATTTGGCTTTACATGCTTTCTTTGTTCCTAACTCATTCTCACGATTTACATCCCTGTTTATGAATCGATTCTCTATCCCCTATCACGTCACATTTTCGGATGAATGGCTTGTCCCTGTATTAGCAACTTTATTTCAAACAATGTATCAGCTAGACATAAAATGTTCATCAATGTGAGCTTTCCCAGGCATCTCGACGTCCTCAAATAGTGCACGTCTTTCTTTCACTCTTCAAGGTTTCCTTCATCCGCCGCTGACACCCACCAAAGTTCATGTACGGGTCAACCTTTCGCGGCCTTTTAATTTATTCAGGCTAATTTAACACGCGTATATATTTGTTCACCATAGGCCCATTTTAATGGGAAACGACCTTAACAACGCGGTCAAAACACCGCAGTACATTTAGATCGCTGCTTTTACAACGCAAGTCGTTACCACGACTTGCACTGGAGGGCGCTCTAGACTAAGGAATAGTGTGATTTACTATTCCAACACCTTCCCTACTGTACGTAGGCTGGAGTTGGAATAGTAAATCATACAATTCCTAAGTCCAGCGCCATACAGCGCAAGTCGTGGTAACGACTTGCGTTGTAAAGACAGCGATGTAATGTACCGCGATCTAATTGATCGCGTTGTTACATCATGCATCCCATTTTAATACTATAATGAAGAAGAAATATAAAGAATATTAATAACACAAAAATGGAAATTACACTGTTTCCCTCCCACCATCGCACTAATCCCATGTTAATGTATATGAGCATTAATGTGCAAAGCATTATTATTTGCAATAGCATTATTCCACTTTGTCGGTTTTAATATGCAAAAAGCGATATGCAGCCTAAGTATTTCATGCATTAATCTTAATTGCAATGCACGCATGCGCAAAGCATTTCCCCGTGTTCGTGTGTATTAATGTATATTAGTACAAATCACACGATTAATAAATGTTATCTTGGGGCGTTGATCCGAGCAGGTCTACATGATGCAAACCCTGCTCCATCATACTGCATGAGACAAAGGAATTATTTTTATTTGGAGTATGCATTTATTGCAGATTTACATGCTATGCTCTCTTCGGCTTCCTGGTGTGGGGTCTGGAATATTACAGCTTCTTTTCCAAAGTGTTCTTAACTTCGGGCGTGACTGGAATGATTCGTCATCACTTTTCATGTATAGCCAGGTGTGACACAGACGCCACCTTAGAATATTTTTTCCACCCTTGGATTTGGACTTACTATGACTATACCCTGGATATAACTTGCAGGCAATTATAAAGTTTAACACTGAAACATAGGCAAAAACGACATTGCTTTAGCTTTACCATTAAATGGACAAAAACGAATTAAGACTTTCATAAGCTGTGTTTTTGTTCCAACCTTACAAGGACACTAGTCATATTCTATGCCCAACACTGTGCATATATGTTTCAGGTGGACGAATGTGGGGTCAGTTATGTAGCATAGTCCTGTTAAATTTTGCCCACAGTGTAATATTAAGTCCTCCATTTGGTCTATGGGTTCTGTTAGCCCAGGGATTCTGCCAGTTTGAAGTGTTGGGGATGCTTGGCTTTTAGTACAAAAAGATCTATCACAGCAAGTGGGCTTATTATATTGTATTGGCTCAGGGCGGCTTTCTGTACAGGCTTTCAATAGGAATTTGAGCAATGCACCAAAGGAGGTGTGGTAGATCTATCCCGAGATAACAAGCATTTGTGAGGTAGAGCTACTGACGTTGTAAATGACAATGTATTTTACCTAAACGTTTTGTTTTTTGAGTGAATCTATGTTGGGTGGAGTGTTAATATGTGGGTTGGATTGGAATCGTTACTTGTGGAATTGTGTATAGTGGAATTGTGTGGTGTGGAGTGGATTTGTGTAGTGGAAAAAGAGAGACAAATCGATACTCATTTAGTGACTGATTTCTAGAAAGTGAAACCAGAAAACCAGTGATTAAACCTGGCTTCCCCCTAACCTAATTTTGTGATCCTAGGCAAATATTTTATTCACTGATGTTCCTTTTATTTCATTAACACATATGAAATCACCTTCAAATATGCAAGTTCAGAATAGGAGCTGTACAAAAACATATTGTGTCTGATGTAAATTGATTGTAATCTTGCTCTATCTAAAAGAGTGAGCCACATGACTACTAACTTGTCTCTTAGTTCACTAATGGCACTGTCACCCGGGTGGGTTGTGAGTGGGAAGAGGTATGGTTTTAAGTTCATGTTTAAAACCTATCACTTTTAATAAGTACCTCTCAGGACGGTGATGTGCTCAAAGCTTCCACATGTTAAGGAAATAAACGTCTACATTTTGAAGAGGCTTTATCATCTTTTATGTGATCGTTGTCACATACTTGGGAAATATTTTAAGGGCTCGGCTTGTGCATCGACCCTTGGCTTTGCTTTCCATGTTAATGTGTTGGCTCGCCCACCTCTAATAAACCACATCTTTCAATTCTAATATTTGCTTAGTTTCAGACAATTTGGTCAAGCAGCATGTGGCTTAACATTTCACAAGCACCCCCACCTCTGATTGTGCAGCTGTGTTTGTAAATTCCTCGCTCAATGTTGCTGTTTGAGAACTGACTTAGTGTGGCAGTGGTGAGGATTTACTCCCTTTCGAATGTTCAGATCACGAGAATCTTGCAAAGTGAGAAAAACCTGACCTACTCCGACCCATCGAATAGTTGTTTGCTTCTACGATCCTTCAGGTTTTAGTCTGTGTATCATATACAAATATAACGTTTATGAATAAACAGCACTGGACGTGTGTTTTTTGGTCACGAAGAAACCACTGCCTTTTCTACTTAGTGTCGAAAATTGTTGTATTTGTCAAAATTGCATCCGAATTGATAACATGCATAACTTCAATAGTATGGATGGAGGGAGGGAGCAATAATGTGCAAAAAAGCAGAGATGGAGTAAATGTTTTGGAACACCCTTCATGCGAAATTCATCTATATGTGATACCGCCTCTACCCACTTCAATTAAAGAACAATTCGTGTAGGCACCTGCACTTACAAAAGCATATGGGACCACCTTTACAAAAAACACTCCGAGTGTACTGCCAATTGTGGCGACTCTGACTAATAAGAAACACTTTACTGTATCCCCTCCTATAAAACAGCGTGGTGCCTATATAAATAAATAGGTATGTACAAAAAGAACGATGTGCCTGATGCATTTACTGGTTGCAAAAATCTGGTTGCAATTTGTGACAGGTAATTTGCGATGTGAAAAAAATTACCAAACCATCCTAAGTACATATAGGCCAGCTAGTTATATTCCGATTCAAAGTGGGTCACAATCAGACCTAACTCATGAATATTAACGTGGGAGATCACAGACTGTGACTCAGTCTAATTGGTGGCCATGACAGGCATGGTGGCTAGAGCCATCAGACCATCATGTTTGTGATCACCTTTCAATAAAATTTACTTTTTTAAATGCAGCCGGTTTTCCTTTTAAGAAAACGGTGCTGCATTTAAAAAGAAAAGCGTACTTTTTATGAAAAGTTTGTGTCAGATTTGGCAGTGGTCCCCTGCACTACTACCTACACCCCAACAAACTTTGTTTTTACATTCACAAGCGGAAATGGTCCCAAGAGGACCTCTTCTTCTCTATTAGGAATGGCTTGCCACACCAACTTGGGAGTCAGTAATTTCTCAATGTTTTGCAATTGGATTTCAGTCTCAAAGCAATTATACTTCACCTACAGAATCGCCTTTTGGAGAAGACACCTACTACACGCCCGCCACCCTCCCAAAAAGCAATTCGGCATGGAGCTGCAAACACATTTTATGAGTCAGTAAAACTTTACCAAATCTTAAAATGCTGCTACTGCATGGAAAAAAAGCGTTTTTGTGGTCGCAGAGATTCACACTATCAGCGACAGTATAGATGTTTACTACATCTGGGCGCTTGTGCAGAGCTCTGCTTTAACCCCCCCTACTCTATTTTGTGACTTCCTGTCCCCACTACTGATAAAACTCCAATCCATAGTGCTGACTCTACTAACCTCTAATCCTCTTCAGCCCTTAGCCCCTTACTACAAATTTAATCTAGTCAATCTTGACATCTCCTCCCTTACTGAATATTTTTTTAGGAGAGATGCCTCCAATTATTAAAAAAAAAAAAATCACATTTGGTTCTTCAATGACAAACATAGAATTCATGTGTAGTGTCCCCATTGTGTGACTTCCTGCCCCCACTACTGAAAAACTCCAACCCATAGTGCTGACTCTACTAGCCTCTAATCCTCTTCAACCCTTAGCCTCTTACTACAAAATTAATCTAGTCAATCTTGACAGACAGATGCCTCCAATTATATATAAAAAAAAATCAACTTTGGTTCTTCAATGACAAACATACAATTAATGTGTAGTGTTCCCATTTACACACAGACACAGCCGAGTGTGGTGTTCACTTTTCTAATAAACTGGGTGACAACATACTGCCCTTAATTCCAAAAATAAATTCAAATGTTATGCCCCTTTCCTTTAGAAAAGATTCTGTCGAATATCCACCCACCTGCTACATTGGAGGTACGTGTCCCACCACAGTGCCCCCTTCAGATAAATATTCATTCCAGCGCTGTTAACCCACTTGCACACAAAAAATCTATTTAAGCATTATGTCAGGTGGTTGTGTGTATGCGTTGTGTGTGCACGCTCACGTAGCAACCCTATAATGTGGAATGTATGTTGCTTGTCTGTTATTGTTTACAGCTATCTGTTATTGTTTACAGGTCGTTGCCATGAAAGTTGTGTTGACAGTCGTGCTTGTATGATGGGTTAGATGTGTGTATGCTATTTTGTGCTCGTGTTTCACAGTGTCACTGGTGTTGGAAAATGTATGCTGTGGTGTATTATATTGTTCGGACTGTGTGATGTGTTCCTGTTAACTCAATGTAATCTAATGAGACGCACTGTCATGAAAAGTATGTTCACGCTTGGTTTTGTAATGTTTGTGCATGGGTCTCCCTGGTTCTGTGGTCATGAAAAATTAGCCGGGTTAGGAGGGTGCCACCATTTTCAAAAAGCCAGGTATGTTTTCGGTTGACGGCTTCTACAGATATGCTAACCCGTAAAACTTTCAAGTCCTGCGAAGTGACCTAAGGCGGTAATAAGGCGCTGCAAAAACATAGACGCATAATTAAACAAGATATCTTGTTTAAGCGAGAAAGTGAACAACACCGCAAAGTCTAATCGATGACCAACAAATATGTTTGGTATGCAGTGATAAATGGTGTACTTTGCGAAAATTTGAAATTATGAGTCATGGGCGCCAAGTTTGGATGCTCTCTAGGGTGCATATATATTGGAAGTCAGAGGTCAAACTAACAACTTTGGTTTAACAGAATTAATTTCTTTTAAATCAAAGTCGTGTCCTGGCTTGCGTAGCTTAAACTGAGCCTAGGAAAGAAAATAGGCGTTCCAGCAAATATTGATATGACTTGGATCCTTGAGGATCTGAGTGCACAGTACAGCAAATGCAATCAGAAAATTATAACACAGTCACACGAAAATGTATCACAAAACTCAAACATTATTGATGAGGTCTTCGTTTTGCCAAGTTTTATCTCTGTGGCTGTGTGTCCTGTCCATTTTTTTTTTACAAAGGCATTTTAATGAGTAAGACCTGTACGGACTATACAATGTTTTATTTCAAAAGTAACCAATCAATTGTATCAGACCAACGACCGGGCAGTATTTTGGGCATGCGATATAGAGGGCTTTGAGCCCCTTGTTTTGCACAAATATGAGAGCAGTAGCCGCAGACGTGCACCTGCATGACATACTTCCAAAAAGCCATGGTTGGTACCTTGGTCCTAATAAAAAGTGATATCCATTTAGGGGGCAGGCAGTTTGCTTCAATATTTTACGCAGCATGAACCTGGGGCTTTATGGCTGTCAGTTTTAGAGTGTTTTAAGACTTCGGAAGCATGGAACAATGCCAAACCAAAGAGATATACAGACTGTCACCATGAACAACAAGTGGGGAGGGGTGCGGGAGTAAAGGGAATGCAGACAACAGGAGGGGGCGGGAGCAAAGGGTATGCGGACAACGGGAGGGGGGCGGGAGCCTGGTGAACATGGACAACGGGAGGGGAGTTACCTCACGGGCTGCCGCAAGTGGGGAGGCGGGCGGGAACAAAGGGAATGCGGACAACGGGAGGGGCGGTGGGAGCAAAGCAACAGGAAATTTAACAAGCGGCCGCCATTGTCCTATGCTGAATGTAAGCAAAGCACGTCGTCGTGCCTGAAGTAGGAGAAACTCAATAAAGAAAATAGTGCTTACAAGACTAAATAAGACGTGCCCTGTAACAACCAAAGTAAAGGAGCCAGTAGCCATGGGAGGTTACAAATGAAGACAAGGCAGTACTAAGGAGGGTCTAACAAGCCTATTAACCAATCAGAAGCCTGAATTTACAAAGGACAAAGACACAAGCCAATGAAAAATATGGGCCGGGCTTCTCTTCCATACTCTACTACAACAGATCGCCAGAGCAGCGCATGTTCGCTGGCTCTGGCTCGACTTAAAACGGACCGGAGCTAATCTCCAGCACACCTTATTCAGAGGATTAGTGCTAGGCCCCAGCAAAATATCTGTTTTGTCGAGGTAATAATAGCATATAATTTTAGGTTAGCTTGTTATTCAAAATTCTTGAAAATACACTGTTACGCCATGTCTCATAACAAGTGCCGTTCACAGTAAAGAATTTAGAATTTAGTGCTAGTACCCATGAACAATGCAAGAGGCTGCAGTTAGTGATGCTTGTGTTTTTTGCTCTACTTTTTTGTGTGAATCGTATCCTTACATAAAAAATGAATGAGAAGACACATTTTGGGATAAAATATAGTGTCACATGCTGGTTTTGCATTGTGTGTAATTACACAGAATTTTCCTGAAATTCTACGTATTTACGCAAATGCAAATTATGCATATTTTTCACACCCCTAGTTTATGCACAATCAAAGTGTAAAACAATAGAGGAACAAGGACAAAAATATTCGCCTTATAAAGAGGATCACCCTCAAAAAGAGGACTAGCCTCCAAATGAAAACCGCTGTCAAAATTAGTATAACCTCCAAATGGAAAATAGACTCTTAATCGGGAATTACTTTATTATGGGGAAGGACCTTATAAGGTTTTACTGAAAATACTGGGCACCCTCTAATTATGCGCTAATTGTAGTTCTGAAACTAGTCTAGGAAACCGTCTTCACCAATATCGTTTTTAGCTTAGCAGACTATGTGGCACATAAGGGTTGAACTTTTGTAGATATTAGTAATACAACCATTTACATTCACATTGAAACAGGTCGCAAAGGATGAGGGGTTCAAGGACACAATGAAGGGAGTAGGGGAATGATGCCTGCAACTATTACCAGCTTCTCTCTTTCCCCCACGAAGGTCTAGATTATACCTTATTTCAGCTTCATCTTCTGATGAGGACCCCACCTCTCATGCATTCACGAAGAACGTGACATAACACAACACAGGACTGCGTGACATTATTATGTCACTGTGCTATTCGAGTTGAAGGATGATTTTCTCATTGCATGGAAAAGAACATTCAGCACTTGCTGACCACAAGATTGTCCGCAATTTGGCAGTAGGCAAATTTGCAATACCAGTAAAACGTAAGTCTATTATATCAGGTGTGGAGCACAAAATCTAAGGATGTAACTCAGGATTGTATTTACATTCTCTGCCATGCTTAGCATGACTTCATGGTTATTCACACAATTCGCAAACGGTCTCTGAACACAGAGGCAACAGAAAGTCAACCCCTTGAGTAAATGATGGGCACTGTGGTAAAGTAGCCACAGACTTAGCTATGACTTGGCATGCTGCCAACTTGCAGGCATAACTCAGTAGTATATTCCAGTGGGAGGAGAAGGAAGATTTGCTTTAATATATCCAAGAACCTGGGCAGAAAAAAACTAAGGCATCAGGCCTGCCTTAGATGCAGTGGGCAGTGTATACCCACAAATTGATACTACCCCATTATTCCCTAGATATGCATGGTTTAGGGGTTCAGACCCAAGCTCTTGATGCACGTTAAACATGTCTTTTGCAGGAATTCATCTCTTGGGCACAAAGTAGATGAAGTACTTGAGAAAATCAAAATGAACTCATAAACAATAAAGTCCATGGACGCTTTTCAATAACATAGAATGTAATTAAGAAGGACATAAGAGTAGCATTCATTTATTGGACAGAAGCCAAGTTAAAAAGACCATCATACTTTCCAAAAGCTCCTCCCTCACCCCACCTCTAATAACATGACTCTTGTTGGTCGAATCCTGAGATTGTTTCCTTATTATTGGGAGAGGAAATGAGTTACGTTGGATGAGAGGGTTCTCCAACACTCAAAAACAGATATTTTTGTGTAAATAACTCATCATCACCCTAATTAAAGAGATAATCAACAAACCACATTTATCACAGAAACTGGAAGAAGTGGCATATTTGCTCAAAAAGGGAAAATATAAGAGCTTCCATCATCAGAATGCAGGAAAGGAGCCTCCTCTGTATACTTCTTCATAGTAAGGATGTTTAGAGCACTAAAACCACCCATGGATCTACAAATGCTAAAGTTCACATTATGCACTTCAAAATACAAGCTCTCCACGAAATCTCTGCTGCACAATGGAGACTGCATGTTGACTGTTGATTTGAAGCATTCATGCTACCACATTTTGAAGTATCATCCTCATTGCCATTGCCAGAGTTTTGTGGAAAGTAGCATACATTAGTTAATGGTTCTCGTGATAAAATGAAATGAAATGTGTCTCTATGGTGATGAACTCATTTACAACACCAGTCCATCCATGTGTACCCTTACTTGGATGATGTGTTTTTTAAGGGGAATGCATTTCAACAATACTAAACAGAAACAAAAGAAACTATTAGATTGCTACATGGTCTGGGCTTTAGTATCATTCACACCTTCAACCACAAAAATAATGATTTCCTTGTTGCAACTCTGACACTAACCAATAACTCGGCTTACGCCGTCCTCAGGTGAAGTTGATGCACACCAACAACTTAAGAACAGTGTTTAGCTTATTGAGACTGGGCGGCATGGCTCCCTGCAGTTGTCGATAACAGTGCAAGAGATCTGCTGCTTGCTCAGTGCATATAAATGCATCTCTTATGAGAATACCTGCCACTTGTATACAAAGATTTTGCAGACATCTTAAGCTGGCATAATTCGGGGACAGGAGTGGAATATATTTTCACAATTCTACTTTCTTCTCTGGGATCACAAATCACCTATATCCTTCTGATGGATACATTATAACTGCAGATTCTTCATCTTTACAATATTCCCAGGTGCCTGACTGGATCAGGAGATTTTTTCAGCAATGCTTCCTGCATGCTTGTAGTTGTAATTGTATTGATATAGCACTTCCTACCCCTCCTATGAGGCGTTGATGCGCTTTTCGCGGTGGCGTAGCAATGGGGAGTGGTGCACCCCAGGTGGCACGAGTTTGGGGGCAGCGGCCGGCAGCCCCCGCTCTTACCTGCGCCCGTCACGGGGCAGCGGCCACCGGAATCACCAGCACCCCATCCCTACCCCCACCGCTCTTAGATTCGGCCACCTCCGGGCAGCAGATGCAGGGGCCGCCACGAGCGGCCTAAGGCCTAGCTCTGCACACTACTCCAGAACCCAAAATAATTAGTGTTGGATTAGTAAAGGTAAATAGGAGTTAATTTGAGTGGTGGACATGTGAGTGTGTAAGTTGTATTGAATACGAGATTTAAAGGATAGAAGAGGGAGAAGTTTTTATAAAGCGAGTAGGGAGATCATAGTAGTAAAATGAGGTTTGGGATGACCAAAAGAAGGAGGGATACATGAGGGAAGAATTTTGAAAGGGTTGTTTGGGAGATCATAGTAGCAAATTGAGGTGTGGGGGTAAGCCAAGGAGGGATAGAGGAAGGAAGAGTCAAGA
The DNA here is from genome assembly GCA_963921515.1 of Calotriton arnoldi. Lineage (NCBI taxonomy): Eukaryota > Metazoa > Chordata > Amphibia > Caudata > Salamandridae > Calotriton > Calotriton arnoldi. The sequence goes on along the minus strand of CAWUFW010003872.1, from coordinate 619,229 downwards.
AAGGGTTATTTCAGAGATTATAGTAGTAGAATGAGGTTTGGAATCAGTCAGAGAGTGGAAGTCGAGGATATATTGAGAGAGGTACACGGTGAGACAGAGTAGTGCATTGGAGAGAGTCAAAGTTTTTTTTCTTCTTTTGTTCTACCGTAGGAGTAAAGTAATAAATATATAGATACATAACTACATAGAAAGGGTATACATTTATAAGGAACATAATATATCAAGATTTAAAATTGTATTGCATAAACTCAGACTTTTAAGTGTTGCTGTACTTGAAGCTAATTTATTTGTGTATTTTTATAACTTAATTTGCTTATTATTATTTTTAATTTTAATGTGATCTTTTCCTCAATATTTCAATGGTGAAGCACTTGTAGATAAAATAGTTATAATATTGACGTATTGTGATAGATAAATAAAACACAGACCCATAGCTTCTAATCATATAACTTATATAAGAACTATGCAGTGACTTATAAATTTGTTTAGCATAGAATAATATATATATAAACATATATACACACACATTACACACTACTTACATAAATACATATATACATACATATATACATACATATACATATGACATAAATAATATATACATTTGTTAAGCAGACCTAAAAAATTACTATATATTTTAAAAACCATAGTTATTATGCATATTTGTACAAAGAAATACACATCTAGATGCATACATATAATCAAATTATAAATGTTTACATGTAAAGGGATATGATGTACATTAGTGTTTGAGTTTGGTGGGTATGTAGGAAAGAGCCAACTCTTGAGTAGTCTTCTGAAGATAAGATAGTTATCCATGGATCTTATGTTTGGGGTAATGAATTCCATAATTTGGCTGCTTGAACAGAGAAAGATGTACCACCTATGGCCTTTTTCTTGTATGGTGGGGTTTTGACATGAGTGATAGAGATATTGAGGACCTTTGCAGATTTACAAAACGTCCTCCACTTTAGAGTGCAAAACTGAGTCTTGAGGAAACTGAAGAGTGATGCAGGTTTCTACAAATATGGCATAGGGGTGAAAATCAAAAGGAAATAAATTGTGCCATTGAAGGTTTCACTTAAAATGTGGCAAGTAAGAGGAGTGACGTCGCAACATTTTTGTTTTGACCTGGGGATCAGGGAAATGTCTTATGAATTAGTACATAGTCGGAAAGCGGGGGGTTAGTTGCAGTAGCGGCTCGTGGATGGAGTGCCGCGGGGTGGGGGAGGAGCAGGGTGGGGGGTAGTAAACTACGGCATACGGCCGAACAGAGGTAAGTAAACAAATAAATTTAAAAAACGAATTTCGCTGCGCGCGCTATATTGCCAAATGCGATGCAGCGCGCGCAACGAAATTCGTTTTATTTATTTATTTGTTTACTTACCTCTGTTCGGCCATATGCCGTAGTTTACTACCCCCCACCCTGCTCCTCCCCCGCCCCGCCTCCCCGCCCCGCGGCACTCCCTCCACGAGCCGCTACTGGTTAGTTGTGAGAGTTGAGGAGGACACCAAAGGTCTGATGTGTGTAGCAAAAAAGGCAATGCCCGGTTACTCACCGGTAATCTTCAGTACTCCGAGTCCTGGTCGTCCAGTTCCATTCCCCACACACGAGCAGCTCGTCTGCCCCACAGAAACCCACCACCCAGCAGAGTTCAAACACCCCTGTGTGACACTGTGGTGACTCTATAAACTCCAGAAGTGACAGCGCAGAACTGCATATAAGCGCCAAACTTGTGTGCTCTCCCAGTTCCTTTCTTTCCTTGTCCTTTGATGCAGATTTGAAATGCCACTTCCGGTTTTGTTGACAACTCCTAAATTCATCCAAACGTGTGCTAGGTAATAGGGCTCCCCTGAAGACAACTGATGCAAGTCATGCCTCAAATTCAGAAAGCAGGTGTCAGTAATGAAGGCTCTGGTCATGACTTGAAGATCTTCAATAAGTACACCCTCATGCTCCCCAAAACATCCTGGAAATAAGAGACAACACTTTATAATGCTGAGTGAGAAGAGGTCTTTTTGAAAAACAAAGGTCCTGCTCTAGCTTCAAGTCACAGGGGCTGGTCCTGGTCACAAGGTTAGTCACGCATTAAGTCCCTTTCGCTCTCTATGTCTTCTGGTAAGTCGAAAAAGTGCCATAAGGGCAAGAAGTCCATGTGCAACTCATCCCCCACTCAAAGTCTCATGAAAGGTTGCAAGGGTATTGCTTGAAGTGTCCAGCATCTTCTGACTCCAAGGCGGTCCTGTATTTGGTCCTGGTGCACCACAAATGTCATTGTCTGTCATCTACTCCACAGCAAATTGCAAACTTCAAGGAGGCCATGATGCAAATTTTTCAGATGCTTCTGTCTTCCTCCTATGTGTATTTGGGCCCCAACAGAGTTGCAGCTGCCCCCAGTTGGACTTCTGCCTGTGGGCCTTTTGCTGCTGATGTCTGCCCTCTCTGACCCCGTTCCTAGACTTATACTTAAGACATTTTAGACTTTCACTCTGGCCAAAGGGTTGGCACCAGTTTCTTCTGTGCTGGCGCCAATGCCAACTCTGCTGGTGCTGGTACTGGATCCATTAGTGATGCTGGTTTTTGCCTCTGAGGCCTGTGACATGTTACTACATAATTAAGATGCAACCAGTGGTTTTACAGACTGACCATCAATCTCGCCTCTTTGATTCTGACTCTGATGCAGTCCAGGGCATATCTAATGTTCCTCATGACACTGATGATGATGAGGAGGCGAACAATCTGCTCCCCCTCGTTTTACTCTTGAATGGCTCTACATGGACTTGCAAAATGACAGAGTGTTAGATACCTAACCAGTGACAAAGCTAGATTAATCACTTGGTCCACCAATGGAAAAAAAGGTCTCTTTCTCTGCAGTAGAGCAAAGAGCAGCAGAAGGGCTAGACTTGCTATTGCCCATTCTGGAAACTACAGTCAATTCATTACTGTGAATCTTCAACCAGGTCCAAAGTCATCTGCGCCCCAGCTACCATTTTATTAGGCCCTTATGGACACTTGTACGGCCACTTGGTCTAAGTCATGCAGGGAGTCTCTGGTCTGCGACACACAGACAGCCCCTGGTGATCCTAACTTTTTGATTAGCCAACCACCAACTGAAAGCCTTTTGGTGCAGGAATACACAAGCAAAGTCAATCTGAATGCTTTTCATTTGAACCCCCTAGATAGGAAGTTGAAATGTACCAGTGCCTTTGGAAAGAAAAATGTCCTCACCTAGCCTGTCTTTACACTCTTTGAATGCGGTGTGCCTACTGGGTAGGTACACACATACTGTATGGGACATGGCCAGCAAGATCTTGCTGGCTGTTCCGGAGGACCTCAGGCACTCAATGGCCCAAATAATCTAAGATGAACAGAACACAGCAAAATATGTACTGTCGGCAAACATGGGGACCACCAACTTCATAGGATGTGCTTTTGGCAACAGTGTAGTGTTTAGAAGGCATGCCTTGATGCTATCAACTGGGTTTTCAGGGGATGTCTTATGGACATGCCCTTCTATTGCTGTATGATGTTCACAGAGAAAGCTGACTCAAATGATTCAAAGATAGTCACACTACAGCTCAATCCTTAAGGATTATTTTCCCCATCTAGACAATTCCATCAGCAGTATAGGAAGTTCAATTGTTATTACAAAAGTTTAGCTTGCCCATGGCGTCAACCTTCCCAGCTAGTGCAACAGCAAGCTCTGCCCTTTCAAGGGCAGAGGGATTGGTGGCTGACAAGGCTGCTCACTCAAGCAGGGACAGGCAGTTCCCACCTCTTCCTCCCTTTGCTCTAGCAGTCTCCCGGCCACTTTGATCTGCCCAATAGGGTGCCTGATCAGCTGATGGTTTGCAGGACACAGTATTTCCTCCCCATCTTTTAGACAATGCGTTTTACAGAATGTTCAAAGGAGCTGCGCTCTGCTTTTCATTTCATACCCACCTTTTATTCACCCCCACACCAGAACGATTTTCAGCAAACCATGTTGCTAGCTTGATGCTAGGTGTCAATCCCCTGCTGGCCAAAGGTGCTATTGAGATGGATGCTGGGCTCGTAGAGGGGAGAGGAATGCTATTTACTCATCATGAAGAAGGACAGACGCCTCAGGCCTGTGCTAGACCTCTGGCTATTGACTGTTTTTCTGAAGGAAATGCAAACTCTGGCTCAGATCCTTTGTGCTCTGGATCCAGGGGACGGGATAGTGTCCCTGCACTTACAGGGTTCCTATTTTCAGGTATTCATCCTGTTGTCCCATGAATGCTACCTGCAGTTCACAGTGGGGACAGAGCACTACCAATTGCCATGCTGCGCTTCGACCTTACCTTTACCCCTGGGTTGTTCATGATAGTGATGGTGGTTGTCACAGTTTATCATCGGAAATCGGGGATACATGCATTCCAGTTCCTCGATGACTGGCTGCTCAAGGCAGGCTTGCTGCAGTCAGTCTCAGGCCACCTCTGAATAATGACCGGCAATTGATCTTGGAATTCACCATCAATGAGCTGATGTCCCACCTAAGCCCTACACAGAGGATTCACGCCATTGGAATTATCCTTAACATGGTAGCTTTCAGGGTCTTCCAACTGCTGCCACGGGTATGGAACATTCAGGATATAATCCTAACATTTCTGTCTCAGTCCTGGGTCTCTCAGATGGTTCTGATGGGCTCTTTGCCTCACGCATCCTCCTCGTCATGTACTCTAGATGCAAACCCTGAAATGGAACCTAAGGTTTCAATGGGTTCAGCATCATGGCTGCCTCTCCGACTCTGTCCAGATCTCGCAAGAGATGGCTCAGGACATCATGTGGTGGCAGAGGAGCTCCAACCTAACAATTGGCATGCCACTCTCCCTTCCCCACACAGATGTCAATATTGTACCAGATTTGTCATTAATGGTTTGAGGAGGCATCTAGAGGTAGAGGAGATCAGGGTCTTTTGACAGAGAACCAGCACCTCATCAACCTTTTTCAGCTTTGTTTGATTTGCCTGGTCCTGAAAGCATTCCTACGGATTTTCAGGTTAAGGCTGGTACAGGTCCTGATGAACAATATGATAGCCATGTGGAACTGCAACAAGCAGAGCAGGTTGGGGTCCTGGATATTGTGCCAGGAGGCTCTGCATCGCTGGAGGTGGCTGGACCAGCAGATCTTTTTTGGTAGCCAACCTCTGAGCAGGGTCTCTTGAATGCCAGAGCAGATGCTCTGAGCAGATGTCAGATGTCAGACCATGAGTGGCATCTTCAACCCGAGTTGGCACAGGGCATCTTCAGCCAGAGAGGCATGTGAAATCTGTTCACCATCATTGAAAATTCAAATTGTAGTTTCCTCCAAAAAGGTCATCGGGAGACACATTCCATCTGCAATGGGACATTGGTTTCCTATATGGCCTGCTTTGAGTTCTAAGGAAAGTCAGGACAGACTTGTTCCAAGTCATCTTAATAGCTCCTGATTGGGCCAGAAGAGTATGGTACCCAAACCTGCTAAGCTTGAGCTTTTACACTCCAATCTAGTTACCCCTTTGTGATGCCCTCTTATCTTAGCCCCAGGGGAGGGTCCTGCACTCGTATAACTGCAACTACACCTCACACATGCATGGAGATTGAGCAGTGACAGTTCTTTGACCTGCCGCCTAAAGTGATAGATGTTATTCTTGCAGTCAGACGCTTGTCCACTAAGTCCATCTATGACAGGAAATTAGAAGAGTTTGTGGTCTGGCATGAGGTATATCATCTAGACCCTCTGCAGAATAAACTATCTAATGTATAGTTGTTTGTTTTGTTGTTGGCCCAGCACAGCCTCGCATTAGGAACAGTTAAGGTTTACTAGTTGGACTTTTCAGCCTTTTTATATTCGATTCGAAAACTCTTTATTTTGGTAAAGTACCACCTCAAGTCTCAAGTTTAGTTTATTTGATTTAGTTCTCGACTGAGAACCACAAATATTTGATACATAATATAAAAGTTTAAACAATTAAATGATAAAAATTTTCATTCTAATACAAAGTTAAAAAGGATTTTAAAAATTTAAATAGATTATAGCATACAAATTCATTTGGCGGAACCTTGCAAAGCGAAATCAAGTCCTGAACAGAATTAATTCTACATTTTATATAAATTGGTTGTAGAAACCTTCTTCTTGCTTCTACGACTGTCGCATTTGGGCAAGTAAACAACAGATGTTCCAAGTCTTGCTCCCCACCATTACATAAGTTACAGAGACTACTAGATTTTTCTTTTGGTAGCCACTTGTGAGTAAAAGATTTTAAAGGAAGTATCTCAAATCGGAGCAATACAATCGATCTCCTAACTCCATGCTTTAGGTTAAAATAAATATACTGTTGTGTTTTCCTGTAGACCATAGTTTCTGCATATTTTTTATATAGTGACAATTTGGCGCAATGCTGAAAGTCAAGGTCAATGCTTAGTCTTGGGGTGAAGTTTTTTAAGAAAAGCTTCAGTTGGGCAGGAGTCCATGATTGTAACAAATTAGTATTAACGTTAGATAATTTAAAAGCAGTTGAGACATTCCTACAAAATACATATTTCAAAGTTCCTTGGTCAAATGTCTCTGTTTTGAGTAGGGATCGAAGCGTTCCTTCTTCCGCATGGAGGTGGTTATATGCCCATCTGATGACATTGCTGATTCCTCTGGCATAGGAACTGACTAGTGAGAATTTGAGGCGAAGAGCTTGTACCGGGACTGCTTGAGACAACTTTGTGAGTTTCCGTAGGATCTTCCCTTCTTTTAGATCTAGATGTTTCCATTGACTTAGTGGGATGTATTCAAGAGCATATGAAAGCACTGGCGGAATCTTGGCGCTATATACCTGGAGTAGCGAAGAAAAGTGTCTTTGACCAGTCGAGGCATATAAACGTGTAAGTGCCCCCACGTGAACGTCGGCTTTCCGGTTTAGGTTCTGTATATGGAGCACGTTTTGTAGGGACTTTGTAAAGATTCGACCTAGATAGGTGTACTCGTTTGTCACTTCCAACAATTTTCCCCTAGAGTCCAGTTGAATTTGGCACTCCGTTTCCTTCCCGAGAATGGAACTATTTTTGTTTTTGTAATATTCGGTATTAGATAATTTTCCTCAGTGTAGTTGTGGAGTGCTTGCAGACTTCTTTGCAGGCCAAATGGTGTTAGGTCTAAAATGATTACATAATCTGCATACATCATGGTGTGAATTTTGTGGAGAGCAATTTTAGGTGGAAAGTTGCAGATCTGTTTAAAACATTCAGGAAGATCGCTGAGATATAGGGAAAACAGTAAGGGAGCGAGAAGGCATCCTTGTCTAAGGCCGTTTGGGGTCGGAATTGGGCTTGTGAGACCCTTCTCCCTCCCCATTTGGACCTGACACCAAGTCCCGGAATGTAGTGATGTTATTACGCGGAGTAAGTGATCCGGGATACCCGTTTTGCTGAGTTTTCTCCAAAGTGTTCCTCTATCTACCCTATGGAATGCGGTGGTAAAGTCGACAAATGCAGTATACACAACCTGAGATTTTGAGGACACATATTTGTCTAATATGGTTTGCAACACAACGATGTTATCAGTGACCGAGTGCTTTGGTCTGAATCCGGCTTGATATAAAGGAATTAGAACTGATGAGAAAGCCCAGTCTTTAAGGTGGTCTAATACTGCTGCTGCGAAAATCTTTCCTCTTACGTCCAGGAGAGCTATCTGCCTGTAGTTGCCGGGAAGCAGCCTTGAACCCTTCTTTTGTATTGGGATTACAATGCTCCCCTTCCAAGATTTAGGGATTTCCCCTGTTGTGAAAATGTGGCTAAAGAGGGGAGATAAGAACTTGCTCCATGCTTTAGTATTGCTTTGGAGGACCTTGATCAGAATTTGGTCCGGACCCGTTGCTCCCGACGTTCTTGCCTTTTTTATATATAACTCGATTGAAAAGCGACTTGGTGCTCCGATATCCAATGCTTTTACTTCAGGAGTTCTAGCCGGGCTATTAGTCCTTTCTGAGGTGGTATTTAATTTGTATAGATTGGCTAGGTATGATTCCCATTCTGCCGGGGGATCGGGATAGCTTGTAATGCTTTTTTGTGTGCCTATTTCTTTGGCAATTATATTCCAATATGCACGTTGGTTATTCTGTTTTGCTGCGATCTGGATGTCAACCCAGTTTTCATCCTGGGTTTTTCTCTTGTTTTTTGCTTTTTCTCTCCTGCTTTGTTTTTTCAATTTGTTAATTTCTAGTTGTTTTGATGCAGAGTATTCAGGAAACTGCGACCTTATCAGTTTATTTAATTGCTTTGTATTAGTGACTGAGTTCGGTTTTTTGTTTTGGTTCTTTGTTGGACCCCGTTGTTTTAGTTTTTCCTGTAATTTTTGTATCAGCTTTTTGATGACTATTTCGAAGTTTTTTATCGGATTTATAGAGTGAGTTATCTGTAAGGATTGTGTCGTATTAATTACGGTAATAATTTTGTTGAGTGTTGATGAATTCCACTGAATCCGTCCTTGGGCATGATTTACCATAACTGTACTGTGAGTGTACATGATATGACCTGGTGATGCAGGTTGTGTTTTCCACTCTGTGTCTGCTTGCAGGATTGCATGGTCGCTGCCACGCGAAATTTAATCTTGAGTTGTGAAACAGTGCCGAACAAATCCGAGCTACAGATCATGTAGTCCAGGATTGAGGAGCTGCAGTTCCCTTGTCTTGTGGATGATGCGGGAATGTCTCCTTCTACATTGCCATTTAATATAACTCCATTTAACGTCGGGAGTGAGGCTAATAGGATTTTCCCTCTTTTGTCGGCTTTGTTTTCTTTGGGAAATAATGGAGTGGAGATTGCCAAAGCTTCTTCTTTGTCCCAGTTTGCCCATTTTTCAAGTAACTCAATTGATATTTTTCCATTGAAGTCGCCTGTGATAAAGAGTGACGGATAACCTTGTCCTTCTACTACCTTTTCGATATCCTCAAGAATTTCTATTGCGAGTGCATCCATTTTTGCTCCGGGGGGATATAAACATTGAAGATAAGGAGATCTTTTAGGGTTTCTAGTGGGTCAATCCCAGATTTGATCTTGATGCATTGAAAATTCTTTGAATCAGTTGGGATTATTTCTTGGGCCCACTTGTAGTCTTCGTTAAGGAGAATTGCTATCCCACCTTTCGCGTGTCCCCGGTCAACCTGCTTTGCGGGGATATCGTATACGTAGTATTCTTCTTGGTCAAAATTTGTTATAGACCAGGTTTCTTGTAAGGCCACAATCCCTGGACAGTCTTTTGTTATTACAGCTAATTTTTCTTGTGTTTTTCCGGCAATATTCCAGGAAGAGATAGTCAAACCTGTGTTAAACGGGGCATTTGTTTTCCTTGTCCTGTTTATTGCTATTCAGATTCTCCGAGATCCAGGCCCATGAGTAGTCCCTCGTTGTTATTTCCCTCTTTGGAGTATTTTTACTCCAGTTTCCTCTTTCTCCATTCTTTATGGAAACAAATATGTTTTCCCCATAGGGATTTGGAGGATTGTTCGCGGCGTTGAGCTTTTGATTCGAATGCTGAGTTTTAAGAAATTCTTCTGATAATTCCGACTTTTGGAATTCGCGATTTTGCAATGGCATTAAATCATAGCCGTATTTGTGGAGAGTCTCACTTTCTTTTAATATTATTCCTGGTATTACTGGAGACCAGAATTCTACAATCGCTGGCGTGGTTTTAGATTTTTCAGGGAACGTTACTAGTTTTATTTCATTTCTAGCTAAGGAATGTAACAGCTGTATCTTTTGTAGCAAATTAATGATTCGATCGCGATTAAGCGGAGCGTCGCCTGAAGGGAATAGGTCTGTGATTTCCAGATGGCTTGTCATGATCTTCTCTGCATGTGTGTTCATCTTCCTGATGGTGTAGGTTCTTTGCGGGATATCCTTTAGTGCCGGCGTCTTTGTTCCATGATCTACTATTGAGAAACTTGTCGCCTTTGGGTTAAGTTGGTTAGAGTTTACCCTTCGTATTTTGACTGGTGATTTCTGCTCTTTTACCTTCGGGTTCTGCGCCATTTCTAATCTTTCCTCTTTTTCTAATGTTCGAGTCGGAGTGGGGGAAATGTTCAGGAACTTTGTTTTTCGGGCTTTTTTTTTCTCGATCCTTTTTAGCGCCTTTCTCTTTGTCCTTTTTTGTTTGGTCTTTTTTTGTTTACTTTCGTTGTTTGAAGTTTCTGGGCCCGGAGATACATTGGTAGATACTCCAGTGGTGTCTATTGCTTTACAATGTGGTATTACTGGGATACTCAGATTTAATTGTGATTTAGCTTTTATTTTAGTGAAAATTGGGTAATATGCTATGGGCGGTTGATGGGTGACCGGCTTGTTACTCTCCTTGAAAAGTTTTCTAAGGGAATAGATCTGATTGAGATCTTGTTTATCCTTTTTTTCCTAAGGTGGATTCCGACCAGTTTGAGTTGCGATTTCTTTCTTCAGTGGAGAAAGATCTTTTATAGTTTCACCTTTTGGTTTAAGGAGGTTTTCCACGTTACGATTTTCACAGACTTCTGCTGTTGATTTTAATTGGTCTTTCTTCCTTTTTTTCTCCACTAGGTATTTTAGCATTCCTAATTGAGTATCGAGCATTTGATCAGAGTTTTCCAATATGTTCCCTAGATGAGTAAGAACTGATTCCAAAATTCTTTGCAAGGTGAACAAAGATTTGGATACCGGGGTATATTCATTAGAGAGTCCAGTAATCTTAAGGAGTGAAAAATCTGGTGATTGATTGAGAGATCCATCTAGGTCGGTTAATTTTTGTGGAGTACTGTTCTGAATATTCTGTGACTCCTTTTGAGTTCCCTTATAGAAGATCAGGTCCTTGATGTTAATGTCTGGGCAAGTGATGTCGTGGACTTGAGTTTGCTGTGATTGGAGTGATTCCGGTATTGTTAATTCCGATATTGTGAGATTAGTGGTTGGCTCGTCCAGGATTCTTGGGGTACTTTTTTTGGGTGCCTCTGGTGTTTTTTGATTTTGATCGTTGGTTTGTGTTCCTTTCTTTTCTACTTCGTTATTCTCCTTATTTTGATGGTCTTTTTGTTGATCTTTTTGTGTTTGCCCCTGTTCGTCTGTACCTGGTTTTGTGAAGTATTTTGCAATTCCGGGGATCGATGAAGACTTTCCTGATCGTAACGACTTCCCGGCGCTCTTTCTAGTTGCCTGTTCCGTTCCCATTCTTTTCATAAAGATAGTTATTGATCTTAATTTTTTGTAAGCCATTTGATAGTGCGAGTACCATAAAAGGGACAAACATTTAAAAACATTGAACATTTCAATTTAAAAAGTGAGGAGGCCCATGTATATTTAAAAACAGATGCGATTAAAGATAAAATGGTGAGTTACTTAATAAAGTTCCAGCATCATGATGTACACTTACTATAAAAATTGTAGAAACTGGCGATCGATTACATGGGGTCAACAGATATCATATATGTCTTCCTTGCGTATGTTTGTATAATAAATTTGTAAAGTGCAGCTGTCACTCCGAGGAGCATCCTGGTGCTGTGGTGGGCCAAAACAAAGTGTCGCATTAGAAGATCTGCCAGGTTAGATGAGTGAGAGCACTAGGGCGTCTGGGGCTCTGAAAATCCAGGTTTTCCGGGATTTCCTAGAAATTGGTCTGTCTGAGAGAACCGGAGATGGATAGGTAGTGAATTCCAGGCTTTAGTCACTAGGACTGCAAGTGGGCTTCGTGAGAGATGGGATAGACTTGGAGGGGGAGCTCACTGACGCGGAGTGGCGTAAAGCCTTGCTTTCTCCAAAGAAGATTTCCAGGAATATTCGCCTAAAGTACATACAGTTTAACTACGTACACATGACATATCTAACACCTCACCGCCTTGATGTGACATATGGGGGGGGAAATGCGACACTGCCCGAGATGCAATCTCCCTGATGTGTACTTTGGACATATGGTCTGGAGCTGCCAATATATGCAGATATTCTTGGAAGCTGTCTTAGACAAGATTAGTAGCGTACTAAATAGGGTGCTACCGCTAACGGTCCAGGTATGTGTGCTGGGACTTTTCCCGAGGCCACCCAAGCGGAAAGTGGGGAATAAATTGATAGACCTTGCTCTAGGCCTTGCTAAGCGCAGAGTAGCGATGGAATGGAAGTCCGTGAGGGGGCCTCAACTAGACACCTGGAATACGGACGTCATCAGGTGGGCTGGTGCGGAGGGCAGAGTGTTACAATGGGAGGAGTCCAGAGGAGAGAGGAAGCTCCCCATAGCTGGGCAATGGAGAGATGTAATGATAGCATGGGAAAAGTCTAGTGTTGTGAACGCTGGAGAGAACCAGGAGGGATGAGGCACAGATAGTAGTGGAGTCTAGTGGAATGATCTGGGTAGCAGGGACCCCGCCCTGAATCCCACAATAGTTCACCCAAGATGCCGAAGCTCGACTAACTTAGAATCGAAACAATCTTGTTACACCCCTTCTCTGAAAAGTTTTAATGTATGTTATGTTTTTTTCTTATAGTGAAGATTATCTTATTGTGTACTGGGTTTGTACATCAAGGATCAGAACAATGTAACTGACAAAACAGATCCGTTGTCAATAACACTACATATAAGGTTAAAACTGAGAATGGTGGACCACCCATCTCGGAAAACGGTTAGAATGTGTTATAATATGAAAGCAGAATGCATATGTTGAATGGTAAGGAACCGGATTGACTGAAAGATGTTATTTTATACTTGTAAGGTTCTTAAGAATGCAATACTGTATACCAAATACCAATAAAGATATGTTTAAAAAAAAAAAAAGGTCACTAGGACTGCCACTGATTTGCTGCCTTTAGAGATGTAATTGAATCTGGGAGGTGTGAGGAGGTTGGCTGATGAGGATCTGAGACGGTGCTGCGTCACATGTGGTTTGACTCTGGTCCTAAGATACTTAGGCCCTGATAATCTAAAGGCTCTGTAAGTGATTACCAAGCTCCTGAAGAGGATTATTTTATGTATAGGCAGCCAGTGTAAGGATTTTAGGGCAGCTGAAGCTGAGGAGCCTCGAGGTAGTTTTAGGACTAGGCGGCCAGACGCAAGTTGAACTATCTGTAGTTTGTTCAGAACAGACTTGTTGGTCCCTGCATATAGGCTGTTACAGTAGTCTAGTCTAGACGTGATCAAGGCCACTGCAACTGCAACTGCCTTTCCCGCCATGCACAGTAGTAGGTCAAAAAACATTTTGAGGGACTTTATCAGGTGGAAGCATGTGCCTGTCATGGAGAGTGCTTGTTGATGGAAGGATAGAGAAGTGTCAAATCTTACCCCCAGATTCCTCACTACATCCACTGTATTGGATGGAGGGGGGATGTCATTAGGCCACCACAGGCTGGGAAAGAAGGTGTTAGCTTTTCCAAGCAGCATGATCTCGGTTTTTTGGGTGTTACACTTCAGATGGTTGGATTGCATCCAGTGAAAAACAGCAGTAAGGCAGAGTTTGAGATTCTCTTCCACATTGGTGGAGTTTTTATCTAGTATTAAAAGTAACTGAGTATCATCGGCATAGGTCATGGTTTCAATATTGAATGATGATACCACATACACAGTAAAACTCTGGAGACAGCAAACACTGTTGAGGGCGTCAAATCGGTCTGAATAATCCTACAAGCCTCCAGATGTCTAGTGATTCCTATGCGTCTGCATATTGGGATTATCCATTTCGCCCAGGACCAGCTATATGTCTGACAGAAAAACAGCATGCGTGAAACAGTTTCCTTATCATTGCCACAAGTTGGGCAACTCGAAGCAGCAGTGTCTATTGTTTTGGCCCATCTTGAGGTGAATGTGCAAAGTGGCAAAGTCCCATATCTAAAGTGCATATACTGTTTCCTGGCCAAGGTTGGCGCAATGTCATCTATAAAAGGTTAGATTATGTGTCCTTAATCATTAAAAAGATATCTGTTAATTTACCCAAAGTCGATGAGGTTAGTAATAAATTTTGTCTATGAGATCTGAATCAACACTTTATTTCTCTGGCTGCAATGGTACAACAACTAGTCCCCGGATCATCCCACAATTTAGATCAATCAATCAATCAATCAATCAAGGGTTTGTTAAGCACAGCTACTCACCTGGTAGGGTCTCAAGGCACTGAGGAGAGGGGGGCGCAGCTCCTTGGTGCTCATATAGGATCGTCGGAGGCCACGTGGGTCAGAGGTCTTCCCTGGCCCTGGTGCGGTGCCGGATGCTCATGGTGATTCGTCGAAGAGCCAGGTCTTGAGTTCCTTCAGGAACTTGGGGATAGTTGGTGTCTGGCGGAGGTGGAGAGGGAGGGTGTTCCAGGCCTTTGCTGCGAGGAGGGAGAAGGAATGACCTCCTGTTCAGGTCTTCTTGATGCATGGTGCCTTGGTGAGGGAAAGCTGGGCTGGGCGGAGGGATCTTTGGGGCGGTGGTTAATGTAGGCGGGGCCTGTGTTGTGGAGGGCTTTGCGGGCGTGGGTGAGAAGCTTGAAGCTGATTCTCTTCTCGACTGGGAGCCAGTGTAGTGCCCACAAGTGTTGGGTGATGTGGCAATGGCGCGGTAGGTTAAGGACTAGTCTGGCAGCGGCGTTCTGGATGTTCTGGAGTTTGTGGGTGAGGTTCTTCTTGATCCCGGCGTAGAGTGCGTTGCCGTAGTCCAGTCTGCTGCTGATGAGGACGTGGGTGACGGTTTTCCTGTGTTCGAGGGGGATCCAGTTATGTTATGTTATGTTACAGCCATTTGTAACGCGCACAGATACTCGTAAGTGTCCCGGCGCGATGCCAACAGGGGATCCTAGAAGGGTTCAGACAAAGAGATGTGTTTTCAACTTCTTCTTAAAAGCAGTAAGATCCTGCGTGTACCGAAGGTCAAGGGGAAGGGCGTTCCACTCGACCGCTGCCTTCCTAGCAAAAAAACTACCGCCTAACCGCTGAAATTTAAAACGGGGAACTTGGGCAAGACACAGGGACATAGATCTCAATGGTCGGGCCGGGACATAGAAAGAAAAGCGTCTCTGTAGGTAGGCGGGTCGCTTACCATGAAGCGCCCGATGGGCCAGGACCAGAGATTTGAATTTAACTCTCTGCGACACTGGCAACCAGTGTAAAGCGCGCAACTGGTGGCGAACACTGGTCCTACCAGGGATACCCAAAAGCAATCTGGCGGCCGCATTCTGAACAACCTGCAGCTTTTTCAACAGATAGCTTGGGGTGCCAATGTAAAGACCAATGGCATAATCCAGCCGAGACAAGATCAAAGCACGAGTAACACATTCTCTCGCTGCCTGTGGTAAAAGGGGAAACATTTCTTTAGGCATTTAAGCAGGCCAAAACAATTACCGGCTAGCTTTTAATCTGTGTGGTAAAGGAGAGGTTTCATCGAACCACACCCCAAGTTCTTGGCTGGCTTTCCTGCTGACGTAGGAGACGGGAACTCAGATGGCCAGAGAGTTTCGCGGAAGTTATCCGGGAATTTGCCAAAAGGAGAATCTCGGATTTCTCCTCATTGCACTTGAGTTGTGCAGCGGTCATCCATTTAAAAATAGCAGAGAGGCATTGTTGGGCCTCAAGGACCGAATCCTCATTTCGATTCCATGTGAAAAGTAGCTGGGTGTCGTCTGCATACGCCATAACCTTAGCCCCTAAGTGTTCCGCCAGCTGAATCAGCGGGTTAACATAGATGTTGAAAAGAAGGGGGCTAAGAGAGGATCCCTGGGGAACTCCGGTTGTCACAGCCTGAGGAGATGAAGAAAAAGGTGGGAGCCAGATCTGCTGGGCCCTAC
Source organism: Calotriton arnoldi (assembly GCA_963921515.1). Lineage (NCBI taxonomy): Eukaryota > Metazoa > Chordata > Amphibia > Caudata > Salamandridae > Calotriton > Calotriton arnoldi. The sequence continues at coordinate 603,477 of CAWUFW010003872.1, read as the reverse complement.
CTTCCAGAAAGGACCTAAGCCAGCCCCAGACCGCGCCCAAAACACCTATCTTCGTCAAACGAGCGAGCAGCAAAGAGTGAGGTACCGTGTCGAACGCTGCCTTCCTAGCAAAAGAACTACCGCAGTTGAAAGTTTTACGTAGGAAACGGACAGTGTGAAAACAGCAAGAGGTGACGCCGTTGATCTGGCGGTCCATTTTGAGTTCAGAGTCCAGGATGATTCCGAGGTTGCGTGCGTGGTCCACGGGTGGGGGTAGATTCCCGAGGGATGGGGGCCACCAGGTGTCACTCCAGGCATCGGGATCTGGGTCTATGATGAGTACCTTGGTTTTGTCTGTGTTCAGTTGTAGGCAGCTGTTCTTTATCCACCTTGCGACTGCTTCCATTCCTTCTTGAAAGTTGTGTTTCGAGATGTTGGGTTCGTTGGATAGTGAGAGGATGAGTTGCGTGTCGTCTGTGTACGATACAATGTTGAGTCTGTGTGATCTGATGATGGAAGCGAGAGGGGCCATGTAGATGTTGAACAGAGTGTGGCTGATGGAGGATCCTTTAGGCACTCCGCAGGTGGTTGGCGTGGGCTCCGAGATGAAGGGAGGTAGTCTGACCCACTGCGTTCTGCCGGAGAGGAATGAGCGAATCCAGTCAAGGGCTTTGTCCAGATTGTGGAGTCTGCAAGCTAGTGTGCGGTGTGAGACTGTGTCAAAGGCAGCGCCGAGGTCCAGGAGGATGAGAGCCACAGTCTCTCCTCTATCGAGAAGGGAGCGGATGTCGTCTGTCGCGGCAATAAGGGCGGTCTCCGTGCTGTGGTTCTTCCTGAAGCCTGTTTGGGAGGAGTCGAGGATGTTGTTCTCGTCGATGAAGGAGGCGAGTTGGCTGTTGACAGCTTTTTCAATGACTTTCGCTGGATAGGGAAGTAGGGAGATCGGTCTGTAGTTCTTGAGGTGGCTGGGGTCCGCCAATGGTTTCTTTAGGAGAGGGTTGATCTCGGCGTGTTTCCAGTCATCGGGGAAGGAGGCGGTCTTGAAGGATCGGTTGATGAAACCCAATTCATTGAGAGAGGCCCTAATAAAGTTTAGCCATGGTATTTCATCTGCAGTAGGATATCTAAGAATGTTCTCAAGACCCTTGTGATAGTATATTAATTCTGGGGTAGCCCAGACTTTTCTCCAGAATGTCAGTGGTCTAACTGCTGCTTTCTCCACGATTGATCTGAGGCCGGTATCCAGTCTTAGGGGAATCAAAGGGGTGCTAGCTGGTAAGTTTAAGACCTCCCTCAAGATCTATTTTCCACAAGCTCTAGGGTTTTGAGATTTTTGTGTCCCCATAACTCTGCTCCATATAGGGCCACCACCAGAGCCTGGCTAGTGTAGAGCTTCTCTATTGGAGAGAATGATTTATAATGAAGTCCCCGGAGTATCTTTGGCAACTCTCTTATTTGTTGCTCTAATTTGATCCTTCATTTACTGACGTGGTGCGCTCATTCCATTGTTCCACTGAGGGTGACACCCAAATATTCATACAATTGGACCTGTTCTATTGCGACCCCATTTAATGTTGGATTAGATCAAGTCGAGTGGCAGTGGTTAAAGACCATATACTTAGGGGCCGATTCCGATCTCGGTCGGAGGCGCACCCAATACCATTCGGTCGGGAAAAAAGCCATGCGAAAGCCTGTTTCCCGACCGATCCGTACAGCACACCGAACGAGTAAGTACGATGCGCACAACAGCACAGAATCGGCCGAGCCGTACTCACCCAAACCAGGTCCTGTTCTCCGACCGAGGCGAATCCGGAAACGCTGAATCGAGTCGCACGGAAGGGAAAATGCAGCTCCGTCCGGCCGAACAAGTACGATGCGCTTCCCGTACGCGCCGAACCCGTCGCTACGCACGGCACGTCAAAGCATCCGGGAGAGGCGCACATAAGCTCCGATTCGCGCCACAACACGATCCACGGCTACGAGACGAACACGCCAGCGACGAGGACGACGCGGAGCGGCGAGGACGACGCGAAGCAACGAGAAGGACGAACGACACGAACCAACCATGAATCCCTTCGTCCCGATCATACCAATATTCTACATTTACTACCGGAACAGGCACGGACGCGTACGGCGCAGAAGGTAAGTCAGACACCAACCACAAAACACATACAACACGTACACAACACATCACACACACACAGAGGGATGCAGAATATACTTACACCAGCAACGGCAGCACCATAGGGGCGGGATGCCCATCACCAATGCCACATATGCACACAGGGGCCTGAATGCGCACCACCACCCCTACCCAGGGGGGGCAGGATGCCCACCACCACCCTTAGCCAGGGGGGCTGGATGCCTACCACTACTACCACCCTGAGCCAGGGGGCTGGATGCCCACCACCACCCTTAGCCAGGGGGCTGGATGCCTACCACTACTACCACCCTGAGCCAGGGGGCTGGATGCCTACCACTACTACCACCCTGAGCCAGGGGGCTGGATGCCCACCACCACCCTTAGCCAGGGGGCTGGATGCCTACCAAAACTACCACTCTGAGCCAGGGGGGCTGGATGCCTACCACTACTACCACCCTGAGCCAGGGGGGGTTGGATGCCCACCACCACCCTTAGCCAGGGGGGGCTGGATGCCTACCACTACTACCACCCTGAGCCAGGGGGGGCTGGATGCCTACCACTACTACCACCCTTAGCCAGGGGGGGCTGGATGCCTACCACTACTACCACCCTTAGCCAGGGGGACTGGATGCCCACCACCACCCTTAGCCAGGAGGGCTGGATGCCTACCACTACTACCACCCTTAGCCAGGGGGGCTGGATGCCTACCACTACTACCACCCTTAGACAGGGGGCTGGATGCCTACCACTACTACCACCCTGAGCCAGGGGGCTGGATGCCTACCACTACTACCACCCTTAGCCAGGGGGCTGGATGCCTACCACTACTACCACCCTGAGCCGGGGGGCTGGATGCCTACCACTACTACCACCCTTAGCCAGGGGGGGCTGGATGCCTACCACTACTACCACCCTGAGCCAGGGGGGGCTGGATGCCTACCACTACTACCACCCTGAGCCAGGGGGGGCTGGATGCCTACCACTACTACCACCCTTAGCCAGGGGGGGCTGGATGCCCACCACCACCCTGAGCCAGGGGGGGCTGGATGCCTACCACTACTACCACCCTGAGCCAGGGGGGGCTGGATGCCTACCACTACTACCACCCTTAGCCAGGGGGCTGGATGCCCACCACCACCCTTAGCCAGGGGGCTGGATGCCTACCACTACTACCACCCTGAGCCAGGGGGGCTGGATGCCTACCACTACTACCACCCTGAGCCAGGGGGCTGGATGCCTACCACTACTACCACACTTAGCCAGGGGGGGCTGGATGCCTACCACTACTACCACCCTGAGCCAGGGGGGGCTGGATGCCTACCACTACTACCACCCTTAGCCAGGGGGGGCTGGATGCCTACCACTTCTACCACCCCCACTCATAGGATGGACAATGCATGACACAACCAGCACACCACAACCTAGGGAATGCAAGAAAAAGACATCCCCCCAACACCATGACAAGCTTGTGTAGACTGTGTCAAATGCCTACAACACCGAACATGACTATGAACATACAATGTGACCCCCTAGCACATGTGCCACACATATATGTGTGTGGCACCCACAATGCAAGCAGGCCATGACCATTGTGGCAATGGGGTCCAAACCCCCATCATCACAGTGAGCAAAATGTAAGTGTGGGGTCCATAGCTGAAGCACATTTTGAACATTGTGGCAATGGGGTCTAAACCCCCATCATCACAGTGAGCAAAATGTAAGTGTGGGGTCCATAGCTGAAGCACATTTTGAACATTGTGGCAATGGGGTCTAAACCCCCATCATCACAGTGAGCAAAATGTAAGTGTGGGGTCCATAGCTGAAGCACATTTTGAACATTGTGGCAATGGGGTCTAAACCCCCATCATCACAGTGAGCAAAATGTAAGTGTGGGGTCCATAGCTGAGGCACATTTTGAACATTGTGGCAATGGGGTCTAACCCCCATCATCACAGTGAGCAAAATGTAAGTGTGGGGTCCATAGCTGAAGCACATTTTGAACATTGTGGCAATGGGGTCTAAACCCCCATCATCACAGTGAGCAAAATGTAAGTGTGGGGTCCATAGCTGAAGCACATTTTGAACATTGTGGCAATGGGGTCTAAACCCCCATCATCACAGTGAGCAAAATGTAAGTGTGGGGTCCATAGCTGAAGCACATTTTGAACATTGTGGCAATGGGGTCTAAACCCCCATCATCACAGTGACCAAAAGGTAAGTGTTGACAAAGAAAGAGCTGCAACTGCCAAACTGCATGGATGATTCCTGGTCACAGAACAAAAAACACATCAGTGGCAAAGTAGTGTATGTGTCCCATTGCAACATAAATTGGGTGAGCCAAATACTGCAGTGCAAATAAGACATACCTTTGGCCATGTGCAGACAAACAACACCCATGGGGGCTGACACTGTCAACATTCATCAATGACACAATGACAGAAGTGACCATCAGAATGCAGACCCACATATTTGCACCAATGGGCACACAAATGCAGATACCCTGTGGAGACTGCAGATGTGAGGTGAACAGATACCATACCATGGCAGCAATGGGACACACAAACCATGATCATTGTGCTGACCGATGACCTAGGAGTCCCAGGGACAGCAGGGGAAACCCACCAAACTACATACAGCCAATGGCACACCCAAGATATGCCAATGCAGTGGTGCAGATGCACAAACACAAACAGGCAGACCCACACTGCACATCATACACAACAGGTGAGGGGGTGCCAGTGTCCCCAGGCAACCACACAACACATGAGGAGACCTGAATACCAATCATACAGATGTGCATACAGTGCCACACAAAGGTAACTCATGGATCCAAATCCCCTATGTGGGCAAGCAGGCATTGTCAGATGAGAGGGAGCACAAATCACACATGTCACACAGGCACGTAGGAACAGCAACTGACACAGCAAGACACAGACACACCACAGCACCACCCCCAGGGCCCCCACAATGTGGTGACCTTGGGCTGCATTACAATCCCACTGTGATGACAAAGCTAAATGTGGTTCACACTGTGAACCACAGTCATGTGTCCTGAGCAACAAACTACCATCACACCTACACAAGCACAAATCAATCAGCATGGCCAGTAAGCCAAGGCCACCATGGAGGCAGGGGCCTAGCCGGGCAACAACTCTCATCTGCACACACTCAACACCACACCCCTCGACCTCCAACAATGTGCAGCAGTGAAGTACACATGCACTGGTGACATTGCACATGCACCCATGACTATTGCAGGGTGGTGGGTGGGAACCAAGGTGCAGAAACACATGACACATGGCCACTCAACAAGACTCCTGAATGTCTGACACACTGCACACTACGCTGTACATGGACATGACGGCAATACCACACCAACCAATGGGATCCCAGCCACAGTCACACACCAATGAAGAAGCCAAGGTCACCCACAAAGAACACACATAGACAACAACCAACATTGCAGCCCGGACCCTGAGGAGTGCCAGCAGTCACACACACAACGTGTCACAATCACTGAAAGATAACACAAACTGGAAACCACATGACAGGGGCAAACAACAAGTGCCAAGGGGAAACCTGACTGTGACCCATCTGCGTCTGCACACAAACTCAGCCCTGACAGCAAACACACCTATGGGTGACACCCTGATGACCAGTAATGTGCCATGCACCCACATCACAGAGAACCCAGGGAGAAGACTTTGGGGGAACATAGGTCAACTCAGCAAGCATCACAAACAGGTACAACACTAGGGATCACAGCATGCACAGCTAAACGGAAGTGAACACACAGACATGCACATACAACACACACCTTGGGCGCAGGCAATGTCACAGGTGTACACACTGCCATGAGGGGACTCCACTCCTGTGTGAGGAAAGCTGTGCCATGTGTTGCCTCAGTAGGGCCCCATCATGTCAGCTGAGCACTTGGTCACACAATCAACAATTAGCACCAAATGAGGGCTCCCGTCACATCAGCCTGGTCATGGAAGTGGCAACGGAATCATCAGCACAGATCCAACACACTTGTATAGCAATGTTGCACTGACTACACGGATGAGTCCTTCCCCATTGATGCCCAAACCTGCATGTCCAGTGGAGATGGCCACACGGTCAGGGAAGTAGACGAATTGAACAATGGCAGGCACAACAGATGTGCAGGGGTGGAAGCCACAGATGTGAAATAGCTAATCTAAGTAGGAAATCCCATTGCCAAATACTGAACACATGACACCCTCAGATGCTGCTATGGATGACATGGATACACCACAGGATAGGACACATTCCCCCTGGACCACATGGGTTCCTGCACAGTAACACTTCATTATCATGAGACCAAATATCACCATCACTGCAGCAAGGGCATGGTTAGCATCATCAACAACATGTACATCAGAAGCATAAGCACTAGAGAACAGAAAGTTGCTTTATTCAGCATATGTGTGGAATGAAAACAAAGTCCAGAAAAAACACAAAGGCCAATGGCCAGTCCATTGTCAAAGTCCAAACTTGGTGACAGTGGCAGATGTCACCCTACGCATGCCTGCACAAAACCAGGGACAATCCACTAGGAGGGGCAACCGGGGGGCAGACCAGGCACCGCAGGGACAGGATCAGGGCTCACCAGGAGGAAGCAGGGAAGGGGTGGTGGGTGCTGGAGAGCCACTGACAACTGCAGTGGAGGTGTCTGACATGGTGTGTGCCGGCACAACTGGGGGCATGACTCAGATGTTGTGGGTGCCGGCACGACTGCAGTGGACCCTGCAGATGGAGTGGACAGGTCCGCCTCTGCAGTGCCCAAGTCAGACAGGGTGGTAGTGGACTCCACTGCAGTGCCTACCACCAGGGGAGGAGAATGGGGAACAGGCAAGGTGGGCTGGACAGAGGGGAGGACACCCTCACCACATCAGTGGCACAGACAAGCGCAGCGGGGGTGTGGTGCCGGGAGAGCAAGTGCCAGGGGAGAAGGCCGGATCCTCTTGGGGATGGTATATCTGTGGGTGGGGGAACCTGGGGCAGGGTGTGGTGGGGCACCTGTGGAGTGGGGGCCTGAGGGATGGAGGAAGGAGACCTGGTGCCTGAGCTGCAGGGCGGCGGCGGGGTCTTGCTCTTACGACTCCGGGGGGACTTGCGGGTGGGGGCCTCAGTCTGTCTGCGCCTGGGGGAGGGTGTCCGGGGGCGAGGGGCACTCTGCTCCGTGTGGGTGGGCTTCCTCTTCCCCCTGGATGCTGGAGCAGCTGGATCGGAGGGAAGAGGCCGAGGTCACTGAGGAAGAGGCGCTGGGTCTTTGGGGTTGCAGGTGAGGCAAGGGAGGGTGTTTTGGAGGGAGAGGCAACTGAGGACTGCGCAGTGCTCGTGGATGCGTGTGTGTGTTCCAGGGCCCCATCCCCTGTGAGTCTGGTTTCAGTCCCCTGACTGTGCGTGCGTGTGCGTTTTGTTTGTGGCGTGTGTGTCTGTGTGCTGGATGTGTGTGTGCTGGTGTGTACCTGTGCCGGTGTGTGTGTGCTTGGGACGGGTAAGGTGCTGGGGAGTGTGGATGGAGCAGAGGCAGGAGGGGTGAGGGACTGTCTGAGGAGGGACACTGCTGCCGTCAGGGAGGAGTCCATGGACCTATTGCCCCTCTGTAGGTCAGACATGCCCGATGAGATGCCCTCCATGAACGACACCAGCTGAGTCAACAGAGCGGTGTGCGCATGGAGGACACTCAGCATGGCTGTCTGCCCTACATGGAGCTGGCGAAGGAGGTACACAGACTCCTCACTCAGGGCAGCAGGGGACACAGGGGCAGGGGTGCGGTGCCTGGCCCAAAGGAGACACGCTCCCGAACATGGGAGCCTCCACGGACCTGGGGAATGGGAGCCGATGGGAGGGCGGTGGTGGTGCTGGTGGTGGCGGGGACAGCAACACTAGCTGGGGTGTGGTGGCTGCTGACACCCGCCTCCATAAGGGAGTCATCCTCCGAGTTGCTCTGGTCCTCAGCTGAGGTGGATGGTGCTGAGGACTCCTCGGTGTGGCTCCCCTCGCCCTCCGTGCCACTGGGTCCCTCCGACCACTCCTCGGCTGCTGACCCAGTCTGGCTCTCCGGCTCCTCCTGGTCCGTGGAGCTGTCCCCTTCCGTGGCCGTGGATGTATCTGCAAACAATGGGGAAACAGACAGACATCAGTCACCTGCACCAAACGCACACACCACTGTGAGCACAGCACATTACAGAGCAAGCCCTGGCATCATTAGTTGTACATTGCTAAAAGTGCCCTAACTGAACAGGAGCAGCCAATTGTCAGTCTGATGCCAACCATGGCACTCGCATCCCACATGGCCTTGCACCCATCTGTCTGGTGTCTGTTGGATAGCAACACCCCAGTGTGGACACATGCAGCAACTACACAGTAGTTGGACAGTGCAGAGGACACGGTGTAGCATGTGGACATGCACACATCACAGCTCTTGCCACTGAGTCAGTACAGGTTTCCGGATGAAAGGGATGCCCAGAGTCAAATAGGAAATGCATGTGATGCATACCAGCGACAGACACCATGATGCACCCATGTCCTGATAGCCATCGCCACAATGGTGTGCATGTAGCACATGTCACTCCCCTGCAGGATCACCAATAAGTAGACACATGCCATGGCGGAGGCATGACTGCTAAGTCATACATCACTGTCTCAGTGATGTATGACTTGGCAGCCAGACAACAACACTCTGCACTGTGTCACAATAGTAGGTCATGGGGAATGCAAGTCCTGGAGCTGCACAAGTGCACATGTACATCCCCCCCACAACACATCATCTGTCCAGGTCATACCTATTGGACATATGGGAGACCTGTGACACTACCCTCTGAACCTGAGCCCCTCACAATCTGCTGTGAATGGGGAACAGCTGCCTGAACTTCACATTCGCATACCCCAGTCTGCACGGGCAGCTGATCAAACACCTATGTGACACATAAGTATCGTCTCCTATGGTCACATCTCCAGTGGCATGCTGAGCCCCTACCAAGAAACACCCCAGCAGTCCTGGCAACTAATCCACAGCACACTGACACAGAGGCAGACACCTGAGGGGTCAAATCACTGCGCACAATGTGCCAGCTGATACACGGGAGTGGGAGTACAGAGTGCATTGCATGGCCTGGAGTAGGCATGACTGTCCTGCCCCACATGAATGAGGGATGAGCCCTGGACAGTGGATAGCTGGCTATGTATGTGTGACACACGTAATCTGCACACTCCTGGGGCCCAAACATTGTTCCCACCCGCTGCATGGGTGTGTGCCACATACCCCAGGCACATGTGGTGGCTCAGCTCAGCAAGTGGACCGCATATCAAAGCAACACGCAGATTACATGTCCGAACACAGGCGTTGTGTGAACAATGGACCCACCCATGATGCCCACAACAGAGTTAGGGAAACAGATGCTGTCCCCCACCTTTAGTGAAGCAAACTGCAAGGACACAGTCCCAAGTGACACAATTCCCTGAATGTAAGGGCCACACCTGGGTATCAGATGAGGAGTGGGCAGTGCACAATAGAGGGACATGGCTCCTGGACAACATGACTGCTGCACTGTGGCAGTTGAACCAGGCCAGAGGAGGGCACAAAGCATGTAATACAGAGTTCACAGTGCAGTCTTTGACTCACCCCCTCCTTGCTGCTGTCTGGCCTTCAGCTGCCCATCCAGGTCTGGAAACACCACCGGCAGGATCTGGAGCATGTGGGGGTCAGGGTCCGTGTTCCGCCCCTCCTGCGAGGAGGCGACAGCTTCAGCTGGACCCGTGCAATCCTCCGGGTCCAGCCCCGAAGGTCCTGCCACCTCTTCTGGCAGTTGCGGATCCGGCGCTTGTAGACCCCCACGGACCGGACAGCCCGGACGATGTCCTTCCAGATCTCCTGCTTCCGATGGGCATTAACCTGTCAGGATGACAAAGTGAAAAGGCCATTACTACACATGCAACATATCCGTGCATGACACAGTTGTATATACATGTCTCAATCACAGGGGCACATGATGTACACAGGCAGTGCAAAGCTGCCCATGGACAGTTTGCCAGACGTCACTACATGGTATCATTGCATGGGAAGTAAAACCTTGTTCAAATGCACTGTCACTGCACCATACCTGTCCAGTGCATGTCACTACACACTATGGGGGGTGACAACTACTCAGTGAGCCTGCTAGCCAGTGGCGTGCAGACTTTCAGCCTTGCTAGTCAGACAATATGCACATTCAGAAAGGCAGTGCACAGAACACTCACCTGCTCCCCTGGTGTCCCATACAGCTTGCTGTACTGTGGAAGTAGGCTGTCCAGCAGGGCCTAGTTCTCCTCAAGGCTGAAGGCTGGGGCTCTCTCCACAGTACGTGCCATTGCAGGGTCCAGAGGGGCAGAGACAGCAGCAGTGCAGTGGCAGATGTCGTCCTGGAGCATGTAGTGCAGGCAAGTGAGCTCTCAGGGGAACAGCCAGCAATATATATGTGCTGGAGAGGCAGATACTGTCCCTTGTGTCCAAAGTGATAGGTCCAAGTCATTTGCATCTTCTGAATCTGGCCAATCCATGGAATAGCAGCACCAATACACGCCCACAGCATCCTTCAAATCTTCAACTTCATGACATACATGATTTTGCAACATTGTTGTGGGTGACCAACTGAATTTCCAGCAACCGACTCGTTCGAAATTCGAAACGCGTCCGTTGCCAGGCAAGGCCATTGTCAATGGGTGCGCACCGATCGGTCCATTGCGGTACAACGCGTACAGGGGTACAACGCGTACCCGCACACATTGAATGCAATGGGCCGGCCGGGGGCACCGATCGGTCCATTGCTGATCAACGTGTACAGGGGTACAACGCGTACCCGCACACATTGAATGCAATGGGCCGGCCGGGGGCACCGATCGGTCCATTGCTGATCAACGCGTACAGGGGTACAACGCGTACCCGCACACATTGAATGCAATGGGCCGGGGGCACCGATCGGTCCATTGCAGATCAACGCGTACAGGGGTACAACGCGTACCCGCACACATTGAATGCAATGGGCCGGCCGGGGGCACCGATCGGTCCATTGCAGTACAACGCGTACAGGGGTACAACGCGTACCCGCACACATTGAATGCAATGGGCCGGCCGGGGGCACCGATCGGTCCATTGCAGTACAACGCGTACAGGGGTACAACGCGTACCCGCACACATTGAATGCAATGGGCCGGCCGGGGGCACCGATCGGTCCATTGCTGATCAACGCGTACAGGGGTACAACGCGTACCCGCACACATTGAATGCAATGGGCCGGCCGGGGGCACCGATCGGTCCATTGCAGTTCAACGCGTACAGGGGTACAACGCGTACCCGCACACATTGAATGCAATGGGCCGGCCGGGGGCACCGATCGGTCCATTGCAGTACTACGCGTACAGGGGTACAACGCGTACCCGCACACATTGAATGCAATGGGCCGGCCGGGGGCACCGATCGGTCCATTGCAGATCAACGCGTACAGGGGTACAACGCGTACCCGCACACATTGAATGCAATGGGCCGGCCGGGGCACCGATCGGTCCATTGCAGTACAACACGTACAGGGGTACAACGCGTACCCGCACACATTGAATGCAATGGGCCGGCCGGGGGCACCGATCGGTCCATTGCAGTACTAACGCGTACAGGGGTACAACGCGTACCCGCACACATTGAATGCAATGGGCCGGCCGGGGGCACCGATCGGTCCATTGCTGATCAACGCGTACAGGGGTACAACGCGTACCCGCACACATTGAATGCAATGGGCCGGCCGGGGGCACCGATCGGTCCATTGCTGATCAACGCGTACAGGGGTACAATGCGTACCCGCACACATTGAATGCAATGGGCCGGCCGGGGGCACCTACCGGTCCATTGCTGTTCAACGCATCACTGTACAAGTGACTGGCATATGTCACCATGCCTGTCTCAGATGGACATATGCCAGCCACAGATAGCTCCCAGGGAGTGAGGGGCACACCTACATCACGACAGCCTGTCCAAACTTTATCATAAGGCATGTAAGGCTGCATTTCCTATTGTGTGTATGTTGGTGTATATGTTGTCCTGTGGGTGTCACCTGTGGGCAGCCACCCCCAGGCTGTGCACGTGTTCATGGGGACAGGATCCTGGGTGTTACGTGTACATGACCACTGTGATGTGCAACTGTTCATATCTGTGCATGTGCCATGGTCACATTTCACGGTGGTGTATGTGTATGTCATGTCACATACCCCGTGAGTCCCATGTGGGACGGTATGTTTGAGCCAGGGTGTCCCAGTGGCACAATAGTGATGGTCCTCCACAGTCTGTGTGCATGTAGTGTTTACAATGTCTCTGATTTCATGTGCACAATGGGAGACAGTCTCCACATCCACGTTGTGTGTGCATGGACTTTGATGTTGTGCGTGTGTGTGTCACAGACGTCCATGTCTGTCCTGCCGTGGCAAGTGGGACCACTACCTGTGGGGGTCATGGTTGTTTTGCTGTGGTGTATACATGATACTCCATGTAATGCCAGTGTCCATGTGGCAATACAGGGTCCCTGGGAATGTACCTGTCGTTGAGCTGTGGTGCCTGGGGCACATCTGTCCTCACATGTCACTGTGGGGGGTGATTGTGACACGGCAGCAGGAGATGGGAACTGTGACACGGCCTCATGATATCCAATGGGCCAACCTGGGACTAATTGATGCCACTTGTTGGACCGTGTTGACAGATGTTGGCCATGTATGTACCATACATGTCCTTACGGAACTGCACACTTCATGTAGTTGTGCCTCATAATGATGTATGTTGGGATATTGAGTGTGTTCAATGCCGCATATGTGGGGTGACTGACAATCTTGCTTACTTCTCCTCTGCACTGCAGGGCTCCTGCTGTCCATCGACCATTCCCAGACCTGGCAACGATGGTGGAACGGGACAGCATCCGACGGTACCACTTCACCAGGCAGCTGATTGAGGATTTGGCAGTGCAGTTGTCCCCACATTTGCAGCCTGGCCGGCCGTATCCTACAGCGCTGACCCCCAAGGTGAAGGTGATGGCAGCCCTACACTTCTTTGCCACCGGTACCTTCCAACATACTGTGGCGACTGCTGGTGGGATGTCACAGACCATGTTGAGCCGTGTGCTCCGCAATGTTTTTGCGGCAATGTTGCTATTCCTGAACCGGTACATCTATTTCCCTAGACTGCGACGACTCACTGACGTGAAGGGTGACTTTTATGCCCTGGGGAGGATGCCGCATGTCATTGGCTCCATTGATGGGACACATGTGGCTTTGGTACCACCACAGGCCCAGGAGCAGGCCTACAGGAACCGCAAGCACTACCACTCGGTCAATGCACTGGTGGTGTGTCTTGCAGACATGACCATCACACACGTGTGTGCCCGTTTCCCTGGTTCAGCACACGATGCCTTTGTGATGAGGAGTAGTCGCATCCCCAGGATGATGGCACAGATGCAGAACCAGCGTGCCTGGCTTGTCGGTGTGTACTGACTTTGTGCCATTGTGTGTGATCTGATCTGTAGTATTCCGCCCACTTTTCCAAGTCAGCTAATGTGCACTTGTCTGTCCGTAGGTGACTCGGGATACCCCAACATGCTGTGGTTGCTGACACCCCTCAGGAACCCTGGACACCAGCCCAGATACGCTACAATGAGGCACATGGTCGGACCAGGAGAGTGATTGAGCGGACATTAGGTCTCCTGAAGAGCCGCTTCCGCTGCCTGGACAAGACCGGAGGGTCCCTCCCAAATGCCCCTGCGAAAGTGTGCAAGATTATCATCGTCTGCTGCATGCTCCACAACCTGGCAGTGCGGAAGGAGTTGCCTCTCATCCAGGATGACAATGACCAACATCAGCCACCTGTGGAGGATCCTGGCCTGGACCACGATGCCAGTGACGATGATGATGATGATGATGAGGGTGATGTCCGCACACAGCTCATCACCAACTTCTTTAGCTAAATGTGAGTATCCTGAGGTGTCATGTCAATGATGTGAGTTGGCATGATATGTGTAGGTGGTGCTCTGGTGCTGTTGGAGTGTGTCCATGGGCTATTTGACTGGATGTGTGTTGCGATGTGTGCTTACAGGTGGGCTGTACTCCCCAACAGTGTTGACATGCTAACTTGGTTCTGGGTGGGTATCTTGTAACATGTATTGTGCATGAGTTTTGCTGTTCTGTCCTGTACTCCTTTGCTTTTGACTGTGTGTCATTTCTGTCCTTCACAGGGTACTTTCAGATTCGTTTGATCAACTGTGTCCACCGACGACGTGATTGCACTTCCAGGGTGGTAGCTGTTGTGTCCCTACAGGTGATGTGCGCCACACCCATGGACTTCCTTCCGTCTACAGTTGTTGACTGTGTGCCCACTGCCAGGTGGGATTACCTTGCATCTGTAGTGGTTACGACATGTTGCAACTGTGTAATAAACCTGTGCTTCACTTTGTGATGTGCGTTGTCTGTGGTCACACATTTGACTGCCATTTGCTTACTGCACCTGTGGGCTACTTGACTACAACTGGGAATGGGTGTGGTGTCTGTGCATTGCACCGTCTTCCCTGGCAACATCAGTGTAGGCAATGAGTCAGATGGCCTAGGTGTGTATGTGTTGTGTAGCCCTGGTGGTGTGTCTCCCTCATATGTGTCACGTTGCCTTTACTCACATGCCTGTGTTGTACTTGCTGTTGCAGTTCACATACACAGTGTAATTTTGCAGTTCATCATCCCCATAACAGCACCCACGTTGGAATCACAACAGAGGCAAGTATGGTGTATTAGTGTGTTTATTGTGATACATTTGTGTGAATAGTGCATAGGATGGGTAGTGCTGTACATAAATCTTGCAATCAGAAGTTCCTAGGTGAATTGAAAGTCCTGGTAGACAGAATCCCTAGTATCGGGGCCACAGTTGTCTGAGACATTGGTCCAACTTGTACTCCCCATGCAATGTGTGGGAGTAGTGTTGCCGTCAACAGGGTGAACAGTCTGTGCACAAAGGTGAACATCCAGAACAGGTTCAGGCTTCCTGGGAGTTGCGCTTGGCCATCGGCCTCTCACTTGCCCCTCTTCGGACGACCCCTCTTCTTGGGGGGGGCCCCTCAAGTACAGGCTGCTGCGGTGCAGGGGACTCTCCGCCAGAGTCATCCTCCCTCCCTGTGGCAGTTGCAGTTTGGGCAGCACCAGATGTTGTTGGCACACAGGGAGGTGTGGACTCGTTGCTGTTCATCTGGCGGAGGCATTGTAAAATGTCCCTGTGCACCGCCGTCATCTCATGCAGTGCATCCCTCTTGGACTCCACGCGGGACATGTGTGAGTCCACGCGGGACATGTGTGACTCCACGTGGGACATGTGAGAGTCCAAGCGGGCATGATGGGCAGCCTGCTGCTGTTTCATGTCTCTGAGGAGCCCCACTACCTGGCTGAGGTCTCCGGTGCTGGACTGGTACGCATCATCTATGCGTACCAGTTGTGGGTCATCATGCACACCAGCAACCTCTGCAAGCAGCGACCTCTGTCTCCCACCCCTCCCACCACCCCTGCTGACATGTGCAGTGCATGCAGTGGCACGCACAGATGACCCTGGTCCACCTTGGAGGTTGGTGGTGTCCATGGCCCCAGGTTGGTCCAGGGTCCCTGTGCTGGTGTTGCTCCTTGTTCTGTCCATGTCGGCAGGGATGGTATTTGTGTTGACAGTCGTTGGAGGGGTGGGTGCAGGGGGTGCAGCTGGTGGTCCTGCTGGTGCTGCAGCTGGGGGTCCTGCTGGTGCTGCATGTAGACTTGCACCGGATGTGCCAGGTTGGTCTTCTTCGTCCGAGGAGGGCAGAGGCTGTACGACACCAGTGAGCTCCGCATCCTCTTGAGCCTGGGACTGGGACTCCTCAGCGTCTGCTGCTGTGTCCCCATCATCACCTGTTTTTGGGAGACACACACAATGTATGTTATGTTTCTGCAGGCATCAATGGTTGACACACCTGACAGTTGTGACTGTGCCTCTGGGTGCGGGCCTGTACATTGCATTGTCCTAAGTCGTCACAGTCAGGGGTTGATATTGGTGTGGCACATTGTCCTGCATTATTTGGGCATTTCTATGTATTTGTTGGGATGTGAACATGGTCTGCATTGGTTGTGTTTGGTTGACAGCCGGCC
Organism: Calotriton arnoldi; assembly: GCA_963921515.1. NCBI lineage: Eukaryota > Metazoa > Chordata > Amphibia > Caudata > Salamandridae > Calotriton > Calotriton arnoldi. Next base: position 587,168 of record CAWUFW010003872.1, on the reverse strand, counting down.
CTCCTTCCCACCCACCCAGCCAGTCAGTTATCCCACCATGGACTGTGCTTGCATTGCAGGGAGTGGAAGTTGTCTCTCAGGATGTCAGTCAGTGGTGTCCTGCTGTTTGTTGGTGCACAGTTGCCAGCAGGGCCTTGTGCTCCCCACAGCAGTAGCCAGTGTCAGCCAACTTGTGAGTCCTTCTCCACTCCCTGTGATGTGAGCATGGTTCAGGGTGGTGTTGATGGGCCAGTTGTGAGGGTGACCAATATCTGTGACTGCCACTCCCATCATGCTATTGCCTCCACCCCACTTGCCAGCATTCCCATACTTACTTGCTTTTGTGGGGAGTTCAGTATGTGTGGGTGTGTGAGCAATGGCAAGATGGCTGACAGTGGTGTCCTGCTGTTGGTTGGTGTGCAGTTCCCAGCATGCCCTTGTGCTCCCCACGACACAGCAACAGTGTCAGACATCTTTGATGGGCCTTTCCACTCTCTGTGGGATGTGCATGCGTGAGTGTGAGCTTGCTGGGCCATGTGGTGGGGGATGGGATGTAGAGCTGTGACTACGACTCCCATCATGCTATTGCCTCCACCCCCCTTCCCAGCATGCCCATGCTTCATGCTTCCTTCCTTTTGACTCTGCTTCCCTGTGGGGTGGGCTGGCTGTGCTGACAGGATGGCTGGGAGTGTTGTCCTGGCAGTTGTTTGGCTAAAAGTCCCAAGAGTGTCCCTGTGCTTCACACAACATAACCCAGGGTGGTGGTTCTTTGTGGGATCTTGAGTTAGGATGGGAGGCATTGCATTCTACCAGGTGGGTTCTGTGGAGTTTGTGTTGAGGGGGTGTGTGAGGGGAGGTGCTTGTGACTATGGTCAGTGCTGCAAGTCCTCCTTCCCACCCAGCCAGCCAGATGTCCCACCATGGAACGTGCTTGCATTGCAGGGAGTGGAAGTTGTCTCTCAGGATGTCAGTCAGTGGTGTCCTGCTGTTTGTTGGTGCACAGTTGCCAGCAGGGCCTTGTGCTCCCCACAGCAGTAGCCAGTGTCAGCCATCTTGTGAGTCCTTCTCCACTCCCTGTGATGTGAGCATGGTTCAGGGTGGTGTTGATGGGCCAGTTGTGAGGGTGACCAATATCTGTGACTGCCACTCCCATCATGCTATTGCCTCCACCCCACTTGCCAGCATTCCCATACTTACTTGCTTTTGTGGGGAGTTCAGTATGTGTGGGTGTGTGAGCAATGGCAAGATGGCTGACAGTGGTGTCCTGCTGTTGGTTGGTGTGCAGTTCCCAGCATGCCCTTGTGCTCCCCACGACACAGCAACAGTGTCAGACATCTTTGATGGGCCTTTCCACTCTCTGTGGGATGTGCATGCGTGAGTGTGAGCTTGCTGGGCCATGTGGTGGGGGATGTAGAGCTGTGACTACGACTCCCATCATGCTATTGCCTCCACCCCCTTCCCAGCATGCCCATGCTTCCTTCCTTTTGACTCTGCTTCCCTGTGGGGTGGGCTGGCTGTGCTGACAGGATGGCTGGGAGTGTTGTCCTGGCAGTTGTTTGGCTAAAAGTCCCAAGAGTGTCCCTGTGCTTCACACAACATAACCCAGGGTGGTGGTTCTTTGTGGGATATTGAGTTAGGATGTGAGGCATTGCATTCTACCAGGTGGGTTCTGTGGAGTTTGTGTTGAGGGGGTGTGAGGGGAGGTGCTTGTGACTATGGTCAGTGCTGCAAGTCCTCCTTCCCACCCAGCCAGCCAGATATCCCACCATGGAACGTGCTTGCATTGCAGGGAGTGGAAGTTGTCTCTCAGGATGTCAGTCAGTGGTGTCCTGCTGTTTGTTGGTGCACAGTTCCCAGCAGGGCCTTGTGCTCCCCACAGCAGTTGCCAGTGTCAGCCATCTTGTGAGTCCTTCTCCACTCCCTGTGATGTGCGCATGGTTAATGGTGGTGTTGATGGGACAGTTGTGGGGGGGCAATATGTGTGACTGTGACTCCCATGATGCTTTTGGCTACACTGACTTGGCCAGCATACACAGAATTCCTTCCTTTGAGTGGTCTTCACTGTGTGTTGGTGTTGTTGTGGTGGCTACATGTCTGGATGTGTTTGTTAGTTCTATTTGTGCCACTGCCTAGCTGTAGTTGTAGTTGTGTTTGTACATGTGATGGCACGGTTGGATGTAACTTTTTGATGGCATGTGTTGTGTTTATCTGACTGACATACACATTTTGGGATGATTCTGTTCTGGTTGCTGTGTAATTGCTATGAGTGCATGGTTTGACTCTCCCCTTGACAGTGATGTGTGTGTGTTTTGTGGCAGAATATTGTGTACATTTGTTGTGTACTCACCAGGCTCTGGGATGTTCTCTAGTCCATATACGCTCACTGGCGGAAGGATGGCCCGCACCTTCTCCTCCCAGGGCCTGAGGTATATTGGCTTGGCAGGAGGGCCACTGCTGGTGTATTGGCTGATGATGTAGTCTTTCTTGAGCAGGTCCCGTACCCTCCTGCGCACGTCATACCACCTGTTCTGGATGTCGGTCTTTTGCGCAGACATGGTGATTGTGCGTTCACCCTGTTGATGATCCTCTCCCACATCTTGGTTTTCTGGGAGATGGGGGTCTGTTGGACCAGTGTGCCAAACAGCTGTGGCTCTACCCTGAGGATCTCGTCTACCATGACTTCCAATTCACAATCTAGGAACTTGTGATTCTTCTTGGGGGGCATGGTGATGGGTGGTGATGGTGAGTGATGTGTGTGTTGGTGTGCAGGTGAGGGTGTGTGAGTGTGTGTTTTGCTGGGTGTATGTGAGGTAGGTATTTGTTGGTGTGCTGATGGTGTGTGGCTTGTGTGGGTGTGTGGTTGCTGTCTCTTGGGTGCTGGCAGTGGAATGGCATTTGCAAAGGATCATGGTTGTGATTTGTGTCCTTTATATGGGTGGAGTTGTGGGTGTGTCTTTGTTCTCTGTCCCCACCCCCCCAGTATTTATTGGCTTTGTAATTGCTTGTTTGGCCTTTTTTTGTGTGATTTTTCCTTTGTACTGTCTGTGCATGTTGGAAACGTTCTTGTGACCGAGTCGGACCCTGCATTTGTCTCGTACGGTGTTCTCCGTTTCGTTCACGCTGTGTTTGTGCAGTTTTCTATGCTGCGTACGCGTCGGTCGCGGTGTTTTGTGTTGCTTCGGCTCGGTTTTGTATGCGTGTCGGTCGTACGGCTTGTCCTCCGTCCGACTCGGTCGTGGTTTTCGTGCCTTGCATCGTACTTTGCGGTTTGGAGTTCGCATGTACGTTTCGGTCGGATTTGTTCCGGGTGCGTGTCGGTCGGTTCGATTCGCGTGTTTTTCCGGCCGGATTGCTGTTTTCCGTGCGGCTCGGTCGTTCGGCTTGGGTTCGGTACGTGTCGGTCGGATTTTGCACGCCTTGCATCGTACTTGGCGTGTCGGGCGCCACAGGTACGTGTCGGTCGGTATAATTTCCGGCTCTGAGTCGGTCGGTGCTTTTTCCGGCCCGAATCGGAATCGACCCCTCAGTCTTTAACATGTTAACTACTAGCCCCATATCTAGACAGAACCTTCTGAACTGGTTCAGTATTTTCTGGATCCCCATCGGCGACTTGGCCAAAAGAAGAGTGTTGTCTGCAAATGTGAGGGCCGGAAGCCTCATCTTTGCAAGTTTGGGTGCATTGTTATCACATTTATTTAAATAACCAACCAGACCATTTATATACAATGTAAATAGGGTGGGGGCAAGCCTTTTTATATTAGATTCATAAGCCCGCTCTCTCTAAAACACCACTTGTGATGCATTTCTGAAGTGTCTGATGCAAATATTCAATCCGTACCACCTGTTATAACTCAGTAGGTCCTATTCTGGTCCTGACATTTCTTATGTGCACACCATTCGCACGATCTTTTTTATTGCCATTACTGATGCGTGCCACATGAGTGAGCTGCAGGTGATCTCCTAACAACCTTCCTATATCACTTTCTTCCTAAACAAATTGGTGCTGCATACTCAGGATGCCTTCCTGCCAAAGTTGGTATCATCTGTCCATGCTGGTCAATTGATCACCCTGCTGACTTTTTTTTTTGCTCTGCCATACCCCTTAAAAGAAGAGAAGAGGCTCAACTTGATTGACTCTAGCAGAGTGTTGTGTATATTTATTGCCTATATGAGGGACCATAGAGTAGATGATCAGCCCCTTTGTGAAGTACACTGGGGCCAAGAAAATCTAGGTGGTGCAAAAGATGACCTTTCCAGATGAATAGTCCTCTTAATTAAAGTCTGCTATGTTCTGCCTGAGAAGGAACCCCAGAAGGCCTGCAGGTTCATTCTACCAGGGCAGTAGGGCAATAGGACAGTTGCACTGGTAATTATCCGTATTAGTTCATTAGTTAGACCCAGACACAACTGTTTGTGATTCTACCGCCAACAAATCACTACCCAAAATTACTTAGCACATACAGGACTGGAGTGTCTATTATCTACACATGTGTTATCATTCATAATATCATTAATCTTTTTTAGAAACTTCACATTTCCATAATTGGTGAGGCCGAGACATCATAATTAATATAGACCAAATATATAAATTATCCAACCCGTAATTACAGGAGTGTACATTAGTAATACACAAGAGTCACGGAATCTTGATGAAAAAATCTTGATTTATTTCTATTCTTTTTGTAGATGTAAACATAAATTCATCCCAGCCAGCGCGTTTCGTCCTAAACGGACTTCATCAAGGTTGTAAGTAAATGCTCAAAACCAGGTGTATCATCTCTAGTTAGACTTTGCATTGTAATTGAGTGGATCGCAGACGATAGTATCAAAGATGAGTCATCAAATATTCTATGTTCAACTCCAATTTATTTATTCCAACCCTCCATCTTCCTCATCAGAAGTGAATTCATTATGATTAATTATATTGCAATTCCATGGATCGAAAGCAACAGCTACCATCTACTGGGTTTAGAGTCACTCTAGGAAGAAAGTGATATAGGAAGGTTGTTAGGAAATCACCTGTAGCTCACTCATGTGGCACGCAGCAGTGATGGCAATAAGAAAGATCGTTCAAATGGCATGCACATAAGGAATGTCAGGATCAGAATAGGACCTACTGAGTTATAACAGGTGTTTCTGGATTAGGTCTATATTAATTATGATGTCTGGGCATCATTAATGATGGAAATGTTTAGTTTCTAAAAAAGATTAATGATATTTTCAATGATAACCCATGTGTAGATAATAGACACTCCTGTCCTGTATGTGCTAAGTCATTCTACCAGGGCAAAAGGCACTATGACAGCACTGGCAAGGGAGTTGCTGCTTCTGGATATCTGCCAGGCTGTGACGTGGGCATTGGTGACCATGTTCATGATACACTACTACCTTAACAGCCAGGTCTTACAGTAGGGCCATTTTGCCTGCTCAGTCGTGCAAGGCTTCCTAGTCTGAGTCCGCTCCTGTGTCCATCCACCTTTGGGAGGTGCTGCTGTGATATCTAGTCTAAAGGTGAGGAATGTGCTAGTTAAAAATATCCATTAGAAGAATGAGTTACTTATCTTTGGCAATACTCTTTCTGGTGGATACTTTAACAGCAGATTCCTCACTACCTTTTCACCTCTGCGTTCTATGGAGTGGACACCTCAATATCTTAATAAGATTCCAAGTTAGATTTTGGCACACTGTCACCTGTAATTTGTTCCAAGTGCTTTGCAGTTGAGGGTGTGGAAGGAGAAAAAATATAAAACAGAGGTTTGTGCGCAGGTGGGTGCTCATGTTCAGCTCATTTCCTTCACTTGTGTGGCAGTAAGAAGTCACCACGAGCTATACGGCACCACCTATAATTTGCAGGAGCACTGCTGAAAAAAGATTCTGGATCCACTCTGGTGCCTGATAATATTCTAAAAGTGAGGAATCTATGGATAGAAAAGTATCCACCTGAAAGAAAGTAACCAAAGGTAAGTAACTTGTTTGTTTGCCACAAACCACATTGCTAATTGACAAAACTTTGCCTACATATGCCACCATCCATAGTCTCAGGCGACTGATCTGTGAATCATCTGGTCATGGGCATTTAGGGATTCTTTCCCTCCTCTACCTCCCTTTTCTTATGCAATGATGAAAATGCATCATTGCCCCAATGATAATCATCCTCATTGCTCCAACATGGGCATCCCATCGCACGGTGACACCAAACAGCCCTTTCACAAAGCTAACAGCCCATTATGAATTGCTCAGCTAAAACAGGACGTAGGTCCTACATCCTAATACCAACTCTCTCTCAGATTAGTGTTTTTGTACCTGAAATTTTCGAATTTAGGTAACTTTAGTTGTAGTAGGAACGCATGAACACTCTGAAAGAAGCACATTGGCCAATCTTGGTAAATCTTTCAATTTTGCTTTCTTACACATAGTGCAGAATCCACTTTATGCCTTTAGCAAGTCATCTTTCAATATCTGATATAGCTTAGATTTCTAAAAAACACATCTACAAATGTCCATTTTGTGTCTGTAGAAGAGTACTGACTAAACAGAAAGCATGTCTCTATGTTAAGATACCTGTATTAGGGGTTTTCATGGAAGCTCTCAATAGGATCACCCCATCTAAAACAATTTCTGTGCTCAATAAGCTGTAAACAAAAGTAGATTTTCTGGTCACAAACTCTCTATGAATGAGGGATAGTAAATTTCAGGCCACTATATACACCTTACTTATTAGTAACTAAGGAAAGAGTAGGGTCAGATACCCATCCAAAGCCCTTACAGAAAGTGGCATTGTTGCTGCATAGTGATCAGTCAGCTGAATTGCGTACTTTTCTTTATTAACCCCTTCACTGCCAGGCCTCCCCCCTGTGCCACGCCTTTTTTTGCCTATTTGAGGTAGTGCGCGCTTAGGCCCCAATAATTTTTAGTCCACATAAGGTATCCATGCCAAATGCATGTCCTTTTCTTCCAACATCCTGAGGATTCTAAAGGTATCCAGGATTTGTGGATTCCCCTGGAGGGAACCGAGAAGTTAGGCAAAATTCAGCGAAATTTTGGTTTTTTGGGGAAAAATGGGAAAATAGTGCTGCAGTTTTTTTCCCTGCAAATGGTATCAACAAAGGGTTTGTGGTGCTACAATCACCATCTTCCCAGCTTTCAGGAACAGGCAGCCTTTTGCCAGAAAACCAACATTTGCAACACTGTTTTGGCATTTTACTGGGACATAGCCTATTTTTCCTATTTTTTGTGCTTTCAACCGCCTTCCAGTTAGTGGTAGAAATGAGTATGAAACCAATAATGGATCCTGGAAAACTATACATTGCTGAAAGGAAGACAAAATTCTGAATTCAGCAAGGGGTCATTTGTGGAGATCCTTCAAAGGTTTCCTTTAGAAAGTAACAGTTGAAATAAAAGAATATTGAAATTGAGTTGAAAACAAACAGCCATTTATGCCTATATTTTCACCTGTAACTTTTTCTAACTATGCTAGATTTTTTAAAGCAATATACCGTTACGTCCGTGGAACCTTTCTGGTTGCGGGAATATATCAGGCTTGTAGGTTCACAAAGAACCCAAGGTGCCCAGAGCCAATAACAGAGCCGCACCTTGAAATGGTTTTTCATTGTGTACCGGGTATACAGCAATTCATTTGGTAAAATATAAAGAGTGAAAAATAGGGATCAAGGAAACCTATGTATTTCCGAAATGGGAACAAGATATGGAGTTTAGAAGCAGTGGTTATATGCACATCTCTGAATATGTGGTAGCCATGCTAGCAGGTGAATTCGGGGAATTTCTTTTAAATGTCTTCTTTTATACACACTGTCTTACATTTGGATGGCAGAAATGCATAGAAAAACAGCTGGTAATCACACTTTTTCTACTATCCTGTATTTCCCTAAGTCTCCCAATAAAAGCGGCACCTCACTTGTATGGGTAGGCCTAGTGCCTGCGACAGGAAACAGGTCGAAATGCAACATGGACACATCACGTTTTTCTACCGAAAACAGACCCTTTTTTCATGCAAAGTTCCCAGATGTGGATTTTGGACCCTAGCTCAGCCAGCACGTAGGGAAACCCAGCAAACCTGTATATTTTTTGAAACGTAGACACCCTGGGGAATACAAGATCGGGTGACTTGTGTGGCTCTCACCAGCTTCTGTTACCCAGAATCCCTTGCAAATCTCAAACTTTGTCTAAAAAACATTTTCCTCACATTTCTGTGATGGAAAGTTCTGGAATCTGCGGGGAGCCACAAACCTCCACTCACCCAGCCTTCCCCCAAGTCTCCCACTAAAAATGGTACCTCACCTGTGTGGGGAGGCCTAGTGCCCGCAACAAGAAATGGCCCAAAACATACTGTGGATACTTGAAAATTATTCTTCACAAAAAGACTTGGTCTTGTGAGGGAGTCTTTAACCAAACAGAATGTCCTTCCCTTTGTCTCTTTTATGTGCCCTACCGGAAATGGGTGGACATCAAAAAAGGGGGACAACCAAACAAGGTGTGGGATTCCTATATGTATAATGGTGACTCTCTCAAGTACAAAGTTACTGAGAGGATCAAGGAATATATATGAAGCCAACCCGCAGCTGCGGGTGGGAAGGGAAAAGAAACCCTTTTCTTTTAATTGCCCTCACTCACTCTAATAGTGACATGCTTCATCATTGGGCCATCCCGACTCCGACAGGTCGGGGTGGGTTCGACCATTTTTCAGGGAGCACTTAGAGATATTTTGTAAGGGGGCGTACCATTAAAGATAAAATTCCTCACCCACTCCTAAAGAAATCTTTAATAACGGAGTGGGAGGGAAGATTGAAATATAAATAGACGGGTGTAAAGGACGTGATGGTCCTATGACCCTAAAATCAGCACCAACATGTTTCAGCCCTTCTTAACCGGCCTAAATAAGTCCTGGGCTTTCGTCAGGGTGGGACGTAATGAGGTTACTTCCCCCAGAGACGTGAGTGCGAATGTACCATTTGCCAAGTGCACTACAAATTAAAAATTGGAACAAGCCTAATACTTGCCACCAGTCTGGATGAGGAATTACCCCAACAACTCGGGGTTATTGATTCTCAAGGGAGCGCAGGAGGGAGGCCTTGTAGTTACACATTCAACAAAGGTCCTTCCCTGCTGGAACCTACGTTTGCTCGTGCTCCCCGGCTTGTGAGGGAGTCACCTGCATTTTTGATCTTGGGCTTGGCGGCCATGCAAGGAAACTTTCGAAGGGAGGGTCGGAAATGAAAGCTAGGAGGCCGTATAGGATGAGCAATTGTGACAAAATGTTTATTGAGGTCTTCAGGATAGGTAAGTGGATGATGGGGAACGGTTAATGGGCTATTGGGGTCTTGAGTTCCGGGTACAGTTCGTCAGGGTGAGGCAGTGGTTGAGTCGTCGTGAGTAGAGAGCTTCTGCCTCCGGGTCTTGAATTCCTTTCTCGCCGGTGGTGGTTCCCCAGGATACTCGGAGGGAAAACAAGAAATAAATGGGTAAGTACTCGGGTCTATTGCACTCTTTTGTTATACCCTTCACCTTTCCGGGTGTTGCTAGTGCTATACAGTAGGAACGACGGTGGGACACGTGAGGGAGGGGCGTGCAGGGATGAGGAAGAAGAAGTCGTGAAAGGGAAAAGGACAAGAAAAGCCAGTACAGCCTATCAGCGGTTTTGTGAGCCTAGCAGGGAGGAGGATAGGTCAGTGATGTAACGATAGGGGAAGGCCTGGGTTGAGGGCTTCTTTTGCTCCAACGTTAACAAAGAACCCCCAAAGAAAAAAGAAAGGCAAAAGAACAAGCAGCCCGCAAGGATCCTAAAACATAACACGCAAGGCTGACTTCAATAAAATACACAAGGAGCTGTTTTTGTCACAGCTCCGACAGTAAACTACCCTGGGCTACTCGGTTACCAACCGACGTCTGCCCCGATTTAAATGCCCGTCCCCTTCCTCCCCCTCAGGGTCCCCGATGATTGCCTACTCACCGCCAGGGCCGTAACTCTCCTGAGTTACGGTGGAAAGCTCGCGTCTCCCGGGGGTATCCACCAGTCCTCGCTCCACGTCTCCGGTTCTTCCGTGGCGGCGTTGGTGGTGTGGTCGGTCCTTGGGGTTCCTTTCTCCGGCTCGGCAGGATGTCTCCGCGTCCCAGCGTCTTCTGGCTTGTTCCCTTGGGCGTCCTCGGTTCCTCCGTCTCCGTCCTCTTCGACTTCCGCGTTCGCCTCGTCCTCTCACGATAGGTCCCTTTTCCATGCCTCTCTCAGCTGTGATTGGTCGTCCTCATCGACGCTTTCCGCGTCATCCTGCAGAGGAGAAAGCGTGAGGAGTTTGTTAACCCCGCCATGGCTGGACCCTTTCTCCTCCTCAAGCGGGTGCCAAACCCCCGGGTATGCGGCACTCGGCCCCCGTCCGGGCTCTCCCTGACATTCCCCTACCCTAACTTTCCTGCTAGCAGGATACCATTCAAGAGGATGCCTAGAGAGGAAATCTGCATTCGTTTGGTCTTTGCCTTTTCTGTGTTGGGTGGTGAAATGAAATGGCTGAAGGGCCAGAAACCATCGTAGGATGCGGTCATTGTGTCCTTTGTTTCTGGCAAGCCATTCCAGAGTGGAGGTCCCATGTATCGCTGTAAATGACGATGTCATCTATATATGCCGAAGCGTATTCCTGGTGGGGTTTGAGGATCAGATTCATAAGGCGCTGAAAAGTGGCCGGGGCCCCATGCAGACCAAATGGTAACATTTTAAAATGGAACAACCCTCTCGGGGGTGGAGAAAGCGGTCTTTTCTTTATCGCATTCTCTAAGGGGGACCTGCCAGTACCCCTTACACAGGTCTAGGGTACTAATATATTTTGCTTTCCCCAACTTTTTGATCATCTCGTCTACACGGGGTAGAGGGTAGGCGTCGAAGCGGGAGATCTTATTGACTTCCCTGAAATCAATGCAAAAACGAATGGAACCATCGGGTTTGGGCACGATGACAATCGGAGAATTCTATTTGCTTTTGGAGTGTTCGATAATGCCCATATTCAGCATTTGTTGGATCTCTGCCTCAATAGCTCCCCTTCTGGCCTCAGGTATTCGGTATGGTCTCAACCGTACCGTCCTCTTTGGTTCCATGTGAATGGCGTGATTGATGAGAGAGGTTTTCCCTGGGGTTAGGGAGAACACCCTTTCGAGAGATAACAACCTGCTCTTCAGCTCCTTCCTTTGGGGAAGGGGCAGGTCGGGGTCTATACTCTGTACGAACAGGGGATCGTTCTTACCCTGGCTGACCAGAAAGGCTGGTCGGGATCCCTCCCATTTGTTTAGGAGGTTTATGTGGTAAATCTGGGTATTTCTCCTCTCCTTGGGGTCTAGCTCCAATCGGTATGTTACCGGGTTTACTTGCCCAAGGACCCTAAAGGGGCCCTGCCATTGTCCCAACATTTTATGTTCCGAAGTGGGTCTCATCACTAGTACTAAGTCATCTACGTTCAGTTTCCGTTCTTTTGTTTTTTTGTCATACTGTCTTTTTTGTTGTTCTTTGGCCTGTTCCATATGGGTCTTCACTATACTTCTGATTTTATACACTCTGGTTTTTAACCCCAGGACGTACTCAGGTAGTGGTTTTGTTCCCTCGGTCCCTCCTCCCATTCCTCTTTTAACATATCTAGAAGAGTCCGGGGTTGTCGACCATATAATAACTCGAACGGGGAATAACCGGTGCTCTTCTGCTGTTTACAACGAAGAGCGAAAAGAGCCAGGGGTAACATTTCCTCCCATTTCCGGGCTTCGAGTTCCAACAGTTTTTTTAGGGTGGTTTTTAATGTAGCGTTATACCTTTCGCAGAGACCGTCTGTCTGGGGGTGATAAGCAGCGGTTCTCATCTGTTTTATATTTAGTTGTTGGCAGACCTGTTTCATCAGGTTTGACACGAAGGGGGTGCCTTGGTCAGTTATGATTTCTTTGGGGAAGCCGACCCTGGAAAAGATGTTTATCATTGCCTTTGCTATTTGGGTAGCGTTCGGTTGCCTTACTGCTACGGCTTCTGGGAAGCGGGTGGCATAGTCGACTAAAACCAAAGCATATCTACACCCACTACGGAAGGGAAGCAGGGGACCAATGATGTCCATCCCGACCCGGGAAAACGGTTCTTCGATTACCGGGAGGGGACATAAAGGAACCCGTGTGGGCATCACCCGGCTGTTTTTTTGGCATATGGTACATTCTTTACAAAATTTTCGAACCTGCTGAATCACCCCCGGCCAATAAAAGTGTTCTAGGATCGTCCTTTCGGTCTTTTCTCCCCTGAAATGACCACCCAAGAGGTGGCTGTGGGCCAGATACAGGACCTTCTCTCGGTGTAACTGTGGAACCAATAGCTGGGGCTTGGCGTCTTTCCCTCCCTTCCTATATAAGAGGCCCTTATTCCTAAAAAACTGGGGACCTACTTGATCTGGGTCTTCTTGCTCTGAGGACCTATTCCATGCTTCATATAATGTGGGATCATCTCTTTGAGCGGCTCTAAAGTCCTGGTCATGTTCCCATACCTTAGTGGTGGCAGTTTGTGTTAGCGAGACCGGGGCCCACTGATGCTTCTCTGTTTCTTGCTTTTACGCGACTTCCCGGGACACAGTTCATGATCAGGCACTCGTGAAAAGGGAGCGGTTTGTCTCCATTCAGTTTCCTCAGGGACTGTTTCTAAGAGCAACCGATTCATGTAGGGATAGTCAGTCCCCAGTATAAAAGGCTTCGGCAACTGGGGAATGAGCCCCACTTTGAGTGGAACGGGCTCTAGAGCGGGGTCGTGTTGGATGAATACTTCAGTGGTATTATAGGGCTTCTGGTCCCCATGTACGCCCTGGATGGTCACCATGCCTGTCTCGGTTTTCACCCCTCCAGGAATGATCTGGGGTTGGATGACACTTTGTAGGCATCCTGTGTCAATAAGAGCGCCCCTTTTTTCTCCATTCACTCTCACGGTTCTGAATGGAGATGAACTAGGAGGTACGGGGTTACAGACAAAGGACCGGGTGAGCCCAATGTCCATGGGCTCCTCCTTTTGGGGGCAAACGCGTGCGATGTGTCCATATGCCCCACAATTAAAACATTGAGGGCCCAAAGAAGCTGGTGGCCGAAAGGAAGGTGGTGGTGGTCCAGGTAACATGGTCACGGTTTCTGGTTTCCTCATAGGAGGTGGCCTAAGGGCACGAGGATTGGAGCCCCCACTTCCGTGTTTCCACTGTCCCTCGTCCCGCCCTTTTTGGGTCTCCTGCGCACGACTGTACGCACTCGCTATCTCCACCGCCTTTTCTAATGTGAGGTCCGTGTGCTGTCTGACCCATCATTGGATAGGGGGGTGAAGGGAAGACAGATATTGTTCAAGGTACACTTTTTCCATTATTGCTTCTTTCGTGGATTGTTCAGGTCTCAACCATCTGTCCGTCATATCACGTACCCTGTAATACAGCGCAAGCGGTGTCTCTTGGGGTCCTTCCTTAATTTGACGCAAACGAATCCTATAGGTCTCCTGGTCTAGACCCATTCTCTCAAGGATAGTCTTTTTGATGTCAGGATATGGTGTAACCCCTAGGGAGTTTGCGGCCTGATAGGCGGCTTGGAGTTCTCCTGAAAGAAGGGGACCTAGATATTGGCCCCATTTATCCTCTGGCCATGCAGCTACTCGAGCCATCCGCTCAAAATTAGCGGGAAAAAAATCTGGGTCCTCCCCGCTAACGTATTTCTGCAATACTACTGAGGGAAGGGCAGGATGGCCTCTCTGCTGTGTCAAGGTTTCGGCCAATCTCGTGATCACAGTTTCCTGGGTCTGGCTTTGTTCTGTGAGGGATTTATGGAGTTTCTCGCGATCCTCTTCGGCTACCGTAAGGAATCTCTCCATAACTTGTCCCAGTTTCTCCTGGTTTTCGTCCATTCTCTTTATTGCGGCCTCCATTTCCGGCGATCCCACTTCTGACACCACTTGTCGGAGGGAGGGTCGGAAATGAAAGCTAGGAGGCCGTATAGGATGTGCAATTGTGACAAAATGTTTATTGAGGTCTTCAGGATAGGTAAGTGGATGATGGGGAACGGTTAATGGGCTATTGGGGTCTTGAGATCCGGGTACAGTTCGTCAGGGTGAGGGAGTGGTTGAGTCGTCGTGAGCAGAGAGCTTCTGCCTCCGGGTCTTGAATTCCTTTCTCGCCGGTGGTGGTTCCCCAGGATACTCGGAGGGCAAACAAGAAATAAATGGCGGTAAGTACTCGGGTCTATTTCACTCTTTTGTTATACCCTTCACCTTTCCGGGTGTTGCTAGTGCTATACAGTAGGAATGACAGTGGGACACGTGAGGGAGGGGCGTGCAGGGATGAGGAAGAAGAAGTTGTGAAAGGGAAAAGGACAAGAAAAGCCAGTACAGCCTATCAGCGGTTTTGTGAGCCTAGCAGGGAGGAGGATAGGTCAGTGATGTAACGATAGGGGAAGGCCTGGGTTGAAGGCTTCTTTTGCTCCAACGTTAACAAAGAACCCCAAAGTAAAAAGAAAGGCAAAAGAACAAGCAGCCCGCAAGGATCCTAAAACATAACACGCAAAGCTGACTTCAATAAAATACAGAAGGAGCTGTTTTTGTCACAGCTCCGACAGTAAACCACCCGGGGCTACTCGGTTACCAACCGACGTCTGCCCCGATTTAAATGCCCATCCCCTTCCTCCCCCTCAGGGTCCCCGGTGATTGCCTACTCACCGCCAGGGCCGTAACTCTCCTGAGTTACGGTGGAAAGCTCGCGTCTCCCGGGGGTATCCACCAGTCCTCGCTCCACGTCTCCGGTTCTTCCGTGGCGGCGTTGGTGGTGTGGTCGGTCCTTGGGGTTCCTTTCTCTGGCTCGGCAGGATGTCTCCGCGTCCCGGCGTCTTCTGGCTTGTTCCCTTGGGCGTCCTCGGTTCCTCCGTCTCCGTCCTCTTCGACTTCCGCGTTCGCCTCATCCTCTCGGGAGAGGTCCCTTTTCCATGCCTCTCTCAGCTGTGATTGGTCGTCCTCATTGACGCTTTCCGCGTCATCCTGCAGAGGAGAAGGCGTGAGGAGTTTGTTAACCCCGCCATGGCTGGACCCTTTCTCCTCCTCAAGCGGGTGCCAAGCCCCCGGGTATGCGGCACTCGGCCCCCGTCCGGGCTCTCCATGACAGAAACCTACACAACTTTCCCACACACAAATGTGAGGAAAATGTGATTTTGTTTTAGCTAAAGCTGTGGTTTGCAGGGGATTCTGGGTAAGAAAACATTGGGGGATCCACGCAAGCCACATATCCTTGGACTCCCCCGAGTGTCTAGTTTTCAGAAATATCTGGATATTGTAGGTTTCCCTACATGGTCGCCGAGCCCGGGACCAAAAATGCAGGTGACCCCCTTGCAAAACCAGGTCGTTTTGTGATTGATAAGTTTTTTATGCCTCCACAATATGTTTTGGCTCCTTCCCTGTGGCGAACACTTGACCCATCCACACAAGTGAGGTACCATTTTTATCAGTAGACCTGGGGGAATGCTAGGCAGTAGGAAATTTGTGGAGTCTTTATGATTCTGGAAGAATATGGTACAGTAATGTAAGGAAAATGTGACTGTTGTCACATTTAGAAGTTTTCACAGCATTTTAGGTAAGAAACCTTGTTGGGATCCATGAGAGGGACACAAGACTGTACTCCCCTGGGTTTCTACTTTATGAAAATATTGATAATTGGTAGATTCTCCCTAGAGACAAAGTACATTCTGGCAGAGAAAGCCAGAAAATTAAAATATTACTTCACAATGATTCCTAAAGTGCACACACATACTGGTTGGATTTGGCACGAGGGTGAGTGAAGGTTCAGAGCGTAAAATTTTATTAACAAGAGATTTCACAAAAAGGAAATGCACGGTAATAGTTAAAAGGTTAAAAACCTGAACTAATGACTCACAGCTCGTGAGCTGTAAAGCCACGGCAAAGCACCTACCTCTTTACTGGCTATTCACACACCTTTCATTTGTGATGCATACAACACCATTCACACTGCCAGCCGTGGGCTCAGCACATTACAACACTCACATCACCAGACAATGCAGACACAATGTACACCCTGACAGAGAAAGCCAGAAAATACAAATATTACTTCACAACCAACTATTCCTCAAGTACACATACATACTGGTTGGATTTGGCACGAGGGTGAGTGAAGGTTCAGAGTGTAAAATTGTATTAACAAGAGATTTCACAAAAAGGAAATGCACAGTTAATAGTTAAAAGGTTAAAAACTTGAACCAATGACTCACAGCTCGTGAGCTGTAAAGCCATGACAAGACACCAACCTCTTTACAGGCCATTCACACATCTTTCATTTGTGACATATACAAGACCATTCACACTTCCAGCAGCGGGCCCAGCACATTACAACACTCACATCAAGAAGCAGCGCCATTCAAGGGCCCATCACTTTCATATGCCCACATGCCTGACACAACAACCACACCGGCTGATGGAGTGTGTAGACTGGCATTTGGCTAGCAGTGTTTGTAGTGACCAGCACCAGTCCACAAACACCACCAGCCAAGTGCCAGTCCACGCACACCACCAGCTAAGCGCCAGTCCATGCACACCACCAGCTAAGTGCCAGTCCATGCACACCACCAGCTAAGCGCCAGTCCATGCACACCACCAGCTAAGCACCAGTCCACACACACCATCAGCCAAGCACCAGTCCACACACACTGCCAGCCAAGCACCAGTCCACGCACACCACCAGCCAAGCGTCAGTCCATGCACACCACCAGCTAAGAACCAGTCCACACACTCTGCCAGCCAAGCGCCAGTCTACACACACCGCCAGCTAAGCGCCAGTCCATGCACACCACCAGCTAAGCGCCAGTCCATGCACACCACCAGCTAAGCGCCAGTCCACACACACCGCCAACCAAGCACCAGTCCACACACACTGCCAGCCAAGCACCAGTCCATGCACACCACCAGCCAACTGTCAGTCCATGCATACCACCAGCTAAGAACCAGTCCACACACTCCGCCAAGCAAGCGCCAGTCTACACACACCGCCAGCTAAGCTCCAGTCCACACAGATGACCAGACAAGCGCCAGTCCACAAAGACCACCAGCCAAGCTCCAGTCCACACATACCACCAGCCAAGCACCAGTCCACACACACCAGCAGTCAAGCACCAGTCCATTCACACCCCCAGCCAAGTGCAAGTCCACACACACCACCAGCCAAGCACCAGTGCACGCACACCACCAGTTAAGCGCCTGTCCACGCACACCGCCATTACATTTTTAATCAAAGAAGAAAACACAAACCAATTTGCAATAGATACAAAACTATAACTACAAACACAACAGCTCTTACTAATACATCGAACTTATGCCAACCATGAAATCTGAACAAAAAATATGGAACGATACAGACAAGTCTATTTACTTTTACGCTTACGATTGCAACCAATAACTCTGTTGTGTGTGGTACAATTTAAAACACGTGGGCACACACAGCCCAGGATTAGAAGGACAATAGGGGCAGTACATACGACTCTACTTCTGCACACCTCTTTGGGCACAGACTCTACATTTCTTAGCGGGAAAGTCTTTTTTTTGACCGTGAGAGGAAGGTGATCAGGAAAGTGGAGATCTTCCAATCTAGCCACATCCTCCACCACTGCTTTTTCAGGAACTTCTGCCTGTTCCACTAAAACAAGGCTGCCTATCAAAGACTGTTGAAACTGAACAAATGTCATCTTTGATTATGGAGAGCAATCCTTAAATACAACAAAAGCATTGTAGCTTGCTAAATGGAATAAATGGGTAGCCAACTTCTTATACCAAACGTATGCCTTACGAACAGCAGTGTAAGGTTCCAACCTCTGATCTACTCAATCTATACTACCCATGTGCTTATTGTAGTCTAAAATGCACACAAGTTTGCGCACTTTAGCAACCTGACTCCAAGCAGTCACCGGTGAAGTAGTTTCATCATGGATGGCAGTCAGCATATAGACATCTATCTTGTCAGAAAATGTGAGAGCTAGAAGCTCATCACTACGCAAGACCCTGCACTGTCCCTTCACAAGTTTTTTACAAACCAGCTCTTTTGGGTAACCTTTACGGTTAGAGTGGATTGTGCCACAAGCAAGAGTGTCCACTTTAAACAATTCCCTGAACAATGGCACACCAGTGTAAAAGTTATCTACATATAAATGGTGACCTTTGTTAAAAAGTCCCCTACCAAGTTCACACACAATTTTCTCTGTAACTCCGAAAGTGGACGGACAACCAGGGGTGTCAACACTGGAATCCCTACCAGTTTAGACCCTGAAATTCTAACATATCCAGTACCACTCTCAGACAGCAGATACATCTTAATTGCATTATGTGCCCTCTTGCTAGGAATGTACCGCCTAAAAACCAATTGTTCCTTTAACAGGACAAAAGACTCATCTACAGTGATTTCTTTACTCTGAAAATCGTTCTACAAAGTGATCAAGGACAGACTGAACCTTAAAAAGATGGTCACAATCAGGGTGATCCCGGGGCAAGGCTAAAGCATTATCAACAAAATGCAACATTTGAAGAAGAAGCAAATACTGATTACAACTCATGGTTGCAGAAAAAATAGCTGTTACCATCAAGGGATTAGTAGACCAATATAAAGACAGCAACAGCTTCCTTTTCAGGCCCATCAAAAAAGTTAAACCCAAGAATGTCTTCAGCTCATCCAGAGTTGTGGGAGTCCACCGGGTGGCTCTAGAGTGGGGCTTAAGTCTGGCACTGTTGTCCCTCAAATACTGGTCAGCATAGAAGTTAGTCTGCTCAACAATCTCAGCCAAAAATACACAGTCCATAAACAACTGAAAGGAATTGATAGGCAAAAGTTTTCTCAATTCACTCTACACCCTGCAACACCACTAAAGACAGGCAACACCGGCTGCACCATGTTTGGGTCAACCCAGAGTCCAGCACTTCCAATGGGAAGCCCTGCAGCCCCGGGCTGCAATCCAGATGCCTCTTGCTGCACTATTGGTACATCAGTGTCCTCCTCTAGAACAGGCACTTCATCCGCACTGCTAGTAGCTTCATCCACACTGAGAGTAGCTTCATTATCAGATGATTCCTCTCGGACAGAAAATTCACTGCCAGAATCCTGGCCTTCCTTCTCTGCCTCAGATGCAGAGTCAGTCTCAAAATCATTTTCAGAAGAAGACTCGAAAAGCATACCAACAACTTGCTGAGCGGTCATCCTGCGGCTAGCCATAATCCTTACCAAGAGAAGTATCTTGACAAATAAGTCAACAATATCCAACACTGTGTAAAATAAGTAATAAACAAAGTGTGGATTTATAAAACAAAAAGTAAAACTACTAACATATAGGAATTGCAAGGTAACGTCAATCAATACAAAGCACGCAAAGACCTATATACTATAAAACAATGCCACTCACTTGCTAAAGACAGCTAGACACATCAGCACCTACTCTGCACAGACACAGCAAGCACCAACGAAAACCCACTAGAGATGAAAAACAAAAGAAAATTACACACAAGAAACACAATACACATTGGGGCATATTCACAAGGAGCTATCGCCGAGTTAACGGCACTTTATCGCAGCCAAAGTCGAGATAAATGTATCGCAACATTCACAAGCTGGTGCTAACAGCTGATAACACCAGTTTACCTGCAAAAGCATCCTCAAAAATCATCGCTACAGATGACCCCTGCAACTATTGCTAATGAGATGCAGAGTAGGCGTTCCCGAGCAAAAATCCGCAACAACACCACACCTCAACATTTTCAACGACCAGCCCGATCAGCGATAAGACCACAAAACAGGCGATAAGGCATGTTAGCAGCAGGAATCTAACACCTGCTCTGACCTGGTGCAAAGTCGGACCACAGCCTGCACCACAAAATGGAGCCCAGCCCAGAGCCACACCTGAAGGGCAACAGATGCCATGGAGCCACTGAACATGCGTGCCGGACACCCAAGAGGGCCACAACACCCACCGCCACCACCCCCAGGACCACACCCCACCCCCCCGGACCAAGACACAGCAAATCAACTGCACGGAAACATGAACACAAGCACCCGCCTGATGTCGCACAATTGCAACAATCAACATACATGTGAGCACTGAAATCCTGATTCATACATACACCATTGAAAGACCAAACAAAATGTCACATTCTAATTCGTCACCAAACAACTATTCTGAGGAGTCATGGCGGGGCATCCCTGGACAATCTGTGACTCACAGCCTGCAAGACAATATCCAAGATAAGAAGGTGTGTCAGGCACCCATCAAAGGACAGGGAGAGAGAGAAAGAGAAAGAGAGAGAGAGAGAAAGAAACAGAGAGAAAGAGAGAGACTGAACAAGGAGCGCAAGGCCAATCGGGCCCTTGACTCATGCAAACATGCCAACAGCTGCGTGTGTCTCGAAATCTGCGCACCCCAAATCACAGGCCTGGCATCAAAGTCAGCGCGAAGTCCACATCACAATTAAGACATGCAAGCAGTAGTCAGACGAAAATCAGGAATGAAACCTCTTTGTCTCAACACACAAGGCTGAAGGCCAACCAAACCCCCGACCTTGGTCCTGAATGCGGCTGGCACACCCTGCGTGAGATACCATACCAGCCTCCGACGACTCCCACACCACGAACTGCGCTAATGAAACACCAACGTGCCCACACCCCACACACACTTGTCCCTGCATGACCGACACCTGCAAGGGATGCCCTGACACATTGTCAAGAACTACCCATACGTCCAAACGTTGCACACACATACGACTCATTGCCCAGAGCTGTGGCATATCATCCACCGAACACCCGCCTGTCAGACGAGTGCCAGTGCCACGAGACCAACAAACGCAATGGCCGGCATTCCCGGGCACATGCACAACCCCTGTCATGTGGAACTGTACCGTGCATGAATGCTGCATCTGTTGGGATCCCTGCCAATGGCAGTGTTGCGAATCAGTTTCCGTCTGAGCTTCCGTCTTGCCTACGTCACCTGCGTCCAGCCCTGGTTCCACTGTCGATCATGCACATTCGAGTGGCCCATGGAGGTCTGCCTATCCAACGCAACCGTAGCTGAATTGGATTATGACCTGACAGTGCGCCCCCTGTTGGCCCACCAACAGGAGTGTCACCTGGATAGCCGTGCATGGGATGCACTTATCCTTGGCGTATGTGCTGGCAGTTGCGCATGGGAGATTGCACAACTCCTCGTGTGCAGTGACCACATCCAGGCGCTCCCCTATTGGGCTGTGTTGCGGATTGGGGAATTGGCGTGGACTGAGCACATCTGCCCGGACCAGTTAATGGATTGGCTCACCCTGGTGTTCCTTGAACCTGACAACGACGTACTATTGGAACACATTGCCCATGAAGCTGCGCTGGCATTCATGGACGAGTAACTACGTCCCTGCAGCCACATAGGATTGTCACCCACAGCACTGGTCCCAACACCTTGTAGCATCGTGGGGAATGCTCACATATCCCACCACAACAGAGGACATGTTTGCCTTCGTCTGGACTCTGAATGCATGTGCGTGGAACTATGCATGTGTACACACACCTGTGCAAGGTGATGCAGTTCCATGGTCGGAGCAGAACAGCGTCGTTTGGCAACGTTACCAAGTTGGACACACTGCTGGGGGGAGAGTACACACATGGCAATGTAGCACGACATGTGAATTTGTCGGTCCCTTTCACCTGATCACTGTCAGCAGAGCAGACAGTCGGCGCAGTCGGGTGGCAGAGCACTATGCAGACCCCATGGGCTGTAAGTCATGCCCCTCACATGGGGCAATGGGCAGAAACCAAACAACACATGACTCGTCCAGCAAGGCAAGGTGGGCTGAGACCGTTGCCATCCGTGATGATTGGGGTTCATTTTTGCCTCCCCATTCCCTGCACCTCGACATGTTCCCATGCTGCGTGTAAGTGTCTTAAGCATGTCCCTGCCTGTTGTGGCCGTTGCCTTGTCCGTACTGACACGCACATGCCAATAAAGTCTACGCGACACCACTGGTGTCTAACTGTGATGAGTGTTGATTAAATTGACCACTCGTGTGCCACAATGGGCATCGTCCCTACACAGGGAGGAACTGACTGATGCATGTACAATGGGGGTGGGTCCCTTCTGACAGCTCCACCTCTGTGAGCCAGACATTGTTTTGGGATAGTTGCTGGTAGACCTGTGCTCTTACGTGTCTTCAGCAATGTGAGTATGGTGTCCAACCTCTGACCATGTTGAGCAATGTTATGAATCATTACAGAATGTGTCCACACAGATGTGTGTGAGTAGGTATGCAACGTGAAGTTCTGTCGTCACATGTGATGTAGGACACCACTTCTGGCCTGCTACCGATTTGGTCATTCCTACACACAGCCCTATTCAATACATGGACTTGTGCCTACGTTGGGGGATTGTGAGATTGTTGCTAATGTGCAATGGGGACACAGCCAGTACCCACCTTCACAGTCATCCAATTGGCCATGTGTCTCGGGGATGAACATGCACATTGATGTCTTTTACCAGGGTGTACCTTCTTGTGCAATCATTGTCCCTACATCCAGCCATACTTCCATACGTGAGTGAACATAGTCATGACACATCTGCATGATTTCGAATGTTTTATTCACATTCTGGTGAATGACGGAGAGGGAGCTGTACATGGCCATCCAAGCCCACATAACATGGAAGCCCAGTGGTGGGCCAACCAGAGTCCTTTGTGGATTGAAAAGTGATTTGGAAGAGGGGGAGTGCAGTCCGCAGCAGGATTTCTGTGTAATTGTCAAGCAGTGGAGATATGGCAGTCCATGTCGGGGTCCGGGTGAATGTCGCAGAGTGTTCCGGGGGTCAGTGGAAGGGGTTGTCCCAGGGCATGATGCATGGGGCAGAGCTAGGCAGGGCAAGCCATATGGAGGTGATGGATGCTACTGCCTCTTTCCTCACACAGTAATTACCATCCACATCTTACTCATCTGATACTTCTTCTGTGTCGGGTGTGTCCGGTGTGTGTGGCGGTGTAATGGCTGTATCACTGTGTGCCACTGACACATCAGAGTGCGAAGGCGATGGGGCTGCATCACTGTGTGCCACTGACACATCAGGGGTCGGAGTTGTGTGTGTCGAGGTTCCTGCAGCAGTCATCTGGAACAGGCTCAGTGGCAGCAGTGGCAAGATGAGGATCTGCAAGGCATGGAAAATCGCAGCTACATCTCGCTGGTGTTCAGCAGTGGCAGCCACACTTCCAGCCTGCATCGGCTCCATGGTCTCCATTGTCCTCCGCATCTGTGCCAACTCTGTGCTGTCATCGCTGGAGGCTGTCTGCCTAGACAGTTCTTGTATCCGAGTAATGGAACCAGCGATGTCAGCCAAGGATTGTTGGTGGGCATGGTGCGGACAGTGGGTATCCGTTAGGGACTGTAGGTGCTCCCTGATGGGACTCAGGCACCCACGTATGGCATCGAGTTTGGCTGCCATAGGTTGAAACCCAGCCGCAGCTGATCTGCCATCTTCTCCTGGCACCCTAACACACGGCGTTTGAAATCCATGTGTTGGTCGTGGGGGTCCTGGGAGGCAGCCGTGGTGGTGTGTGCTTCCTGCTGTGTGGTCTGTGCAGGGTGTGGGCTCACCGCGATGCAGCTGGGCTGCCCTGCTCTAGGAGGTGGGGTGAGGAGGCTGTCCACGAGCCGTTGGAGTGTGTCTGGGCAAATGGGCAGGGTGTCCTCTTTATCATCACTGGAGAGATGTGTGGTCTGCTCTGCAGGAGGTGTTGGTTGTCCCTCTGCATTGTAAGGGGAGATGCAGGTTAACAGTGTGTTCCATGTATGTTGACGCATTGTGGATGTTTACATTCAGACTGCATGACGGTGTACATTGTGACTGTTTTGGTGTAGCTGGCTATTTGATGGGAGTCAGTGGACATTTCGACTACATGACGGCTGTGTGGTTGTACTCGTACATTATCATCTCACAGTGTCATGCATTGCCAGATGTGATTGGCCAGTTTCTACGCACGAGAGGCACCAGCTGTGTCCTCTGTCCTGTGGTGTAGGGGTTGCACTCTGTCCCACATTGTCGACAATGTTGATGTACTGTGATTGCTATGTGTGTGTGCTGCATTGTTGGCAATTCTCGACCTGCAGCTCTGCATTGGCGGACCCTTATCCCTTTGAGTCGGTGTGCATTTGACTTGTGTGCTTTTCGGGGGCTGGGATGTTTGCGACTTGGGTCATTTGTGCTACTGGAGATATTTGGTACTCTTGTGCATTGTTTGTCTGCAGATGTGTTCTTGACGCCATGGGTCGTAGGTGCACGTGGATGTGTCGTAGTGTGACCGGCTCCTTTACGGATGTGGTCCACACTCAGCCACCTCAGTGTCGTCTCGTGCACCATGTCATGTATTGTGACTTCAGCCATGCTATCTGTCATGCAGTGTCACTTGCATTGTCAGTGTGGCTCACAGGGCTGCTGCTTTTCTGGATTCAGCACATGTGCATGGGTAGGTTGTGGCATTGGTGATATGGAGGGGGGCCCATTTGTGCACATTGTGGACGGGGGCCTACTTGGTGTTTCTATGTGTGCTGCAGTGTGCCAAGGGTATCAAGGACATGTTCCACACTCATTGCGGGTGTGCAGTGTGCTGCACATGATTGTGCATATGTAAAATGTAAGTCCATTTTTATATAGCGCAGCTACTCACCCTTACGGGTCTCAAGGCGCTGCATGTGTGCCATTGTGCCCATCTGCCCCCGTCCCCCCAGTCCCTGGTCGTTACTCACCCTGTTGCTGTTGGGTCAGGTCATTTCGGGCTGTGTCCAGACCCCCAACTCCTTGCACCGTCTCCACACTGATGACTGTGGCCACCATTTCCTCCAGCTCATCCAGCTCCTCCTGTGGCGCAGGACTCCCACCTCCAGTCGCCTTTGCTGCCTTCATGTTGGCAGCGAGTTTCTGTTTGGTTTGGCTGTGCACTTCATGCCAGCGCCTCTTGACATCCTCCATTGACCTCCTCGACACTCCGACTGCATTCACTTTGGTGACGATGGACTGCCATATTTCCGTTTGTGTTGCCAATGACGCAGTGGAGGTGACGAACAGTTGTTGGTAGTGTTCTATCACCTCCGTGACGGTGATCTGGTCTTCCTGCGGACTGAACCCCGTCTTCCTCTTCCCCTTCTCCTTGCCCTCCCCCGAACAGGGGGTTCCATGCTGGTCCTCCGTGGGGCTTGTGGAGTTCGGCTTGTCCTCTGCACACGGTCCGGGTGCATCCATGGTGCTACGCAGTTTGGATTGGTCTTGGGGTTCGTTTTTTTATTGCTTTTATAGTGCATTTTCATGCATGACGCGTGGGCATTGCAGGCATGTCGCTGGTTTTCGATGATTTTGGTATCGCGCTTTGTGGCATCGCAACTTTTTGGGCGATCGTGTTTCGCATTTTTTGTTTATCGCGTTGGTTTTTACACGGTCATTTGGCGGGTTATCATGCTGCTATCGCATGGTGCTGAGGGGTTGGGAATTGGACGTTAAGATGGTGTTATTTTCTTGCGATGGACTGCGATATGCAAAGTTGTGATAAGCTAAATTTGCGATGATTATCACACGTTCTTGAGAATATGCCCCATTGTGTACAAATACAAGGAACATTTCACACACATTCAAACAGAAGGTAAGTAGGCTGCTATTATTACAGAATTTCTATAAAACACATTCATGCAGGTCATTAATACTAATTTTGAGTAAACAGTATAAAAAACTTTTTCTTACCAAACACTTGCAACTACACAAACTGCAGATATACCAGTGCTGAAACCGTAACCACGAGGAAAACAAAAGCTTAGCACTAGAATAAAAAGGAGAAAAAAACCATTACAATTACTAATGATGAAAAAAATAAGTTAACATTATCAAACCATATGAAGTCTGCCCATCACCATCCAAATGCCAGCCACACACACCGCCAGCCAAGTGCCAGTCCACCCTCAGCCAGCCAAACACCAAAACACTCATTAGTCAAACTACACTTCACACGCAAACTTTCCCTGGTGGTCTAGAGGCATCTGCCTCCCTTGGGGGCAGATGAGCCTAAAAATAAATTGCTGATCTGCCCCGGGGCAGAGTAAGAAGCGGGTAAAATATTCACCCCAAAAAGGGGAGCGACCTTTTGCCAAGTGGCCGTTTCCCAATACATTATGCGCCATATATAATAAAATCCCTGGTGATCTAGTGTCTTTGCCCCCCCTTTGGGGGAAAATGGGCCTAAAAAACAGAAGGCTGATCTACCGACAATTGGGGCAGAAACAGCCAAATTATCATACCCAAAAAGGGAATGGACCCTTGCCCAAGGGGTTGCTCCCAAAACATTTTGCATTAAATAAAAATAATCCCTGGTGGTCTTGGAGCTTCTGTCCCCTTGGGAGCAAATGGGCCTAAAAATATATGGCCGATCTGCCCTCAAGGGGGGCAGAAATGGCCAAATTATCAATGCCCCAAAAGGGGGAGCAACCTTTCCCCAAGGGGTTGCTCCCACTTAACATAATGCACAAAACCCCTGGCTTCTAGTGGGTTTCTCATCCCCCCCCGGGGGCTAGATCAGCCAAAAAAACAGCTGATCTAACACCAAGGGGGCTGAACCACAGGAAAACATGCTGCTCAAGGGCTTGCTCACATATAAATATATTTTAAATAAATCCCTGGTGCCTAGTGGGTTTTGACCCCCCCTCCCCACGGGGCCAGATCGGCCCAAAAAATGTCGGAATCAGCCCCAAAGTGGAGGCCTAAACACAGATTTAATATGCCCCCGGGAGTGACCCTTGCCTAAGGGGTCGCTCCCCTAAATGAAAAAAAAAATCCCTTGTGTCTAGTGGTGTGGGTTCCTGCTCCACGGTCGCGGCCCCACCCGTGATCGTGGAGCAGGAATCTACTCTGTACATACGTAGGGGGAAAGTCTTTTCCCCCTTAGTCTGTACCCCTGTAAAAAAAAACACCCCATGAGAAGGACTCACCAAAACAGGTCCTCTCCCCGACGCGCTGGAAGCAAATGGCTTCCAGCGATTCCTCGGCTGCACTTATTACGTTGATGCATCAGTTCGCCGAGGGGGGAGGTCAGATGGCAGCAGAAGCGCTTCCACTGCCATACCCAGCGGAGTCATGTGGGTGGGTGCCCCACTGGGGGAGCGCCAGCACATTCCCCAGTGGGGCAGTGCCAGGACGTAATGGTTAAGTCCTCGGCACAGCAGAGCCATGAGGGGGAGGGGGTTGTTCATATGTTACATTTGATCAAAATGCCAGAAAATCCCATGTGCCTAATAGTTTCTGCTTATCTTCAATATTACACTGGGAAACTATCTTATTTCTTATCATCCAAACTGATTCCAGAAATTTTGTAACCGAGAATATAACACATGGTCTTGTGTCAAATGTGCATATCCTCAGGGCTATCTTGTATTGCCGAACACCCATGAATCTACACAGGGGAACAATCCATTGTTTTCTCTGTCTTAGACTGTACAGAAGAATAATAGATGTTCCACCATTTCTATAACTTCTTTGCAAGCAGGACACTTATTTGTTTGAGATGAAGAGAAACTCCAGTTAGAGGTAAATTTGGCCAATGGCAGTATCCCCAACCTGAGTTTAATGTAAAGTGAACTGGTTCATGGGGAGTTGACGTAATCAAGAATGGCTCTAAAACGTCTTCAGGTACTGAGTCATCAAGGATCCTAACGTGAATAAATGATGTAATTTCCCCCACTCACGTTCTGTCATGTCCTTTAGGATAGTCCCGTCATGTATACTCCTATTACATACATTTGTCCCATCCACACGACAATAACGATTCTAAACAGGTGACCTTTTACCTAGTAGCTTGCTCCTGTCTCTTCGACACCAGGCTCTTAGTATTCTATCATAATCCCTGTACCTGATGTACATAAACATGTCCCCAGACACAACAGAATTATGCTGTACGAGGGTCACCACTTTTTATATCCTTGGCCAACAGCCAGCTGTGCAAGATCGTATTTGTTTAGAAAAGCATTAGTGATTGTTTTTAAAACATTTATGATTGTTTTCATAACATCCATGATTGTTTTAACCCCTTCGCTGCTAGGCCTTTTCCCCCCCTGTGCTAAGCCTTTTTTTGGCTATTTGGGGTAGTGCGCGCTTAGGCCCCTGTAACTTTTTGACCACATAAGGTATCCATGCCAAATTTGCGTCCTTTTTTTCTAACATCATGGGGATTGTAAAGGTACCCAGGGTTTGTGGATTCCGCTGGAGGGGACCCAGAAAGTAGTCAAAATACAGCTAAATTTTGTTTTTGTTGGGAAAAATGCGAAAAAAGGGCTACAGATGAAAGCGTCTTGATTTTTCCCTGCAAATGGCATCAAAAAAGGGGTTGTGGTGGTGAAATCACCATCTTCCCAGCTTTCAGGGACAAGCAGACTTTTGTCAGAAAACCAACTTTTTTTACACAGTTTTGGCATTTTTCTGGGACATAGCCTATTTTTGCTATTTTTTGTGCTTTCAACCTCCTTCCAGTTAATGGTAGAAATGGGTATGAAACCAATAATGGATCCTGGAAAGCCATACATTTCTGAAAAGTAGACAAAATTCTGAATTCAGCAAGGGGTCATTTGTGTAGATCCTTAAAGTTTTCCTTATAGAAACTAACAGTTAAATAAAGGACGAATTGAAAATTAGTTGAAAAAAACAGCCATTTGTGTCAACGTTTTCACCTGTAACTTCTTCTAATTATGACAGCTATTTGAAGGCAATATACCGTTATATCCGCTGGACCTTTCTGGTTGTGGGGATATACAGGACTTGTAGGTTCACCAAGAACCCGACGAACCCAGAGCCAATAATTGAGCAGCATCTTGCAATGGTTTTTTATTATGTACCGGGTATATAGCAATTATTTTGGGAAAATGTATACATGGAAAAATTGTTATGAAAGACACCTATGTATTTCTGAAATGGGAACAAAATGTAGATTTTAGAAACAGTAGATATTTGCACATTTCCGAAATTGGGAGTACCCATACTAGCATGAGAATTATAGGTCATTTTTCAAATTGACTTATTTTTTACACATTGTCTTTCATTTGGAAGGCAGAAATGCATCGAAAGTCAATAGGTAATAACAGTTGCTCTACAATTCTGTGTTACCCTAAGTCTCCCGATAAAAATGGTACCTCACTTGTGTGGGTAGCCCTTGTGCCCACAACAGGAAATGGCTCAAAATGCAACGTGGACGTACCACATTTTCACAATGAAAAATTACCCTTTTTTTGCAAAGTGCCTAGGTGTAGTTTTTGAACCCTAGCTCTGCCGGCACCTAGGGAAACCTAGCAAACCTATACATTTTTGAAAACTAGACACCCAGGGGAATCCAGGATGGAGTGACTTGACTTCCTCCCACCAGGTTATGTTACCCAGAATCCCTTGCAAACCTAACAAATTGTCAAAAAAACCTCATTTTCCCCACATTTCTGTGGTGGAAAGTTTTGGAATCTGCGTGGATCCACAAATTTCTACACACCCTGCGTTCCCCAAAGTATTACGAGAAAAATGGTACCTCACTTGTGTGGGTCGGCCTAGTGCCTGCGACAGGAAACGGCGCAAAACGCAACGTGGTCACACCTCAATTTCGCAGTGAAAAATGACCCTTTTTTGGCAAAGTGCCTAGCTGTAGTTTTTGAACCCTAGCTCTGCCGGCACCTAGGGAAACCTAGCAAACCTATACATTTTTGAAAACTAGACACCCAGGGGAATCCAGGATGGGGTGACTTGACTGCCTCCCACCAGGTTCTGTTACCCAGAATCCCTTGCAAACATAAACAATTGTCAAAAAAACACATTTTCCCCACATTTCTGTGGTGGAAAGTTCTGGAATCTGCGTGGATCCACAAATTTCCACCCACCCCGCGTTCCCCAAAGTCTTACGAGAAAAATGGTACCTCACTTGTGTGGGTCGGCCTAGTGCCTGCGACAGGAAACGGCGCAAAACGCAATGTGGTCACACCTCAATTTCGCAGTGAAAAATGACCCTTTTTGGCAAAGTGCCTAGCTGTAGTTTTTTAACCCTAGCTCTGCCGGCACCTAGGGAAACCAAGCAAACCTATACATTTTTGAAAACTAGACACCCAGGGGAATCCAGGATGGGGTGACTTGACTGCCTCCCACCAGGTTCTGTTACCCAGAATCCCTTGCAAACATAAAAAAGTGTCAAAAAAACAAATTTTCCCCACATTTCTGTGGTGGAAAGTTCTGGAATCTGCGTGGATCCACAAATTTCCACCCACCCCGCGTTCCCCAAAGTCTTACGAGAAAAATGGTACCTCACTTGTGTGGGTCGGCCTAGTGCCTGCGACAGGAAACGGCGCAAAACGCAACGTGGTCACACCTCAATTTCGCATTGAAAAATGACCCTTTTTGGCAAAGTGCCTAGCTGTAGTTTTTAACCCTACCTCTGCCGGCACCTAGGAAACCTAGCAAACCTATACATTTTTGAAAACTAGACACCCAGGGAATCCAGGATGGGGTGACTTGACTGCCTCCCACCAGGTTCTGTTACCCAGAATCCCTTGCAAACGTAAAAAATTGTCAAAAAAACCACATTTTCCCCACATTTCTGTGGTGGAAAGTTCTGGAATCTGCGTGGATCCACAAATTTCCACCCACCCCGCGTTCCCCAAAGTCTTACGAGAAAAATGGTACCTCACTTGTGTGGGTCGGCCTAGTGCCTGCGACAGGAAACGGCGCAAAACGCAACGTGGTCACACCTCAATTTCGCAGTGAAAAATGACCCTTTTTTGGCAAAGTGCCTAGCTGTAGTTTTTGAACCCTACCTCTGCCGGCACCTAGGGAAACCTAGCAAACCTATACATTTTTGAAAACTAGACACCCAGGGGAATCCAGGATGGGGTGACTTGACTGCCCACCTCCATCCACCCTCCCACCAGATCAGCTGTTTTTTTGGCTGATCTAGCCCCCGGGGGGGGATGAGAAACCCACTAGAAGCCAGGGGTTTTGTGCATTATGTTAAGTGGGAGCAACCCAGAATCCCTTGCAAACATAAAAAATTGTCAAAAAAACCACATTTTCCCCACATTTCTGTGGTGGAAAGTTCTGGAATCTGCGTGGATCCACAAATTTCCACCCACCCTGCGTTCCCCAAAGTCTTATGAGAAAAATGGTACCTCACTTGTGTGGGTCGGCCTAGTGCCTGCGACAGGAAACGGCGCAAAACGCAACGTGGTCACACCTCAATTTCGCAGTGAAAAATGACCCTTTTTTGGCAAAGTGCCTAGCTGTAGTTTTTGAACTCCTAGCTCTGCCGGCACCTAGGGAAACCTAGCAAACCTATACATTTTTGAAAACTAGACACCCAGGGGAATCCAGGATGGGGTGACTGGACTGCCTCCCATCAGGTTCTGTTACCCAGAATCCCTTGCAAACATAAAAAATTGTCAAAAAAACCACATTTTCCCCACATTTCTGTGGTGGAAAGTTCTGGGTTCTGCGTGGATCCACAAATTTCCACCCACCCCGCGTTCCCCAAAGTCTTCTGAGAAAAATGGTACCTCACTTGTGTGGGTCGGCCTAGTGCCCGCGACAGGAAACGGCGCAAAACGCAACGTGGTCACACCTCAATTTCGCAGTGAAAAATGACCCTTTTTTTGCAAAGTGCCTAGCTGTAGTTTTTTAACCCTACCTCTGCCGGCACCTAGGGAAACCTAGCAAACCTATACATTTTTGAAAACTAGACAACCAGGGGAATCCAGGATGGGGTGACTTGACTGCCTCCCACCAGGTTCTGTTACCCAGAATCCCTTGCAAACATAAAAAATTGTCAAAAAAACACATTTTCCCCACATTTCTGTGGTGGAAAGTTCTGGAATCTGCGTGGATCCACAAATTTCCACCCACCCCGCGTTCCCCAAAGTCTTACGAGAAAAATGGTACCTCACTTGTGTGGGTCGGCCTAGTGCCTGCGACAAGAAACTGCGCAAAACGCAACGTGGTCACACCTCAATTTTGCAGTGAAAAATGACCCTTTTTTTGCAAAGTGCCTAGCTGTAGTTTTTGAACCCTACCTCTGCCGGCACCTAGGGAAACCTAGCAAACCTATACATTTTTGAAAACTAGACAACCAGGGAATCCAGGATGGGGTGACTTGACTGCCTCCCACCAGGTTCTGTTACCCAGAATCCCTTGCAAACATAAAAATTGTCAAAAAAACCACATTTTCCCCACATTTCTGTGGTGGAAAGTTCTGGAATCTGCGTGGATCCACAAATTTCCACCCACCCCGCGTTCCCCAAAGTCTTACGAGAAAAATGGTACCTCACTTGTGTGGGTCGGCCTAGTGCCTGCGACAGGAAACGGCGCAAAACGCAACGTGGTCACACCTCAATTTCGCAGTGAAAAATGACCCTTTTTTGGCAAAGTCCCTAGCTGTAGTTTTTGAACCCTACCTCTGCCGGCACCTAGGGAAACCTAGCAAACCTATACATTTTTGAAAACTAGACACCCAGGGGAATCCAGGATGGGGTGACTTGACTGCCTCCCACCAGGTTCTGTTACCCAGAATCCCTTGCAAACATAAAAAATTGACAAAAAAAACAAATTTTCCCCACATTTCTGTGGTGGGAAGTTCTGGAATCTGCGTGGATCCACAAATTTCCACGCACCCCGCGTTCCCCAAAGTCTTACGAGAAAAATGGTACCTCACTTGTGTGGGTCGGCCTAGTGCCTGCGACAGGAAACGGCGCAAAACGCAACGTGGTCACACCTCAATTTCGCAGTGAAAAATGACCCTTTTTGGCAAAGTGCCTAGCTGTAGTTTTTGAACCCTAACTCTGCCGGCACCTAGGGAAACCTAGCAAACCTATACATTTTTGAAAACTAGACACCCAGGGGAATCCAGGATGGGGTGACTGGACTGCCTCCCATCAGGTTCTGTTACCCAGAATCCCTTGCAAACATAAAAAATTGTCAAAAAAAACACATTTTCCCCACATTTCTGTGGTGGAAAGTTCTGGAATCTGCGTGGATCCACAAATTTCCACCCACCCGCGTTCCCCAAAGTCTTCTGAGAAAAATGGTACCTCACTTGTGTGGGTCGGCCTAGTGCCCGCGACAGGAAACGGCGCAAAACGCAACGTGGTCACACCTCAATTTCGCAGTGAAAAATGACCCTTTTTGCAAAGTGCCTAGCTGTAGTTTTTGAACCCTACCTCTGCCGGCACCTAGGGAAACCTAGCAAACCTATACATTTTTGAAAACTAGACAACCAGGGGAATCCAGGATGGGGTGACTTGACTGCCTCCCACCAGGTTCTGTTACCCAGAATCCCTTGCAAACATAAGAAATTGTCAAAAAAACCACATTTTCCCCACATTTCTGTGGTGGAAAGTTCTGGAATCTGCGTGGATCCACAAATTTCCACCCACCCCGCGTTCCCCAAAGTCTTACGAGAAAAATGGTACCTCACTTGTGTGGGTCGGCCTAGTGCCTGCGACAGGAAACGGCGCAAAACGCAACGTGGTCACACCTCAATTTCGCAGTGAAAAATGACCCTTTTTTGGCAAAGTGCCTAGCTGTAGTTTTTGAACCCTAGCTCTGCCGGCACCTAGGGAAACCTAGCAAACCTATACATTTTTGAAAACTAGACACCCTGGGGAATCCAGGATGGGGTGACTGGACTGCCTCCCACCAGATTCTGTTACCCAGAATCCCTTGCAAACATAAAAAATTGTCAAAAAAACACATTTTCCCCACATTTCTGTGGTGGAAAGTTCTGGAATCTGCGTGGATCCACAAATTTCCACCCACCCCGCGTTCCCCAAAGTCTTACGAGAAAAATGGTACCTCACTTGTGTGGGTCGGCCTAGTGCCTGCGACAGGAAACGGCGCAAAACGCAACGTGGTCACACCTCAATTTGGCAGTGAAAAATGACCCTTTTTTGGCAAAGTGCCTAGCTGTAGTTTTTGAACCCTACCTCTGCCGGCACCTAGGGAAACCTAGCAAACCTATACATTTTTGAAAACTAGACACCCAGGGGAATCCAGGATGGGGTGACTGGACTGCCTCCCATCAGGTTCTGTTACCCAGAATCCCTTGCAAACATAAAAAATTGTCAAAAAAACACATTTTCCCCACATTTCTGTGGTGGAAAGTTCTGGAATCTGCGTGGATCCACAAATTTCCACCCACCCCGCGTTCCCCAAAGTCTTCTGAGAAAAATGGTACCTCACTTGTGTGGGTCGGCCTAGTGCCCGCGACAGGAAACGGCGCAAAACGCAACGTGGTCACACCTCAATTTCGCAGTGAAAAATGACCCTTTTTTTGCAAAGTGCCTAGCTGTAGTTTTTGAACCCTACCTCTGCCGGCACCTAGGGAAACCTAGCAAACCTATACATTTTTGAAAACTAGACAACCAGGGGAATCCAGGATGGGGTGACTTGACTGCCTCCCACCAGGTTCTGTTACCCAGAATCCCTTGCAAACATAAGAAATTGTCAAAAAAACCACATTTTCCCCACATTTCTGTGGTGGAAAGTTCTGGAATCTGCGTGGATCCACAAATTTCCACCCACCCCGCGTTCCCCAAAGTCTTACGAGAAAAATGGTACCTCACTTGTGTGGGTCGGCCTAGTGCCTGCGACAGGAAACGGCGCAAAACGCAACGTGGTCACACCTCAATTTCGCAGTGAAAAATGACCCTTTTTTGGCAAAGTGCCTAGCTGTAGTTTTTGAACCCTAGCTCTGCCGGCACCTAGGGAAACCTAGCAAACCTATACATTTTTGAAAACTAGACACCCTGGGGAATCCAGGATGGGGTGACTGGACTGCCTCCCACCAGATTCTGTTACCCAGAATCCCTTGCAAACATAAAAAATTGTCAAAAAAACACATTTTCCCCACATTTCTGTGGTGGAAAGTTCTGGAATCTGCGTGGATCCACAAATTTCCACCCACCCCGCGTTCCCCAAAGTCTTACGAGAAAAATGGTACCTCACTTGTGTGGGTCGGCCTAGTGCCTGCGACAGGAAACGGCGCAAAACGCAACGTGGTCACACCTCAATTTCGCAGTGAAAAATGACCCTTTTTTGGCAAAGTGCCTAGCTGTAGTTTTTGAACCCTACCTCTGCCGGCACCTAGGGAAACCTAGCAAACCTATACATTTTTGAAAACTAGACACCCAGGGAATCCAGGATGGGGTGACTGGACTGCCTCCCACCAGGTTCTGTTACCCAGAATCCCTTGCAAACCTAAATAATTGTCAAAAAAACCACATTTTCCCCACATTTCTGTGGTGGAAAGTTCTGGAATCTGCGTGGATCCACACATTTCCACCCACCCCGCGTTCCCCAAAGTCTTCTGAGAAAAATGGTACCTCACTTGTGTGGGTCAGCCTAGTGCCCGCGACAGGAAACGGCGCAAAACGCAACGTGGTCACACCTCAATTTCGCAGTGAAAAATGACCCTTTTTTGGCAAAGTGCCTAGCTGTAGTTTGTGAACCCTAGCTCTGCCGGCACCTAGGGAAACCTACCAAACACACACATTTCTGAAACGTAGACACCCGGGGCTTCCAGGAGGTATGGCTTGCGTGGATCCCCCAACGTATCCTTACCCAGAATCCCCTGCAAACCTCAATTTTAGCTGAAAAAATCACTTTTTCACACATTTTTGTGTGGGAAAGTGTGGCATCACTGGCCTCACACAAATTTCCTACCACCCAGCGTTCCCCAGGTCTCCCGATAAAAATGGTGCCTCACTTGTGTGGGAGCCCCAAGTACCCGCGACAGGCAAGGGCCCACAACGTAGTGAGGCGACCTCAAAATGGCCTTTCACAAAACGACCTGGTTTTGCAAGGGGGGTCACCTGGGTTTTGGCCCCGTGCTCGGTGGCCATCTAGGAAACCTACCAAACCCACACATTTCTGAAAAGTAGACACCCGGGGCTTCCAGGGAGGTATGGCTTGCGTGGATCCCCCAACGTTTCCTTACCCAGAATCCCCTGCAAACCTCAATTTTAGCTGAAAAAATCACTTTTTTCACACATTTTGTGTGGGAAAGTGTGGCATCACTGGCCTCACACAAATTTCCTACCACCCAGCGTTCCCCAGGTCTCCTGATAAAAATGGTGCCTCACTTGTGTGGGAGGCCCAAGTACCCACGACAGGCAAGGGCCCACAACGTAGTGAGGCGACCTCAAAATGGCCTTTCACAAAACGACCTGGTTTTGCAAGGGGGTCACCTGGGTTTTGGCCCCGTGCTCAGCGGCCATCTAGGGAAACCTACCAAACCCACACATTTCTGAAAAGTAGACACCCGGGGCTTCCAGAGAGGTATGGCTTCCGTGGATCCCCCAACGTTTCACCCAGAATCCCCTGCAAACCTCAATTTTAGCTGAAAAAATCACTTTTTTCACACATTTTTGTGTGGGAAAGTGTGGCATCACTGGCCTCACACAAATTTCCTACCACCCAGCGTTCCCCCAGGTCTCCCGATAAAAATGGTGCCTCACTTGTGTGGGAGGCCCAAGTACCAGCGACAGGCAAGGGCCCACAACGTAGTGAGGCGACCTCAAAATGGCCTTTCACAAAACGACCTGGTTTTGCAGGGAGTCACCTGGGTTTTGGCCCCGTGCTCGGCGGCCATCTAGGAAACCTACCAAACCCACACATTTCTGAAAAGTAGACACCTGGGGGCTTCCAGGGAGGTATGGCTTGCGTGGATCCCCAACGTTTCCTACCCAG
Organism: Calotriton arnoldi; assembly: GCA_963921515.1. Lineage (NCBI taxonomy): Eukaryota > Metazoa > Chordata > Amphibia > Caudata > Salamandridae > Calotriton > Calotriton arnoldi. The sequence continues at coordinate 550,418 of CAWUFW010003872.1, read as the reverse complement.
AATCCCCTGCAAACCTCAATTTTAGCTGAAAAAATCACTTTTTCACACATTTTTGTGTGGGAAAGTGTGGCATCACTGGCCTCACACCAATTTCCTACCACCCAGCGTTCCCCCAGGTCTCCCGATAAAAATGGTGCCTCACTTGTGTGGGAGGCCCAAGTACCCGCGACAGGCAAGGGCCCACAACTTAGTGAGGCGACCTCAAAATGGCCTTTCACAAAACGACCTGGTTTTGCAAGGGGGGTCACCTGGGTTTTTGGCCCCGTGCTCGGCGGCCATCTAGGGAAACCTACCAAACCCACACATGCTGGGTGGTAGGAAATTTGTGTGAGGCCAGTGATGCCACACTTTCCCACACAAAAATGTGTGAAAAAAGTGATTTGTTTCAGCTAAAATTGAGGTTTGCAGGGGATTCTGGGTAGGAAACGTTGGAGATCCACGCAAGCCAAACCTCCTGGAAGCCCCAGGTGTCTACTTTCAGAAATGTGTGGGTTTGGTAGGTTTCCTAGATGGCCGCGAGCAGGGCCAAAGCCCAGGTGACTCCTGCAAAACCAGTTCGTTTGTGAAAGACCATTTTGAGGTCGCCTCAATACTTTGTGGGCCCTTGCCTGTCGCGGGTACTTGGGCCTCCCACACAAGTGAGGCACCATTTTTATTGGGAGACCTGGGAGAACGCTGGGTGGTAGGAAATTTGTGTGAGGCCAGTGATGCCACACTTTCCCACACAAAAATGTGTGAAAAAGTGATTTTTCAGCTAAAATTGAGGTTTGCAGGGGATTCTGGGTAAGGAACGTTGGGGGATCCACGCAAGCCATACCTCCCTGGAAGCCCCCGGGTGTCTACTTTTCAGAAATGTGTGGGTTTGGTAGGTTTCCCTAGATGGCCGCCGAGCACAGGGCCAAACCCAGGTGACTCCTTGCAAAACCAGGTGGTTTTGAGATAGGCAATTTTGAGGTCGCCTCACTACGTTGTGGGCCCTTGCCTGTCGCGGGTACTTGGGCCTCCCACACAAGTGAGGCACCATTTTTATCGGGAGACCTGGGGGAACGCTGGGTGGTAGGAAATTTGTGTGAGGCCAGTGATGCCACACTTTCCCACACAAAAATGTGTGAAAAAAGTGATTTTTTCAGCTAAAATTGAGGTTTGCAGGGGATTCTGGGTAAGGAAATGTTGGGGGATCCACGCAAGCCATACCTCCCTGGAAGTCCCCGGGTGTCTACTTTTCAGAAATGTGTGGATTTGGTAGGTTTCCCTAGATGGCCGCCGAGCATGGGGCCAAAACCCAGGTGACTCCCTTGCAAAACCAGGTGGTTTTGTGAAAGGCCATTTTGAGGTCGCCTCAATACGTTGTGGGCCCTGCCTGTCGCGAGTACTTGGGCCTCCCACACAAGTGAGGCACCATTTTATCGGGAGACCTGGGGAAAGCTGGGTGGTAGGAAATTTGTGTGAGGCCAGTGATGCCACACTTTCCCACACAAAAATGTGTGAAAAAGTGATTTTTTCAGCTAAAATTGAGGTTTGCAGGGATTCTGCAAGGAAACGTTGGGGGATCCACGCAAGCCATAACTCCCTGGAAGCCCCGGGTGTCTACTTTTCCGAAATGTGTGGGTTTGGTAGGTTTCCCTAGATGGCCGCCGAGCACGGGCCAAAAACCCAGGTGACTCCCTTGCAAAACCAGGGGTTTTGTGAAAGGCCATTTTGAGGTCGCCTCAATACGTTGTGGGCCCTTGCCTGTCGCGGGTACTTGGGCCTCCCACACAAGTGAGGCACCATTTTTATCGGGAGACCTGGGGGAACGCTGGGTGGTAGGAAATTTGTGTGAGGCCAGTGATGCCACACTTTCCCACACAAAAATGTGTGAAAAAGTGATTTTTTCAGCTAAAATTGAGGTTTGCAGAGGATTCTGGGTAAGGAAACGTTGGGGGATCCACGCAAGCCATACCTCCCTGGAAGCCCCGGGTGTCTACTTTTCAGAAATGTGTGGGTTTGGTAGGTTTCCTAGATGGCCGCCGAGCACAGGGCCAAAACCCAGGTGACCCCCTTGCAAAACCAGGTCGTTTTGTGAAAGGCCATTTTGAGGTCGCCTCAATACGTTGTGGGCCCTTGCCTGTCGCGGGTACTTGGGCCTCCCACACAAGTGAGGCACCATTTTTATCGGGAGACCTGGGGGAACGCTTGGTGGTAGGAAATTTGTGTGAGGCCAGTGATGCCACACTTTCCCACACAAAAATGTGTGAAAAAAGTGATTTTTTCAGCTAAAATTGAGGTTTGCAGGGGATTCTGGGTAAGGAAACGTTGGGGGATCCACGCAAGCCATACCTCCCTGGAAGCCCCGGGTGTCTACTTTTCAGAAATGTGTGGGTTTGGTAGGTTTCCCTATGTGGCCGCCAAGCCCCGGGCCAAAAACCCAGGAGACCCCCCTTGCAAAACCAGGTCATTTTGAGATAATGTGTTGTTTATTTCTGCAGCGTGAAAATTTTGGCACAATATTGCAAGGAAAATGTGACAGACATTTTGAGGTTTGCAGGACATTGTGGGTACCATAACTTGTTGGGATCCACAAGAGAGATATCACCATGTACTCCCATGGGTGTTTCGTTTACGACAATATCTACAGTTGGTAGGTTATTCTTAGACGGAATGTACACCTTGGTAGACAGACTAAAAAGACAAAGATTACTGCACAGCCATCTATTCCTCAAGCACACACACATACTGGTTGGATTTGGCACGAGGGCAAGTGATGGTTCAGTATATACAATTTTATTAACAAGAGATTTCACAAAAATGAAATGCACTGTCAATAATTGAAAGGACAAAAACGGAACCAGTGACTCGCAGCTCGTGAGCTGTAAAGCCACGTCAAGGCCCCAACCGCTTTACAGGCCATTCACACACCTTTCATACGTGATACACACAAGACCATTCACACCCCCAGGCATGAAACAAACACATTACAACATTCACAAAAGGGACAAGGTACACCCTGCTTGAGAAAGACAAAAAAAAATATTACTGCACAGCCATCTAATCCTCAAGCACACACACACATACTGGTTGGATTTGGCACGAGGGTGAGTGATGGTTCAGAATATACAATTGTATTAACAAGTGATTTCACAAAAATGAAATGCACTGTTAATAATTGAAAGGACGAGAAACTGAACCATTGACTCACAGCTCGTGAGCTGTAAAGCCACGACAAGGCACCAACCTCTTTACAGGCCATTCATACACCTTTCATACGTGTGACAAATACAAAACCATTCACACCACCAGCCGCGGGCCCATCACATTACAACACTCACACCAGCAGACAGCGCCATTCAAGGGCCCATCACTTTCACACGCCCACATTCCTAACACAGCAACCACACAAGCTGATGGATTGCGTGGAGTGTCGCTCGGCTAGCAGTGTGTGTAGCGACCAGCAGCAAGTCACTACTCACACACTGCCAGCCGAGCGCCAGTCCACGCACACCGCCAGCCAAGCGCCACTCCACGCACACCGCCAGCCAAGCGCCACTCCACGCACACCGCCAGCCAAGCGCCACTCCACGCACACCGCCACCCTAGCGCCACTCCACGCACACCGCCAGCCTAGCGCCACTCCACGCACACCGCCAGCCACCGCCAGCCTAGCGCCACTCCACGCACACCGCCAGCCAAGTGCCACTCCACGCACACCTCCAGCCTAGCGCCACTCCACGCACACCGCCAGCCTAGCGCCACTCCACGCACACCGCCAGCCTAGCGCCACTCCACGCACACCGCCAGCCTAGCGCCACTCCACGCACACCGCCAGCCTAGCGCCACTCCACGCACACCGCCAGCCAAGCACCACTCCACGCACACCGCCAGCCAAGAGCCACTCCCCGCACACCACCAGCCAAGCGCCACTCCACGCACACCGCCAGCCAAGCACCAGCCTACACACACCACCATCACATTTAGGATTTTTTATACAAAAAAGAAAACACAAACAAATTGCAAATAGATACAAATCTACTAACACAAAATCAGAAACTAAATACATTGCACTAATGCCAACCTTGAAACAGAACAACAATTCTTAAACATTACAGACCAGGCAGTTCACTTTACCACTCATGGTTGCTCCCAATAATTCTTTTGCTTGTGGTACGCTCCATAACAAGCAGGCACACACAGCCCAGGGTTAGAAGGACACTCAGGGCAGTACATACGAGTCTCCTTCCGCGTACCTCTTCGCCAACAGACTCTACATCTCCTAGTGGGAAAGTCTTTTGAGGGTGTAGGAGGAATGTGATCAGGAAAGTGGCGATCTTTCAATCGAGCCACATCCTCCACCACTCCAACTCTAGGAACACTTGCCTGTTCCACAACAACAAGGCTGCCTATGACAGACTCCTGAAACTGAACAAAAGTCAACTTTGACGCAGGAGAACACTCCTTGAACACAACAAAAGCATTGAAAGTTGCTAAATTGAAGAGATGGATGGCCAAGTTCTTATACCAAATGTAAGACTTACGAATAGCAGTGTAAGGTTCCAACCTCTGATCTACTCTATCAACACCACCCATGTGCTTATTGTAGTCTAAAATGCACACAGGTTTGCGCACTTCAGCAATCTGACCCCAAACAGCCACAGGTGAAGTACTCTCATCATGGATGGTAGTCAGCATGTACACATCCCTCCTGTCCACAAATTTCACAGCTAGCAGTTCCTCACTACGCAAGGCACTGCACTGTCCCCTCTGAAGTTTTTGCAAACAAGCTCTTTTGGATAACCTTTACGGTTAGAGCGGATTGTCCACAAGCAAAAGTGTCCACTTTGAACAATTCCTTAAACAATTGCACAGCAGTGTAGAAGTTATCAAGGTACAAATGGTGGCCTCTGTTAAACAGTCCTCTAGCAAGATCCCACACAATTTTCTCTGAAACTCCAAAAGTGGACGGACAACCAGGGGGTCAATAGTGGAATCCCTACCAGTGTACACACGCAAATTAAAAACATATCCTGTCCTACTCTCAGACAACATATACAGCTTAATTCCATAGCGTGCCCTCTTGCTAGGAATGTACTGCCTAAAACCAAACGGCCCTTGAACAGGACCAAAGACTCATCAATAGATATTTCTTTCCCTGGAGTATAGATCTCTGAAAATCGATCTACAAAGTGATCAAGAACAGGCCGAATCTTAAAAAGACGGTCACATTCAGGGTGATCTCGTGGCAACGCCAAACCATTATCAACAAAATGCAGCATCCGAAGCAAAAGTAAATACCGATCACGAGTCATAACTGCAGGAAATATGGCCGTTGCCATCAAGGGACTGGTAGACCAATATGAACCCATGGACGGCTTCCTTATCAAACCCATCAAAAAAGTCAAACCCAAAGACTTCTTCATCTCTTCCAGATTTGTGGGACTCCACCGGGTAGCTCTAGAATGGGGCCTAAGTCTGGCACTGTTGTCCCTCAAAAACTGTTCAGCATACAAATTAGTCTGCTCAACAATCTCACCCAAAAATACATCATCCATAAACAACTGAAAATACTGTATAGGCAAATAATGTTCACAATCCACTCTACACCCTGCATAACCACTAAAGGCAGGCAACACCGGCTGCACCATGTTTGGATCAACCCAGAGTCCAGCACTTCCAGTAGGAAGCCTAGCAGCCCCAGGCTGCAATCCAGATGCCTCTTGCACCATCGGCACAGTAGTATCCTCCTCTAAATCAGGCACTTCATCTGCACTGAGAGTACCTTCATCATCCGATGATTCCATGTGGAGAGAAAACTCACTGCCTGAATCTTCCCCTCCTTCCTCTCCCTCAGACGCACTGTCAGTCTCATAATCCTGCTCAGAGGAAGATTCAAGAAGCAAACCAACCACCTGCTGAGCAGTAATTCTACGGCTAGCCATAATGCTTACTAATAAAGGTTACTTGTCAAACAAGTCAACAACAACAAACCCTTTGTAAAAAAAAGAAATAAACAAAATGTTGCTTTATCACAAAGACCTATATACTCCAACACTATACCACTCACGTGACAGAAGCAGCTAGACTCACCACCACCTACTCTGCACAGACACAGTAAGGATCAACAATATCCCACTAAAAAGAAGAAGAAAGAAAATTACACATAAGACAATGCAAAACATCGCAAAGAATTTCATGCTCTGAACACTAACAAATATGCTGCCATTATGACACCACTTACAAAAAATTCATTCATGCATGACAATAATACTCATTTGGAGTACACACAACAAAAATATTTTTCTTACCAAATAAATGCAATTACGCAAAACTGCAGAACAACCACTGCCGAAACCGCAAACAGGAATCAAAAGCTTTACACTAGAATAAAAAGGAGAAAAAAACATTACAATCACATATGCAAATAATGCACCAGTCCACACACAATCCACCAGCCAAGCTAAGGGGTAGGTGGGCCAAAGAGTATAAATAAAATATTCACCCCCGTAAAAGGGAGCAACCCTTGCCCTTTTGGCCACTCCCCAACACAAAAATTAAAAAAACCCTGGTGTCTAGTGGCTTCTGCCCTCCTTGGGGGCAGATGGGCCTAAAAACATACTGCTATTCTGCCACCCAAGGGGTCACTCTCCACAAATAAATGCCTGGTGGACTAGTGGGAAGATACCTTTATCTTCCGCACACGATCTCTCACTACTCAACTCTACTCTATTCACAACTGGATGTTAGCTCACCAACTCATTCTGAATCCCGCCAAAACTGAATTCCTCCTCCTCTCTACCTCTCTCTCACCTCCTCCTGTTCAATCTTGGATGGATCAGCTGAACCTACTCAACAACAAACCCATCATTGTCGACAGCGCTAAATACCTTGGTGTCATTCTTGACAAAAGACTCAACCTAATCTCCCACATCAACTCTATTGCTAAGAACGCACGTTACCAGTTGCGCCTTCTATGGGGGATCCGTCGGTTCTTCCCGGAGAAAGACTTAAAAACCTTAGTACAATCTCTGGTTCTCTCAAGACTGGATTATTGCAATTCTCTTCTGAAGGGCCTACCCAAATCCCACCTCTCCCCTCTCAAATCCATCCTCCATTCAGCAGCTCGCTTCATTTCAGGGTCTAAACGAAGCGACCACGTCACTCCTATCCTGTCCTCTCTTCGATGGCTTCCGATCGAGGTAAGATCTATTTACAAAACTGCCTGCATCACACACAAAGCCTTACACACGTCCTCCCCTCGTTACCTGGTGAATAAATTGAAATTGTCCGGTGGCTCGCAATGCGGAAAAGCTTCTGCTTGCGCACCCCCCTCTTCAAAAGGGAAAGATCGATGGCGCAATCCGGTGAGAATCGCTTCCCCATTGCTCCGTGCCACCTCCTCTACCCGGATCTTCAAAGCTGACCTCAAATCTCTTCTCTTCCAAACACACTATACTTTCACTCTCAGCCCCCTCTAGTTCGCTCTTCATTGTGTTCTGAGTGCCACTTATTGCAGTATACCTCTATATCATGCACATGTGTGTGTGCCCGGAAGCTGTTTCAGCCCGGGCTGCCACACACGGGGGTGGTGTATGCACTGCCAGCAACCTGCCAGGCCAGTGCACAATACTTGCCCGATTCAAGGCCCCAGGGGGGCAGAGCACCAAAAGCATATGGCCCCCAAAGGGGAGCGACCCTTGCCCAAGGGGCCGCTCCCCAAAACAGTATTTAGACAGGAATGCACATAAGAGGCATCGATGCCTCTTTTGTTTCACACGGGGGTGGTGTATGCACTGCCATTCTCCCTATTGTGAAGCGCTCTGACACCTTCGGGTAAAGTCTGCGCTATATAAAACGCATTACATATTACAATGCCCCCAAAGGGAGTGACCCTTGCCCAAGGGGCCACTCCCACCGTTTCTCCCTGGTGGTCTAGTGGGCTACAATAGGAAAAACTGCCCCCCCAGGGGGCAGAGCACCAAATACATATGGCCCCCAAAGGGGAGCGACCCTTGCCCAAGGGGCCGCTCCCCAAAACAGTATTTAGACAGGAATGCACATAAGAGGCATCGATGCCTCTTTTGTTTCACACGGGGGTGGTGTATGCACTGCCATTCTCCCTATTGTGAAGCGCTCTGACACCTTCGGGTAAAGTCTGCGCTATATAAAACGCATTACATATTACAATGCCCCCAAAGGGAGTGACCCTTGCCCAAGGGGCCACTCCCCATCCCTGGTGGTCTAGTGGGCTACAACAGGAAAAACTGCCCCCCCCAGGGGGCAGAGCACCAAATACATATGGCCCCCAAAGGGGAGCGACCCTTGCCCAAGGGGCCGCTCCCAAAACAGTATTTATACATTTAAAAAAAAAAAAAGAAATTCCCTGGTGTTTAGTGGGCATTCCTGCTGCACGATCGCATGATCGTGCAGCAGGAATGCACTAAAGAGGCATCGAGGGAAAGGAAAGGGTTTTCCTTTCCTCGATGCCTCTTTCTTTCAAACCCCCTCCCCGAGCCAAAACTTACCTTATTCCCCGACGCGCTGGAAGCAAATGGCTTCCAGCGCATCGGGAAATAAGGGAAACCCCAATGACGCCAGCGCGCCTCGCGCGCTGACATCATTGAAGGGGGCGGGGGAGGCAGGGAAGCCCTTCCCCTGCCTTCCCGAAAAAAAACCAACGATCGGATCCCCACGGGGAGCGCCAGCGCTTCCCCCGTGGGTGGGTCTTATGACGAGCTGGACTCATCATGAGCACACGAGCACTGTGTGCCATGACGAGTCCAGCTCGTCATGAGCACCGAAGGGGTTAAAAACATATTGATTCTAGAAATAACCCTGGAGTGACCACTTTAGTATAAAAGACCCTCACTCCCCCCTACAAATTAGAGGAGAATTCCTTCCAGGCTGAGACGGGGGTCCTGCATGCTGAATCTTCCACACACAGCGGTCTGACATTCCTTGTGGGTTGTCATCCTTGAAGCAGAGACGGGGCCCTTCGTTCTCAACCATCAGGTGAGGGGGCTGGTTCATCCCTAGGGGTTTCTTGGCTACATACATACACACGCATATACATGCTACATATACAGATCTAGGCTAGGTACATTTAGGCAAATTACTTAGGGCGCGCAGTTTAGGAATAAGCAAGTGCTACTGTTTTTATCTGAACTTCTTATGTTCATCTTATTAGCACTATGGTAGAAATGTATCTACTATTTACTATATTGGTACTAGCAATCTCTTTCGTATGCTTCTGTCTCCTGATTGTTATAGCACATATGTTTTAACAAGGCTGTCGATTGAAATGTCCTAATCGCCGTCCTGTGTATTTTCTAAAAGAAAGCAAGCACGAGTGTCTGAGCGAAACGTACTGTACTGTTTTCCTCGATCCCTGAGGAATTAGGGTTGTCATGTTCAGTGGTTGCCAGAAACTACCTACACCACTGTAGAATACAGGGGGGTGGTACTGGCACTGTAGAGCTAGCTGGTCTAGTGGCTGACATATCCTGTGGGGGTGTCTAGAGTTGGTTTGGACACCAAGCCTCAGTTTAGGTCATCCAAAAAGCGCAGGTCCTGGGGGACTCCTAGGAACTACACAACATGGTGCCGCCAACGTTGGTTTGGTTCTTATATTAACAGTAAAAATCTGAGTAGTTCAGTCGTGCTTTCTCAGAAAGCCCTACTCACACTTTTCAGAGACGTCTGAAGTGGGAAGGGATATCCGCCGCAGCTGAGTAGTCATACTCTGTGTATTGGCTGGCTGGAGGTTTAGCAAACCTGTAAGGATAAAAGGTTTCCACATTGTGCAAAAACCCTACCTCTTCATTTTTTCTCTTCTCTTTTGAAAGTGACTGACTCCGCGAGTAGCTCGGAGGAAGACGAAGTTGCGAATGCTCTTAACATCACAGAGAATTGCAGACATGCAGTAACTGTAAAATTGTTAGAGCACGGCGTACCCTTAAAAGGTGGTTGTGTTACCTTCGTGATTGAGGCACACAATGTGTTCGGATCAGAGGTATTCTATTCTTGGGTTCAGTCCCACCTGCAGATCCACAGACTAAATTGTTCCACATATACATTGTAGTTGAACCACTGGAAGAATACATTCCATACTAAGACATTGAAGTCCCGTTAACTTACCAGCAACACAAAAACTGGTTTAAAGGCGCCATCCCACACACAACATCCGTTGTGAGTCTCGGTCCGCTCAGCATAGAAGGAGCGACCTGGCTGGTCTTAGCGACATACACTCCACATCCACAGATAGATCCACAGATGGATGAAATCTGTACAATATACAAAGATATAGTCAGGCTATACAGACACATTGTCCAGTTTGTCATACGAACATTGACAGTCCAACCTGCGAGAAATGCTCCAGCTGGTCCGCATCAGACCACACCCACCATTAACCCACAGAAACTAAAATCAGGGATTGGAACAATACCTTCCAAACGGGAGCAAATTCCGTTCTGGATAGCCCAAAAAATTGAACAGCTGGAAGCAATATTTCCCCATACGGGTCCGCAGGAAAAACATAGAATGCTAACCATTTGCTTGATGATGGGGATGGTTCCCTCGATTGAGGATTGTACCGCTTGGGGAACAATGTTTGCTGCTGTTTACATTAGAATACACGGTACCCCTTCCATAGCAGTCGTTTTAGAAGTATTGAAACAGATCCAGAATGAGTATGGGGCAGGTCCTGCCCTGGACTTGGGGATGAAACTGATGGATAATTTTGCCCAAGTCTCTGCAATCATGCTGAGCAACATAAATGGGGAGGCAGCAGCAGTGGCCATACACAACCGCCTAAGGGAAATAGCACCTAGAAATAAGGAGCGAGAATTATCAAAAATTATCGAAGAAACCTATGCAGCATTAGGTAGAGATAATCTGGGAACCAAAGCAGGGAAGCTGCAAATGGCTGACAGTCCAGACAAGGACAACTCGAAGCAAGCTCTCGCTTCTTCTAAAACGAAATGGGAAAATAAAATTTTTAAAAATAACAATTCAGAAATGAATTCACGATCAAGGAGTGGGTCTCCCAACGGGAGTCCTCTGAAAAGAGGTATAACGTTAGGAATCGTGATAACATTAGAAAACCTGACAGGTATCAGGACACTGAAACACGTTCCTTTCATTCCTTTCAGGGTTCATCAAAAAATTTGGAGAGGGACGGGCGATCAGAACAAAAGCAAGAAGATCGACCAAAGACAAAAAGGGAAACACATTGAAATTCAGATTATATTATCAAACAGGAAGAGCAATCTAATACGAAACCTCAATTCAAAAAGAAGAAAGTAGCTGGCTTAAAAATTAGACATGCCCAGGTTACTGAGGACTCAGCTTCTGAACGGGGACTGGGCTCTGACAATGCTAGACAGTGTGGCAGAAGTAACAATAGCTCGCCAGAAACTGAAGGATTTTCTGGTGACAGCAGTGTTGAATGAACACATCTTGGTGGAAACACCTCATACTAGAGTTAGTGTCCCACATAGACTGTACGAAATTATGCTTCAAATAGAGGGGTACATCTCAAGAAAAGTTAAGGGTCTCTTTTGGGAGAATTTAACATTTGGATATGACATACTGCTAGCAGAAAAAGATTGGCCGCCTGAGTTTGTGATGGATTGCCCAAGAGGGGAAAGGGTCATTTTGCCTGCTTTCTCCGACCTCGTTCCAGAATCTTTAAAACATTCATATTCACAGGAGTGGGTGCTACCGCTAGCTCCGGCATTATACCACACCCATGTAGAATGGGATGTGGGGTATACTCACCACGAAACCCATTAAAATCTATTCCAAATCCACAGAGACAGTATCCAATTAAAAACTGTGCAAAAACACAGGTCAAAGTAATCTTAGACCAACTTGAATACCAAGGTGTAATTGAGACTTGCACCTCCCCGAAGAATAATCCTTTGTTTCCCGTAATGAAACCTGACAATTCATATCGTCTAGTTTTAGATTACCGACATTTGAACACATGCACGCGGACATTTGCAGTTCAAAACGCACTTAGTGCCACACTAATGAATAACATTGTGCGGAATAAATACAAAACGACATTAGATATCTCGAATGGATTCTTCTGCCATAATATAGCTTTAGAAAGCAGATATTTGACAGCATTTTCTGTGCTCGGCACTCAGCAAAATTTTGGTCGTTTGCCTCAAGGGTATAAGAACAGCCCGGGGCTGTTCTCAGCAAGAGTGTCAGAATTATTACAAACATATGACGAGGAAGCCATGTCCTATGTAGAAGACATCTATCTGATGGACGATGATCTACTTGAACACTTGTGCAGGGTGAACAACATAATTGTGGGTTTCACCAATTTGGGCTACAAATTTAATTTTAAGAAATCTAAAATTGCCCATCTCATAGTCCTATTTTTGGGATCTGAGGTGTCAAATAAAGGCAAGAGCCTGGTAGCCAACTTTTTATAAAAGTGTGCGCTGCTCCAACCTCCAAAGACTCTCAAAGGTTTGCAATCCATATTAGGATTTCTGAATTTTGGCAGAACATATATTCTAGATTACGCAGAAAGAGTAAAAACTTTCTACGACTTAATCAGACCTGATTTCAACTCACATCAGTGGACACAACAACACACAGATACACTCCGTTCAGTTCAGGCTGACATGATAGCATCAAAACATTTGCACACACGTGTGAATACTACCAACTTGGTGATCCGGGTGGTCCCGGGTTCATCAGGATATACCTACATCACTTTCAATGAAGGTGAGACAGTCCTAATTGCAAACAAATTGCATTCATACACAAATGCTGAAATGCGATTTGCGGCAACTGAAAAAATATTGACCGAAGCACAGACTGCTGTAGTGAGAGAAAGAGCATTAGCACAGGGGAAACTATTATTGTTGTAACCCTGGTACCAACTTTAGAAGCTGTTACCAAAGCAAGCATTCCAAATGCGAAAGCACTGCATCCACAGTGGATACAATGGGCTAATTCTCTCACTGCAACAGATGTAGATTACAAGTACGATTCTACATTAAAATACCCTCTGCCGAATGAAATCTTGCCTCTAGAGAAATATGAATGCATCATTTATACTGATGGTTCTGCCCAGCCTGCTATAGGAAGTAAACAACAGTATAGCGCAGCTAGTGCTATGCTATAGTGAAGGTACATATGCGGAACAGAAAGTTCCATCCCAGCAATACGACTACACAATCTCTAGGAGATTGTACAGCACAGTTGGCAGAGCTGAAAACCCTGATACTAGCACTACAATATACGGATCGGGAATTTCCCACACTGATAGTGTGTGATTCATTTTACTGTGTGCAGTCCTATAATGAATATCTTAATTACTGGGGCCAGAATGGGTTTAGAGATTCCAAGGGTTACACAATTAAACATAAATTGTTATAGGAACATGTGGCAAAGCTGAAAGCATGCCTGCCACGGGCTCAAGTTATTCACACATTGAGTCTCCAGCATGTTGGCGTATACATTGAAGGGAATTCACTGGCTGATGAAGCCGCCAAGGCGACAGTGTGAACTGCTGCCATTGCTGCAATAACTCGTTCTAGCACGAGGATAGACAGAGACATACCGATAGCTGTCAACACCTCAAAGACTGGCTCTGCCATTCCGATAGGCTTTCCACTCAAATATTCCCAAAATTAGATGCACAAAATACACTGCATGCTCAAATTCCAGGAGTGGGGGATAGAGTTATACCAAACATGGATCGCAGATTAGGTTTAATACTAATTGCACATGAGGGTCTGGGCTCAGCACACACAGGAGTCACTGCTACAATTTCATTGCTGAAGTGGCGATTCTGATGGCCAAGTTTGTCTAAACAAACGAAGGTTTATGTCTTAAAATGGGACTTCTGCCAGCAGATGAAAGGTTCCACTGTTGCACGGCACCAGAAACACCATTACTTATTTCAGACAGACCTCTCGCATGTGTCTATTTGTATCACTGCAGCCCCTTAAATTCAGATGGGGCTTACAAGTACATCTTGGTGGCAGTAGATTCATGCTCTTGATTTCTATGTGTTTGGCCTCAGCGCTCGGCTGACGCTCGAATTGTTATAAAGGATTTGCAAGTCTTTATCGGGACATACGCAATTGGCATGCTACATTCCGACCGTGGCCCTGCGTTTAGCCCTCTGGCTTACAAGGAAGCCATGGAAAGTATGGGCGTGTCCTTGCGCTACTCCTCCTTCTACCATCCTGAGGGAAATTCGGTGGTGGAGAGGCAAAACCGGGACCTAAAGCAATCCTTAAGAGCAAGGGTATTAGGTGCGGGCTGTACTTGGGTCAATCACCTATATGGAGTCCAAAGTGCACTAAACAATATGCCAAGAAAATCCTTGGGAGGACGTACCCCCATAAGGTCCTGTTTGGGACAGGAATGTGGGTACCTGACCTTGATTGTGCCAGCTCAGTGGCAGATGTAAAACCATTTGAACTGAATGATCGTTTGGCTGTTTTACAGGAACTCAATGAATTCTGGGCATTACAAAGCAACGTCCAAGTAAAACGCACTGCCACTGAGGAAGTGAAACCGGTTCCGGCAATACATGTCTTGGTCCCAAAGATTGAGGACCTGGTCAGAGAAAAGATCGTGGACAAGAAGGAGTTTGGGCCATCTTACAGAACACCTGTACCTGTCCTGGCGGTTCAAGGAACAAGAACAGTACTTCTTCCGCCTCTTGCCGGCAAAAAAAAAAAAGATTTGTCTCCATTGATCTGATCAAACCACACTATGTGGCTGATTCTCAACAGCAGGCCACGTGGGGTACTGAGTAGCCGCAGATCTCTTCTTGCTAATATACAGGAAGTTCAGATGGAAAGACTAATAACGTTTCAACACTCCTCTGTGCAAGATGCCGGAGTAGACAATAATGGAGTACGAATTACACCAGTTGAAACTGAACAACATCCAAATGAAACTGAAACGCAAATTGGAATTCGGCCCAATAATGAACTTTACAACAATGTGCCTTCACAAGAAGCAACTGCCGGTTCTACAAACACTGCTGAGCTACCAAAGATAGATCAAACTGCGTCTGACTACTTCATCAACTTCGATGACTTTTCTTCAGATCCAAGTGAACCTGAGCAAACACCACCCATTTCCAAGAAAGAAAAATTTAGACAATTCTATCTCTGGCTGAAAAAGACTTACTTTGTGCTGCTTTGGTTGCATCTTTTGTTTGCATTAGGAATCCTGTTCCTGTTAATTTGGATTGGTATAGTAACTGTCTTTTTCCAATTACTGAATGGACATTACCTCCCACAATGCTCTGCAGTACAACATGTGAACTTGGTCTTGAAACCACATACGTCATCACATTGTGAACAGAGAGACCTGTCCCTAGTGAACATTACAGCAGTTTCAGTACCGGATGGTATAGTTTGGGATAGAGTTTCATATGATGTATTTGGTCCTACTGAACATTTGAAAATTCCACATGTGTTTAAAATTTAAATGAATGATTTCATTACCCTCAGTACACTCTCTGATGATTGGGACATTGAGACTGTAATCACTATGCTCTCAGATTTAGAACAATCTGCTGCATTTTCTTACAGCGAAATGTATGAAGATACACCTGACTTCAACAGTATGTATTGTTACCAGCATTATGGTCATCACTTTTTGCACAGAGCAAGTGTTCCATGCATTGCAAACACTTACCATCAATGGGAACATTGTCCAACACCGCCGAAAGGTAGTTCTGCAACATTCACACAGAAATTTGCATACTTTTCAGGGTTCAATACATCAGACCCAATGTCATATTACTATAAGACGAATGCAACTGTGAAGAAGATGATGCTGACTAACACCAAGTTCATATATTCAGCACCTTTTATCTCCCAACTGTCTATAGAAGGTTTCGAGTATTGGAGGGAAACGATAGACACACAATTCATCTGGGGACGAAAGATTGGCAGGTTCAGGGAACACAG
Source organism: Calotriton arnoldi (assembly GCA_963921515.1). NCBI lineage: Eukaryota > Metazoa > Chordata > Amphibia > Caudata > Salamandridae > Calotriton > Calotriton arnoldi. Next base: position 534,483 of record CAWUFW010003872.1, on the reverse strand, counting down.
GCTTTATTTAGAGCCTGCCTCATACCATTACAAATAATCTTCCTGAACAGAACAGTGCAACAGACTACCTGCTACGGGTTTGCAAAAATTAAAGACCTGAAAACACCACGCATCCCCTTGCCCATACCTATTGAAGGTATATCAAATGTTACACTGATTAGTGAGGAGGTACTGGGTACAATGATACAGAATGGTACATACAATTCTTCAGCTCCCAATTGAAAGGAATGGTTGGTTGGCCTATCGACACAAATAGGTGTCAATCGAGATTCAAGGGTACCACCAGTGGGTTTAGTATCCATAGGCCGGACCTGTGCTATGTACACACAGAAGACCCAGGGGTTGTGACTTCTTTTAGTGTTGGGAAGTTGTGCCTCGAATGGCTAAAAACCTCAACACCACAACAGGTGAAACAACACTTGTCCCTTCTATCAGACAACATGGATCTTAGGGATTTCTTGCTAGGTCCCAAGAAACTGCGTAAGAAAAGCTTCTTATATGCCTTCTACAATAAACTATGGAAAGTCTCCCAACAGGATGCTGCTGAGAGATTACGTGAGATTGATAGGATTAACATAGAAAAGGCCCTGGCTGTGGTAGACAACGGTATGACCACATTTTCTTCACTTATTTATTAACTGGGCAACATTGTGTCCTCGGCAATCGACATAATGGAACAAGATTTGTCTATTTTACAACATGGGCAATCTCAATTGCTCTCCATTATGCTTTTAAGCTGGATGCTGCAATCATTGCATTCAGGCCACGTGCCATGGCTATACATTAACAGCACTAGTTTGTTCTCGGTTTACAGTCTGACCGACAGACTGTTGACTATGGCACGCAGAGATGCAAAGTACACCATGCTGCTTATTGAAAAATAAGAGAAGTTATCTTTCACAGTAGCTGAGTCATCGTCTACTGAATGGTTAATTCATGGCTATATCACACTGCCAATCAAAACATTTCAGTTTCAATACTGCCTTAGATACATTCAAACAGGCAGGTATGAAGGGTTCGGTGAAGGGTACATACAGGAAACCTGGGAGTTACAGTATAGATATAGGTGCAGAAATAAGGACACTGAAGTTTTCTTAAGTGGTACTGACTGCGGGAAGGCTTTAAGTGGGACTTTAGGGTGCAAAGAAGTGTCGCTTCATGGAACATGTAATGCATCAAACGCGATCTTAACTTGCTACTTGAAAAGATCCCCAGCTGCCGTGATTCATCCGTTTTTTAATTACTTTTGAATGGAAGTTATTTAGTGCTGAATGATCAAGGCTGTTGTGGAATGGCGCCAGGCATCGCATATCTAGTCACAGTAAACTTCAGGGTTGTTTGCTGTAAGCAAGTATTGTTTCCCCCAGCTCACACAGTAAGGGAGGCACCACTGTGGCCTTTATTGAATGTTTCCAGTATAAGGTTTGATTCGCTGAGCAGACTGAAAGCCATGTTGTTTCAACAAAATGTGGCCTTAACTTCAGCCCGAGAGACTTTTGATCTCCAGGTTGCAAGGTCTTCAGCAGAGATACAAGCCCTGGTCCGTACGAACTTCCTGATCCATTTTGGAGAAATGGTTCATCGTATCTTTAACATGTCTGATACGAGTGGGATCATACACTTATTTAAGTGACTTGGATCAGGTCTCTTAACCACCTTTCGGACCATCTTCGTAGTAATTCCAGCCTTCATGCACTCTGTACTTGGAAGCGTTTTTGTAGGGCTTCCTTTAGGCCTGCTATCAATAGCGGTCATCCCGATTTCAATCCTATTGCTTCGCAATGGACGTCTCAATCCCTTGAGACATGGAGAGAACACTGCTGGAACGATGTTGTCGTGAGCGTATGGTGTTCAACCTAACTATGCCTCGGCTTCGAGAGCTGAGTGAGCATTGGTTCCTGTCTTTCAGACCGGTCTGGCTAGACTGTGTCCTGCCTGTGTCCCATTGCCTCTTCTGCGGATTCGGCTGTGTGTTCGACCTGTGTCTGACACTTCCATCGATTGCGCCGCTGGACATAGAAGTGCTACTGGCGCCTTTGAAGGCCCACGTGCACAGTTGTCCCCAGTGTATTCCCATGTTGATGACGGCATTCTTGGAGCCTCCACTGGATGGTTCTGCTCCTGTTGGAAGGGAAATCAGCTCTGCTCCAGAGGTACAGGCGTCGGTATCAGGCGTGTAGGCATCTAATTCTTCCCCGGCGGGTGCTGTGGGAACCAGAGATGAACATCTTTGCTCACTCGACATGATAGTGGAAGTTCTAGAGGGACTGCCACCTGCAGATATGATGTTCAGCGATGTTGAGTCTTCAGCACAGGATTCATAAACAATTTGGCCTTTCCTGTGCTGGGAACTTTTTGGAAACTTTTTAAACATTTACTAAATTGAAGGTCGAAACTGACTTTGTTTGATTTTTTTCCTTCTCTGCTCTAACTGAGCATGGTGGCTTTCAAGGTGCTCAGTGTAATATTACCAACATATCCAACTTTAGAGGACCTTTTTGAACGCTTTTTTAGGAAAAGAATGACTTTAATTATATGAAAATGTTTTCAAGCTTTTAAAGTGCTTTTAGTATATTTTATTGTAAATGATTTTTATTACTTTTTAATATCGTTAGTTTTATCATTACTTAGCTGACCCTATTGTCCTTTTGGTCAGGAGAGGGTGTCATGTCCTTCAGGATAGTCCCGTCATGTATACTCCTATTATATACATTTGTCCCATCTACACGACAATAACTATTCTAAACAGGTGACCTTTTACCTAGTAGCTTGCTCCTATCTCTTCGACTCAGGCTCTTAGTATTCTATCATAATCCCTGTAACTGACGTACATAAACATGTCCCCAGGCACGGCAGAATTATTCTGTACAAGGGTCACCACTTTTTTTCATCCTTGGCCAACAGCCAGCTGTGCATGATCGCATTTGTTTAGAAAAGCATTGGTGATTGTTTTCAAAACATTTATGATTGTTTTCAAAACATCCATGATTGTTTTAAAAACATATTGATTCTAGAAAAAACCCTGGAGTGACTACTTCAGTATAAAAGAACCTCTCTCCCCCCTACAAATTAGAGGAGAATTCCTTCCAAGCTGAGACGGGGTCTTGCATGCTGAATCTTCGACATGCAGCAGTCTGACATCCCTTGCGGGTCGTCATCCTCGTAGCAGAGACGGGGTCCTTTGTTCTCAACCATCAGGTGAGGGGGCTGGTTCATCCCTAGGGGTTTCTTGGCTACATACATACACACGCATATACATGCTACATATACAGAGCTAGGCTAGGTACATTTAGTCAAATTACTTAGGGCGCGCATTTTAGGAATAAGCAAGTGCTACTGTTTTTATCTGAACTTCTTATGTTCCTCTTATTAGCACTATGGTAAAAATGTATCTACTATTGTAGTGCTAGAGGCACTCTTGTGGTCTGACACCCTGTGATGACCTTTGACTACCATTATTTTAATTGACTTTAGTGTGTTATTTTATCCTAGCCTGGATGTACGATGTCCTGCATATGCCTTGCTTCTCTTATAAGTTTCTTTATTGTAATCTTGCAGTCTTTCAGTGGGAGCTGTCACGGAGTAGACAGCCTTGCCAAGAACAGAACGTGTGGGATATGCATTTGAAAGCGTGAAAGGGAGAGAGAGTTGTGGAATGTACTTTTTGGTCTCGAAGTGTAGTGTTGTGGGCAGTGATGCAAACATGTGCTCGGTGTTGTACATTGAGAGATAAAGTATGTGATGCTATAGGACATTGAGAGATGGAGTATGTGAATCTATAAGCAGTTGTGCACAATTGTGCATTGTGTTGTACATTGATGAGAATTATGAAGTTCTTACTATTGGCTTTGACATGGCCTCATGTCATCTTGTTTTCTGACTTTGCCTTGCTTCAGCTTTTCTGCATGCACAGCAGTGCTTGCAAGTTGTTTGGGTTATTCACGTTCAAGGATTGTTTTTTGTTTAATGTACTCTGAAAGGCTTTGTGAGCTTCGTCAAGATAGAGGCTGGAACATGCGAGATTTGGAGAAGGGGACGTGAGAACTCCTTCCTGCCATGGGAGTGCTTGCTTGGAACCTGGCCAGTTCTGGTAAGATTCCTCTGGCGCGGGGGGAGGTCTTTCCTGAACCTTCTAGTGTGTTTAAAGCTGAGAGTTGTTGACTCAGAAACCGAGAGTTTGGAATCCGAACGGGGACGAACGCGTCTACTTCGGAGCGTGGAACCCTGGTTGCTGAGGCTCTGAACCCAGGCTGTTTAATTCCCCCGGTCAGGAGTGGGCTAAGATGCAGTGTTTGCACCAGGTGAAGTATTGAGTTTTGACTAGTGCCATTGTGATGCGTGGTTCCAGTGGCTGTGGTCATTTGAGGTGCTTGAGCTTTGATTATTGCCATTGTGATGTTTGGCCAGTGGCTTTGATCATTTGAGGTGTTTTCTTTGTGATGTGTGAGTGAGTTGAGGTGCACATCCAAAGTAATCATTTGATGTATATATATCTTTCTGATCTCTTGCAGGACGTCCCAGTATATTTGCTTGAGTCTTATCTCATATTATTTGCTGCTTGTTTATTAATCAGTATTATTCATTCATTTAGCTGTTATATTTACCAAGTGTGTTATTATTGCTTGCATATAAACATATATATCTCTACATATATTTGAATCTTGTGCATTTGGCATCTGGGAAAGCCTTTCTGTTAGAGAGCATTGTGTAAAATAAAACCCCAAGCCTTATTCTAAAAGAGAGAGAGTCCTTGCTTTTTGTAAAATAAAACCCTTTTCTAAAGGTGTTGTTTGTTTTGTGTTATGTCTCCTGCTTCGCCGAGTGTTGAGCCACCGTGTGGAAGATTCTGTCTTATCTGAGAGGCGAAAGCAAGACAACTATTTACTATATTGGTACTAGCAATCTCTTTCGTATACTTCTGTCTCCTGATTGTCACAGCACATATGTTTTACACAAGGCTGTCGCTAGACCAATAAATACTTATTGAAACGTCCTAATCACCGTCCTATGTATTTTCTGAGATAAAGCAAGCACGAGTGTCTGAGCGAAACGTATTTTACTGTTTTCCACGATCCCTGAGGAATCAGGGTTGTCATGTTCAGTAGTTGCCAGAAACTACCTACACCACTGTAGAATACAGGGGTGTGGTAGTGGCACTGTTAAACTAGCTGGTCTAATGGCTGACATATCCTGTGGGGGTGTCCAGAGTCGGTTTGGACACCAAGCCTCAGTTTAAGTCATCTAAAACGCGAAGGTCCTGGGGGACTCCTAGGAACTACACAACAGTTCCCAGTAGTATTGTTTGACAACTCTACCTTAAGAGGAATTAATTGTTCCTGTGTTGTTCCACAATTTGTCTATCCCAGGTCCATAACAGATGTTTTATCAAAGCTTAGCCGTGGTAATGACATCACCCATGGGCTTGTCATGATGTCACGTAGACAAGTCCTATATGGCTCCAGTTCTTCTACAGACCAGATCCGTACCAGTACAAAATGGGCTTCAACTTGATTAAAGCACATTTTGGTTTTAGATCAAGATCAATTCTTAGTGAAACTAATTGTGTACTTTTTTAGTCTTAGCATAGACCTAACAAATGCATTTTCAGCCACCCCTACTGGTTCTACATTGCTATTTTCCCAGAGTTTGGAACCATAGATAGCACCAGCCACAGCCTGTGCCCTCCAAATCTCGAGAGCTGTGTAAACTCGGTGGAAGGATGATTTCTTAGCAAATCTTCCTGTGGTTGCTGCTCTATGTTTCAACCACAAAAAGCTCTTAGTAACTTGATTTGTCCAGCTGCCGGAACTCAACAAGTGAGCCCCCAAGAAATCGAATTAAGACAACCTCCTTAAGTTCGTTCATTTCTGCTACATAGTTCTTTTAAAATGCTTATGGGGTTTAATAGACATAAACTTAGTTTTGTTTAAATTCACCAGTAGATCATGGGTTTAACACAAAAAAATAAATCTTTCTAGAACTGTTTTAATCTCTTCCGGAGTTTTTGATACCAAAAGGGTATCGTCAGCAAACAGGAGTGCCGGGGTTTTAAAACCTCCCAAGACAGGTGAGACGTTTTTACTTTCAGACAAAAAATTGACACACTCATTGATGAATAGTGGAAAGAGTGTAGGAGCAAGGGTACACACCTTTCTCAACAGATAAGGGGTCAGTAAGCTCACCATTTAAGCCCCTGAGTATTTGCGAAAAATTGCCATCATGTAAATAAATAATTAATTCCAGGAGTGGTAAACGTAACCCCATTTCTGTACAATCTCCATCTGGGGACTGTTTCAAAGGCAGCCTTCAGATCAACAAATGCTACACAGTACTTAATTTGTGCCTGTTCTTTCCGGTGCTTAGCACCGGCACTTATTGATCAAAGCCGGGTCTACACCATGCGTCTGCACGTCATATGGCATTGTGGCAAAGTCAGTAATATAATTACCTCACTCACTGCCTCACCGCTACAGACAGTGTTGTTCATCTCCCGAGTCCCCCGCATTCATGAAAAGTGGCTGTGAGAGCCAATAATAAAAAGAAAAGATTCATTCCCCATATATCCGAATTACCCTTAGGTGGCGAGGCGGCCCTTAATTCAGTGTTGCCGGTGGGCGGGACACTGATTGGGCTGAATTTGATTCTGTGGGGGTAGGGGCTGTGCGTGCTGCGTCCTGCGTCCTGCGTGATGACCTTTCCCGCCATCACCATCTGCAACTACAACCGGTTCTGCAAGTCAGCCATCACCAAAAACGACATGCTGTGGGCTGGCCAGCTCCTGGGCATAGAGGAAGAGGAGAGGTATGGTGACAACTTGCAGGCCCTAGGCCTGGCGGAAGACTCCCTCAAATCACTCCGCAGCAAGTCCTTCAGCATGTAGGACTTCTTCTAGCGCATGGGCCACAACATGGAGGACATGCTACTCTGCTGCTAGTACCGCAATGACGATTTCTGCGTTGTCAACTTCACCACTGTGAGTAGTCATGTAGCGCCGGAAAACTAGAGAATGTCTCATATGTGCCAGGAAGAGTTTCAAAATGTGACGCAGTGCTTGGTAAACTACATTATCATTGTACTTGTGTTTATTATTACCATCATTGCTAGCTCTATTAGATTCCTCATGTTATTATTGTTATAAGTGCAATTACATGGTGTGTCTTATTATTGAAGGCTGTGTAGGTCTGAGGGTAGAAAAGAAATTCAGTTTCGGTATTGTTCACCTATTTACAGCCACTGTAAGATACGTTCACGGGGCTGGTGTCTTCTTCTCAAAGATATGTGTTAAATTCTTAAGGCTACTCTTTCAGGTTGACTCACGCATTCTTTCTTTTGAGGTCAACAAAAGGAGTGGCCTTAACTAAAATGGTAGCAACGCCTGATTTTACTACTCTACGGAATGGCAAAGTCTGCTGCATCTGCGAGTGCTGTATACAGTCACAAGTTAGTGCCCAGATGAAATTTGGCACCACTAAACAGACTATAATAAAACTTCTGTCTCTATATCCATAAACACGCATGCAAACACAAATACACACACCTAAACACACAACATGTGAGTCTGTTATACGATCACGCGCAAGCCTTTCATAGGAGGTAGTGTGTGTAGTCTCCGAAGATCCATGAGGTTTTAAAGTGTGCTGATATGGTGTTTGGAGCTGTGGCATAATTGAAACTTGAGGGAGGCCCCCCTGCAAAGTACATGGAGGGTGGCCCCCACGCTCCAGACCCAGTCAGGAGCTCTCAGTCCAGGGGCCAGCCGCCTGTTAACTGTGCCTGAGGGGGCCCCAATTGAGCCCACAGCCCCCCGCACCACGGGGGCTGTGGGGGCGTCTGTTACACCACCAATTTGGACCCGGTATCCGGCGGTGTAGGTGTAAGCCCTGGAAAGCATGTGATGTGAGGGTAGCCGCATTGCCTATGTGAACACTGCAGCCCTGTCATAGCATGACATACTCTCAGGGCTAAGATGTCATCACAAGGCACCTGTATTTGTAAAGGTCTGAACTATGCTACAAAGACATTGTTATGAGGGATAAGCCAGTTAAGAACTAGCAGCTGAGCTAACATCTGTGAGTTCATTTTATGAAAAGCCAACTCAGCATTTCATCATTTTGAGAATGATAAATTCAGTACTTCCAAGGCTTGTAAATGAGAAACTAATGCAAATAAAAATAAGAAATGATTTCTTTTTCTGAAAGTAGTTTAGCAAGGTTGCATTAAGTCAAAAACAAAATCCTATGCTTTTCGCCTGCTTTTTGCCTCCCCATTCTTGCCACAAGTGCTGACATTGTCTTAAGGTGCTGGCAGGATAAGTAGTATAGGAAGCCACTTCACACAGGAAAACAATGCAACGAGTAAACCTTTTGATATAAATCCCACCGCACAGCGCGATAGCCCTTTAACTGTCAAAAGTAGAACATTCTATTCACATCTTTTTTGTAAAAACAATCAAATGATTTGCGTCAGCTTTTAGCCTGTTTACTGCAACAAGTTTGCAAATAAATCTCATAATCACCTCCCCACATGTTTCAGCTGATTAATAGCCCTTCTTCAGCCTCTGTGGTGGGATTTCTACCTCAAAATGTATTCGTTTTTGCAGTTTTCCCAAAGTTGCCTTTAGACAGTAGCATAACTTCTAGCTGACAATCGATTAATTAGATAATTATGACTGGGAAAACGTAATATATGCATGTAAGTTTATTAATATGCATACACTGGTGAGCCCTATCATCCTTGGATCACCTGTCTAGCACTATGGAGCAGGTCAGGCCTTAAGCACTAGTATGCTACCGTTGTCGACAGTCAGTAAGCCACAGTTATGAAAAAAGTCAGTAAACACGATTGATCAGCCAGAGACATATTCTTTGTAAAGGAAATCGTTTTTTAAACGAGAGTCAAGCCTAAAATGCGCGGACAATAAAATGGATTGAAGAAAACGCAGCGTTTCAAGCTCTGAATTTATAACCTGAAACGGGTGGAGTAAAGCTGGCGACCCTGCAATAGGGGAAATAATGAGAACAGTGTTATTCTCTGTGTTCAATGCTCTTCAATGGCAGTTCGGCAGAGGGAACAGTGAATGAGGTGTTCTGATTGTTACAGTGGTGGGCAGGACAGCATCAAGGTGCGCACTGACAATGGTTAATTTGTAAAAATACAAGTGCCGGGGCTCTCGTCAGGAGGAAGCTTGCACCAGCCCATTTCCCATGTTAGGGCCACCTAAAATAGAAGAACCATGAAAGTGAGGAGATGATGTGACGTAATGGCCAGAGTTGCCGACTTCACCGCGGAGGTTCCAGTCTCGGCGTGGGCTCAACATTCTCTTACTGGGCAAATCACTTCATCTCCGCGTGCATATATGTCCTTAACTGGTGCTCATGAAAAGCGCTGGTGCTGAGCACCGGACACCACCGGCTCAAATGCAAATGCCAGCAATTACCAAAGTTGCTTCCTCTAAGAATGTACACTGATGCTACATAGAGACTGCCTTTGTTTATATTACCTGTTTTCCATCTAGTTATCAAAAATGTTAAAACCAGATTAATTGTTGTGGTCTTTGTTCGAAATTCAGCTTGGAAATGGGATAATAGCTCATCTTTAACCCAGGAAATCAGTTTCTCCAAAACCTGTATACAAAACGTTTTTGTACATTCTCAATTAGACTTATTGGATGACAGTTAGCCGGGTCTGAAGGTAGCTTTTTCTGAAGATAGGAACAATCTCTGCCCCTTTCCAAGATGTAGGAATTGGGGCCCCAGATGCAATAGTATTAGTAATTGTATGAATGTATGGGGCCCACACAATAGATTTGATTCTAAACAAATCACCCAGAATCTAATCTAGGCCTGGTGCCTTTCCTGGCTTTAGGGCATTAATGGCGTAGAGTATATCTTTTATGGAAAAGGGAGAAAGATTTTTGGGGGATTCAGATAGTGTCCTCACTAGGGTGCTTTGGTGCAATTGCTGGCTTCAAGTTCTCTTTGTTCTCCAAGGTGGTCAGCTTGTTCAACTTGGCCTGGTACTCCAAGGCATTTACCATGATCGATAATGATTTACCCACTCTTGGGGCAGAACATTAACTTCAGGTCGCATTGCCTGATAATAACCTCCAAGGCTTGTTATGTGCCAGAAGACTGAGTGGTTTCTAGTTCGGGCTGCTTCGAGAAGATCTTCCCTAAGGGATGTCTCCCATGCAGTTTTCACCTTATTTAATTTCTCCTTATAAGCCATCCTAGCTAAACGCTGCTTCCTATTTTTGATTGCAAGAACCAGGTGGGAATTTGCGTTTCTACATGCGTCATTAAAACAGGGGCATTTTAAAAGGTTTATTCTCCTGGAAGGTAGTATACTTTTTGTAATAAATTGAGTTTTCAAGTCCTCAAAGCATTTTGGAATGAATGGACATATGAGCTGAATAAGCGAATTCCTTTTTGTTAAGTGAAACTAGGGTTGGGAATAAGATAGCTATAAAGATCACTCATGGCATAGTCATGTTTTATAAAGGTGCCCCATTTGACGTTTCTTCTATTATTAGTGATCTTTAACTTATTGCTTCTCATCTCTTGTGATGTTGTTTGGGAATTGCCTAGATTCCCTTTAAGTTGTAACAGCAAGGAGTAATGATCACTTTCATCCCTATCACCTCCATCTCTATCAGATCTACCAAGGAGTAAATATTGCGAAAACTATAATCGATGTTGCTTTTATAACTTCTCCTTGGGAATGTTGGTTTTCTAGAGAGGTCAGAAATAGTGCCTCCATTGCACACACGCATAACATAGCTTAAGACGAGCCCAGTTATTTGTAAAGCTGATTTAGTAAGATGGCTTCTAGACGATCCATTAACATTGATATTCCCAACAATTCATCCTCTTCTCTAGCTAAATCTCTCATCTCATAAAAACAGAAGGTTCAAAGCAGGTGTTAAAATCCCCAGCCATTATGATTGTTGAACCTTTTTCTAGACATTCCGAAAGGATATTCTGAGTAACTGAATCTGTCCATCCTGATAAACTTCTGTTATAGAAATGTAATATCACTAGATTCCTTCCCTTGCCAATAGGCAATTCCATTCCTAATATATATGGGGAATTTATATTTAGTTGTTTAATATCGTTTTTTTAGCAATACTTATCCAGGTAGCTAGACCCCCTGTTGGTCTACCTGCCTTTGAAGGCACAGCTTTAAAACAAAAAAGAAGACCTGAATCTTGCCCTGCGGGATGGTTCAATTTCTCAGGTTTCTTACAGCAGAATTACATTGGTTGAGTCAATAAACTCCCACCAATCTTGATCGTTAACCTTATTTTTCAGAGGGATTTTTTTTTGGGGGGGGGGATTATTGAAAGCCAGAGAAGGAAGGGGGAGATTATTGAAAGTCACAGATGGGGGTAGAGGGCTCAAATGGGCCCAGAGCATCCCTGATTCTTTCCGCGAGACCTTATCAGCCAAATGTCATAATGAGTTATAGACATGCCTGGCCGTGCAGCCTAAGCCCTAAGTCATTAATGCCTTTTCAGTTATTACCCGCTCCAGAGCTGGTTTATTGAAGGCTCCTGCCCCCAAAGGGCACTTAGATCAGCCCCCTAGATTATTTGATTCCGCCGGCTCATGTGCACCTAGGAAGCTAAAAGAAGCATTACGTAATATTCCAAGAGACATTTGCTTAGTAAGAACCTGTAGAAAGCAGTATAAAGAAGTTCTGGCTAGGCGTAAGGAGGCACTGAAGGAGGATGCCAGGAGTGAGCTTATCGAGGCTAGTACCCTCAAGAGTAGCACCAAGGTTTGGGGCATTGTTAACATCCCTTTTCTGGCTTCGGACACAATAAACGCCCTTGATGCCCTTATCACTGAGAATGAATGGGTTGGCCATTTTGAGGATATGATCCGGTGCTCACCTGTTCAGAATGCCTTCTGTGGAGAGGGAGTGGGGAAATCTGCCTTGTCAGTTTCAGAGGGGGAAGTTAGGTTGGGTATAGTTGGGTTGTCTCGTAACAAGGCCCCGCAAACAGATGGGATTCCTCCTGACCTCTCTATTTCCAATTTGGACCTGTGGGCCCCTGTCCTCACCTCAGTCATCAATGTGGCTGTCAGAGTCTGTCCTGCGGTCTCTTGGGCCATTTCTACAGATGTCCCTGTTTTTAAAAAAGGGAATAGAGACAGTACGCACTGCTATAGGCCTATCTCTCAGTTGGATTCAGTGGTCAAAGTGATCAGACGTATTTTACTGGACCGGTTATCTAGTTGGGCTGCTGACTATAACATCTTGTCAGATGTTCAGTACAAATTTGGTCCTGGATGATCAACCATGGAACAATGCCTGAACCTGTTCATGATTCTTAACAAGTACACAGTTGCCCGTCCCGGTATTATTTATCTGGCCTTTATGGACCTGTCCTACGCGTTCGATCGTGTGAATAGATGCAATTTGTGGCAGACCTTGCTATCTATGGGGGTGGACAGGGACATTGTCCTTTTCCTACAAGATCTCCCAGGAGATATGAAGCGGAGGTTAGATACTCTAAAGATTTTAAGGTAACTCGACTGTTCTCTATAGAGAGAGGGGTCCGACAGGACTGCAATTCGGACCCTTTTCTGTTTAATTTATATATAAACAATTTAGAAAAGGCATTATTGGAGACTACAGTGGATTATCCTCAGGTGGGACGGCATGGCCTTCCTGTTCTTTTGTTCGCAGATGATGCCGTCCTGATGACTAGGACTGAGAGGGGTTTGCAAATGTTGCTTAACTCCTTTGTTCAATTTATGGAAGCGCAGGACTTGTTGGTCAACAACTCAAAATCCTATGTGATGCAAGTAGGTTCTTGTTCGAGTAGGCTCTATACTTTTAAGGTCAGGTCCACCCCGGTCCCTAGGACGTGTGTCTTTTCCTATCTGCGGGTCTTGTTGGATGCCAAGATAAACTGGGGGCCCTTAAAAATTCGTAAGAAAAGTGACGTTACTCGGGCGAATGTGGCTATTTATAATTTCGCCTCCAGTTTATGCAAACGACCGGTTGGGGCAATATTGCAGCTATACAGGGCCAAGTGCATCACAAAAGCGCTGTACGGTAGTGAAATCTGGGGCTATATTGCCCTTGATGAACTTCAACTCGCCGTAAAATCTTTCTGAGACGGCTCCTAGCTATACCACAGGGTACCTCCACCTTTATTGTACATGAAGAGCTTGGTAGGGCCTATCTCACTGACCTGTTGGCTTTTCACCCCCTTTCATTATGGTTAAAATCTGGACCAGCAGGGGACCTCTTTAAATAAATCGATCTTAAAGGACTGTATGGCCTTTGATCATGCCTCCCATATTCCGTGGCTCAAATACTTCAGGGAGTGCTTTGTGAATCTGGGGAGAGCAGATCTTTTTTTTAATCCAGAATCCAGTAACATGAAGGATCTGGTTGGTATCACGGAGGCCTTTTTTAGACAGCAGTTAGCAGTCACGGAAGATAAGGAGCTATTGAAGCCTAGTGTACGTCGCTTATTTATGCTAAGAGCCACACAAATGATCGAACCTTACCTAGTAGGGTTTGTGAACTCATACAATCACTTTTTATTGACCAGGCTCCGGTTTGACCTTTTCCATCTTCTTCTCGCCCAGCCAAGGGGGGCAGTGTAAGGGACAGAGGCTGTCGCTCTGTGGCTGCAATGGTAAGTCTCCACAGGACATGCTTCATTTTTTAATGTACTGCAGTTTTTATGACCTACCCAGGAAGTCCTTTATCATTTCGATCTTGAAAAAGGTTAATTTTAGGCAAGTGTGTCCCGCTTACATTTTTTTATTAATGCTTACAGGCAGTACAGTTTTCTGTGCGCTAAGCTTTATAAAATCTGCAGTCAGTCTTAGATCTAGTTGTGATTAACCAGTGCGTTTTTAGCACTCTATATATAGCATGAAGCACTTTGTAATGTTTTGCACATCTTACCTGTTCATTAACTGTTTATACCGGATGAGACTGGTTGTTGAGTCTGGTGCTCTTTGTATTTTGCCTTTTATACACAGTCTCGGTTACTATTTTAATAGGCATGTTTTTATTTGAGGAAGTTCTCATTTGTATTTAATGTGTGCTTTTATGGTTTTTATGCAAGAAACTGAATAAAGATAATGATTGGTTGACTAGGGTTGGGATCCTTTGCATATCAATTTTTTACGGTAATTGTAATTAGATCTCTAGAAAAGTCTCAGACCTATGTGGTGGAATATCCATTCTCCAGCCAGCCAACACTAGTCAGCGTGGATTCATCCTTTTCTCCCGTAGGTAAAATAGTATCTGATGGAAGGGGTTTAAACTGGATGTTAGAATTCGAGGGCAGGGTGGTCCGGGCATCTAATGCCAGAAGCCCATTGGAAAGTGTTGTAGATTTCATCTTTAGCTTTATGTAGTTAAAATTCCATACTGGGGTTCGATAGCGTTCACTATCTCTGAACTGATGACACTATAACATTTACGTAGTGTCCTAATCTAGTGCATTGACTTATTGATTAAAGAGTCCTCAAGCTTTCTGGATTGGGCAGTAATTTAGGGACTCCAGTCATATGGGCTACTCCCTGGGGGGTGCTGGACCGTGCTATGGCTACCCCTCTCAATTTTTCCTGTAACATGGGTAGCATTGATATCGGGCCAGTTCTGGTACACTGTTTGGGCACAATAAGAACCTCCATGTTGTGGGGGTCCAGCCCTTAGACAAGATGGTAAATCCTTATTGTGGGATACATTAGGGGGTACACCGTTAGTGGGTACACCTTGTTGTTTAGCCCTGGAGCGGTACCTGACGTTGCAGTATTTTTTAGCCCAAGTACCACACCCACCATCCATCTCATCTAAGCTTTTAGTTCGATCTTCCTCAATGCAACTGGGGGAACAACTAGTGGTGCAACCACTAGCTGACCCTTGGGCAGGAATAGACCCCTTGTTATGTTATGTTAATTCAACTTATTAAACGCGCGATTACCCTGAGGTGTTTTGGCTTGATATATTGGCCCATTAACTGAACCTTACGTTTTAACTCAATAAGATCTGGTTTTGGTAGGTTTATAATATACTATAGCTCTTTGACATCCCTAAAAGTCCCTTGGATTGAATTCACTCATTCAATGTAGTTAAAATCAGCATCCCAAATGGTAGGCCAAGAAGGGATGATAACACTGAGGATCCTTCCTATCTCCCTTCTTGAAAAGAGGAACCACAAACCCCTTCACAAGGGGGGAAGATACATGAGATAATAATGACAGGAAAGCCTGGTAAATTGGTTAATTGGTAAAGTGTGGACTGGTATTTCCACTCTAGGCAAAAGGCAGTTTGCATAAAGGAACATCCAACTTGTGCAGTATATACTCTGTCTGAATCAGCACAGTGTTCAGTTAGTACACATGAAACACCCCTCACATATATGCAGACTCCACATATTTCCTACACATGGTAAAGGCAAGGAATGGTAGTTATGGAGACGTTTAAAAAGGGAGAGCAAATAGGTTATCTTTCCTCAAGTGTAGAGGTGAAAATGCCGATGGTCTTCAGCTACTAATCTGCCATCAACATCTCACTGTGCTGCTGTTTGGGGGACTCTCTGCCCCAGGAGACACTGCACCAGGAGGCACACGCTGGCTACTCAGCGGTCTTGACTCTATCGCTGAGTGGGACTATTTACGGCAGCACCATGGCAAAGCCCGGGCCAAGGGCAGGCCTGCCTTGCACCCGTCATTGTCTGGAAGAGGCTGAGCTATCCCTCTAACATCTACCTTAAGGTAATGTTGTACCTTTTATTCCTCTTACGGATTTGCATAAGACAGTTATTTGCCATCTCAGTGCTAATATGGGAAAAGGAAAATCCTCTGTGAACCCACCTTTCCCTGCTCGGGAAACCACCCTGGATGGTTTTCTACAAAATAGATCGAGTTGGCAGAGCAACGTCTATCCCTCTCCTCACCCCAGACACGCTGTCCCTCCCTAAGCCATCTTCTGCTGCTGTGGAATTGATTTCGTGCTTGCCGAAAACAAGGGCAAGTACTTCTGGCTCTGCTAAAGTCAGTGTCCCTGTCGGGGAGCCTGATGGGCATTTGG
Organism: Calotriton arnoldi; assembly: GCA_963921515.1. NCBI lineage: Eukaryota > Metazoa > Chordata > Amphibia > Caudata > Salamandridae > Calotriton > Calotriton arnoldi. The sequence goes on along the minus strand of CAWUFW010003872.1, from coordinate 518,415 downwards.
AGAGGGGCAAAATCCATTCTCAAATTCATTCTAATGGCGTCAAGACAAGAGGCTTAGCGGTGAAGAAGAACAGAATTGTGGGAGGGGCCAACTCAAAAATACAGTTCCCCGGCCCATCGACTCAACAGCTACATCAACTGATGAGCCCGGGCCCCAAAGCATGGAGGGTTGGGGATGGGACCACTGAGCTAGTAGAGGCCCTGGGTAAACGTGCTATGGCTTCCATGATGGACCTATTAAACCTGATTTTCGCCCGGCTTGAGACTATCAAACAGGTGATGAAATTGAATCATACTTTAGAGGCGCAACATCCCCGCAGCCCCCTTAATCCCCCTCGTCCCTCCCAAAAAGACCCCCCACTGCCAAATTCTTCGCATTTGCTTGAAGAGTCTTGTGTGTTAAGCAAAAATCTACAAGATCATATGATGGGGGCCGAAAGTAATCCTACGGTATGGGGGATCGGACTTTAGGGCTGTTTAGTGGGAACAGAAAAGCCCGAAGAGCAACATAAGAGGCTCTCTGAACTAATGAGGCATAGTACTGTTAATTCCTTCCCGCAACTCCTGCATGAGTGCACGCCTTGTGTTTTAGTCTTGAAAGATGTCCCGGTCTTAGCTCCCCACATGAGAGAAAGTTACGCTGCCTTGATAAACAAAGTAATTCACTGGTTAAGGAGCAAATCTGGCTGGCCGATTGACTACTCCAGGGAGATTTTAATGATTAGAAGAACACCCTGGATTGGGCCTGGCAAGAGGGAAACGTCCGGGGGCTGCCATATAATTAACTTCAAGTCCCCTAATCTGGTAGAATCCCTGTTGAAGTTCTTTTATTTTTAACGTTGGGACTTAGGATCCATCCAAGTACTGCCACTGATTTACTTTTTTCGACCAAAGGCCTTTCCCTCTAAATCTGCACAAGGGAGTTTTTGCTAGTGAGGGGTCACAAACTAAGTGACTCACGAGGGGCGTGGCCAAGATGGCGGAGGGTTGAGACGTGCTTCTCTACCGCTCCTCTGCCCACCATCTTTTCACACCGGCCCGGGCCTTCCGCGCCGTGTTGAGGCGCTGCCCCGGGTCCCCTGTGCCCCGTAACATCCAACAGACCTGTTCCCGGGGGCCGACGGGGTCTGGAGGGCTCAGATGGCGGTGTGCCCGATGGCGGACCGGGCCGCATAAGGAGATACGACGCGACCCCGCTGATGGTTCCCGGGAGACCAACACCAGCAGCTGCCTTGGACGGGGACAGCGGGTGAGTCGACAACGGTGGGCCCGGGCCGATACTAACTTCTAGCACCAGCGTTGGAGCGGCAGCGAGAGATCGGGGACCGCCGTTGGCCTGCGGCTGCGTCGCCTGGGGCGCGCCGAGCAAAGCGCCAACAGTGGTTGCAGGGGCGGCCGGCTGATGTAGCAACGCAAGCTCGGGGAGCACTTCGGCTCTCGGTGGCAGGCCGGACCTGGGCCTCGAGACAGGGGGGCATTCCCTGGGGCGGAGGACGCAGCTGCGGGCGCCTGGACCCGGGCAGTAGGAACATGCTCCCGGAGCGCCCTGGCCGCCGGGAGGCGGATCGGCCTCCGGCTTGGAGCGGACCCCCTGCATGCAACGGCCCGGGCGGCCTAGAGGTCGCGGTGGGGGCCGGCGCCTTCTGGAACCCCGACTACGAACCCCGGCGCTGCCTGGCGGAGCGATGGGGATAGAGATACAGCTGAGGCAGGGGGCACGAGACACTGCTGGGGATGGAGGGAGCGGACTTCAACATCTGCCTTCGCCATCAAGAGGTACCATCGGGGACTTTGCAAAATCCTGCCACGCGGCTGGGGCCTTCGCCTAGCAGGGAGGGGCTACCCTCTTCGGCATTGGCTGCTGGGGCCTGGAGATCTGGAGGAACGCAGGGGCGGAGGAGGCGGTGGGTCACCCCCGTGCCCTCTCCCAGTGGCGGGCTCACACGCTGAAGTAGCCCCTGGAGGAATCCGCTGACAGGGCATTGTAGCTTCTGCACTGCTCCCCGGCCGGAGTAGACCCCGGGATGCCCCTGGCCACGGGGCGGTGCTAGCACGGCGGAGGAGGATTGGGGGCCCTCACACTACAGCAGCCGCGTTGACGCTAGGAGCGCGTCGAGCAAGGTACCGACTCACGCTGCCCTGGATTTCCTGGAGACCTCACAAGTACACTGTTGATCTCGTGCTCGGAGGCTGCTGGGGCAGTTGCTGACGCCCTTGCACTAGTTTTGCGGAGAGCCTATACGACGTGCCTCGCCTTTGGTCCTACCCTTGTCGCACCGAAGAGCCTGTCATCGGGGGGACCCGCGCTCCGCCTGGAGCAGCTACACACCGGACATTAGAGAGGGTGAGCTAATACAGGAGCGGAGACCGGCGGCCTAGGTGGTGGCACAGCGGGCGGCTCTCCTCGCACAGGGGGCCCCCCGCCGGGGCCGGTGGAGTATGTTTTCTACCCGGGGCAAGAAAGAAAAACCACTCCCGAAGGAGAAGCCCCTCACGGACCTTTTTGCGCGGGCCAGGAGCACGGGGCCGGTCGAGACACGGCGGGATAGTTCAACGGGACAGATGGCGGAGGAGGCAGATATGCCCGTGACCCGAGCCTTTCTGGAAACATTGTTCGCCTCCCTCCGGGAAGATCTTCAAGCGGTGAAACGCGACCTCACGGTGGAGATCAAGGATGTCCGCAAAGATGTGGACGAAATCGGGGACAGGGTGGCGTCCCTTGAGGCCAAAAGCGACACCCGTGATGAGGAACTGGAGGCCTTGCAACAAGAGGTGGTGAGACTGCATGAGCAGCAAGTAGACGTGCAGTCCCACCTAGAAGACTTGGAGAACAGATCGCGACGCCACAATATCCGCATCAGAGGGGCTCGCACTGATGTCGAGGCGGGGGACGTCTTTGCCTATGCACGAGAACTGTTTAATTTTGTACTGGGCAGGGCGCCGGATGCTGAACTCACGTTGGACAGGGCCCACAGAGCTGGTCCTCTGAGAGCATCCTCGGCACCCCCGGCGGACATCCTGGTCTGCGTGCAGGACTACCGCACTAAGGAGGAGATACTACGCCAGGCACGGCTGAAACAACCAATCACATTTCGAGACCAGACGGTGGCCCTCTTTCAGGACCTCGCTGCCATCACACTCCAAAAACGCCGGATGTTTCGACCTATCATGGCGGCTCTGCGCCAAAAGCAAATCTCCTATTCATGGGGCCACCCGTTTCGCCTGGTGTTTAAGTATGAGGGGTCCCTCCGTCAACTCCGCTCGTTCACTGAAGCGTGCAGGCTCTTGGGCGTCATGCCCCCGGCGGAGCAGGACATTGAGGAACGCACGGATCGGGAGGCTCACGACGACCGCCTAAGGTGGCGGTGGCAACGCAGCCGACACCGCATTCGAAGACCCGATCCGCAAGAGATAACAATTGGCAGCTATAGCGGCGGTACCAGGGGCCCAGACTAACACACCCTCCTAGAAATATGTCCGGGCCGATGAGGTTGTTGCTCTTAACAGATGCCTGGTGGGCGGGGAGGCGGGTAGGGGGCATCTTTGGTTGGCCACCATTTCCCCCCAACGATTTTTTCCTATTTCCGACTCATCTTGGGATGACGGACTATTGATAGACTGGGTACATTTCTCCCCCCCCCCTTGCCCACTTTTTTTATTTTTTCTGGTGCCAGTTGCGCCTACAGGGGGTTCTCTTTCTGTTCTTTTCCCTTTTCTATCGGGGTTTCTTTCCTTTTCCTTCTGTCTCTCGCTGGGCTTTCCCAGACTTTGCGGGGTTCCGGTCCAGGCCCCGAGCGCCTGCACCCCTCACCATGGCTGTGATGCAACTTCGGCGAGCTGCAGCAGGGCTTAGCTAGGTAACTACTGATTCGTCATGTCGATGACATTTCCGATTAAGATACTTACCTTCAATGTTAGGGGGCTCAATAATCCAATTAAAAGACGGGCTCTGCTGTCCTTTTTAGAGAGCACACAAGCTGACATCTGCCTCCTCCAGGAGACGCACCTCCTCTCCAGAGATTGTCACCGCCTCAAATCCCGAGCCTTCCCGAGTCAATTCTTCTCCTCCATGGCTACTAAAACAGCCGGGGTGGCTATCCTCGTTTCCAGGGCTTTTAGGGGGAGGGTGCTCCAGAAGGGGGTTGAGATCAAGGGCAGATTACTCACTTATCATTTTTTAATCGGGGGTCACACAGTGGTGATGGGTTCGGTATACGCTCGTAATGAGGGACAGGAACACTTTTTACAGACGGCACTTACGGCAGCCACTGCAACACAAGAACGCCACATTCTGATTGGGGGTGATCTTAATCTGGTATTCAATAATGATATGGACAGGTCTTCCCAACGTACCAGTCAGGTAGGCACACTTTCCCGCACTGGGGCACAGTGGCTCCACGACCTCGACCTTGCCGATATTTGGAGACAATATCACCCACACTCCCGAGCCTTTTCCTATTACTCCCATGCACATAAGACTTACGCGCGGCTAGACTATTTCTTGGGCACGAAGGCTGTTCGTGCTGCCACCCTTGACATGGACATTCTGGCAGCATCCCTCTCAGACCACAACCCGGTGGAGATCTCATTGGATCTTTCCCAAGCTTGCAACCGTTCCGGACGGTGGCGATTTCGCGACACACTGCTACATAGACCAGATACGGTCGCCCAACTGCTACGCGCCATAACGGACTACCTTGCATATAACGATACCCCGGAGACGTCCCTTGTGACACGTTGGGAGGCTCTGAAAGCAGTCGTCAGGGGGGAGATTATTGCCATCTCCGCCGCAGAAAATGCAGATCGGAAGGCCAAAAGGGGGGGACCTGTCGCGACGAGTAAGGGAATTGGAGCAGATGCACCAGCGGACCGGAGCGCCTCGGGTGTGGCGTCAGCTGTCCCTCGCACGGAAGCAACTGCTGGCTCTGGACCAAGACAGGGCTGAATACGCTGCCCTGCGCCTACGGCATGCTTTTTACACTGGAGGGGATAGGGGAGGCCATCTCCTGGCGCACAAACTCCGCGAGGTCTGACTGCGGGAGGGCGTCTGGGAGATCATAGACAGTGCCGGCGAGTTAACCTCCGAGGACGCGGAAATCGCGGACACCTTTCGCACATTCTACGCTCACCTTTACGATATCCAACTCCTGGCAGAAGCCGACATTGCCTCATATCTTTCCGGGGCGGATCTCCCGATGTTGACACCGGAACAGGCAGCACACATCGAGAGGGAAATCAGGCCGGAGGAAGTGATCTCTGCCATAGCACGGCTGAAACTCGGCAAATCTCCGGGCCCTGATGGCTACACTGCGGCTTTTTATAAGCAATTTGGGGCTACTCTCGCACCCTTACTAACGCGGCTTTTTAATTCATTTGCGGAGGAGGGGGCGATACCCCCATCCATGCTAGAGGCGGCGATAGTCGTCCTCCCCAAACCAGGGAAAGACAGGACAGTGCGGGTCCTACGACCCATCTCACTTCTGAATCTAGATTTGAAGCTCTACACCTCCATTCTGGCGAGTCGTATGGGCCCTTATATGCAGGGACTGGTGGATCCCGATCAGGCCGGGTTCATTCACCAGCGGCAGACAAGTGACAACACGAAACGAGTGGTACACCTCATTGAAAAGTCGTCCCGCATTCCCGGGAAATACATGTTGCTCACAATTGACGCCGAAAAGGCCTTTGACCGGGTTCACTGGCCGTTTCTCGAACAAGTGCTATGCCGTGTGGGCCTCGGGGACAAGATGCGGACTCACATTTTCAACTGCTACCGCTCCCCCACGGCGACAGTAAGGGTTAATGGGCATACCTCGGCACCTTTTCCCATCCATAGAGGCACACGACAGGGATGTCCCCTATCGCCCTTGCTCTTTGCTCTCTACATGGAGCCCATGGCACAGAGGGTCCGGCGACATGCACAAATCACGGGCATACGCTTTGGGGGGACACCCATACTGTTAGCCTCTATGCGGACGATGTCCTTGTCACCCTGACGAACCCGGACAGAGCCCTAGGAGCCATATTGGGAGAGCTAGATGCCTTCGCGGAGGCTTCTGGGTTTAAGGTTAACCTATCTAAGTCGACGGCTCTAAATCTGTCCCTGCCACCTAGCGAACAGGCGGATTTACAAGCTCGTTATCCCATAGCCTGGTCCGACGACCCAGTACCGTATTTGGGCATACACCTTACCCCCACCCTACAGGGTATGAGAGAGGCCAATTTTTCGCGTCTCCATGATCAAGTCCAGGTAGAACTCAGGCGATGGAAACACCAGCAGATCTCCTGGCTGGGGCCTGTTGCCACTATAAAAATGACCATCCTTCCCCAACTCCTTTATGTATTCCAAGCCCTGCCTTTACCCCCCCCCTAGGGGTTGGCTTCAAAAGGTACAATCGGATCTCTCTGCATTTATATGGCAGGGCCGTAAGCCCAGAATGAAACGAGCAGTTAGCTTCCTTCCTCCACATGAGGGGGGCCTCGGGATCCCCGATCTGACCCTATACTATAAAGCAACACAGCTCCGCTACCTGGTTGAATGGAGTCGGGCTGAATCTGAAAAGAATTGGCTCTTCCAAGACCGAGCGGTCGCAGGTACCTCACTCCGGAAGATACCATTCCTTAAGAAGGCCCACCGGCCCCCTAATTTATATGCCTCACAGGTGACCCGCACGATACTCACAGCGTGGGACCAGACAAACTTAAGACATGACTTAACGTCCTTTCCCTCTCCTCTCACATCCATCTTGGACAATCCGGAGTTTAGTCCGGGGCTAGATCAACCATCTTTTCGCCGATGGCGGGAGTCTGGCTGCTGGGCGCTAGGCCCTTTATTTGCCAATGGCGAGTTCATTACATTTGAGCAACTCCGGGAGGGATATGACTTGCCGGAAACGGAACGAATGCGTTACTTCCAGGTACGCCACTGGGCTCTTCACCCCTCCAATCGCACACAGGCATCCAGACGCCTTACCACATACGAACGATGGCTCGTAAGGAGAACATCGGATAAAAAACTGATCTCAGACCTTTATAAGCTCTTACAATCTAGATACACACACATGTATCATGCGGGCCGGGCTCGGTGGGAAAAGGACCTAGGACGCGACCTCACTCCGGAGGAATGGGACGGCGCATGCTACAGGGCATGACACACGGCAACGCATGTTGGGCTCACAGAAACATTTACCAAATTAGTATATCATTGGTACTATACTCCGGAGCGGCTTCACCAGACCGACAAGACACTGAGCCCGGATTGCTGGAGGGGTTGCGGTGGGAGGGGCATACTGGTTCATCTATTGTGGGACTGTCCACAACTTCGGCCATACTGGACACATGTCCTGGACGAAATAGACAAACATCTAGATACAAAGATCCCCCGATTTCCCGCATACGTTCTGCTGGGGGTGCCTAACCCGCTCACATATCCTCTTAAGGCTAGGAGAGGGAAACAAATGGCTATTGCATTAGGCTCCGCAACCCAGAACATCCTAATCCACTGGAGGTCCCCTCAGCTTCCTACACATACAGGCTGGTATCACCGACTGTGGCATGTTTTGGGGATGGAGAAGATTTCCCTCACATTGGCGGGGAAAGGTGCTTCCTTTACAGAACTATGGCAACCCTTTCTTACACTCCTCGCACAAGAGTTTCGGGAGCTCACTTGCCCGAGGTATTTACGCCTCCTACGCCTTCACACACTGGACCCTAACCAGTAGCAGTATAGAGCTCTTACCCCGATATGCCACTCACGCCTATGCATTGACACTAGCCTGGACCGGGAGAGGGTGGGGGAGGTCTTTCTTTCTTTTTCCTTTCCTCCTATGCTGTCGGGGTGGCGGGTGGGGGGTGTACGAGTTCAGCAGCATCACATGCTTTGCTTACCCTATCACTGGGCCCTGCGTGGCTCTAATGCTGTGTTTACCTTTTTTTGGCAATTATCAATAAAAAAGAGTTAGACCATAAAAAACAGAAGACAAGAGACGTTTGGCAAAACAGGAACAGTTTGTTTACTTAAATATTACGGCTGGGAGAAAAGTTACAGGCATGAGGTGTAAGGACTGTCTCAATTTTAAATCAGTAAATGTCCTTCTTTTATACTAAAAACACAACAGGGTATAAAAATTTCAGGCGTACCATCTATGGTGAGTTTGGTTGCTGCTTTTGGAGTCATAAATTAATGGTTTAATGGTTACTACAGGTGGGTCTCAGTCGCGAGGACACAGTGTGTTCAGTGTATCACATGTCCAGATGTCTAGCATGGGGACTGAGTGATCCCTATGTGTACTTGGTCCTGATTGGCTATGTGTGCCTAACCAATGTGACATCTGTTGTTTTATGGTGTTTTAGAAGCGCTTACCACTCCGGCCATGTGTGCTCTATTGGGGCAAGCTCCCCTGACCATTGTAATGTCGCTGCACCTATCTATTGGATTGCTCTCCCTCTTGCGACCTATCAATCAGTAATCCTGGGCCTATATCTTATGGCGTGCTTGACTAAATATTTGCAAGTCGAAGTTGATGTTGAGTTCATAACAGGGGATTCTATTAATAACAACGAGATTTCATTTTTATCGAGTGGCTTATCCAACAAATGTTGGGGCATTGACCCCCTACTGCGAGCCACTACACCCCAGACTCCATATACTGAAGCATTTGGTTCCTGTAGGGGCGGGGCTATGGACCAATGTGGCAACTGACTGAGGCTGTATGAAAGAATGGTGCATGTCCGATTGGCCATGTTTTTGCCCTTGGCCAGCCTGACAAGCACAGTTCTGACTTCCATAAGCAACGCTACGTGGGAGACGAAAGAGCTTCAACACAGCCCCATCAGTCTCCGACGGAGCGTTGTGTTTCCCTGGCCCAGACAATCCTGGCAGTGCTTGTATGCTGTTTGGTATTAAAAGCAGCATGACATCAGTGCTTGGATTGTCTGGAATGTTATTACCCAGCATACACATCGTTGCCTGGCAGTGAGAGTACGGCAGATCAGCTTGTCAAGGTAAGGATATTTTTCATTATGTTTATTTATTTTAAAGGTATGTTTGCATTGCAAAGATGATTGGTGCACATTCCATATGAATAAAACGTACCTATAAATAGAATGTGCCCCGATCTACTCTGCGATGCAAATGTTAGCATTTCTGTACTTTAGGAAATTATTTTACTTTTATGTGCTGCATGTGTCCCACCACTTTTAAAAGTCTCCAATCGCCGCTGATTTCCTTATTAACATTCCCCCCGCTAGTTGATTCTTCAACTATACTATCTAACTCATGCATTTGTACAGTTACTTTATTTGGGGCCTTTTGTTCAGTATGCTTGCTATTGATTACAACTGCCTTCCTAATTACTTGCATTCTTCCCAGTTTGAGGACTGCTTTTTTACAGCAGATAATTCCCAATTGTATAACCCCGCATATCAATAGCAGCATAATGATAACTGGCAACAATGATTTACTCAAACTGGATATCCATCATGGGAGCCAGGAGAACCAGTTGAAAAACCACTCCTACTCAGGGGCACCTCCCTCTTCATGCATGTTTCTTTGTAGATTGTGCAGTGCTTGAATGGCAAGAGTCAGTGTCCTATTGTCCATGTCATTCCCCGGGATGAACGTGCAACAGGCCGCTCTGATCTTGGCACAGACCCCTCCCTCCATTGCAGTCATTAAGTCCAGTACATAACGGTGCTGCATTACCATGAGGTGGATTGCTCACATTTCTTTCTTGATAGAAGTGAGGCAGAGCTCAGTTCTGTTCATCATTTTGAGCATATCCCACCGAGTGATTTGTAATCAGCGGGCATTAGCTTTTGTCTGCAGGATGAAGAAAGGCATCGATCCCCCTGCTCCAAGCTGTGCAACTGTGAACAGTCTAAATTCTTCTGGAATGTCTTTGAATTGAGCCCAGCCAAAATAGTCCACAGCTCTCTTTTCACAAGCTTGGTGCAGCAAGGTGTTCTTTTTCTTTAACGGGTGCTGGTAGAAGTCTGTTAGATCTTCCCCAGGAATGGCCAGGATCGAGGAGTGCATGGTGACCAGGGAACGCAGTCCCCTCCACCTGGGACCAAGCTGAGTGTAGGCATGCTCACCACATTGCCAGTAGTAATACATCAGTGTGGATGTGCCCCATTGCGTATCCGGAATATATAATGTCACTCCACAGTTAGCATACGTGCCCATCTGAAGCATTCCTTTTCCTCTGAAACATAAGGAATGCAGTTTAAGGCCCTGTACAATCAGGAGCTGCCCTTTCCTTTCTAACCAAGTGTATCCACCCACCTCAGTGTCCCAGATTTTCTGTCATGGGGTAGTCATACTCTCATTTAACCCTCCCCCATGTGATCCATTCCCCTTTTTATCCCTGAGTTGGATGACCCTACATAGGAATTCCTTGTCGAGAGACCACTTGCAGTTTAAAAAGACAGCCCCGGATACAGTAAGAGTCAATCTTGGTCCACAGGTGGATGCTGGAGAAGATGTGTATGTGCACTGAGTTGGGGGTTTTGCTGCCACCAAAAATCTCTTCTCCTGGAAATCTCGGGGCCATGTGAAATCTTACCCTATGGTGCCCTTCCTCCACACATTTTGTCCAGCTTGGTTTGGATATCAGTGCATTCAGTAACAATGTATAGCGCTGTTGGGTTGATGTCGTATTGGGTTATGTTTACAACTACTCTGTGTGTTTCTATCTTGTTGGGTTAGATCTTCGCTCTGATTCGGCATAGGTAGAGGTGAATAAGGAATTTTGCTTTCTCAGGGGCTTCTTCTTGGGACAAGTAAATCCTATCTGGGCCTACAGCATGTGGGATCAATGAGCAGACATAACATGATGTGGCTGATGCTTCGGAGCGGACTGTGGCCATGTGCTGGTCCCATGTGTAATGCTAACAGGCTACCTGTTTTTGAAAGAACTTTGTTGACTGTTAATTCAGTTAATTACATATACTCCGTCCTCCATCGTTTTGGACAACCTGTATTTTTACCCCAGGGGTGATCCCATCAACCTACTAGTCGTGATCTAGTGAGGTATCAGAAGGCAACCCTTGATGGGAACATCTTTTAGTGATTTGGGGAAAAAGGGTGATTATTATTATCTAGACAGTATTCACGAGACAGATCTTTTTTTGTATAAACCTTTGAGCCCCCCTCCCCTAATCCTACTTGGGTGTTTTTTTACCTTCTCCGACATTTCGGTCTGGGGGTCAGATCAGTGTTAGGTATGTTTGTGAGGTGGTCTCATGAGTATAGGGAGGAATAAAATTGTGGCTTTAGCGGGAGTTCTATGGGTGCCACTAGTTACCAAAGGCTCCTTGCCTGGTGAGTGCATAACAGCACAGTTGCTGATCTCCCCCCTCCCAAGGCTATTTTGTTGCTGGAGGCTACCTGCTTTTGATATTGCCCCCAGTTGTGCTTGATTTGCATTGTATGTTTCAGTCTATATGATCGCTATGTGTGTTGAAATGTGGGAAGAGGGGGCGTGTTACCGTTTGGTGTTGCTGATGCTTGCCATGTGCCCCATGAACACTTTTTTATGCTTGTGCATCTCCCTGATCACGGCACGTGGTGTGCAACTTGGCCCTCTCTTCTGGCCTCAGATACCTGCCTTTGGATGATCTCGACCCCACCTTTTGTGATTACTGAAAGGACGGATTTCTTTAAAGTTCAATCAGAACTTCACTGTTTTTTCAGGCAAGTGAGATTAAAACATTCCTTCAACGACAGAGAAACACACTTGATCCCTTTAGCATCACTGCTAAGACCAGCATCCTCCTTTACCTCTCCCAAAGCTATGATACCCCCAGAGATACTTGCATTCGAAAAGGCGATCCTTGAAAACATCAGTACCCTCAGGACCACTAGATCATTCACACCATATAATATTTAATGGTCCGAGAGATAATCCTCGAACAAACTCATTCTATCATCATCCAACCCGCTGACAAAGGGGGAAGGATAGTTATTCAAGATGGACAAAACTATGAGGGAGAAATCATCAGACAGCTGAGTAATCACAATCACTACAAGATACTGCGCATGAATCGTCTTCCTGCGATTAAACAGAATATTCTCACAATGCCATTACCTGTGGCTTAAAGTAAGGGTCTCTCACACAATCAGAAATGTAATTTATAAATAAAAAATCTTCTAGGACACCTGTCCTTTATGTCGTGTAGTTCTTATAAATCTATATAAGATCTGCGCATTTTAGACAACATACACTGCAGGCTTGGTATGTGAACTGATTCCAGACGCCCCCACCGGGTATATTGGCCTGTATGCCAGCTAGCTCAGTGTCACTAGAAACTCCTCTTATCAAGGAGAGAATAGTTCTTGGCAACTATCGAACATGACAACCCTGATCCCTCAGAGTCGTGGAAACAGTGCAATACTTTTAGCTCAGTTACTCATGCTCACTTAGTCTCAGAGATGTACACAGAATAAACGGTATGGACGTTTTCAATAAGCATTTATTGAACATTCGTCATTCTAGTGTAAAATAGATGTGCTGAGACAATCATCAGACAGTAACAGATATAAATGATTAGAAGCACTAGAAAAGTGAAAGGATGGTAAATCTCTACCATTTTGTTATAATCATGAATACAGGCAGGTATATGAAGTACATGACAATAAAATGCGTACTCCTACGATGCAATCCTAACTAGATGTACCTAAGTGTACCTAGCATGTGTGTAGATGTTAAAGCCAAGAATCCCTCTAGGATAAAGTCCACCCCATTACCTGAAGTGAGAGGCTGTGGGATCCCGTCTTGGTCTCGAGTTGGGCACCCCGCAAGGGATGTTCAGACCGCTGCGAGCAGGAGTGTCTGCATGCAGGAATCTCAGCGTCTCGCGTCAGTGTGTGTCGGCATGGAAGTCGTGATCTCCGCTGACTATCTCAGCAAGATGTGATGTTTACATACCCGAAGGTATCCACAGGGGTTCTACCTTGCTGTGCACTGTCGGACTTAGGATGATGTTGGGAATGAACCTTGTACATAGTTATTATGCAGGAGATGATAGTCCTGCTGAATTTGTGAGAATACTGACTCCTCATGCATAATGTATGAGGCTATTGTTCAGGGAAAACCCCACGTACTGTAAAGAGTACTGTAACTAGGTGAAGGGTCAGTCCTAGCAGCCGTTATGTATGTAATGTAGGGACGAATATAGGTGAAAGGTTGTGATGTTACCTGGGCCTATATTGGGGTACCTATCCGGGAAGACCTATGATTCTATTTTGGAGCCCATTGGTGAATATATTAACATTTTCATCAAAGAATATGTCCCGCTACTTGATACATATGAACGTGACAGTACTTTAATGATTAATCTCATTGAGGTCCTTGACTTCAACCCCACAGAAGAAATAGTAGTATCTCTCAATATTGAGTCACTGAGCATTGTGGTTATCAGATTTATCCTTGATGAACGGCCTGCCCCCTATTGTGTGCCTACTTGATTCATTGTTGAACTCCTGGAGATTGCTTTGGCCACTAACTACTCTCTGTTTGGTAGCGATTAATACCAACACTGCTCTGGGACATCGATGGGAGCTATTTTCGCACCAACATTAGTGAACCTGTACGTTAGCCAATTTGAAAATGACTATGTCCGTACTGACGTCAATCCATACCTCAGCAATATTTGATGCTGGAAAAGGTACATTGACTATATCTTTATGATCTGGAATGGCCCACAAGATACACTGGCATTGTTTATCCAGTACCTTAACCAATGTCAACCATACCTTAAATTCACGTACAACATGGACCGTCATAGTCTCCCTTTTCTAGACCTAGAGATTAAGAACTACAACAACCATCTCATTGTATCTCTGTACAGAAATCCCACTGAACGCAACACACTATTACAGTATAGGAGTTTTCACCCATGAGTTCTGGAAGACGGTATGCCATTAGGACAATTTCTCAGGCTACATAGTAATTGCACATTAAAGGAATATTTTTTCAAAGAGGGTACCATTCTGAGCAACAAACTCCACGAAAGGGGATACCCAAAACGCTTGGTGAGACCTCTATGAAGATGGCATGTTACAGCCGTAGGGAGGAGATATTACAGACCAGGGTTAGATCCTCTTTCGACAAGATGGAATGTGTCACCACATTTTGTCTAGATATTAACAAGATAGTAAAGACCATAAAGAAACACTGGTCCATTCTCAATACTATGGACATTAACATGGAACTTAAGGGACCACTTAGTTAATGCCAACACAAGTGTTCCCAAACCAGCAGAGACCATTCTATCCACATGGGGCCTCAACCCCATTAAGGGGTACTACAAATGCGGGAAATGTGTCTTATGCAAATACACGCAGAACACGAAAACATTTGTGTATAGCAACATCCAGACCCCACTAAAACACCACACTAACTGTACCTCTACCAATGTTATTTATTGCATATGGTGTTGGTTTACCTTGATTTACATTAGTGAAACATCACAACCAATCAAGGCCAGGATAGGTCAACACCGGAGCCGTATTCGCTGTATGATTCAAACTGCCCCTTTGGTACAACATTATGCAGAAATAAGCACACAGCAGATGACCTGAGATGGCAAGTCATAGAAAAGGCTATCCTGTCTCCAGGAGGTGGAGATACATGATACACCCTCCAAAGACTTGAATGCAAATGGATTGACAAATGCAACTCAATACGACAAGGACTAAACACCATGGAAGAATGACCTAAATTCATTGCTCTCATGAACCGATCTTATTACAGTCAAGACAATCCCTGTGTTTCCATTATGTACAAAGACTGTTTTTAATCAGTCCATACCACTCGCTAAATGTTCATCCTTATCCTTGAAGCTCATTCCCAACTTCACCTAACTGTGGGTCCCCCATCTTTTAGCAAATATTGCACCACCCATTGTTATTGCTGATTGCTTTTTCACTGTAATGGATTATTCTTTACATGCGTTTATTTGTATTTTTTGTATACATTTTGTTGTATTTTTGGTCTTTGTGGGCCAGATGTATGACCATTCACTTTTGCGAGTCGCAAATTGCATTGAATTACAACTCGCAATTTGCAACTCGCAAAAGTGAATGTACAACAGTGTCTCAGACACTGTTTGCGATTCTCAATGGGGTCGCAAATTGCATGCCTCATGAATATTCATGAGGCAAGCGCAATTTGCGACCCCATTTGGAATGGCTAGCACTCCCAGGGATGGTGGCCTGCTGGGATCGGCAGACCACCATGTCTGTGACTGCTTTTTAAATAAGCAGTTCTTTTTTTAAATGCAGCTAGTTTTCCTTAAAGGAAAACGGGATGCATTTAAAAAAGAAAAAGGAAACTTTTCAGTTTCATTTTTTAAGGGCAGGCAGTGGTCCTTGGACCACTGCCTGCTCTTAAAAAATATTTTCGCACACACTCACAAAGGGGAAGGGGCCCCCCTGGAGACCCCTTCCCATTTGCAAGTGGTTTACCACCTACTTGAAGTAGGTGGTAAACTGCAAGTGTTTTGTGACCGCAAATGTGGTCGCAAAACGATTGTACATGGCATTGAGACTCGCTATTAGGAAGGGACGCCCCTTCCTAATAGCGAGAGTTGCAAACGCTATTTTACAAGTCAGTGACTCACAAAATAGCGTTTGTACATGCCTGGACCCTTTTTTGTGGTCGCAAACGGACCGATCTCCCCTTTGCGCCTGCAATAAAGGGTTGTACATCTGGCCCTGTGTGTTTTGTTGACTAGTATGGGATCATTCTCATTGTTTTCATTGTTTTTTTATTTATTTTCAACACGCACTGAATCGTGTTGTCACTGGAGTTCATGCAGCACCATATAATCCTGGCACACGTATTTTCATTATCAAGCTTCTTCCCTGCATGCTGTGCTTCTCTCCATGCTCGACAATGACCACATAAGCTTAACGCATTGATGCGCCAGACACACATTTCTGAGGCCATGAAGACAGACCCTTCCATGTTCCATGCCCCTAACACACCCACTGCTCAGACCACGCCCTTCACATGAGGATGCTACGCAGCTATTGCGCTGTCCTTATCTTGAGGAAGATACCACGGCATTCCGTCAATCTTCCCCATCAGACGCGTGCCTCTCCAATCGGGAGAATGCCAACCGAAGCACCGCCCCGGCTGCCTTGTACGGGTGAGCACTGGTGGGAACTTTTTCCCAATGAAGCCTCGCCACTTGAGCGCTTTATTTATTAGAGTTGGTTATGAACCTCAGAGTCTGACATGCCTAACATCCTACTCGAGCAGCCTTCCTCACTCATTTGTAGGTTTTGACTGCACAGCGCTTGCGCTGTGCTTCGGAAATCTATTGTTAATATATATCTTAAAAGGGGCTTACATTCTGCCCCCTTGCTTTTTATTGGTTTCTCTGCTTGGCACTTTTCATCCATTCCTATTTGCTGTAGCTAGCTATTTCCTGTTCTTCGTCATGTGCTTCTCTTATCTTTATCCTGCTGCCTAACTACTGTTTTCATCAGCTTTTGGGGAACTTTTTAAAGTATTTTACCTGCACAGCGCTTTGCTTGTCTAGTAATCTCCCCCTGGTTGAATGCATTTCAAGCAGGGCGTGGGATTGTCCCAATTACGCATGGGCAGATCAATGCAGTGCCTCGTCCTCCTATAATTATGAACCAGTGACCATCTCACCTAAACCCGTTACTCTTCCTCCTAACTGGAATAGTAGTTACAGGACACTGCAGGCTCCTAATGCCTGCTCCTGCTGCTGTATGATAACTCTGCCCAGTTAAACAGCTTTATCAGATTTGAAACGGGTAAAAAGCCTGATGCTCAAAAGGCAGTAAGTACGCAGAAATGCAATTGATACTTGTCGAAGAGCCGATAAGCAAGCAGACTGTGATGTAACCAGTGCTGTTGCTGGTGATCCAGCGGAAGTGGTGTAAAATTGTGAACATTTACAAAAGTTACCCACAATACCACAAACATATATCTGAAACAATTTACTATAATCTAGAATTTGGGCCCATAAAATCTCTATAACCACTTACAAAACATGAGGTCCTCTGATAGATCATTGTAAGAGCTAATAGGGACTCAGATAATTAGAGACGGAAACCATTCCTTCATAAGGACCTGTAATGAAGAAATGCCTGTCTAACAACAATAATCAATAACCATACTGTGTCAATAATTTTAACAATAAGAAAGGACAAAATTCAGAATAGTTATCAAGGTACCTTTATCTAAACTTCAAGATGAATGGTCAAAGCACAAAAATACATTAGAATCAATAATACTTTAATTATTTCAAATGAATACAGGTAAAATCACAATAAAATCACAGTTCAAAGCAAAATACATCATAAATCAATAACTGGCATGAGGGGAGAGAGAAAGAGAAAGAAAGAAATACACATTGCAGTTTCAGTATGCAATTCAAGTTTCATACGAACCTAAGTTCAATGAGCTAAAGCACAGCGTGCAATAGTCTGAATAGTCAACCCTTCAGCCGAAAGGTATAGCCTGTGCAACTTCACCAGCTGATTAAGTGCAGGGGAAATCAGGTTCAAGAAAAGTCAGAGTTCGGACTGACAGCATGTCACGCCCAAGATTTGCAGTGAAGATAGCCACAGATGTCCTTTTCCCACTTGGTAATTATACCTGGAAATGTTCAAAAATCCAGCCCCCAAATGTAGCTTCTTCACAGTTTTGCATGATTCCATTAATTGGGATCCATGGTGTGATCGTGAAATGATCATTCTTCAGTCCCAAATCATCCGGAACTCTAATGTGTTACTTTTGTCCTTTCACTGCTACTTTTTAAGAATTTGTAATATCAAATCACCCCGGAAATAGGAAGCACATTTGCAACTTAACATGTCCACGCACTCGCTTCCGTGTTAGCTCGCTACAAGGTTGACACAATGTATTCATAGAGAGAGAATATTCTAACTGTAGGTAGAGCAATTAGATCAGCATTTTAGAAATAATGAAGGACAAAAGACATTTTTGTGAGGCCTACAATAGAAAATAAATTAACAAGCTTTGAGGCCTACGTGAAAAACCACAAAATCATAATTTTCTAAAGAATAAACACACTATTATTCAAAACATTTAGGAAATAGAGATGCATAAGAAATAATATAGGAAGCATCATTTCATGAAACTTATAAGCATAGTCTGATTACGATTCTTTAAAGTATAAGAAAACACTTTTCTTTTTAGATTCTCATGTCAAGGAAGCTATCAGCAGGAATCATTTTACTTAAACATTTTCAGAATTATATTTTTCTAAATTACGATTTGCATTATTACTTTTCATATTAATATCACAACACATTAGTAATTTTTCTCTCTCTATCGTATGTGTCTCAGTTTCACCAGTTTGCAACCATTCTGCATGCTTTTACAATGCAGTTCTAACCTCTCATGTTTTTCACAAGACTCAATAATAGTCATGGTTCTTAAGTACGTATTAGTATTATTCACTCCATGTGCAGGATTTGACTGAGCAAAATCATTCTTAAATAATCATGCTACATCAATCCCTCCTCTGATGGAGAATAATGCCATCACACAATCTCCATTAATCTGATTACAATCTGATTATCTTAGAATACACTTGTTTTCATCTGTTTTAGTCTAACACCCTCTACATCCCTTAACACTTCGTAATAAGAACCCTTTTTGTCTATTAACTCTTTTTCGTCCATTTTTCTTTTTCTAGCCCTTTGTTTTGTCCCTTCTACTTTGCACTTACAACATCTATATATCAGTATTATAATTATTATGCCAACAGTAACAGCATTTATTGGTGTTAGTATTTGTCCTACTAAGCTGTTACTCAGTGCTGCAAACCAATTTCCCACCAAGGAAAAACCCTTACCAAGTTTCTCCCATGCGCCATCAACTTTTAGTTCTGTTAAATCACTACGCAAATGAGTAATGTTACTAATATATCCCCTCAAGTCTCTGCTTTTGTCAGGGATATAAGTGCAAAATTGTTGAATTTTCAGCATACTACAGACTCCGCCCTCTCTTGCCAATAATACGTCTAGCGTGTGACGGTTTTGCAAAACCATCCATGTAATAGCAACCATTTCAGTATCAATCACTAGGAACCCACCAGCAGTATTCGTTGATAAAAAAGCAACCACTGTAGACAATTTTCTAATTTTATATGAGTTCAAAATCACTCCCACTGAAGGTATTAATGCACCAAAAATATCACCCACAATTTCTGCAGCACTTATTCCCCTTTTATTTGTGTTAGTTTCTTTTCATTGGTTCCATGATTTTCATTCACATGATACATTTTTGGGAAAACAATACCAACATAACAACACCCATACCAATGTTGAGGCAATCTATAATAAGCGTTTTTACCACACATAAAGTATACTCCAGGGTAAACTGGTTCAGTATAACTAATTACAGAGAGAGGGATGGGGAGCTCAGGGAAAAGAGGTCCAATACCCATGATCCCAAGGTAAAACGTGTCAATCACTGTAGGGTAACTGTTCCTATCGATAATAGCTCACCCATTCAGCGGCTCAAAGTGTAGTTTGAGAAATGCCTATCTTACTTTTGTCAAAAGGTTGGCAGCAGGGGGAATTCCTCCTAATTGGAGAGTTGCCCTCACACACCCATCAGGGTGTCATGCTTCATCATTGGGCGTTGCTCCTCATGCGGGTGGCGCTGCAGTCCCCCACGGGCCCCGCAAGAGGGCTCTTTGGTAGAGATCTTTTCAAAGAACGCTGCAGTGGTGAGTGTGGGTGTGTGGGGATCTGTGTAAGTGAATCCTAAAAATACCTTACTGGTACCCATATAGGTATTTATTCTTGGGTCCATACGATATATTAAAAACAGGCAAAAAGGAGCTTGTAACTCTGCCGTAGAGAGTTAGATCGTTTTTGCAAATTCTAGTGAATACTAGTAGTGAGTGTTCAGTCGGGTCTAATCAGGTCGACATGTTTTACGCCTAGTGGGTCCCTAGTGGATCCTATGGCATTTCGTAAGGACCAGTGAGATAGTTAAAAGGTGAAATAGATGTGAGCATAGGGGTTCGCTATCAAAACACACAATACACCCTGTGATATTACCCTGATTTAGGTACGTGGTCTAGGCGGCTCTGCACCAATCGATAGCGACCACTTTGTCATTAATGTCCAACCCTGAAAATGATCCAGGGCTGCCTCATCGATGTGCGACGTTGCTCAAGAAATAACATTGACCTCTCGGTAGATAGGAATCGCTGCGGCAGAGGGCAGGTACTAATGTGGCCTGGCAATTGTAGTGCCATCAGTAGGTTTTTTATACACTCTCCGTTTCGTATGGGTGAACCCGAAGAGTTCATAAACCCACATTGAGACCACAACTGCCCAAAATCACACACCATCCCAAAACCATATTGGCTGTCCGAAAATATGGTTACTCGCATTTGTTTTGTAATACAGCATGCCCTAGTCAGCGCAATCAACTCCGCCACTTGTGCTGAACTCACTCCTTTCAACCATGATGCTTCAATGACACTCACCACTGTACAAATTGCATATGCAGCTCGCAAGGTACCCTCAGAATCTCTCAAGCATGATCCATCCACAAACAGAATATGATCAGATTCAGGTAATGGAGTTTCCTGTATATCAGGACTCGGCTTTGTACACTATTCAGTCACATCCAAACAATCATGATCTGCTTCGTCCACCACCACTTCACAACTAGGAATTGGTAACTAGGTAGCTGGATTCAAACTCATGCATCTTGTCACAGACACATTCTCTGCACCCAAAATCACCTGTTCATATTTTGTTAGGCGACTGCTTGTAAGATGCTGTGTGCGAGTTTGCATTAACTAAATCTCAACTGAATGTGGCACATGCACTTTCAACGGATGTCCCTTTACAATCGTCTCACTCTGTTCCAAACTCATACAAGTAGCAGCAACTGCTTTCAAACAACCAGGTAAGGCAGCAGCTACAGGATCCAACGTAGCATAAAAATATGACACTGGACGGCGTGCGTTCCGTGCATTAGCGTGAGAACTGAAAGTGCACAACCATCGCGTTCACTGCAAAACATCGCAAAATCCTTATTGAAGTCTGGCATTCCCAATGCTGGTGCCCGACTGTAGTCCTAGAGGCACTATTTTGTGATGACCTTTGACTACCATCATTTAATTGTCTTTTGGTGTTTTACTTTACCCTAGCATGAATGAACGACGTCCTGCATATGCCTTGTTTCTCTTGAAGAGGCAGTGGTGCACAAACGTGCATTGTGTTGTACATTGGGAAGTATTATGAAGTTCTTACTTTTGGCTTTGACATGGTCTCATGTCATCCTGAATTCTGACTTGCTTGAGCTTTTCTGCACGCACAGAGTGTTTTGCAAGTTGTTTGGGTTAATCACGTTCAAGGTTTGTTTTGTGAGAGATTGTTTAATGTACCCTGGAAGGCTTTTGTAAGCTTCGTCAAGATAAAGGCTGGAACATGTGAGAATGTAGAGGGAACGTGGGAACTCCTTTTGCCCTGGAATGCTTGCATGGAAACTGGCCAGTCCCATTAATATTCCTTGGCGCAGAGGGAAAGACTCTCGAACCTTCTAGTGTGTTTTGAGACTATAAAGCTGAGGTTTGTTGACTTAGAAACTGGGATTTTAGAATCTGAATGGGGATGGACGCATCTACTTTGGTACAGCGGAACCCTGGTTGCTGAGGCTCTTATCCCCGGCTGTTAAATCCCCCGGTCTGGAGTGGGCTAAGATGCAGTGTTTGCACCAGGTGAAGGGTTTGAGTTTTGATTATTGCCATTGTGATGTGTGGCCAGTGGCTATCATCATTTGAGGTGTTTTCTTTGTAATGTGTAAGTGAGTCAGAGTGCACTTCCAAAGTAATCATTAGATGTATTTGGAGGATCACTGACAGAATATCGACAACAAAAATGTTGAGGTACAAAAATATCGGGACAAAAATATCGTTGTCCAGAATATCGAAGTCCTATCTACATAATGGTAAGTACAAAAATATCGGAAAAAAATTCTCGTTGTTAAAATTATCGTTGTTAAAAATATTGTTTTTTTAAAATGTTTAAAAAATAATGTAAAATAAAGTAAATAATACATATAATTGAAAGAACATAGTTAGAATTATTAGAAAATGTTTAAAATTATAAATAATAAATATAATGTTAAATAATTAAATATAAATTTACTTAATAATATTAATAAATAATAATTATAAAATGTTAGGAACATATTGAAAATTATAAATACATATATATATATATATATACATATACCAGTAAAATAAAAATATATATAATAATTTAAAATATTAAAATATTTTTAATCTTTTACAATTACATTTGACACTACATTAACAGCAACAGTAGGGAAAATGTTGGATAGCGGAGGGGATAAAATTACTATTCCCACTCCAGGGAGTGCAACAGTAGGGAAAGTGTTGGATAACGGAGGGGAATAATTTACTATTCCCACTCCAGGGAGTGCAACAGTAAGAAAGTGTTGGATAGCGGAGGGGAATAATTTACTATTCCCTCTCCAGCAAGTACAACATTAGGGAAAGTGTTGGATAGCGTAGGGGAATAATTTACTATTCCCACTTCAGGGAGTGCAACATTAAGGAAAGTGTTGGATAGCATAGGGGTAAATATTACTATTCCCACTCCAGAGATAGCAACAGTAGGGAAAGTGTTGGATAGCATAGGGGTAAAAATTACTATTCCCACTCCAGAGAGTGCAACAGTAGGGAAAGTGTTGGATAGCAGAGTGGATAAAATTACTATTCCCACTCCAGCGACTGCAACAGTAGGGAAAGTGTTGGATAGCAGAGGGGAATAATTTACTATTCCCACTCCAGCAAGTACAACAGTAGGGGTGGGGCGTGGCTAGCGCCCGAGGAAGATGGCGGACCTCCCGTGACTCGCTCGTGGTGACAGGGCTCTCTGAGGGATTTTCCAGCACCACCCGGGTCTTGAAGGTCGGCAAATGGCATAAATCAAGATCGGAATGTAAGCGCCTCCAGATGGAAGCATTTTCTTCTCTTCTCCGGCAAGCCTCGACCTTTTAATAAGCATTTTGCTCACAGCTGAGGTACCTGTAACAGTTGGCTAATTGCTGCCCACGCGCTGAGGAAGCCGTCTCCTTCGCGCGTTACACTTTCACTGCTAGCACAGATTTATGACAACTAATTACCAGCGTGAGATGGATTTTAATGTCAAGCTTTGAAATGATTTACTGCCTCACTTCGATAAGCGATGACCCCTCTCTGAACCCTCTCACTTCCTGACTAACATAATGAGAACTGTTATTTCAAAGCAGCCTGCATGCTGAGGAGATTGTTTTCACCACGCGCTGTGTCTTCTCAAGAGGGGCAGTGATTCTTTCATTTACTGTCTTCAGATTACTGACTCTTGATGTTTGACACTAGAAGCTATGTAGAAAAGTGAATTTTGTCCTCACTTTCATACGCTTGTCTTCTTTATTAATATGCTTTAAATCGGCATTTCAGCAACCTCATTTTTTAAATATATTTCCAGTCATGGTAGATGAAACCATCTGCATTTCTCAGTTGATTTTCTCAGAGCCTGCAAATGCCATATGAATGAACCACGAAGTTATTTATTTAAAGTGGCTCTCTTGGCTATGATATTAAATTTAGCATGTTGTATGGCTTGCTCTGTTGTGGAAACGTTTCTGTAATGAATTGTGGTGACTTACATTTCGTATATTTTTTTTCCCTTTAAGCTTACAGTTACCACTTTCATATCTTACTTCATGCTTATTGGTAAATGTGTACTTTGATATTCTGTCATGCACCAAATGCATGTAATCCCCATTACAGTGTATCTTCTCCATTATTATTAGATGGAATTGCACACTTACGTTATACCTTGCAGTTTTTCACAACCTCTTATGTATAGGTTTAACTTTTCCTATTGCATGGGTAGGTTAAAAAAAGTATCTTCTTTGCAAGTATCTTCACATTGCAGTTTCATTGTTCATTCAAAGCCACGTGCGAATTTCGCTAAAATGGAAGATTCCCAAGTACCAATACCCAAGACAGCTACTTCTTCAGCTGTGGCTAGCGGCTCCTCTTCTCTTACTAAAGTCACAACTAAACGCCTTAAAAAGGATCCACCTTCTCCACCGAAGTCATCTTCGTCCGTCTCCATGGATCTTCTTCTGGAGGAAATTCGAGCTTTGTGACCATTTGTTGAAGAGACTAACTCTAAAATACAAATTCTAACCGACGGGTGGGAAAGACTGGAAGAAATAGTCACCAAGGTTGAACATAATGTTGAAACTCTCAATGCATCTTACACTAAAGTGGACATTCTTCATTCCCAAATTACATCCCTGCAAAAACAGGTTGAAAACCTTGAAAACAGAAATAGGCGCAACAACCTTCGCATTTATGGATTATCGGAAGGCGTGGAAGGGTCTGATCCCATCTCCTTTTTTCAGAAATTTTTACAGTCAATACTAAATCTACCGGAAGACACTACTCTCAACATACAACGTGCTCACAGACTGGGCCCAATGCATTCAGCATCCTCAAGTACGAAAAGACCAAGAGGAGACATATTGTATTTTCTTGAGTATACGGATCTCCTCAAAGTTCTATCAGCAGTTAGGCTCCTGAAGCGTATTTCATTTTCAGGTCACCAATTGTTCTTTTCACAGGACTATGCCAAGCCCACAGCGGACTGACGTAAAGAACTCCTTGCTATGTGTCCAGTGTTGCGTTCAATCGGAGCACGATTTGGATTATTTCATCCCTGCTTATTTAAAGTCACTCTTAATAACAACACCGTGACTTACGAGGACCCAACAAAGCTGAAGAGTTTCCTTAATACACAATGCCCAGAAAAGATGGACTTTTCCAGCACTCGCTTTAAATAGCCTTTTTTTTGTTATACACTGGAATAGGGTTTAGTTTTCAGTATGACGTTTTACTTATAGAAGTTTAGCATAGTTTCTACCATGGTAAAATGTTTGTTTATTCTTATTAACCCCTTTCATTTCAGGTTATGACCTTATAATGTCTGATATCACAATATGTCACAACATGTCGTGTCATACTCCCTTCTGTTCATATTAACCATTTTTTTTTTCTTTTTTCTTTTTAGTTTTTGTTCCTTTGTTTCTGTTTACACAGGACCTAACCTCATGTGCCTGACCTATTAGTTTTGTATAGTGTTTACGTCCCGAAGTCTCCCCTGCCTTACCTCGTGGAGTCCGGATGCACCATCGTTCCATGTGGTCTCTCCCCCCCCCCATCCTTCCATTGTTTTGATCTTTATATACATATGATCCTTTTTCTTATATTCTTCTTTACAGTCTTCACCCCTTCTCCTTTATTTCCTCTTCTTTCTCTCCACCTCACATATTTCTATCATATGTCTCCTTTTCCAATCTTGCTTTTTTCTCTTCTGTCTTTTTTTATCTTTTCAGCTTCATTCAATTGGTTTCATCCTTCAATATTTCACTTATATATCTACTATTCTCTCACTCAACTCTCTCATGTGCATCAATCTTTCCTATACCTTGTTTTCTTTCTCTCTTTCTTTATCTACTCTATCCCTTCTTTTTTCTTCAATTGGTTTTCACATCCAATATCTTCGTACTTAATATAATCTTTCTTCCAATGCTTTACATTTCTATTGTTGCTGAATTTTTTGGAAACAGTATTGTTCGCAATGTACATAGTTTTATTGGTTCACTTATGTCTCTATTACTTCTAATCCACACATGTTCTTAAAAATTATCTCATGGAATGTCAGAGGCTTGAACTCCCCCATTAAAAGACAGAAAGTCTTATCCCACTTATCAAAGTTAGATGCTAATATTGCATTATTACAAGAAACTCATCTCACTGAAAGCGAATCACTAAAACTCAAAAGAAATTGGGTTGGTGACGTTTTTTTCTCGCCAGGTGATGGTAAAAGAAATGGGGTTATAACTCTTTGCCACAAAGCACTGAAAGCCCAGCTTGTCTCTCAAGAATCTGACACAGAAGGTAGATGGGTTTTCACAAATCTATTGTTAGGGAAGACCTCCTTATCCTTGCTCAATATTTATGCCCCTACCAACGGCGACACTAGTTTCTGGTCACGCATCTCTCAATTGTTACTCAAATATCCATCAGATAACTTCATCCTTGCAGGCGATTGCAATCAAGTGATGGATCCGTTCATCAATAGAAATTCTAACTCCCATTTTAACTCAAATGCAGCACACAAAACTTTCATACAAACCATTAAACAAAGAAATTTATTAGATTCATTGCGCCTTTGTAACCCATCCACAAGAGAATATTCTTTTTTCTCCCATCCACACCAAACACAATCCCGAATCGACCACATTTTTATTTCACGAAATGTCTCCCAATCCCTACGTTCTGCTGATATAGGCCCTATACTTATTTCAGATCATGCCCCTGTTTCGGTTCAATTGGACCTTTTGAGCCACTCCACATCATCAAAAAAATGGTGTTTCAATAACTCTCTACTTCTTGACCCTAAGTTTAACTCATCTTTTGTCTCCTTTTCTCAAGAGTTTTTGTCTATTAACCTAACGAAAGATGTTTCCTTTCACACAGTATGGGATGCCTTCAAAGCTACTACTAGAGACTTCATTATTAGATTTGTGTCAAACAAACACAAAGCCTTCCGCATAACACACAATACACTTCTTGATAAGATTAAAAAGCTTGAACACTCTTTCCATACCTCTAAATCAAAGGAATCTCTCAAAGATCTCATTAATGCAAAGATCGCCTTTAATGAATCGGCCACTAAACAGGCCTCCTTATATTTACTTAAATCCTCAGCAAAGTACTATGGGGGCCAAAATAAATCAGGCAAACTTCTGGCTAATTATTTGAAAATTAAACAACAAAATCTCCATATTGATTCCATTATAGATGATAATCAAGTACCAAAACTCAAAGACCCTGAAATTCTCCAAGAATTTGTACACTTCTATAAATCTTTATACACACCAGAAAGCACACCTTCAGATACAGATCTTTCCCATTACTTCTCCACAATCCAAAAACACATCAATCCCCAATTGGATTTAACAACACTGGAATCTGATCTTACACAAATAGAATTATTAAATGCTTTAAAAACCCTTAAAAAGGACAAAGCCCCTGGCCCTGACGGCTTTACAGTGGAATTTTATCTACACTTTGCTCTTTTATTACTCCCACACTTACACACTCTTATTTCTTCCTTTATCACTTCCCGTAAGTCCATTGGCTCTTTTTCTGAAGCCTTGATCTGTCTAATACCAAAAGCCGATAAGGACTTACGCTTTTGTAAAAATTACAGACCCATCTCCTTAGTTAACGTGGACTATAAAATCTTTTCCAAACTTTAGCTCTAAGACTAGAACCGCATCTTCCCCTGTTACTTGGCAAGGAACAATCAGGCTTTGTCAAAGGTCGCAATATTACTGACAACACACGTTTATTTTTTAACATTATGTCCAAATCATCACACTATTCGGATTCTCTGGCAGCAATTGCGTTAGACGCGGAAAAAGCCTTTGATCGGGTTTATTGGCCATTTATCTTCCACGCTCTCAAATGGTTCGGTTTTGGACCAAAAATCACGTCCTTAATTGCTCTACTTTATTCGGAACCCAAAGCTGCAATATCAACTAATGGTCTCATCTCTCCTTACTTCAATCTCAAGCGAGGTGTTCATCAAGGATGTCCCCTATCACCTTTCCTTTTTAATTTAGCTTTAGAACCCTTCCTGTCAAAAATTCGCCAAAATCATTCCATCACAGGCTTTGTCTCGGACCCTCAACAAATTAAATTAGCAGCATACGCTGACGATTTTTTAGTCTTTCTCTCCCAACCACAATCCTCCCTCACAGCCTTTTTAGGAGAAGTAGAAGATTATGGTCTGGTGTCAGGCTATAAATTAAACGGAGGGAAATGCGAGATATTACCCTTAACCAAATACACCTTCAAAGATGATGTTAAGATTTCTAATTTCACCTGGAACTCTAAGCATATAAAATATCTCGGCATCTGGTTCTCTTCCTCTATTAAAACATCCATCTCTCTAAACATTGATAAATGTTCTACCAAACTTAAAGCACTAACTGCAAGATGGCATCCCCTCCATCTATCCTGGTGCGGTCGCTTGGACACCATTAAAATGATCCTGACACCTATAGTTCTGTACATTCTTTCTAACATACCAACATCCATTCCATCTAACTCCTTTCAAAAAATTAACTCCATTCTAACTTCCTTTTTATGGAATGCTAAAAAGTCAAGAATGGCGTTACAGAAATTAACAAGACCCAAATCCGAAGGAGGGGTTAACTTTCCCCATTTCTCTAATTATCATAAAGCCTTCCAACTAAGACAATTATCAAATTGGATCACTACTCAATCTGAAAATAGGCCTCTTTGGGTTGATCTTGAACTCTCTTTTTTAACCCCTTTCTCATTCCAGGAATATCTTTCCTTTACCCGGAAGCCACAAAAGCTCTCTACTCCCATAATTAAGCAATCATGTAAACTATTATCCACTGCACCTCATTTAGCTATACACAACTCAGAAACTTTTCTCAATTCCACAATTTGGCATAACAAACTGATCCTTTTTAAAGGAAAAACCTATATACTGGAAGGTTTGGAGGAACAAACGTCTGCTTTGGGTTCACCAACTTTTTGACCAAGGCTCACCCATTCCATTTACACAATTACAAACTCTTTATCACTTACCTCCTCCCTTTAAACCTACATTTCTGACTTTACAGAACGTAATAATTGAGGCACACGCTAAATTTACAACTTCACTCCCTCAAAACCCCAGCCCCTCTTCTCATGGCACAATCTCTTGCTCATACACCCCAAGGCCTCCCATATTTATTCTCGTCTAATGGCACCTCCTGAAAATAGACACAAAACCAAAGTAGAACTTTCATGGGAATCTGATCTGGAAACGAACTGGCCCATTACTCTATGGAACAGAATTTGGATGAAACTCAGGAAATCCTCTAGAGCAGCCAGCACAACACAAACACTTTTCTTTATTTATAATCGGTTATTTTTTACCCCAGCTTACCTAAATAAGATACATAACACAAATCCCACCACATGTTGGACATGCTCCCAAGGTGACGCTGACTTCAAACACATGCTATTTACATGCACACATGTTTTTAAATTTTGGGAACAAGTTTGGCGCCAAATCAACATCATTTTTCATACCACAACACCCCTATCCCTTACCAACATTTTCCTAGGTAGCTTAGCACGGGAATGGGGGAAAATCAATCCCAACTAAAACTCATTGATCTGCTACTGGCTGTGGCGTTCCAACAGATTTCAAAGAATTGGAAAGACTCTTCTAAATTGTCCTATTTAGCATGGTGGTATGCTGTATGCCATAATCATCGTCTAGATACGGCCCTCGTTCACCCTATCTCTCTAGCCACGAAAAGATTACACCTCTGGTCCCCCCTCACACACTTTCTAAATACAACAGCAAAGAACACTTCTTCCCTCGCTCCTTCAATGCAAGAAGTTACCAAGCCTCCCTGACTTCCTACTGTTTGTCTTTATATAATTCCGTTCAACTTGTCATTCCTTATTACACCCTTTCAACTGTATATTTTTTGACATGTGTTACTATTCGCAATATCTGTGAACCTTTGAAAGTATTCATATCATTTCCTAAGTTATACCTTTATTACCTTGAAGATTTCTGTATATCAATAGTATTTTTAAGTATCCTCTTCTGTCTTTATGCTTTGGTAAATGATTGTCTGTACGAAGTATTGTTTTCATCACCACTTTAATTTTTCAATAAACCTTTACTTGAACTTAAAAAAGTACAACACTATGGAAAGTGGTGGATAGCGGAGTGGAATAATTTACTATTCCCACTCCAGCAGGTAGAACTGTAGGGAAAGTGTTGGATAGCGGAGTGGAATAATTTACTATTCCCACTCCAAAGAGTGCAACAGTAGGGAAAGTGTTGGATAGCGGAGGGGTAACAATTACTATTCCCACTCCAGCGAGTGCAACAGTAGGGAAAGTTTTGGATAGCGGAGGGGAATAATTTACTATTCCCACTCCAGATAGTGCAACAGTAGGGAAAGTGTTGGATAGCAGAGGGGATAAAGTTTACTATTCCCACGCCAGAGAGTGCAACAGTAGGGAAAGTGTTGGATAGCGGAGGGGTAAAAATTACTATTCCCACTCCAGAGAGTGCAAATGCTGCAGTAGGGAAAGTGTTGGATAGCAAAGGGGAATAATTTACTATTCCCACTCCAGGGAGTGCAACAGTAAGGAAAGTGTAGGATAGCGGAGGGGAATAATTTACTATTCCCACTCCAGGGAGTGCAACAATAGAGAAAGTGTTGGATAGCGGAAGGGTAACAATTACTATTCCCACTCCAGCGAGTGCAACAGTAGGGAAAGTTTTGGATAGCGAAGGGGAATAATTTACTATTCCCACTCCAGCGAGTGCAACAGTAGTGAAAGTGTTAGATAGCAGAGGGGATAAAATTGCTATTCCCACTCCAGCAAGTGCAACAGTAGGGAAAGTGTTGGATAGCAGAGAGGAATGATTTATTATTCCCACTCCAGCGAGTGCAACAGTAGGGAAAGTGTTGGATTGCATAGGGGAATAATTTACTATTCCCACTCAAGCAAAATAATTAAAATTAATTAACAAACAATTAATTAATTAAAAAAAATTACCTCCCACCATATTCCCCTATAAATGACACCACCAATATTGTAAAACATAACACTATTAACATAATTAATTAATAATTAATTAATTAATTAAATTTAACAAGCAAATTAAAAACAATCAATAATAAATTAATTCACACTATTAACACTATAAAACAACTTAAAATAAATATATTAAAATTGAATTACTTCCCAGCCTACTCCCCTATCAACCCACAACCCACTCTTAAAAAAATGACACAAATAACATAATGAATAATTAATTAATAATTATTAATAACCAATTAATAAATAATTAACAATAAATTATTTATCACAATTAACAGTACAACATTTTAAATACATAAATATCAAATAATTAAAAATATAAATTAATTAATTATAATTAAATTACTTCCCACCCTATTCCCCTATAAACCCACAACTCGCTCCTAAAAAAATAACACAATTAAGATATTTACCAAATAATTATTAATAATTAACAACCAATTAATAACTAATTAATAATTAATTAATTACCACAATTAACAATATAAAATATTAAATACATACATATTAATTAATCAAATGTATTTATTAATTAATTATAATTAAATTACTTCCCACCCTATTCCCCTATAAACCTACAACCCGCTATGGAACTAAAACGCAAAATTTACTTAAAAAAATTAATAACTTCTAAAAATTTAACACATATATTAAAAAACAATTGCAATACTTACACAAAAAAATAGAACAAATACATGTAAAATACGCACTAAAATACATAACACTAAATCAAACAACGATATTTTTAACAACGATATTTTTGCTAAGGATATTAATTACTTCGATATTTTGAAAAACGATATTACTTACCATCAACTCGATATTCTTGACAACGATATTCTGACTGTCGATATTTTTGTAGTCCGAGATTTTGGACTCGATATTACTGCTACTCGATATTTCCAACTCGATATTATGTCTGTTCACCGTATTTAGTGTATATATCTTCCTGATTTCTTGCAGAACGTCCAGTATTATTTGCTGCTTGTTTATTCATTATTATTATTCATGCATTTAACTGTTGCATTTACCAAGTGTGTTATTATTGCTTGCATAATAATATATATATATATATCTATATACATTTGAATGTTATTCATTTGACATCTGGGAAAGCCTTTCTGTTAGAGAGCATTGCATAAATAAAACCCCAAGCCTCATTCTAAAAAGAGAGTCTTTGATGTGTTTTATTTTATAAAGTGAAACCCCTTTTCTAGGTGGTGTTGTGTTTTATGTCTCCTGCCTCGTCGTGCTTGAGCCACCGTGTGGGAGTGGTATTTTGTGGAACTCTGTATTATCTTGAGGGCGAGGCAAGACATTGACACAAACTGCCTCGCAGTTCAAGAAATGCATTCATCATCAAGATGTAGAGCATCTGACACATCTTTGTGTCAGCTTTTGCAATGGCTTGGCTATCAATGGAAAACTTGGTATCCCCTGCCTTCAATATCCAACCATTCCCAAAAACATTCAAACCTCCTTTTGTGTACTCAGCGGATTCATTTGTAGAATGGCATTGATCCGATCTTGAGACCCTTTCCTGACTCCTTTCTGAATGTTATGTCCAAAATAAAGAACTTCCTTTTGACAAAATTGTAATTTCGCTGGTGACACTTTATGCCCACCTACTGCTAAATGTTTCAGTAGAGCAATTGTATCAGCAACAAAAGCTTCTTTTGTTCCAGACGCAACCAACAAGTCATCACTGTATTGCACTAAAACTGAGTTATTAGGCATTACCAATGACTCCAAACATTTCTTCAATATCTGATTAAAGATTGAGGGGCTCTCTGTATACCCTTGAGCAACTCGGCACCATGCCAGACACGGTTTCCGAACCGTAACGCAAATAAATGTTGACTATCCGGATGCAATGGTATCTAGAAAAAGGTATTTTGCTTCACAAGGAATTTGGTATAGAATCACAGCTGGGTTTTGCACTATTGGACAACAAGCTATTACAATCTGATTGATTTTTCTAAGGTCTTGCACTATTCTATATTTCCTGTTAGGTTTGCGAATTCCCATGATAGGTGAATTGCATGGATTCCCTAATGTTTCTTTCAGAATACCTTGTTCAATCAACATCTCAATCAAAGGACTCATTTTGTAAGCTGGTGTTCTTGGGAACTCTGCATCTGGTTTTACCGTAATCTGAATTGGAGCTACTCCTTTCATCAAACCAATGTCTTAACCTGAAAAATCCTACACATCAGACAGCACTGTATCTCTCAGCTCAACTGGCAAATCACTCGCTGTAAATAGGGGATATAAGTCATTCACTTCTGTTCCCAGTCATGCCATTTTAAATACTACATCCTCGTCTTTTGTATGAAATGCTATTCCATCTGGCGTACAGTAAATGGAAAAATTCATTTGACATAATAAGTCTCTTCCTAATAGATTAACTGGACTTGTGTCACACACCACAAATTTGTGGAAATCCTGAAATCCTCCAATCTGTACTTTCATGGGTCTGGTCACTGGGGTCTTAATCAATTGATTTGAAACTCCTACAACTTGGATACTTTCTCCTGAGAGGGGTAGGTTGTAATTTTCCACAGTTCTCACAGTGGAACGGGTAGCACCAGTATCTACAAGGAACGTAACAGTGTTTCCGTCAACCTCGCCATCCACATAGGGACCATTCTCATCTACCTCTAAGGTTGCGCCAAGCACGCACGCACTCCTCCCCCCTCAGGCACCGTCATTGAGATGTATCTGAATCATTTCCATCCAACTGCATCAAATACTGCAAAGACACCTGCACATTTGAATTCAATTGATTGTTTGTATGAGAACCCATATTTGCATCGTATCTTTGCACTTTACCGTTCATATTTTGCATAGGAGCTTGAGGTAGTCGCTGACCCTGTCCTCTGCCAATTGTCATCTGCTGATTCTGATTCTGTTGATTCATTTGCATCTGACTCATTCCATCTACTCCTGTATCTATGAAAATCACCCGTATTTGCTTGTATACTTTTACACTCGCGCTTCCAATGCCCAAACTTGCCACACGCATGACATGGAAACTTCTTTTTCATTTCCTCTATATCACCACTTCGACCTCTCCCTTGTGGTAATGGTATCATATTCGTCACAGTATTTCCATTTGCCATCACACCTCTCGTACCAGTAGTACTCTGACCATTTCCCTGATAAACTTCTGTAAAATCCGAATTCATATTCATAAATCCTCCTTTCTTTGCTGCTTTCATCTGAGCCAACATCAATTTCTCTTTTAACTTTTTATGACGCAAATCAATATCATCACCACAATATTTTGCATAACGAAGAATTTCGTCAATCGATTTGCTTTGCCAACAAATTAAATGCTGTTGAATCATAGCACTTATTTCTGGTCTCAATCCATACACAAACCAATATACAAAATGTCTCATATCTTTCTCAGAGTTATTCTCAATACCAGTGTACTGTTTAAACACCTGTAAAAGCCTCTCATAATATGCATCCTTTGACTCTTTCAATTCTTGAGTAGTCCTACACCCAATCTGTTTCTTTGGTGAAACTTTCCCTTTCAAATACATAATAACCTGATTATACTTTTTAATGACTTCCACTGTTGGGGCTCCTGTCTTTGGATCTCTTGGATATTCTTCTTTTGGCCAATCTACAGCAATGTTACACTCAACCCACAAATCAGTCGAAACTACAATATCAAACAAGCCATCCAATTCTTCCACAAAACTTTTAAAACCTTAGCAAGCCTCTCCACTTGTTTATACTATTCCACTGGCTTCTCTCTCAACCTAGGAAAATCATTAGTAAATGATAATATATCCTGCCTTGACCAAGGGACGTGAATAAACCCACCTCCTGGTAGCTCTCTCATAGGATATACCATCGCATTAGCTGCTTCAGTTCCTATTTCTCTCACAGGATACAGTGGTAAAGCCTCTGAAGTTACTGTTGTATCCTCCTTTTTTGCCCATCTGCCTTTCCATTAATCTATTTCACCCCAACAGTTTAGAGTGTTTATTAACTCTTAGATCTGCAAACGCTTTCCTGAAACATTCAAACTCTTAAAATCTTTGTCACTAAAATCCAATCGATACGTCTTTTGTAAAGCTTTAGACTTCTCTATGCCAACTCCATATGTTTGTGCAACCTCAACAAATTTCTCATGTATGTTTCTCGCTTTCCGTGTAATATTCTTACACATGAAAAGCAATTCTTTATCCCAATATTTGCCTAACCTCTCTGGACTAATCTTTCCCAAAATCATTTCCTCTAAATCTGATTTCAGCCTGCTCACATCTATGCTCGAACTATTAATCTGTACGCTACAACCAGGCGCTATTTCTTTTATCCACTCGTCTAGTTCTTCCGGTAGAAGGACCTAAGGATCTCTGTATATCTTCACTAACTCTACCCATCCTTGACCCTCCTGATGTTCGTGTCACCCATTTCTCAATCTGCAACGTCCTTCTCGAATCTATATATGCACTTCTTTTTGGGGTTTCAACTGATGTTTCTGAAATACAAATTAATGGATCTAATGGCTCCTGTGACTGTACTTGCATTTGCTCCACTATTCTCTTATGACCCTTGTTTCACCACACTCGTCTTTTCCATAACTGTATGAACTCCACTCATATTACTATCTGGTATTGTTAAAGCATGTACTAATTAAATTCCTTGTCCATCATTGTATAATGGAAAAATAGGACCAATAGTCACTGGGACTGACAAAGCATCTGGGTTCATTGGTGTCATTATTCTCGACAATTCCTCTCTAACTGGAATCTGATTCTGCCTTAATGACATTTTTTCATGTGCCGATTCTACATGTACTATCGGGGCACTTGGGTAAGAACCTGACTCCACATGATTCTGTTCCTCATGATAAGGTGGAGGTCTATTCATCAATAACTCATTTAAAAAATCATCATCTATATCGTTAGCTCCCACAACAACTAATTCAGCATTTTTAGACTTTAATTCCTCCACATTCCTCTTTTTCTCCTTACATTTCTCTCCCTCACCAGTCTCAGCTACTATGACTGGAAACAGTTGTGTTCCTTCAGGTTTATCTCTTCTTCACATTTTCTTATGGGCATCCCACTTTGCTTCTGAATATCTACTCATAGTATTCTGATATCTAGACCGATACTATTCCCTTTCTCTTTTGTATGCCTCATGTTCCCATTCTTCAAGAAGTTCATACTGCATAGGTCTAGGATTTGGTCTTAAGTTATTCATTTGATTCCTTAAATTTTCTAAAATTCTAGTATTAAAGTCCCATTTTCTGGAAATGCTAAATAACCATCTTGCTCAGTATATTTCGTCCAATTTTCTAGCCATGTACACGTGTGATAACCCCTTTCTAATGACATAAATGAAGCAGGGGTCCCTTCAGGAGCCACAGGAATTCCTCCTCTAATTGGTATCGGCTCATCTTTATTAAACAAGGTTTTCAACAGTTTAAAAAACTTCATGACCTTCTATGCTAATAAAAAATCAAACCTTACGAGAAAATTTCAATAACTTCTATCCATGTTATGATTCTCTACCACCAATCAAAAACCAATCACGTTGTCCAATTTCAGCGCTACTCACACCAACCAACCTATACCAGCGTGGCACCTAGTGACGAATTCTCACCAATCGTCCAATACCTGCGTGGCACCAAGAGACGTCAGCTTAACTCCTGCGACTGACCCTCCCTTTACAAAATCAACGTCAGCGTCTTTTATGAAGTCTTTAACAAAACAAACAACGTGAAAACAACTTGTCTGCTCAACTAACATAAAAAGATAGAACCATATAATCTGAGAGTTTCTTTTGCTTCCAGCAAACTCTCGACCAGCCTGATTTCACCCTAACTTGACTGAAAATTCTCAAGATCTCTCCAGATGCGCTCTCTGAAGCACCCTCAAAAATCCTCACTTATCACACTTCAAGATTCCCTATGCTAGTACTGGCAAGACCTTTGCTCAGCAGTGCATCCACAGCACAGCACAGCACCGCACTAAGACTGCCCTTAGGCTTTATCCCGGGATCTTAGGCCAACGACGGACCCTTTACTTCCAACGACGGACCACAACATAGAACATAAAGGTACACATTTTTATAATCAGTCAATGTCTCTTAACTCCTTCTCTTCATTACCTAGTATATTTAGTCAAAATAATCATTCAATTATGCTACCAGAAAACTGATCCAGTGGAAGCGGTGTAAAATTGTGAACATTTACACAAGTTATCCACAATAAGACAAACATATATCTGAAACAATTTACTATAATCTAGAGTTTGGGCCCATAAAAACTCTATAGCCACTTACAAAACATGAGGTCCTCTGATAGATCTTTTAAAGAGCTAATAGGGACTCAGATAATTAGAGACGGAAACCATTCCTTCATGAGGACCTGTAATGAAGAAATGCCTGTCTAACAACAATAATCAATAACCATACCGTGTCAATAATTTCATCAATAAGAAAGGACAAAATTCAGAATAGTTATCAAGGTACCTTTATCTAAACTTCAAGATGAATGGTCAATGCACAAAAATTCATAAGAATCATTAATACTTTAATTATTTCAAATAAATACAGGTAAAATCACAATAAAATCAC
Organism: Calotriton arnoldi; assembly: GCA_963921515.1. Lineage (NCBI taxonomy): Eukaryota > Metazoa > Chordata > Amphibia > Caudata > Salamandridae > Calotriton > Calotriton arnoldi. Next base: position 481,033 of record CAWUFW010003872.1, on the reverse strand, counting down.
AGTTCATAGCAAAATACATCATAAATCAATAACTGGCATGAGTTGAGAGAGAAAGAAGAAATACACATTGCAGTTTCAGTATGCAATTCAAGTTCCATAGTAACCTAAGTTCAATGAGCTAAAGCACAGTGTGCAATAGTCTGAACAGCCAACCCTTCAGCCGAAAGGTATAGCCTGTTCAACTTCACCAGCCAATGAAGTGCAGGGGAAATCAGGAGAGTTCGGTTCAAGAAAAGTCAGAGTTCGGACTGACAGCATGTCACGCCCAAGATTTGCAAGGAAAATAGCCGCAGACGTCCTTGTCCCACGTGGTAATTATACCTTGAAATGTTCATAATTCCAGCCCCCAAATGGAGCTTCTTCACAGTTTTGCATGATTCTGTTGGTTGGGATCCAAGGTGTGATCGTGTGATCGTGGAATGATCATTCTTCAGTCTCAAATCATCCGGAACTCTAACGTGTTACTTTTGTCCTTTGTCTGCTATTTTCTAAGAATTTCTAATATCAAGTCACCTCGGAAATAGGAAGCACATTTGCAACTTAACATGCCCACGCACTGGCTTCTGTGTTAGCTTGCTACAAGGTTGACACAATTTATTCATAGAGAGAGAATATTCTAACTGTAGGAAGGAAACTTTAGTGATAATACTCGTAGGTAAAGCAATTAGATCAGCATTTTAGAAATAATGAAGGACAAAATACATTTTACTGAGGCCTAAAATAGAAAATACATTAACAAGCTTTGAGGACTACATGGAAAAACACAAAATCATAATTTTCTAAAGAATAAACACACTATCATTGAAAATGTTTAGGAAATAGAGATGCATAAGAAATAATATAAGAAGCATCATTTCATTAAAGTTATAAGCATAGTCTGATTACGATTCTTTAAAGTATAAGCAAACACTTTTCTTTTTAGATTCTCATGTCAAGGAAACTATAAGCAGGAATCATTTTACTTAAACATTTTCAGAATTATATTTTTCTAAATTACGATTTGCATTATCACTTTTCACATTAATATCACAACACATTAGTAATTTTTCTCTCTATATCGTATGTGTCTCAGTTTCACCAGTTTGCAACCCATGCTTTTACGATGCAGTTCTAACCTCTCATGTTTTTCACAAGACACAATATTAGTCATGGTTCTTAAGTACGTATTAGTATTATTTAATCCATGTGCAGGATTTGACTGAGCAAAATCATTCTTAAATATTCATGCTCCATCACTGGCAAGAGGCAGCAATGGGCTTGAACCTGGGTCTGTCCATCTTGATGCAGTAGTCTGGATGGGAAGGAGCGCACAGCATACCTTGTGTCACAATCTGATGAATGTTGTAAGCCCTGTGCAGGGCATAGACGAGTGACTTGTGTGCCTCACCGGCATGCGCCTCCTTCACCCTGGCTTTATCCCCCCTCTTTGCTGCACTCACGCTGCCAGTCAATGTGCATGCCTGCTTAGGTGTAGTGAGCTGCAGAGCGGGCAGTTCATGACTCCCAGGCACTAGGGCTGTGCGCACGCGTCAGCCATCCTCTCATCCAGGCAGCCCATGTGTTCCACGCCTTCTTGTCCTGTGTGCCAGTATAGAACACATTCATGACACATTCATGCCAGGCACACACTAATGAACACCTATTACTGTTGCGCAGTGTCCCATTCACTATTGCACAATGATTTCTCATGCCTGTGACTATAACACACATTATAATTATGCCTTGTCTATCTTTGGCATATGCATGTCAGATGTCTGTCGCTGTGTCTCTGCTTTCTATCATGTTTTGCATTTAAATCACGGCTGACATTATTATAAAGTGCATGTCACGCCTTTCACCTTTTCATCGTGTCATCACTGCTACTTCTATTATAAACAGTTATGCTTGTTAAGCACTTTCCCTGCATGCCTGTCACACCTGAACATATACTTTTCATGTCTGTCCCTATTGCAGTCATTCCGAATGTATCAGGAGCCACCTTCACATTTCAACTATGTCTGTTACTGCACATATGTATGCGCCACCTCTCGCTAATACATCGAATTCTGTCATTCTTGCACGACCTGTACATATTTTTGTCGTTATTGGACTTATTTCTATCATGATTGTCGCTATGGACACATATCTGTCATATTTACTTATTAGCGCACAGCCATGCCTGTCACTACGTCAAAGGTTTGTACCGTTCCTTTTACTGGTTCACACAGTCTGTCATGTCGATTACTGTCACACACACTTTCACTCAGGTCACTAGTCTAAAATTCTATACATTTATGTCAAGCATGCCGCAGTTGTACTCATTTCTTTAATGCTTTTGCTAGCGCTTTCTGGGGTGAATCGTATATACATTTCTCTTACTTCTTGCACATAGCCCTTTCACGCATGTCACTAGTGCATTAATTCTCGACCTGTATCCCACTGATTAACATATCACTCCCGTGTCTGGCACTGTTGGGCACAATTATTTAAAGCCTGTCATTATTAGGCACATTTATGTCATAAACGTCTGTGTTGCCCACTTTTGTAATTTTGAGCACACATCCCTATAGTGCCTAACTCGTGGCACACTATCCCACAGTGTCTATTACAGGTGTCAATATTTACTTCCTGCATTATTACACATTTTGATGTCATGGCTGTCATGAATGCATATTTTCATGTTATGTATGTCACCATTTCATATATTTTTTCTCAAACCTACCACTAGTAAACCAATGTCTTGCTACAAGCACACATTCCTGTCACGCTGGTCACTAATGCTTACATTGTTGTCATGCAGGTCACTGTCGCACGCATTCCTGTCACGCCTGTCATCATTGCACACATTTCTGCCCCACTGCTTACATTTTGACAAGCGTACGCTATGTTTCCTGCCCACACCTATTTACAGATGCTAATTAACAACAGAACTCCTGCCACACCTGTCACTGTTGCGCACAATACCATCGCGCCTGTCACCATTGCACACATTTTAGATCATGCCTGCCACATTTATACAAATGCATGTCTTGCTTCATGCTCAATTACTCCTGAACACATTCCTATCACGCTTTTCATTTTTGGGACATTCCCCTGCGAGAACTGTCCATATTTGCACCCGTGCAACATGCTTGTTTCTGGTCCAGGGGATGACCTGACTTGTCAGTTCAGGCTGGACTGTTCCCATGAGGAACAGGGTCAAGACTGATTTGCAGATGGCTGGGTCTAAATTGGGGTGGCTAAGTGAGCAAATGAACATGGATTTAACCCAGATCTCTTGACTGGGGTGAATGTTTTGATTTGTTTTGCATTCTGTCCATCAATTGTGTGTCTTTTGCTCCCATGTTGTATCAGGCATCTCTTACTGTAGTCTTCCTCTGTCCACAGCAGTATTGGTTTTGCTTACATCAGCTAGTTATCATGGCAGGTGTTTGCAGAGGCAGCCACACTTCCTTATTAGATAACATCACTGACAGGGCAGCTAGCACTTCCTTTTCTCAGAGGCTGGCGGCCTCTCTGTTAGTAGTCTGGGAATACTCATTTCCAGCTTCCCGTCTATGCTCGTGCTTTCGTGTGTGTGCTCCCAGACTCAGAATGTCTCTGCTGTTTAGGCAGGGATTCGGCTGAGTGTGCAGGGCGATTATTACGCAGGGCTTTTTCCTCTGGGATGCCCCAACCACTATCTGGCTGTGTTTCGGGAGTTATGCTAATCTGCTGGGGGAGACTCAAACATCTCTTCCCTATGGCCTGATATGCTTTCGAGGTTGCTTTTCATTATTGAGAGGCTTTCCCTTGTTTTCGAGTGCTCCCGGTTTTGGCAGATAATGGAAATAAGGTGCTAGGGGAAGTGATTTGCCCAGGATAACACGTTGGTCCATTGTAGGAGCCACACTACCCGAGTTTACAGCTTAACCACGCACCCACAACCCCCTTCTGATGATTTTGAAGTTTCTCTCTTTGTATTGTAGATCATTCTCTTACTTCAAGTCTAGTTCTGAACCAAAGTTGGACTGAGTTGAGGAAACATCTGAAGTCCTGTCCTTTTAGGTTTCGCCTGCACAGCGCTTGCACTGTGCTTGTTAGGTTTCGCCTGCACATCGCTTGCGCTGTGTTCGTGAAATCTATTGCTTTTAATATATCTTAAAAGGGGCTTCTCTTAGCAGTGTCCCGAGGCACAAGCACTCATTCCAATCCGCTTTAGTGGGTGGATCTTTTTTTCTTTTGTTAAGGCTGCACATTATTTACTAGTTACCGATACTTATCTTCCCCTGGCTGCACACATTTATGATACTTATCTTCTACTAAAGCTTCATTTTTCACCTGCTTATTACAGAACATATAAGCACATCTTATGGATGTTATAAAAAAAAGAACACTTAATAACTGAACGGTCTCTGCTGCTTTCTTTATTATGGGGGTTGTTGCATTACCAGCTCGATGTTTCATTGAATAATATTGTGCATTTTCAAAGCGCTACCATAACCCACGTGCTGAATCTGCTGAAATGCTATACAGGGCTGAATGAAGCCAGCCGTAGCTTAATATAAATCTCTGGATGGTAATTTGTCTCTTTTCGTGATGATTAGAGGACAACCTTAATTTTAATCAGCATTTTGGGTAAAATAAGTGTTTGCATTTAATGTAATTTCCCTTTATTATTGGCATTCTCAGTTCATATATATTAAATGCACTCCCGGAAACTGTGTAGCCTATATTATTTATTATTTGTACACAATTAGCAATTACATGAGCAGCTGGCAGATTTCAAATGACAAAGGACATTTAAGTGTCACACTAACATATGTTGATCTTGGGCAATTCACACTGTTTAAGCCCCATTCACTGTCAAGACTTCAGGGACTGTTAAACTATAAGATAAGATCTATTCCCACAGAAAAGGCAGACAGCTTCTAACAGTGTGCGAGTGTAAAATTAAGTAAATAAACCATTGAAGAGGAAAGTGTTGAAGAAACAAGTTTAATCCAGAGAATGAAAAGTCCCATCCACCAGCTAACTGGAGTCAGATGCAACTGACTCTTTCCAAGCACCCAGGATTCTATTACCATGGTGCTACTCAAAAGGTAACACAGCTATGTAACTTATTTACATTACAATTGTATAAGAATAACTTAAATAGAAAAAGCAAGCACAATGTTACACATCTTCCCTCTACAAAAAGCAAAGTTACAACATAAGAAAAACACTAAAAATGTTGTGAACAAGTTTGTGAAACTAACTGACATTTAAAAATTCATCACAAAGTCCCCAAACCTTGAAGGGTTTACTCTAGTTCTCACGCTTCTCTCCCTCTGAGGAGAAATAGAACTTTTGCGAGAGGAAGAGGAATCATTTGTTGGAATAACCTCTGGACCATCAACCACTAAAGAATTTTTTTTAATGACCACAACCCTATTGAGATTCCAGATGCGAGAATCTTCAGTCTTAATTGCATTGGTTAATACTTTGATAACTCTGTGAGGTTTTTGAAACAAACCTGATGCCTTGCGTCCCATTGGAGCTCTGATCATAACTAGATCTCCCACATTAACAACAGTGGTTTTAACAGATTTCCTAGCATCAAATTTTATTTTCCTTGCATTCACCTTTTTCTCTTCTTTGGACCTCCACAGATCATGTGAAGACTCATTCTTTCTCTTAGACTCAGCATCATTGACCCAAAAAGGTGCTACAAGCGTATTAGGGTGCCTTCTTTTCAGTAAATCAAAAGGTGTACATCCAGTAGTTGCGTGAGGGGTGAACCTATAAACTTCAACTTTTTTGTTCAGTTCATCCTTCCAGTCAAGCCCATTTTGTTTTGACATAGAAATGGTTTCCTTGAGGACCCGAATAAAGCGTTCCACCATACCATTCGTTTCCGGATGATAAAGTGAACATCGTTTGTGACAGATGGAACAGCGTTGTAAAAATTCTTCCATTTCACCTGACACAAACTGCACCCCATTATCGGTCAATAAAAACCCAGGAAAACCTTCACGCATAAAAATCTCTTTAAGAAAAGAAATAACATGTTTTGTGTCAATGCTTTTAGTAAACTTGATTTCAGGCCACCTGGAGTACATGTCTATAAGAACAAAAACATAAGTCTCACAACCATTACTGAAACAGGACCCAAAATGTCCAGAGCTAGTTCTTGCCATGGACCTTTAGGACACTCTCTTATGACCATGGGTTGAACCCTAGGTTTGAGACATTTCTCACTTAATGTACATGGTATACAATCCCTAATCGCCCTCTCAACTTGAAGATCCATTCCTGGCCACCAGTAATTCAGTCTCAGTCTTTCTTTTGTTTTAGACATACCCTGGTGTCCTTGGTGAGCCAGCTTTATCAATTCACCATGAAACACCAGCGGAGGAATTAACCTTGAACCTCTGAAGATTAAACCACTTCCTTCAGACAACTCATGCCTAACATTCCAAAATTTCTCAAAATTACCATGAACCTTTTTTAACCAACTTTTTTTGATTAAGGCACACAGTTCTTTAAGTTCTTCATCAGATTTACACTCCTCACGCCACTTGTCTTCTTTTATTCCATCATGCTCAATGTTGCACACCCATTCATTCATCTCTTGATCTTCATAATTCATATTATCCTCATTGGAGTGTACCAGTCTAGAGAGAGTATCATTGAGTAACTTTGACCTCACGTAAGACTGTCGATAGTCCTTTATAATTAAGACTAAAACGTCCACCATCGCAAGATATGCCAGTGTTACTGCCTGATTCTTCTGCTTAATGTTGATGCGGATTGATGTGCTGCCTGGCTCTCCTGCTTAATGGTGATACAGATTGATCTACGACTTGTCGCTGCTTTGTCAAAACTGCGTGGATGACTGTCGTGATCTGGTGTCGCACCCCAGCGTGCTTGTTTTGGGGATTGACAGGGAGCCTTATCTTTTCACGTACTGTGGGAGAATACCTATCGTAACTGTGCCTGTTGACATTTCAATGTATTTTGATTGCGATGCAACTTTGAGCCTTAATGTTCACACTCGGTTCAAGATGTAACATCGAAATGTACTTGGTTTGTGATGCAACTTGGAGCCTTAACGTTCACTCTCGGTTCAGAAAATAACAAAAGTTTTCAACAATCTTACCTGGAACGTCAGAATCCGACATCGCATCTTCTTTCTTGTTCGCCTTCTACGCTCCAGTTCCACACACTCCAGGATATTGCGGTTCAACGTGCGTCTTCATTACTGTCTTCAGGTCATCACGTTACGCTGTACGTGACGCGCGTAACGTGGCGGCCATCTTGGAAGTCTGTTAACCTCATCATTTTCAGAGCGCAGCTGATCCCAGATTTCCAAGGAATCGTTAGCGGTATTAACTTCGCACTATTTTGTTTTTTTTTCTCATTTATTTACTTATTCTATTTTAGGGAAAGACACATATCAACAAACCGGATAGTGAACTGTATGGTTTCCTGATTCCTTAATGGTTTTGGACAAAACAATTGTCGTATGTTGTAATATGGTCAATATTTATTCACACATTTCCTTCCATTTAACCGCTTCTTTTATTTAGGGAAGATATTTTGTGTTATTACAACATTTTAACTAAGCTCATAGCTTGATCATGCAGAACGTGGCCACACCACCTTTCTTTTATCATCACCAGGTGATCCACCCATCAGGTGGCAAAAATGGAAGAAGGTTTTTGAGAGGTATGCAAAGGTGTGTGGGACTAATTTAAGTGTGGAAAGAAGAACTGCACTTCTTTTACATTGCCTGGGGTCCGAAGGGCAAGAAGTCTTTGACCATCTTCCAGACATTGACGACTCCAGTTTAAATGAATATGAGATATGTATTTTAAAGCTAGATAGACATTACTTGCCGAAAGTGAGCACGATCCTAGAGAGATATCATTTTGGTTGTAGAAGTCAAAATGATGGTGAGACCGTTGAGAATTATATTACAGCCTTAAGGAAATTAGGGTCCTCATGTAAGTTCGGTGCGTTACTAGAAGAAGGAATTAGAGACCAATTCATGTTAGGTTGCAATGTACAAAAGGTTAGGGATGATATTTGGCAAAGGATGATCCTTCGTTGGAAGAGGTAATTACCATTGCCAAACAAATTGAGCATTCACAGAAGTGTGTGGAAATCCTCACAAAACGTGAAAACAAAGGGGAAATCGTATACGAGGTAAAGACCTCTTCAAAGGGAAAAATGGTTAAAAAAGGTTTTAAGACAGGAACTAATGGTTCCCGCATGTCTCAGAAATCCAGTTTCCAACCTATATGCTTTCGATGCGGGAATCTTGGTCATTTGGCGAATGACAAGAAGTGTCCTGCGCTGAAAGCTACATGCAACAATTGTAAAAAAATTGGGCATTTCACTGCTGCCTGCCGAGCAAAGAAACACAAAGCGAAAGTAAGTTCAGTTTCTCAAAGCACTTACTCGGAAATTGATTCTGATTCAGAGTTTGACTGTGGACAAATAGTTTCACAGATTTCTGACAATAGTAAAAAGGGGCCTTTTGATGAGGTGATGGTTGAAGGTAAGGGCACTCGTGTGCTGTTTGATTCTGGGGCAAAAATTACTATTGTTTCTAGACACTTTTATTCTCATTACTTAAAAGATAAAGTCAAAGTTTTAAGAACGGATATTAAGCCTTTTGCTTATGGTGGTGAGCCAATTAAACTCATAGGTTACTTTCAAGGGTTAATTGAATACAAAGGAAGGTTCATCTCTGGGAAGGTGTATATTTCTCACAAAGGTGATAGCATCTTGAGTTGGTTTCACCAGAAGGATCTTGGTGTTATGCTGGATCCTAACAGCAATACCCCCATTTTATTGAAAGAAAATTTCCATGTGAATGAAATTAATACTGATGATAGTGATACTACGTATATTTCTAATCTCAAGACGTCATTTCCCAGTGTCTTCAATAGTAAACTGGGTTGTCTTCGAGATTATGTACATAAAATCAAGTTAGTGTCCGGGGCAGTACCTGTCGCAAGTAAGGTTCGTGGTGTTCCCTTTTCTGTGAGGGAGGAGATGAAAAATCAATTAGAAAAATTAAAGTCTGAAGGTATCATTGAAGAGGTAGAAGGAACACAATGGTTGGCACCAGTTGTCGCAGCACGCAAGTCTGATGGCAGTCTGCGCTTATGCATAGACTTGCGAGCTCTTAATAAACAGGTCATCGTCGACAGGTACCCCCTTCCAAAAATTTCTGATATGCTTATGTTGTTAAAGGATGCTAAGGTGTTTTCAACAGTGGATCTTAAATCTGCTTATCATCAGATTAAGTTGGATGATGACTCTAAAGATTACACTGCCTTTATTACTCCTTTTGGGACCTTCAGGTTCGTCAGGTTGCCCTTTGGATTAGTATCGGCAGCGTTGGTATTTCAAAGAGCACTTGAGAAAGTTTTGCAAGGTCAATTGGTGTTAAAATTTACCAAGATGATGTTTTAATCTTTGGTAGAAATACAGAGGAACACGATTTAAGGTTGAGACAAGTGTTACAGAGGTTTTGCCAACATAACCTCACTGTTAGGTTAGAGAAATGTAAGTTCAAGAGATCCTCTGTTGACTATCTTGGACAGACTATTTCTGGGAGTGGTGTGGAACCTAAGCATGAGTTAATTGAGACTATACAAAACCTGACCCCGCCAATAAATAAGGAAGAATTAATTAAATTTCTTGGAATGACCGAATATTACAGTAAATTTGTCAAAGGATTTGCCGAGAAAAGTGTTAACATGAGGACTTTGTTGTGTAAAGGGGTTGACTTCAACTGGTCTGAACAGTGTGAAAATGAATTCAATGATTTAAAAAATTCTCTTAAGAAAACTCCCAAACTGAGGAGTTTTGATCCATCGTTGAATTCTGTCTTGATCACTGATGCCAGTATGAAGGGCCTTGGAGCTGTATTACAACAAGAGAAGGGTGACACAGTAAATGTGATTTTGTTTCTCTCTCGTGCTACTCAAAAGGTAACACAGCTATGTAACTTATTTACATTACAATTGTATAAGAATAACTTAAATAGAAAAAGCAAGCACAATGTTACAGCGAGAATGCTTACTTTTTACTACTTTGTTGTGTAATGCGGATGCTTTAGCCTCAGAACGTTTGTGGCATTTCCTATTCATGCCTCAGTACCTTCCTTTGGTGTTTGACAACTTCATCTATTTGGTCATTGTGATCAAATTCTAAAAGTTGCAATAAACATTGCATGTTAAAAATAAAGTTAATATACTAAACCTACTCTTCGTGTGTATGTAGCGTAAACCCAAACAAAGTGATTTCAGTGCTTTACATGAGCATGCTCCGGGGTGCACTGAAGGGATATTTTAACCTCCTTTATCCATTGGGACAGTTTCTGTATAACATTCCAGCACCCGACAACTGCCACAGAGTTATGGATTGTAAACACCGTCATGTGTCTATTTTAAAAGTATTCCTCGAGTTTTATGATTGTAGCCTGTTCCTTCACTAGGGCCATGATTTCAATAGTGCAGCAAGTGCAGTGGCACTGGGATCAGAAGCTCTAGGCACCCCACTAAACACCAATTATTGCTATATTTTCCAACTAACAGGCCGTCACAAGTGCAGTTATCTTGCAGGCACTCGGGTCATGATTTGAATGGTGCAGCAGGTGCAGCGGCACCAGGCCCAAAAGTTGTCAGAACTCCTCTAAACATATAATATTGCTATATTGTATTACTAAACAGGCCTTGATTTGAATCGTGCAGCAGGTGCAGGTTCACCGGGGCCAAAAGCTCTAGGGACCCCACCAAAACCCAGATTATTGCTAAAATGTAGTAGTAAACAGGCAGTCACAAGTGCAGTCATCTTGCAGGCATTCGGGTCATGATTTCAATGGTGCAGCAGGTGCAGTGACACCAGGACTAAAAGCTCCAAACACCCCAATAATGACCTAATATTGCTATTACTACTAAACAGGCACTCACAAATGCAGTTACCTTACAGACAACAGGGTCATGATTTGAATGTGACAGTAGCACCAGGCCCAAAAGTTGTCAAAACTCCTTTAAACACATAATATTGCTATGTTTAACTACTAAACAGGCAGTCACAATTGCAGTTACCTTGCAGTTAAAAGGGACTTGATTTGAATGGTGCAACAGGTGCTGTGGCACCGGGGCCAAAAGCTCTAGGGACCCCACTAAACGCATAATATTGCTAAATGTTACTACTAAACAGGCAGTCACAAGTGCAGTTATCTAGCAGGTCATGATTTCAATGGTGCTGCAGGTGCAGTGGCACCGGGGCCAAATGTTGTCAGAACTCCTCTAAATACCAAATATTGCTATATTTAACCACTAAACAGGCAGTCACACAAGTACAGTTACCTTGCAGACACTAGGGTCATGACTTCAATGGTGCAGCCGGTGCAGTGACACTGAGGCCCAAAGCTCTAGGAACCCCTCTAAACACCAAATATTGCATTATTTTACTACTAGACAGGCAGTCACAAGTGCAGTTACCTCACAGGCAATAGGGTCATGATTTGAATGGCGCAGCAGGTGCAGTGGCACTGGGGCCAAAAGTTGTCATAACTCCTCTAAACACCAGATATTGCTATATTTTACTACTATACAGGCAGTCACAATTGCAGATATCTTGCAGGCACTAGGGGCATTATTTGAATGGTGCAGCAGGTGCAGTGGCACGGGGCCCAGAAGTTGTCAGAACTCATATAAACACATACCATTGCTATTACATCAATTAATTCTATTATTTCCCTCTTTCATTTCATTTTTCTAAATGTTGCAATTACTTACCCGCACCATACGACTAGTAGAAGCACAATATATTTCTTTTTTGTACATAAACAATCCATAACACTTTAACAGACTTTCTGTAACTTATATTGAACAACTACTCAGCAAGCTACAACTTACAACAAAAAACAGCTTATTATTAATCAAATAGGCGAAACCTAATGGGTTTACCAATGCTTGTTACATTAGCACTGTTTATGTAAGTGCAGTTGGTCATGCCTGCCATAGCCTGTTTGCTCACGTAGGGTTCACTCCTACTAAGACCCTCCATACGAGGGAGCATTTGCTGCATTTTTAATAATTTTTTATTCGCTGTTGCCTGGCTATTCGAACAGCCTCAATTAATATATTAGCGCTAGCATTGAAATTTTAAGCTTGACATACCTGCTGACATACCGGATGTCTCACCACTTGTGTAGACTCATTAAAACTGACAATGCAGTTCCATAGTTGATCATGATACACTATTAATAGCACATAACTCTAATTTCTGTCTATGTCACTTGTGTGCTTATAAGAGCCTGCTATTAGCTCTGTTTTCTGAACTGAACCCTTCTTTATAGATAAATCAGCTCTATTTAGAGCACACCCATATCTGTGCATCCTCCAATCCAAGATATTGATGCTTTTCCACCTTGAAGATTGCCCTTGCTCGCTCACAGCTTCTGCAACCTCTAATTTCCGTGGGTGAGAGCTCTTGACACTCTCTTGGTTGGAACATCCACATACAGGTTATCTATTAATGTCTTAGCAACTGTTAGCCTTACACCACATTGTAGGTCACATCCAGTGAGTACCATTGCACTCTGGCGTTTCACTATTAGTGAACCCATGAAGGCAGTTTTGTGCATGTCATATATACCAAGCATTCTTCCCTGGTATCCCTCTGCCATATCAAACGCAGTCACGTGATCGGCCTCACTCATCATTCTTCTAGGCCCTTCACACATTTCAATCAGTATGTAGCTTTCTTTATTTCCTTTTTTATTTTTCCAATCCAATTCGTGTTACTAATGTTGCACAGTTCTTCAGCTCCCCAGGTCATTTCTAGTCTAGCCTAGATCCTTTTATCCAACACAGGGTCGAAACGCCGTCGACACCATCTAAAAACAGACTTAAGATATCACAAATACACCAGATATCTCCACTGGTATTCTTATTTGTATACAATACAATTGGCTGTCTTTTGACTTTTACCAATATGCCTTTTTATTTACACATTGTTACTTCCTTTACTTTGTTCGGTTATGGTCCTTCTAATTTGGGGTTCTGTTGAAAAAACTCCCTCTCACTTCACCGTGTGTGACTTATCCTTTGTATATATTTCTTATTGTCTTTTGAAAATAAATTCAGTTCAGATGAATCGATTAATATACTGGTTGACTCTTTCAGTAATTTCATGCTGAGATTCATTCACAACAGAATGTTTTTTATCAAGACTAGGGACTCTCCAATATTGATTAATACGGATCACTGACAGAATATCGACGACAGGAATATCGACCTACACCAAATAGGATGTCAAGAATATCGACATCCTATCTTTACAATGGTAAGTACAAAAATATCGAAACAAAATATCGTTGTTAAAAATATCGTTGTTCAAAATATCGTTTTTTAAAAATATCTAATAAATAATTTTAAATAAATTAAATAATACATATAATTAATAAAAACATAGTTAGAATTATTAAAATTTTTTAAAAATTATAAATAATAAATGTAATGTAAAAATAAATTAAACATACATATATAAAAATTATTATATATATATTTACTTAATAATAATAAATAATTATTATAATAAATTATAAAATGTTAGAAACATAATGCAAATTATAAATACATATATATATATATATATATATATATACATACACCTGTAACATAAACATACAAATAAAATATATATATAATAAATTAAAATATTAAAATATTTTTTTAATTTTAAAACAACATTTTACACTACATTAACTGAAACAGTAGGGAAAATGTTGGATAGCGTAGGGGATAAAATTACTATTCCCACTCCAGTAAATGCAAGAGTAGGGAAAGTGTTGGATAGCGTAGGGAATAAAATTACTATTCCCACTCCAGCGAGTGCAACAGTAGGGAAAGTGTTGGATAGCGGAGGGGATAAAATTACTATTCCCACTCCAGCAAGTGCAACAGTAGGGAAAGTGTTGGATAGCGGAGGGGTAAAAATTACTATGCCCACTCCAGCAAGTGCAACAGTAGGGAAAGTGTTGGATAGCGTAGGGGAATAATTTACTATTCCCACTCCAGAGAGTGCAACAGTAGGGAAAGTGTTGGATAGCGTAGGGGATAAAATTAATATTCCCACTACAATGAGTGCAACAGTAGGGAAAGTGTTGGATAGCGGAGGTGATAAAATTACTATTCCCACTCCAGATAGTGCAACAGTAGGGAAAGTATTGGATAGCACTGTGCCTAATCCTTGGCGGAATCCATACTGTAACTCCGAGATTACACCAGTGTCCTCTGCCCACATCTGCAATCTATTTAAAATAACGCGCCCGGCCACTTTCACTAGGGAGTCCAAAAGCGAAATAGGTCTGTAGCAGGCCGGGTCGTTACGATCACCTTTTTTGAAAATGGGAACAAGGATGGACTCCTTCCAGGTCGGAGTGAATCCTTGTGTGCAACAAGCCCTTAAAACCAAAGTTAGAAGTGGACCCCACAGCAAGGGGCAGGATTTATATAAATCCACTGGTATGCTGTCTGGTCCCGGGGCTTTTCCTCCCATGCTCGCGTTAATGGCTAGAATCACCTCATCAACATTAAAATCGATGCCAATTGGGAGATAGCTTGAGGAGCCTGTAGTAAGATCCTCACCCTGATGGATATCTACATCAGGACAGTATTGGCTGGAATAGTGAGTCACCCATTGGTCCTCCCCAATCGTAATTTCGATACTGGGTAAGTTTTTAGGGGCCAAGAACGGAGCGTTCACGGCCTTCCAAAAGCCTTTTATATCTTTTGAGTCTGACGCTTGCTTGAGGGCCTGCCACAGTTCAGTTCTTATGGCCTCTTTTCGCTCCTTAAGCGACGTTCTGTACGCTACTCTCGCTCTTTTTATAGCTACCTGATCCCTCATGGGCTTTTGAAGGGCAGTTTTCAAAGCTACATGCGCTTTGCTACATTTGGAGTCAAACCAGCCCGACTTACTATTAGAGGGTTTTTTAGATTCTGATAGCAATTTACTTTGTATGGCCTGTGATATTTTTTGGAAAGAATTAAAAATGTCCGAATTCGAGGCAGTCTCATCAAGACAGACAGAAAAGTCTGTTTTACAACAGCTTAAAAGCGACTTAGTTAGCTGGAGTGAATCAACACCCGCCCATTTAATCGTGTAACCATTGGGTCTGTTGATGGCAATATCTTGTGCGGGTTGGTTGACTGTATGTCTTTTAGATAGCACTTTAGCCGGCAAA
This sequence comes from Calotriton arnoldi, assembly GCA_963921515.1. Lineage (NCBI taxonomy): Eukaryota > Metazoa > Chordata > Amphibia > Caudata > Salamandridae > Calotriton > Calotriton arnoldi. Next base: position 465,816 of record CAWUFW010003872.1, on the reverse strand, counting down.
TGTAGGGTGACACTGATAGGGAAGTGATCACTAAAAGCAACAGAGTGAGTTTTGAAATTATGTTCTCTGTCAGCGTGTCTGTTTGATATTAATAGATAATCTATAGTTGAACACAACCCACGGCCGCTAAATGTGCTGCTAAATGCTATGGGTGGTGAGCAGAGGTCATTGGCAATTCCCAAGTCCATGGAATATTTAATCAGGTTTAATTGATCCCCAAGGTGGGAATGCGAGAAATGAAGAATGTCTTTCCCGTCATCAAATATTAAACCACAATTGCCCCCTTCAGTGTGAATGCAAGGGCCTATGTTAAAGTCCCCTCCCCAGATTATACAGAGCTCCTTGTATGTTTTCTTTTCAGTGCTATCCAGGTCCTCATGTAGGTGCCTCAAAACTCCCTCCATTTGCGGGCGGGGATATTATTATAAAAATTTAATAAGACAGTGCAATGGGAATTATCGATCAATATTTTTAAGACCTGGTAGTAGGTGTTAGATACCACAAGATCAACCTTTCTAACATTCAGCCTATATGAAAGGTAGGTGCATACGCCACCTTTTTTCCTCCCATGGCTGGAGGGTATGGCCGGAGTAAAAAATGTTTTAAACCCATTGTTGTGATGTGTAGCGTCCACCCAGGTTTCTTGGAGACATAATATGTCGTAGTTATTTATGAATTCGAGCCAGGCAGGGTTAGAGAGTTTTGTAGTTAAACCCGCCACGTTCCAGTTGAGGATATTTGTTAGGCTAGACCTGCATTCACTCTGGGTATCGCTCTTGTTCAGTACGTAATCGACGTTGGCAATGTTAGAGTGGTGGACCCGACTATTTCTTGGGGATAGATAAGGGGTGTTTAAGAGTGTCGAGTTTGATCCATTCTCGTTGTTATACTGTACGGCGATATCAGCTGCTGCTTCACCCTCGAACTGCGCGTCGTCTAATGGCACCAGAGAGCGATGGCTAAAACCATCAAATAAAGCATCAACAAAACTTTGATCTTTATGAGAAGGTTCCTTAGACTCGGTGAATGTCGATTTAGGGCCAGGAGGATGATTTGGGCCAATCCAGCATTGCCCTATGTGTCTAGGTATAAGAGTGAGCCAATCTACGTCTTCCAGAGATGGAAGTATATCAAATCTATTATGTAAGGGTAGGCTAAACTTGTGACAAGTATTAGAATTGATAGGTCTCTGCTGAAAAGAGTGATGAATGTGATTGATTGGGGGGTAAAAGTATCCAAGGGGCAGTACATTTACACCTCTATTTGTCACGTAATCACTGCCAAGTCTGCATAGAATTTCGCGGGTCATTCTTGGCGTTCTAAAAGTAAGAACTATGCAGTCACCGGGAAGGGTTTTTTCCCTTCTTCCTACCCAACCAACTCTTCTTGACATTTTAAACTCACCGAACAGGGCCTCTGTTAGCCCGGTTTTTGTCCCGAGCCAGCAGAGAGCCTTGTTTCTCAGTGCCTCCCATGTTTCATTTACCAGGGAAGTGGAGTGTGGTACATTCGCTAATATTATGGTATATGGGGTGGCCTCTGGTGGCAGATTCAGTCTCACCACCTCCATATCCAAGGGGGCTGCACTGGGAATAGGTGGTGGCTGAGTTACTCTGGACTTGTTGTGAACTAAGGCATCATTATGATTTGAGTTACTTATACTCTTATGTCCTGCAAATGCTTTGGCTGAGGTTTGCGAGGTTTGTGGGGTGACAACCTGGGGAAAAGGAGCTACCTCGCCATCATCCTGTACAGGATTTGATGAGTTACTCAAGGGATTAATGGGGTATGCACCATGGCGTATTCTTAATGAGCCCTCAATAGCCATTACCCTAGCCAGCAGATTCTCTGAGGGGGCTGTCACTATTTTATGAAGGGCATCTAGACCCAAACCCTCCCCTGCATTAGCAGCAATCCGGGAGACTCTTTTTGACCGTTCATTTTGTTCATTGCCATGTTCAAGTGTTCTAAGCGTCCCCAAAGTAAAGCAAAGTTATTATCTATCGATTCTTTGATCCGTGCGGGAACCATACCCAAGGCAGTCTCCCCAACATTATCAGAAGCAGCATCCCCGCGTGTACTATATGTTGGTGAAGGAGAAGCAACGTCGGTCTGAGTACTGATAGAACAGGTTTGTATCACTTCATGGTTAACACACCCAGACCCCTTTGGTTGCCTTTGTTTTTGGGTGCCCACACCCTTCCTTCGCTTCACTGGTGGCTCTCTCGTCTTGTCCTTACTATAAGGTTTAATGGTCCGTGTCCTTGTGGCTATGCTTGACCCAGATAAAATGTCTTTGAAGGAAGCTTCTGAATCGAGTACAGGGGAGGACTGGGACGTGCCTTGCGAGGTAGGGGATGTGCAGGTTTGGGGGACACCACCCGAGTTAATAGTACCTTATGAGGAACGCCTCTGCAAGGATAGAGGTTCTAGTGAGAGAAGCCTCTCCGTCAGTTCAATCTCATGACTAAGCATAGATTCAGCTCTTACAATAAATGCGTCCAAAGTTCCCGCTACTCCCTTGCGTTTGCTCATTATAATAACAGATGACTGAGTTGAGCACCTCCCTGGAACACAAGTATTAATGAACAATGGGAAGTAGAGCACCACAATACCTGACAATTGTAGGACCAGTGTCTGATATCCCAATGTCAGAGGGGGGGCCCAGCCTTCTCCGGGCTCCGACGGGCGTGGACGGGCCCGCCCTTGCGCGTCCCGCGCTGCGGGAACCGCGCTGCGATCTTAAGCGCCTCCGGGCACGGGAAACAAGCGTTAGCGCCTCCTGGCCCAGAGTGGTGTAGGACCTGGATTCCCTTGCTGGCGGCGTGTGGCTGATGCGGCGTCCCGCGCTGCGGGAGCCGCGCTGCGATCTTAAGCGCCTCCGGGCACGGGAAACAAGCGTCGGCGCCTCCTGGCGCAGAGTGGTCTGGGACCTGGAGTCCTTTGCTGGCGTCGTGTGGCGTGTGGCTGATGCGGCATCCCGCACTGCGGGAGCTGCGCTGCGATCTTAAGCGCCTCCAGGCACGGGAAACAAGCGTCGGCGCCTCCTGGCGCAGAGTGGTCTGGGACCTGGAGTCCCTTGCTGGCGGCGTGTGGCGTGTGGCTGATGCAGCGACACAATTAACAATTAATAATTAATAAATAATTATTAATGACCAATTTATAACGAATTAATAACAAATTAATAACCACATTTAACAATAGAAAATATTAAATACATAAATATTAATTAATTAAAAATATTAAATAATTAATTATAATTTAATTACTTCCCACCCTACTCCCCTATGAACCCACAACCCACCCCTAAAATGAATAACACAATTAACATATTTACCAATTAATTATTAATAATTAATAACCAATTAATAACTAATTAATAACAAATTAATTATCACAATTAACAATATCAAATATTAAATACATAAATACTAATTAATTAAACATATTAATTAATTAATTATAATTAATTTACTTCCCACCCTATTCCCCTATAAACCCACAACCCGCTCCTAAAAAAATGACACAATTAACATATTAACCAATTAATTATTAATAATTAATAACCAATTAATAATTAATTAATAACAATTAAATTAGCACAATTAACAGTATAAAATATTAAATACATAAATATTAATTAATAACAAATATTAATTAATTGATTATAATTAAATTTCTTCCCACCCTATTCCCCTATAAACCCACAACCCGCTACAGAACTAAAACGCAAAATGTAATTTAAAAAAAATGAATAGCTTCAAAAAATTATTAATAAATGTATTCTAATAAAATTACTTCCCACCCTATTCCCCTATAAACCCACAACCCGCTACGGAACTAAAATACACAAAAATTAATTAACATAAAATTAATTACTTCTAAAAATTTCACACATACATTAAAAAAATAAGCTATACTTATACAAAATAATTACATCACATACTTTAAACACACATAGTAAAATACAAAACACTAAAATAAATGTTGATATTAAAAAAAAACGATATTTCTTTCCTTCATGTCGATATTCTGGTCAACGATATTCTTGCATGTCAATATTGTGCCACCTCGATATTCTGGTACATCGATATTCCAACATCGATATTCTGTCTGTGCACCGATTAATAGAGCACAGGATTTCCCTATTGTAGCTTATTAACCAAACATCAAGAGGAGTGGGAAAACTCAGTGTCATATAAAGGAGTCTCTCTAAAAAACAATGTGAGACCTTCAACAGCTACGTTCGGTCAGTGGCATGTTATCCCACTGGTGTAGCAGTAATCAATAGCGTCATCATCGGGTCTGCCGTCCACCAGCAGGGGATGTCTCAGAATGTAGAGATGGTGTGGGATCCATGACAAAATACTGTGGTCTAAAATTACCTCCTGTCCTAAAAGTAGATGAATTTATTAAATTTTGGGTGGAGGTAAGGTTAAAGGACGGGGAGATGTGTATAGGGAAGAGCTGGATATCCCTCATATAGAAATTAATTATTTGTGTACACTGAGAGTGTGATAAAGACGTGTATGTTGCTGTTAAGATGTACATATGATCAATTAATCAGTTCCTGCTGTTCCCTAAGGCAGGATATGGGAGAGATCACAAACGTTGGCTCAACATCAGTGAGAATTGCCAAAGGAACTCATGTTGTCGTGCCCAGGATGAATGTGCCTGTAGCTTTAAAAATGCACAGTCCCAATTTGTTGTGAAATAAGGGGCATTCTGCAATTGTAAATGCCAGTATGCATTATATGCTGTGGTCCTGGGTTTATCTTGTATCAAAGAGAGGAAACAGTATATGATCTACAAAGGAAGGCAAATCTAAAATCACACTTCCTAATGGATTTACAAGCAAGTTTAGTTTATAGCAACATGGTGTAAATAAAGTTTCTATCAGGCGTCTTAAAACATGTTGAGCGCTAAATACCTTTTAAAATCAGAGGCAGGGCCAATGGGCTGCGGGGGGAGGGGGGCAGAATGGTTGCACTCCTTAGAAAAAAGATTACAAGTTTTGTTAACAAGAGGGGAAATTAGGAGCAAAAAACACTTGTGCAACCGCATACGTTGAAAACACAGTGTCTTTAGATAAGAAAATGGTTTGCAAGTCTTATTTTCAGCTCTGGTTCTCCGTGCGCGTTTGGTCCCTCTCGTCATGAATGTTGGCGAGTGGGAGAGTGAATCAGAGGAAAATGATCGTCAAGTGTTAATCATAACTAGCATAAGTGAGGGTGGATATTGAAGAAAGACTTCAGAGTGAACTGGGAGAGTTACTATCATTCTTGTCAACAAGGCAATATGTGTAGATTTGTTAAAAAGATTTATGCATATTCTGTGAATGTGCTGATTTTTTTTTAATTTCAGGAGAATTTTATTGAGCAATTTTTCATAAACAAATGAACATAGAGTTTAAGATATACAGTTCAAATGCGTAGAGTCCTGAAGGGTTGATCGAGACCCGAGGGTCTAGATTACAGAGCAAAATCCAGGTAACAGATGATAAATAAGAGGAAAACAACATATGGAGATTCGATAAACCCAAAGATGTGTGATATGGCATAAAAATAAGTGATAGAAGTAAAGTAAAATGAGTAAGATGAAAAGGGGAAATGAGGGGCACTAGTAGGTATAGAGACAAAACACATGTATCAGTGTGTAAAGACCAAGGAGATCTTAGCGTATATAATTGCAGGTGCATTCTAGATCGTATGCTCCATTCAGTCCAGGGTTTTGAAAGGTGGTGGTATCAGTTTTAAATATCTCTCATATTTGTACCCATGCGATAGGAGAAAGGGGAAAGGTGTATAAGAGTATAGGGGTGGACAATAGAGAATCACGGTGGTTTTGGGGTGGCGAAATAGTTATCATGGGAGTTCCAGATAGATGTATTGCATTTAATCCACGGGGAGTTTTGTAATGAGATGTTATCTGCCCCTCTCAAAAAGGAGAACCAGTTTAGCCAAGGATGGAAGGAGGTGGCGACTGTGTTCTTCCAGTTAGTTAGAATAGATTTGCAGGCAGACGTGAGAAGGATATCAATTATTAGACTGTTGTTGCGGGATCTGATGTTCGGATCTAAATATCCCTTGAGTAGTGTTAAAAAAGATCGCTCCAGAAGGACCCCGCAGATAGAGTGAATAAAGCTAAACACTGAATCCCAAAATTGGCTGACCGCTCTACAGTAAAAGAGAAGGTGAGGGAGATCTCCCATAGGGTCATTACAGTTCCAGCAACTTGGAGTCTTAGGGAGAGTTTGTGGAGGCGTGCCGAGGTCCAGAAGGTCCAGTGTAATAATCTGAATTTTGTCTGTGCAAGGGAGGAGGATATTTTATATGAGACCACTGACCTCCAAATCTGATGCCAAGATTGTGACGTAATCGTTTCGTTAGGATCCCATTTAGTTTGGAATCTAGAGGATGTGGTGGAGGACTTCAGTTGTTTACGATGGTAGAGCTTGGAGGCCTGGTGGTTGGATTTATTAAAGGATAGGATGATCCTGATGAGGGAAGGGTCGTTGTTATAAAGCTTTAGTTTAGATAGAGCAACCTTAAGTTTCAAGAAACCGTAAAAATCTATGTTTTGCAGGTTGAAGCACTTTTCCATTTCTCTAAAGGATACCAGATTTTGGGAGGTCCCTAGGTCTTTCAGGAAATGAATGCCCTTAGAAGCCCAGTGAGACCAGCAGGCTGGGGAGCCTTGGATTCTGATTTTAGAGTTGTTTCAAAGGGAAGTCATATTCGAGTTAGAGATTCGGGATTTCTAGGGTTTTATCGATTTTCAAGAGCGCCCTTTTGGTGTTGTAGAAAATGTATTTACCCGAGGACGGGAGTTTGGGGTTGCTGGATAGCAGAGAGATCAGGTGGAACTCACCTAGGATCTCCTTTTCTACCGCTAGCCACGTGGGAGTATAGTCCACAGATTGAGTGAACCAAAGTGAGCCCTGTCTGGCCAAGAAGGCGGTTTGATAGTTCTTGAAGTTCGCTAGATTAACACCGCCGAGGTGAACAGGGACGTGTAGTTTTTTTATTGAGATTCTTGGTCTTTTGTTTTGCCAAAGAAATGTATTTAATAGTTTGTCAATCTTTTGTAGAACTTCCTCTGATAGAGTTAAAGGAAACATATTTGCAAGGTAGTTGACTATGGGGGTGATCATCATTTTGATGGTCTCAGCTCAGCCCCACCACGTCAGGAATTTAGGGTTCCATCCCTCGAGAAGGGTTTCTACCTTTCTTAAAGTAAGTGCCTCATTATGTTTTAAGGATTCCAATAAATCAGAGTTGAACTCCAAACCCAAATATTCTGCAATTTTTGGTTGCCATGTAAGAGATGTGTTGGCGAACAGGGCCCTGGAGCAGAGACTATTTAGAGCAAGGATTTCAGATTTGTCTTTGTTGAGTTTGTAGTTAGAGACTTGGGCGTATTCTTCAATGGTTTGGAGAAGGGCAGGGATAGATTGGGTAGCCATTTCAGACATTATTAAGATATCGTCAGCATATGCCGCGACTTTCACATTGAGATTATTGAAGGCGATACCATGAATGTGGGGATTAGATCTGTTCTTGTGTAGTAAGGGCTCGAGGCTTAGGATAAATAATGAGGGGGAGAGGGGACAGCCTTGCCTCGTTCCTCTTTGTAGATTAAATGCAGAGGAAAGTAAACCACTGGACCTGACCTTAGCTGATGGACCACTGTACAGGGCCATGATCATTTTGGTGAAGGTATCTCCTAAATTAAATTTCTTAAGAGCTTCACGGAGAAAAGTCCATGAGACCCTATTGAATGCTTTTTCAGCATCGAGGGTAACCGCTACCGTTTCAGAGGGGGCCAATTTAGCCTTTTCAATAATATGGCAAAGGAGCCAGGTGTTATCTTTGGATAGTCTATGTTTCATGAAGCCCACTTGTGAATTCCCAATTAGTCAAGGAAGAAGAGGCTCCAGTCTCTTACAGAGAATCTTGGCATAAATGTTTGCATCCATATTAATTAGGGAAATTGGTCCGTAGTTTTTGACTTGAGTCGGGTCTTTCAATTCTTTGGGGATTGCAACAACAGTGGCTTCACTGGTGGTGCCGGATATGGTACCAGAGTCAGCGAAGTGTTGAAAAAGGGACAAAAGAGTTGGATTAAGTATATGGGCAAAGGATTTAAAAAAATTGGCCATATAGCCATCTGGGCCGGGGGCTTTGTTAATTTTTAACGAGCAAATTGCTAAGTCTATCTCTTCCATACAAAATGGAGAGCTTAAGGTAGCGTTTTCTTGATCCGAGATGGACGGAAGTGGGATGTCTTTAAGATACTCTGCACAGGCGTGAGCGTTTATATTAGAGTCGTCTGTGTATAAAGATTAGTAAAAATCTTTTAGAATTTGTAATATTTTCTGGGGTCTGGTGTGTGTGATGTTAGATTTATCTGTGAGGGAATCAACTCCCTTGTGGTTTTGCTTATGTTTTAGGTAGAAGGCCAGAATTTTCCCTGCTCTGTTTGCATCGCATAGACTTAAGCTTGTATTTGTTGACCCATATGCCCGCCCTGTCACTTAGGATTCTATTGAACTCTTATTTCTTGTTGGTGAATTTAGAGAGGGTTTGAGGGTCCATGTCAGAGCTGTGGGCAGCCTCCAGATATTTAATGTCTTGTTCTAGGGTTAGGAGATCTTTGTTATGTTCTTTGTTAATCTTAGTTTGTATATTAATAAGTGTGCCCCTTACCGTGGCTTTCAGGGCGTCCCAGTGGGTGGAGGGGGAGGTATCAGAGCTGATATTGTCTTCCAGATAGTTTAAGATGGTTTTCTCGATCCTCTCTTTTGAGGCCGCGTCTCTAATTGATTCATCATTGAATCTCCAGGTCTTGCTCTGAGTATTAGTATTGGTGCCAGTAAGGGAGTGAGTTATAGCTGAGTGGTCTGAGACTAACCTCGTTAAAATATCTGTTTGGTCGATTAGATATATATGAGGTTTGGATATCATTAGGTAGTCAATTCTGGAGTAGGATTTATGGGGGCTAGAAAAGAAGGTGTAGTCTCTAGTGTCCAGATGCTAGCGCCTCCAGGAGTCATGTAAGCTAAATCTTGTGCAGAGTCTGTGTAGTGACCTGTATGCCCTAGAGGGGTTGATAATGGGCCAGGATTGTCTTTTTAGTGTTACATCCATGGGGAGGTTAAAGTCGACCCCCAGAATAATGAGGTAATTGCTGGGAATTTTACTCAAGGGCGAGGATAATGAATCCCAGAATTCTGGGTCGCCCGTTTTCGGGCCATATATATTAAGGACATGTAAGTGCCCTGTAGTTTTAGTGAATTTAGATAGGACCCATCTTCTGCTCTTGTCAGCCAAATATGATTCGGTGGAGAAACCTGCATTCTTGGAGATTAAAGTGGCAAACCCGCCTTTCTTGCCATCACTGGGCGAGCTAACAATGTCAGCAATCCTGCTCTTGCCAAAGTTCCTTAGCCCAATATAGGACATCTTTGTTTCCTGTAACAGGATTACATCCGATTTTAGTTTAAAAAGGTAGTTTTGGAAACTCTGAGATTCTATAGAGTCTGTAAAACGGTAATTACAAAAATACAATCATGCAATCATGCAATAGCACACACTCTCTGAAGTCTGGATGGAGTACATAAAATTAGAACCCATTAGATGCCGGATATGGAATTAGAAAAGGATATAGAGCGAGGAGCTCTGTAGTGACATAGGGTCATGGTTTTGCCGAGGAAGCACTAGTAGATGCAGGAGCAGGTCCTGTGTCCATTGATGTAGAACGTTTGTCATCTAGAAATATACGCAGGTCATTTGGATTGGTGAAGATATGGTTTTTCCTGTTGTCAATAACTTTATATTTCGCCGGACAGATGAACGAGGATTGTAGATTTAGAGACTTGAAGTTGGATCTGAGAGCTAGAAAGCCCTTCCTTGTCTCTAAAGTAGGTCTGGAGTAGTCCTGGGAAACGTAGATTTTCTGACCTTGCCATAGGATGTGATTAGTTTTGCGTACATAGTTGAGAATCCTTTCTGCATGTTGGAATCTCAGAGGGCGGCATACGATTTGTCTGGTGATATTCCTGTCCGTGGGCCTGAATGATGGTACTCGGTATGCCCTTTCCAATTCAAAGTCTTTTTTGAAGGAGAGACCTGTAATTTGGGGAAGCCATTTTTCTAGGAAATCCAGGCATGAGGTTGATCTGTCCTCTGAACCTTCTGGCAGACCAAAGATGCGTAGGTTCCCCCTCCGATTACGATCTTCCAATTCGGCGACGTCTTTTTTCAGAGTCTCTGTAGTGATTTGTAGTTTATTGGTATCCTTTTTAGAAGCATGGGATTTGTCCTCCAATGTGCTGATGCAGCCTTCTGCCTCTGATAATCTGTTATTTATGGAGCCGAGTTCGGCTTTGATAGAGCATATTTCCAGTTGCCTGATATCCGTGTTGAGCTTCGTAGATTTTTTCGCTAGGTCGTGGACCATTTCTAGTTTTTTGAGTATCATGTCCATTGTGCTGGTACCTTCACCTTTATTTTTAACTGGGGAGTCAGGTAGCCGGGGTTCCGCTTTGGTATGTTAATTACCGGATTTGGACTCTTTTTCGGCCATGATTTTCCCTGAGGCGGGCCGAGGTTGGATGTACGCCAGTGTGTACCTCTTTTAGATGTAAGATGGTTTAACGTGGATGCAGTACAGAGAGCAGGTCTTCTCCCTGGGAGGAACACAGACATCCGGAGCTGGAGATTGTCTGCTTGTCTGTGGGTGGACCAACGGCGCAATGACCAATGGCGCAGGTTGTCCAGAATTATCAGAATTACCAGTGCTGTCTAAAGTTGTCTTTTGATCTCGGATTCCGCCGAACCTGTGTCTTCCTCCCTGTCCTGTCTGCTATGGGTGAGGAGAAGTAAGAAGGCTTTCAGGTGTTAAGGTCCTCTCCCCCTAACTGGTGAGATGAATGAGCTCAGAAAAGGCTTCAGAAAAGGCTTTGAATGCAAAGGTAAGCCTCGTGGTTGGTGGCCATCTTAGGGTCAGGCAGCATGATGGGCTTATAGTAGATCACCCCTCAGTACATAGCCTTCTGGATAAAGGTGAGAGAACAGACTCCTGAGATAAGGGCCTGCAGACCGGTGTTCCCATCTGCAATCAGTGGGAATCAGCGAGAAACAGGGATTTCCAGAAGCCTAGTGGCGGCAGCCATGTCAGGCAGCATGGTGGCCCAAGTATCTGATCTGCCCTCTGGGACCAAACGAGTCGAACTTGGGTAGAAAACCTGGTGCTGCTGGGTCAGCGTCAAGGACCAGTATATCGGTGTCCTCACCTGTCAGTGCCCAGAAACAGTAGGTGTCCGGAGCAGCACTGAGACGTCTGCCATCTTGGGAGCTCTGTACCACGCACGCGGAGAGGTGCCTGCAGACTCAACGTAAGAAAGGAGTGATGAGCATTCCCTTCGGGGTGATTTCTACTTCAAGACGTGCCATGTAGCCTTCCGATCTCCGATTCTGGTGTTTAGGAGAACCACCCGCATCATCCAGGGGTAAGGCCTGACGCTTGCCAGCCAACGACGGCGGGAGCAGCGCAACTACGCCACCATTCACCGCGCCGTCCAAGCCACGCCCCGAATGTGCTGATTTTTAAGACTCTGATATAGGGTGATTTTGAGCAAATAGGGAGTGCATTATTCCCTATCTTCTCAAAATCGCACTATATCAGAGTCTTAAGGATCACTTGAATACATCTATTTTTCAGAAAAAAACACTTTTCCTTTTTTGTGCCTTTAAACAATTTTTAAAAATCAGCACATTAGCAGAATACGCATAAAACCTTTTTCTAAGGAGCGCAATCATTCTGCCTCCCCCGCAACCTATGGGACCCTGCCTTTGACTTTAAAAGGAATTTAGCTTTCAGTATGTTCTAAGACACCTGATAGATGCTTATTTTGCACCATGTTGTTATCGACTAAACTTGCTTGTAAATCCATTAGGAAGTGTGATTATAGACCCGCATTCCTTTGTAGATCGTATACTTTTTCCTCTCTTTAATACAAAATAAACCCAGAACCACAGCATATAATGCATACTAACATTTATGATTGTAGCATACCCCTTATTTCACAACGAATCCGGACTGTGCATTTTTACAGCTACAGGCACATTCATCCCGGGCATGACAATGTGAGTTCCTTTGGCAATTCTTACTGATGTTAAGCCAACATTTGTGATCCCTCACGTATCCTGCATTTGGGAACAGTAGGAACTGAATAATTGATCTTATGTACATCTTGACAGCAACATACTCATTCTCATCACACTCTCAGTGTCCACAAATAATTAATTTTCTTTGTGTCCTCAATGCATACGGTGCTATGTACACAGGAATGGTGATGTATATCATGAATAAGTTATTCCGTAATCGGGTTCAATAAGCTTCATTGATGCATAAAATGGTGACATTGGGAACAGTAAGAATGAATTAAAGTTTGCTTCACTGTTCATTTTAGTTTCAGGGGAGGACATCTCCTTCTCCAAAACCTCCATAGAGTGAATATACCTATGATGTACCCTTCCAGGGATAAATGTCACACCTGGCTAAGAACAGGGATCCAAACAAGTTCACGGTCCTGACAAAAGCCATCAACCTTTATGGGCGCAAGTAGAATGAAACATGTTGACCATATATTTATGTAGCCCGGGGCCATTACAGCAGGTAGAAAAGAAGTCCTTGTGCAGATTGTTGCCTTTTCCACAATCTATTCCTGCCTCATGTGCCTCTCAGAGCTGGGTCTCAACCCCTGGGGTTAAGATAAAGCTGGAAACCCTTTTATTATGGTTTAGGGTCTGTAGAAATCTGGAGGCGCAATTATCGAGAGACTTAATGAAGGATTGACTTTCTGTGGACAATGTGTATGCTATACCTTGGCTTAATTATTTAAGGAAGGAATTCACAGAGCTGAGCCTGCCTGAATTTGGCCGACATCCCGGTGAGTATAGACTCCAAGGCTATAACTAAAGTGAAGGAGGCCTTCCGGATCTGACAGAGTAGACTCCACCAGGCAGAATTTGATAAACTATCTGCAAGTGTTAACTACAACACCAGGAGCCCGATTACGACTTTGGCAGTGCAGAGCGGGTCTGCCAGATTAGGAGTTTCGTCCTGTCTGGCAGACTTTTTTTTGCGTTCCCATGGTGTGCCTCTAAAAACGGGCATGGCAATTGGAACGCCAAAAACGGTTCCTACATGGCATGGATTGAAAAGTCCATGCCCTGTAGGAACTGGTGTGCATGCACACAGGGGGGTACACGTTTTGCCCCCCTGTGTGCATCCACGGGATGCAGAGGCACCAGAGTTTCCTCTCCAGCAGGGTTTTCAGAGCAGGAACCGCCATGAAAACCCTGTTGGAGGTCCCGCCTAGCATATGGATGCCTCTAAACCAAGGTGGTCCAAACACCCAACTCCTAATAGCGCAGTGGGGGGACAGCTGTCGCTGCGCCCCCATGCGTCTAGCAGTCTGTGGACCCCCAGGCTCGTAATTGGGGCCTAAATCTCATAAGTAAGCCTTTGTATGATTGCAAAAGTTAGAGAATATGAAGAGATGTGTCGCTGTGGGAAACTTTGCATGTCTCGCTCTGGGGGTTACAGATAGACATGGCTCAGTATAATGTCCCCCCTTATTGTATATATTGGAACTTTTAGGTTTGTAGATTTTAAATGCGGACTCCCCTTTAGGATTTTAGATGGTGTTTTATATTGTACTTTTAATTCATAATTTATAATGTCCAATAACAAAAAATTGTTTTATCTCTTAATGTATTTTTAAGGTGTGATTCATGGAGAACGATCATTTTACGATCTGTAACTAGTATTACTGCTGCTATTTTGATGAAATGTTTTTGTCTTTATAGTTTTATGGCCTATTGAGGGCCGAATAAAGTTTTGGTGACTGACTGACTGGCTGACAAATGTGAAAGTGGCCCCATTCACTTGGGCAGAAAGGGCACTGGCTCTCTCATGTTGGGCATACTAAGATAGCCGGTTATTAAATTATACCCACAAACATCCAAACATTTTCAATGCAAGTAGTTATACACCACATGGGTTTTAGGACAATATTTTATCTCCAAGAATCATCACTTTAGAGTTGCAAATTTTTGTTTAGGTGTTTAGTTATCACACACTGCAAACCTATTGGTGTATGCAATATGAAGAGCACATCTTTTTAAAATAATATCGGAATTGTCGGCACTTGTTCAGGGAAACATGCAGTTTGACTTTAAAACATATCCCATGAATTGACATGCACCATAAATAGGTATGGCTCCAGTACACATTCTTTCTTATTCTGTGCTGTCTCTTTTGTGGATCAAATCTGACAGACGGGAAACAGGCGGAACACCGCAGTCTGAACCACGCGTGTTGCGACTACGCAAGCTCTACCACGCATATCCGTGCTTAAGGCAGTGCACGGTCTAGCTGCTGGAAGACGGAAGTAGGAAGACGCCATGGTGAGGTAAGTGGGGCTGGTTTTTTTAGGGCTGGGAGGGATCAGCTTAGGTTTTAGGGCAGTGGAAGGGGTTGGGGTATTTTAACGGCCAGCGCCGGGGGGGGGCGGCTACTGTAAGTTAGGGTGTGGAGTTTTAGGCCTTAGGGCAGTGGGAGGGGAATGGCTAGTTGGGTTTATTTTTAGGGCAGAGGGGTCGGGGTAGGTTTTAGGGCAGTGAAAGGGGTTGGGATAGTTTAAGGGACAGCACGGGGGACAGGGGGTAGTGTAGTGTAGGGTTTTAGGTAGTTTAAGGGACAGCACGGGACAGGGGGTGTTGTAGTGTAGGGTTTTAGGCCTTAGGGCAGTGGGAGGGGAGTGGGTAGTTGGGGTTGTTTTTAGGGCCTTGGAGGGGGTCAGGGTAGGTATTAGGGCAGTGGAAGGGGTTTAGGTAGTTTAAGGGACAGTGCAGGAGGTACAGGAGGTTGGGGTAGTGTAAGCTAGGAAGCAGGGTTTTAGGCCTTAGGGCAGTGGGAGAGGAATGGTTAGTTGGGTTAGTTTTTAGGGTGGGGGGTCGAGGTAGGTTTTAGAGAAGTGAATGGGGTTAGGGTAGTTTAAGGGACACGTGGCAGTGGGGTAGTGTAGGGTTTTAAGCCTTAGGGCAGTGGGAGGGGAATGGGTAGTTGGGGTAGTTTTTAAGGCTGGGGGTGTCGGTGTAGGGTTTAGGGCAGTGGAAGGGGTTGGGGTAGTTTAAGGGACAGCGGGGGGTCAGGGTAGTGTAGGGTTTAGGCCTTAGGGCAGTGGGAGGGGAATGGGTACTTGGGGTAGGTTTTAGTGTTAGGCGGTCAAGTAAGGTTATGGGGCAGTAGAAGGGCGGGGGAGTCGGGATAGGTTTTAGGGCAGTGGAAGGGGTTGGTGTAGTTTAAGGGACGGCGGGGCAGGGGGGTTTGGGTAGTGTAGGGTTTTAGGCTTTAGGGCAGTGGGAGGGGAATGGGTAGTTGGGGTAGTTTTTAGTGTTCGGGGATCAGGGTAGGTTTTAGGGCTTTGGAAGGGGTTGGGGTAGTTTAAGGGACAGCGCAGGAGGGCAGGGGTGGGGGGGTGGTCGGGAGGAGGCAGGGTATTGGCGACCTTAGCCATACCCCTTTACCATTCATGCCTATACCACGAAAATTTGTGGTAAAGGCATGTGTGGTAAAGGAATGCGTGGTTAAGATGCATTCTTTGTTGGGCTGTGTGGTAGAGGCACACGGATAAAATCATTTGTGCTTCTATCATACAACCCTGACAGACATACAGCTGCTGGTATGTAATTGCAATGTTTTATTAATACCTTCAAAACAGCATTCTCTTTTCTCACCTCAGAGAGAGTGGACAACAATGTTCTGATTTGACATCCTTTAAAACCAAACATAGCCAATACCATTTTGCTGTGATCTATTTGAAGTGCAGCAGAAAAAGATTAAACCTTGTAATATAGACTTAAGTTCTCCAGCAAAGCCAAATTTAGTTTAATCCAAAAGTCTCTTGGATTGAATTCAGTCATTCAATTTACCTGAAATCAGCATCCCAAATGTCAGGCCAAGAAGGGAAGATAACACTGAGGATATTTCCTATCTCCCTTCTTGAAAAGAGGAACCACAATACGCCTTCAATAGGGGAGAAAATATCTGAGATAATAATGACATGAAAGCTTGGCAAATTGGTAAAGTGCAGGCTGGCATGTCCACTCTAAGCAAAAGGCAGTTTGCATAAAAGAACATCTTACTTGTGCAGAATATAAACAGTCTAAATCAGCACAGTGTTTAGTTAGTACATGTGAATTCACACCACACATAAATGCAGACTCCACACGTCCTACACATGGTGAAGGCAAGTAATCATAGTTAGGGAGATGTTTAAAAAGGGAGAGCCAATAGTTTGTCTTTACCCAAGTGTAGAGGTGAAAATACCTATGCTTTTCAGCTACTAATCTGCCATCAACAACACAATTCACCATAAAGTCTGTGTTGAGTGGGCCTTAGTAACCGTCAATCAGAGTGGGGTACTCTTTGGAGGTGCCATATGTGACATCATCCTAGTCAGAGCAGAGCTGATGACAAGCAGCAAGGAAAAAATATGGACCATCTGCAGAGCACTCACCTGACTGTCAAGTATGCTAGGAAAATACAATAGGACTAGCCAAAAAAATTGACAGGGCTAGACACCACGGTATTTCCAACTGTGCATATTACTTAAATCCCAACTTTCTAGATTCATGATAGTGGGCCAAAGGGTCAAAATATTATTCAGAAAAGAGTTCTCTTTCTTTTCTTGTGGCCTTTGTTAAAGTACAAACCCTGCTGCTTTGCTCAGCACTGGCTATGCAGAGCTGGTTCTCAATCTGCAACATTTTGCATACATATTTGTATTAGGTTTTGTTGTTATAATGTGTCCTCACTTAATGTAAAGGTAAATCAAAACGTTGTCCAGTTTGTGCATAAAGGGCTTTACACTAGAGCCATCAGGTTCATGTTCACTCCAAAAACTTTGTGGAAATTGGAATCTTTAGGGCTCAGATTTGAAGAGATGTTCAAGGATTATAGGTGAGAAACTGGATAATCCTCCCCACCATATTACAAGACAATGGCTAGGAGAATTTATTTTTACCCTAGCCAGCTAAAGTTTTATTTAGCACACTCCATTTCAGTTTCATTTACTTTATTTCTGTCATAGACCATAGAAGCAATAAACATAAAAGAGACACTACGAATAAATTACTTCAAATCAAGTCTAGAAACAGTGCATTAAAATAAGTAAAATCACAGGCAAAACAATGATAATAAACTGGGCAGATCTATAAAATAACACAGTACATTTCTGGAAATACAGTTAAATATCCATAACCGATGCGCTTGTCTGCAATGTGGAGTTAAAAGACATAAAAATTGTAAGCTGAATGGTTCAGATGCTCTCTGAAAATTTGGCAATTGAGAAAACTATAACTGGGGGACTTGTCAGCTCTACAAATTCTAACTGCTACCCTGTGGTGGCGGACACCGAGGCAACGGCATAGAGGAATTATCCAGCGCCTTCTCTGCTTGTAGTATTTTGAACAAAAAACAGTATAGGTTCTGTCGTTTCCTCAGCTTCTCCACATGCAGGGCAGGAATTGGAACCCTTGTGGTTGGCTTTCGACTTGCTGGTGGCAGTTGCTACAGGTAAAGCACCCAACCTAAACCTGATGTACAATGCTTTTGTGTATAGGGGGTCTATTTCATCCATGTAGTTCTCTAGAGAAGGGAAAGGCTTGAATTCTAGGAAAGATTTAGTCTGTTTCCCCAAGCTGGGCCGATGGGGTCGTTTAGACCCCACCTGATCCCAGAACATTGCCTTGAGAGTTTTTATTTCAAAAGGGGAAATCTAACGCAAACCTGGCCAATACTTTTGCAAGCCTAGTGAGTAGCATGTCTGTTTTACAAAGGCCAGCCAAAGGAACTTTCTCCCACCCTGGGGCCCATCCATAACGCCTTGAAGACCCTCTCTATAATTAGCCAACTCGTGGGTCAACCAAACTCGAAACCAGTACAAAATTGGTCTCGGTCGAATTAATTGGGCAATGGGCTGTATTCCTCAGTCAAGTTTAAAGAGTAGAAGGGTGCTTTGGGGGATTTTAAGTACCATTCTCAAGAAGTTGTTCTCTGCCACTTCCAGTGCATGTAGGTTAACCTGACCCCACAGTTCTGCACTGTAGATACCTACAGCAATGGCTTGGGCCCTCCATGCTTCAAAGATTGTAGTGACTGGATGGATAGAGGAATTATTTGCAAATTTTAGTAATGCTGCCACTCTGTGTTTCAGAATGAGGGTGCTTTTGGTAACTTGATTTACCCAGGAATTTGTACTAGACAGACTGATACCGAGGTAATCAAATTCATATACTCTCTCTTTTGGTTTCCCCTCAAGCAATATTGTTCCTTTAAAGCCTCTGTGTGGATAGATGGCCATGAATTTGGTTTTACTTTTATTTATCATAAGGCCTTGGTCTAAACAAAAGAGACAACATCTGCTCAGGAGGGTCTCTATGCCTTTGGGAGTCTGTGATATCAACAGCATATTATCTGCTAACAACAAGGCTAGAATCTTAGTCTTCCCAAGAACCAGGGAGTCATTGTCGCAGGCCATCAAGTAGTCTATGCATCCGTTGATAAAGCACACTCACTCACACTGTATGTTTGGCTGTATACAACTGGTCATGTCACTGGAAGCACTATTGTCTAAAATAACATATTTCACATTATCGAACAGTGTTAAGAATGGCTGTTTTTTATCGTGGGGCCAAACATTTGTCTGTGACTTCCAATGTCTCATAAGGCTGCCAAAGGATATAAGAGACTGGGAGAGGAGTGTGGTGTATACCCCTGCACTTGTGGTGCAGTGGTATAAGGTTACTTTGAGATTCTTGTTCCTATTGCAACATTTTGAAAACAGGGTGGTAACGTCTAGCACTCAAAAAAAAAAAATATATATCTTTTATTAATAAAACCTTTTATTCCCATTTTGAGATGAAGAATGTTGGATGCTTACCTTGTTAGAATGAGCACACTTTTCCACTTGAAATTTACCAAGGGGGTATCCTAAAATTATTCAGCAAACACCATTTATCTAAAAATCTAAAATATGTTTGCTGTAAAGGAATATGCTAGTACACATAATCACGAAAAAAAACAATCAATTATTCCTAAGAGTTGAAATTCATATGAGTTGCTGATGTCAAACTAATGTTTTCCTGAGAGTATCTTTTATTTCTACTTGAATTACACCACTCCAGTTTTTCCATCATTGTTAAAATGGCAACTTTAGTGATCGCATTAGTTGCTGCTGTTGTTGTTCCAGTGCACACATTAAGTAGAGTTTTATATATATATATATATATATATATATCGCAAAGACACACTCCCAGATCCCTGTCTCTCCTCTTTCTTTGAAATGGAACTTCAAAGAGACAAGCGGCACAGCTCCGATAATGCAGCGTAATTTATTTATTTTTTCAATTCCACTAAAAACAGGATAATGACAGACTGGCATATTTCGGTCTTAGCCTTCAACAGGGTCATAGAGTTTTGTGTGTACAAACTGTCCTTTTAAAGGGACCACCACCATTTTCACACGTGCATTTTAAAAGCAGATGGAAAACTGGGCTGCTAACTTTGCATTTCCAGTGTCAATCTAACATGTTTGCCATATTCCGTTCAGAAAACTAAATTCTAATGACTGTAAAGTACCATAAATCAATTGTATTGCATGAGAATCACATCCGTGCACTGTTATAGGGTGAGAAGGAGCCGTAGCTTCTTAAAGTCGGACACACTATTGTACATTGTGAAAGAGGATTTGTGCTGCAGAATATTTTATCATCCTTGGGATATTTTCAACAAAGAACAAATATATTGTCCATTTTTACCAATTCTACAAATATCTAATTACATATTGTAAATATCCCATGAGGTATGCATACAATATCACTGTGCAAATTGAAATGTATATGCGTGCAAAAAAAGGCAATTGTGCAAAATAGCAATTCCTGTACAACAGAATATACATATTGCACAAGTCCCAATACATATGTGCTCCACATTGGTGTGCAGTTTTGCAAATTAAATGTGCAAAAAGCAAAATGTGCAAATAACAAATATAACG
This sequence comes from Calotriton arnoldi, assembly GCA_963921515.1. Classification (NCBI taxonomy): domain Eukaryota; kingdom Metazoa; phylum Chordata; class Amphibia; order Caudata; family Salamandridae; genus Calotriton; species Calotriton arnoldi. The sequence continues at coordinate 445,688 of CAWUFW010003872.1, read as the reverse complement.
ATATTCCTTCATCTATAAAATGCCAGTATACCAGTTAACTGCACTGCCTCTGAACTAGTTGTGCTCACATTTTTCTGATATCACCACTCAGCCAGGACTACCACTCAGGGTAGCTTTTAAAAAAAGGTCAATTCATGAAAAAATGTCCACTAGATTTTAGCCAGAATCTGTACTTTATATGGCCAAGGAATTTCCTAGTAAAGTATTAATGTGGGGGTAACAATGGTGAAAGAAATAATCTCTCTTATAGAGTCTCCCACAATATTTTCCGCAAGACAGAATTCCTGATCCCATTATATCATAAAGCGCCTTATGCCAACAGTTCCTAGACTGAAGGTGCTGAGGAGGTCATGGCCTAATCTGTCTGTCTCCTAATTTTGTTGTTGTTACCAACTGTGTTTGAACACATACCACCTTCAATTTTTTGTGTGCAAATCTCGCAAGTTATTATAAAGTGCTTTATGCCAAGTGCTGAGGACGGCACAAGCTAGTCTGTCAGGTTCCTAATTTTATGATGGTTTTTCCCAACTATGTTCAAGCACATACCCACCTCGATTTGTTGTGTAAGTCTTACATATTGTCACAAAGTGCTTTGTGCTAACAGTAATTAAGGTAAGGGTGCTATGTCCTGACTGTGTTATTCAACACACCACCCTCAAATGTTGTGCAGAACTGGTAAGATGACCAATTGTGCAAACATGTAAGATAAAGAATTACCAAAAAATAATAAATAAAGGTTGGATAGAATGCTTGGGTCAATAAATAAGGTAAAATCTAATACACAGGCGAGAAGTTCCTATGTCCAACATATCTTAGTGTTCACACCTGAGAGATGAACCTTGTTTCGTCAGGATACTCATATGTAAAATTTCAATTTGAAATTTCTCTGATACATATGTAACTTTGTCACTTCTGGTTCCTTTACCATCAGGTATTTGAGTGTGATTGCCCAAATTCTACCCATTCAATCACTTGTACAGTACCACTCCTTCACAATGTCTGACAACATCACTTATTTTGGGAATACATATACAACTCATCATCTATAACTTAAGATTACACCATTGTGTCCATATTCTAGCTCTGTTCTCAAGGCATCATGTCTGAAGATATAGCAGTTCATATTTGTACAGGGATTCATCTAGTCGAAGAATTCATTTGGGAGTCATAGATGTACATGCAGTCCAGCATCCATATTTAAGCCCCATGGCTATTCCGTACCCATGAGTACAATCCATCTTGAGTCCATTCTTCGCAGGTCTTGTTCTAGATCTCCCCCACAAAGTTTCTTTCAGACAAACTGGATATCATAAAACTGCAGGCTCCTTATATCTCCATCATGTGACTCCCAAAGATGTTTAGCCATTGAGTATGAGAAATCCATGTTGTTTATGGCTCGTATATGTTGAAAAATGCGAGCTTCAGTTTATTTACTGTGCTCCCCATGTTTTTCTGTCTGCAAGCGCACTCAAGAACATAAATCACTGATGGAGTCTCTACCGTTGTCCACTCTCTGATAGAGTTGAGCCTGTCATTCTGAGTTGTAAACTGTGTCTTATTACAAGCATACTGGCAGGCTTTACTCTTTTGCCATTTCCAGATTCACTTTCTGCTGGTTGTAAGTCAGTTCCATATGGCTGTTCCTGCCATTTGCAATTCAGGTTTCCAATAACTGCTTGTCAATCTATCTCCTAGGGAGGGAGTTTTTTTATACATGATATTTGGGTGCTCTGAAATGACCGTCCTAAGAGTCTCGTCCATTCTCAAGGTCTGCCAGTTCTTCTACAAAAGTTCCCTTATTACCTGGTGAGATGACTTGTTCACTCAGTTATAAATCTTATGGGTTCTTCTCCATCTCTTTAGTTTTTCTCTTTTCTTGTTCTTGACTCTTGTCATTGCATCATCCAGTACTGTTCTTGGGTATCCCCTTGTTTTAAAAATGGCGGTACATTTTTCCAGCCTGTGTTTCAAGCTCTTCTATTTCTGAGCAGTTTCTTTTTGCTCAAAGAAATTCCACGTAGGGGTCACTCCATTTTGGAGCACATGGGTGCACACTATTTGCATGGAGAATGCTGTTGCTACTGGAGGTTTTCCTGTAGATATTGGTACATAATCTGCTGTTTTTTGCATACACAATAATATCAAGATAATTGATTTCCACATTACTGATCTCGTAGGTGAATTTAAGTTTCTGTGGGTTGTTGTTCAGGGATTTGATTAATTTTTCAAAGTCCTTTCTTTCACCTTCCTATAACAGAAACAAGTTATCGATATAGCGGACCCACATGATGACCTGGTCCGCTCTGGCCATGTTTTCCTCTTTCCACACTGTATTCTCCTCCCACCAACCCATGGTGAGGTTTGCGTAGGTTGGTGTGAAGGGCGTCCCCATGGCCGTGCCTTCTTTCTGGAGAAAACACTCATTATTGTATAAGAACACATTGTACTCCAGGCAGAAACAAAGTCATTTCCATGATTGTTCTGGATTGTTCTAAGAGTGACAGTGATCTTGTCTCCAAGAAGTATTCGCAAGCTTTCATGCCATCTGTATGTTGTATAGCGGTATATAAAGACACCATGTCAACCGTGGCCATCCAGTAATTAGATTTCCAAGGTATACCATCTACCCTGTTCAGCAAATCTTGTGAATCCTTCAGGTAGGATGGTGTGTGTGTGGTGTGTGTGTGTGAATGTATATATAAGTGTCTCGGACCTTTCTAAAGGTCACATGTTAGATGATGTTATATGGGGTTAGGGGGCCCTTAGATACATTGTTGACATTGCTAAGTTAGCATGAGTTTTGCTTGCCCTATGCTGCTGCTTTTGCGCATGCCTCTGCTAAGAGTTTGTGTTCGAGACACTTTGCCTCTGCCCTGTACATGATAACAGATTGTTTTTCACGTTCTCCGCTTTCCCTTCAATTCTGTCTGTACATAATGTGCAAGGTCGATCAACAATGTCTCTTGTTATTCTGTTCTGGTCAGTCCCTATTACCTAGACAAAACATGTTACCAACAGCTGCAGTATGGAAGAATCGAGGTCTGATATAGCATTGTTGCATGTTTTTGAAACATACTCGAAGAAAGCCATTCCATGGAGCTGAACTCTGCTGTTCCTATGATGTAAACCTTTGCGTTTAGGCTTTCAGGTAGGGGGTCTGCTAATAACGCCTAGAAATCTTCTGTTATATAAAATAGCTTCTTACTACCAAGGGGAGGGTGATTAGGCACAGTTATTTTGCCTTTTTCACAGTCTTTATAAAATGACGACTCCTTTTGTATTCTATGGTATTGTAACAATGCTAATGATGCTGGCTTTATGCATTTTGCTGCTGGTTGTGGTTCGCATACTATTTTATGAATCACTATAGTCAAAATAAACATTTTGAACTTATTTAGTGTCTCTGATTATTCTTATTGTGGACAAGTACGTGAGAGCGAAATATTGTCTTGTTCCCGCGACTCTGAGGTGAGTCGGGAGTGCTCGTGTTCTGGGTTGTCTAAACATTCGTAGCTTCTTGATATTTGTAGGAGACCGAATGAGACACTATTGCTAGACAGTTGGGATTTTGGGTACTAAGGTGATAGGAGGTACACCCCTATTTACTGAGGTCCTGTTTTCTTGTGCATAGTTCTGTGTATGAGCAGGATCCCCGCAACATGGCGCCGCCAACGTTTGGTCTGGTTCTTATCTGCGAGACGCTTGAGTAGTGCTCGTGCTGGTCCACAATACCCTCACTTCTGTTTCCGGAGACAGCTGTGATGGAGTAACCTCCTATATTGACAATTTTATAGGTTTATTCAAGCTTGAAGTTTTAAAAGGTTTTTCTTTTCATATAACCCGGGTTTGCGCAGCCGCTCTTTAAGTTGTTCTACTGTCTTCTCCATAATGGCTGTAGTTGACATTCCGGCACGTAGCAGAGCCGCGCTGAGGGCGCACTTGACTCGTTATGCAGTCCCTGATGCTGGGGCCGCGCTTATTTTCGTGGCGGAAGCCGATCCGGCTCACCAGTTTGAAGTTTTTTACTCTTGGGTCACCTTACCGGCGGTGGATGGAACTGATGATATGTTTCATACATATAGACCCACTGCCGTTCCTCAGCAATATCAGCCTTATAGAGCTCTTGAGATTCTGCTTACAGCTTGGTAACACCGTATTTGGTTTAATGGCGCCCTTCCTCACCCATTAACGGCAGTCCGTTTAGGCCCTTTATCTATAGATGGGGCCACATGGCCCATTTTGGCTGGGTTTACCCCACACCCACGTGCTTTTACAACTGCAACTCGGGGAGAGCTCTGCGTCTTACATAAATCGCTAGTACGCGTATATAGAGCGGTAATACAGTACGTAACCCGCACCGTCCAGGTGGGACCACCTGGTGCTGCTGTACAACCTGCGAGTCCTGGTGACGTGACCTTCAGTCCCCTTATGGTTAATGCTGTCATGGGCAAACGCCCACAGAATAAGGATGAATTTCCTTATTGGCTTGCCGAGAAATTTGGACAGATAGAAGCTGTCTTCCCTAATACAACTCCTGTGGAGAAACACAGGATCTTAACTATTAGTTTACCCAAAGACTTAATTCCTGAATTGGCTGATTGTAACACCTGGGACAGGGTGTTTGCAGCGGTATATTCTATGTGTTTCGGCACTCCCTCCATGACCGTACTCTTCTCTGTGATTAAACGCGTTCAAGATGAACACGGAGCCGAAGCGGCGGTCGAGCTGGGGATGAGACTGGTGGGGGTGTTCGACGTGGTTGCTGATATGACCCTTGCGAATGTCAAGGGCGATGCCGTTAGCTTTCAAGTAGCAAACCGCATAGAGGCGGTCGCAGAGGCTGACAAACCACGAGAATTACCTAAGATTATTGCGAAGGCTTATAAAACCATAGGCCGCAATAGTTTGGGAAATAAGCCTACGACTCAAACACAAACGCAGTCTCTAAATCAACAGAAAGCCCAGCCTGATAATGATGGGCGCCCTTTCGTTCCTAAAAAGAATTGGCAAAGGAATAAGAAACAGGGTTTCCACAGCAGAAGCGTGCCAGTTCACCGACCCCTGAAGCTTCTGAACGTACTTATGACTTGCGCGATCGCGCTAAAATTAAGTCTCCTGATAGATTTCAGGTTCCTGATCAGCGTTCTCCTCATTCTTTACAGGAAACATCAGGCTTAAAAGCCGGTGGAGGTGATCGCCAGGATTGGGGTACAAGTCAACCTGCATCACAACCTCGTGAACAGCCTCGACAGTTTGAAGTCAAGGACAAGCAGGGTGATTTCCCTCGTACCCGACCTCCTTTTCAAAAGAAAAAAGTTGCCGCATTAACAGCGAGATATGCCACAGACGGTGAGGACGAGACTCCTGGATTGGACATGGGCAGTGACTCTGCTCAACAGCGCGGCAGAGGTTACCATAGTCAGGGAGGCTCTACGTCCCCGTCTGGATGTGATAGCAACTGACACATTTGTTACAATTGAGACTGCAGATACCCGGGTTGCCCCCCGGGATAGACTCTACGAAGTCCTTTTCCAAATTGAACTGCGTCCCATTAAGGTGGTTTTCTGGGAGAATTTAACCGCTACATATGAAATTTTATTGGCGGAGAAAGATTGGCTTCCACCCTTTGTGTTAGCCTCTTCTAGAGGGGAAGATGTGATACTTCCGGGTTTTTCATGTTGTGTACCTGAGGACCGCGCACAGACTTACGCAGAGGAATGGGCTTTGGCCTTAGCCCCAGCGGTGTATCGCAATCAGGTGGGTTGGGACGTTGATTCGCCGGCTCATGAAATACCGTTGCGCTCTATGCCACAACCTCAACCTCAATATCCCATCAAACGTGGGGCAGAAACTTCGGTTTGTGACTTTCTAAGACAATTGGAGTATCAGGGGGTAATTGAGTCATGTACATCACCTATGAATAATCCTCTCTTTACTGTCCCTAAACCTGATGGCTCATTTCGGATTGTATTGGATTATAGAAACTTAAACAGCCATTGCCGCACCTTTGCGGTGCAAAACACACACAGCTCGGTGCTGGTGAATAATATTGTTCGTAAAAAATACAAGACAACACTTGACATTTCCAATGTTTTATACAGTCACAATCTCGACCGTGCGAGTAGTGACCTGACAGCATTCAATGCCGTTGGAAATCAGAAAAAATGTACACGTTTGCCTATGGGGTATAAGAATAGCCCCGGGGCATTCGCGGCGCAAATTGTGTCTTTGTTGCATGGCATTGACCCTGAGGCCTTGTCGTACGTTGATGACATCTATTTGACTGACGACGACCTCGCCCCGCATCTTGACCGAGTCGACCACATAATATTGTCTTTTGCCGACTACGGTTATAAGTTCAATTTTGCAAAGTCACACATTGCCCATCTGGCAGTGCTCTTTTTGGACTATGAGCTCAATAACGAGGGTAAGGGTTTAGCACCTCACTTCCTAGAGAAATGTGGATATTTGCAACCACCTTCTTCTTTGAAAAAGTTACAATCCTTGCTGGGTTTTTGGAATTTCGGGAGGACTTACATTCCCGATTATGCCCAGCGTATCAAACTGCTTTATGCGTTGATACAACCTAAGTTTTCATCTGCCAGCTGGCTTCCGGAACATTCTTCCATTCTGCAGTCTTTGCAGGCGGATTTGCTTGCGACTAACTTCTTAATGACTCGTGATAACACCACCAACCTGGTAATACGTATCGTTTCAGGGGCAGTAGGTTTCATGTAATTAACATTCAATAAAGGAGACACAATACCTATTGCATACAAATCACACTTGTACACTGCGGCTGAAAAGCGTTTTTCCTCTGTTGAAAAAATCTTGATGGCAGTGCATATGGCGATTCTAAAGGAACTCTCACTGGCGCAGGGCAAACGCATTCTTATGGTCACGCCCTTCCCTGTTTTGGAAGCGGTGACTAAAGCAAGTGTACCTAACTCGAAGGCATTACACCCACGTTGGATTGAGTGGGCTACTTCTTTGACGTCTTCGGATGTCACGTTTGTCTTTGATCCATCACTTCAGACTCAGGAGTTTTTACAGTATGAATTTGTTCATCCGCCTCCTTTGTCACTTCTTCCTTTGAGTGAATACAAATGCATCATTTATACCGATGGCTCGGCGCAACCGGCCACGGGTTCCAAACATGCTTATTTAGCAGCCTGCGCTATTGTGGCTGGCTCCATTGAAGATGGAGTGTTTAAGTCTTCCATTGTGCACACACAGGCACTTGGAGACTGTACGGTGCAATTGGCGGAGCTGCGTGCTCTTGTTCTAGCTTTAGAGTTTGCTGAACCTCTTGTGAATACCCTTATTGTGTGCAATTCGTACTATTGTGTCCATTCGTTCAATGACAACTTATTCTTTTGGTCTCAAAATGATTACCGCGATTCTAAAGGCAGCGCAATTAAGCATAAATCGCTTTGGGTTCGAGTGGCAGATCTTAAACAACGTCTGCCTCTCACACATGTTATTCACACTCTTGGCCACCAGCGTGTCAGAACGCACGCTCTTGGTAATTCTTTGGCTGATGAAGCAGCCAAGTCTGCAGTAGCCACGTGTTCCGTAGCAGCAGTTACAAGATCTATGACTAAGATTGATAATGAGATTATGGCAGCGGTCGCTGCAACTAGGGAGGGAGTTAATTATCCTGCGGGTTTCCCTTCTAAGTACTCTTATCATGTAACTCCCGAACAGGTTCCTTATGCTACCATTCCTTCGGTTGGGGATCGGCTGATTCCCAACTCTGACCGCAGACAAGCTTTGATCAAGGCCGCACACGAAGGCATTGCTTCGGCCCATACTGGTGTGTCGGCAACAGTCTCTATTCTTCAGCAACGTTACTGGTGGCGTGGTTTATATAAACAGACTCGTAACTATGTTCTTTGCTGCGATGTTTGTCAACAAATCAAACCTTCGACGGTCCCACGTCCGCCACAAACACAATTATGCATTTCTAATAGACCTTTTGGCTGTGTCTTTCTTGATCACTGCGGTCCTCTTTCTTCTGATATTCTGATACTGCATACAAGTATATCTTGGTTGCGGTTGATTCGTGCACTTGATTCCTGTGGGTCTGGCCACAACGTAGTGCTGACGCTCAAATTGTCATCAGGGCTTTGCGTGTCTTTATCGGGATGTTTGCCTGTGGTACCTTCCATTCTGACCAAGGTCCAGCGTTTGCCTCTAAGGCTTACAAGGATGCGATAAAGTCGTTGGGGGTACAGGTGCAGTTTTCGTCTCCATACAGGCCTGAGGGCAATTCAGTTGTGGAGCAAATGAACCGTGACTTAAAGCAATCCTTGACAGCTAGAGTCTTAGGTACTGGCAGGGACTGGTTGTCCCACTTGTATGGGGTCCAACGTGCACTAAATAATCTCCCTAGAAGATCTCTGGGTGGGCGGACCCCTTACGAAATGCTCTTTGGCTTTCACATGTTTGTTCCTGACCTTGATGGTCTGGACATTGTGGCGGCTGCCTCTAAGTTTGACGTAGATAATCATTCTGCTGTGTTACAGGATCTACAAAAGGCACATGATACTCTGGCAACTGAGCATTTACCATCTTCGCCTGCTGATGCACTACTGAATCCTGTTACCGGTTGGCTTCATAAAATTGGGGATCTGGTGAGAGAGAAGATTGAAAACAAAAAAGAATTTGGTCCCTCTTACCGGGCTCCAGTTTCAGTACTTGGACTGAAGGGTACTCGTACAGTCATTCTACCACCGTTGCCAGGTCGCAAAGACAACTGGTACATCTCAGTGGTCAATGTCAAGTTACACCGTGTGGCCGATTCTGAATAGTGTGACACCTGCAGTTTCGTGCACTGCTATTTCCTTAGCGCCATTGCCTTTGACATCATCTGCTGCCACACGGATGTCTGCTCATATAATGGACACTGTAATTGATCTTCAACCTTTGCAACAATCCTCTTCTGCGATGGATATTGTGTGCCCTATTCCGGCTATTGCTTCCATGAGTGAGCTGTCATCGAGCCCACGGGTACGAATGGACGAGTCAGCACTTTCGCCTTTGCTTGCAAGTCCAGTGAGTGCCTGTGATGGAGATCAGGCACACATTTCTTCTGCCGCGTCCTCCTCATCATCCAGTTTGTCTGAAGCACCCCCGTCTAAATTGCGTATTTTTAACTCCTGGTTCAAAAAGACACACTTCGTTCCCCCATGGACCTACATTTGGTTAATATTGGTCCTAATTTTCCTCTTCATGACAATTGGATTTGTGACAGTGTTCTTTTTGCTCATAAATGGCCATTATCTCCCTGAACGCTCTGCAGTACAAATGGTCGATGGAACTTTGGCTCCTCACACATCGTCCCATGTCATTAAACGTGACCAGTCTTTTGTGAACATTTCGGCTTTCCCTATTCCTGATGGTATAGTTTGGGACAAAGTTGCTTACGAAATTCATGGCCCGACTGAGGTCCTTCGAGTTCTATACGTGTTTTGCGTCTCATTAGGAGATGTGGTGACACGGGACATACATTCGGATGATTGGGATGTACAGGCAGTTCATGCATTGTTTTCAGATTTAAAATATTATGCTGCCTTTGATGCTGAAGATTTGTATTTAAATTCTGCCAATTATGGTGATCTCTTTTGCTATCAACATTATGGGCATCATTTTTTACACAAAACAAATACGATAAGACCTGTTTTTAATTTAACCCAATGGGAACATTGTCCAACTCCCTTGGAGGGGAGTTCTAAAACTCTTAGAAATAAGTTCACCTACTTTTCAGATTATGATTTGACTAATCCTGAATCCTATTTTTTTAGGCTTCAAAAATCCTCTACATCTAAGTACCTGTTATCACACACTAAACTGATTTACTCCAACTTGTTTAGAACACAGTTGGCCACACACGGTTATGACCATTGGAAACAGGCTATAGATTTAAAGTCAATCTGGGGCACAAAGCCATGGCAGGTACAGGGTACTGAGGCATTACATCGTGCCTGCCTGATCCCGACTCAATTGTTATTTTTAAATGAAACCATTTACCAAACATCCTGGTATGGCCTTGCGACTACCAAAAACCTGAATACCCCCTCCATTCCTTCGTTAACTGAATACGACAATTGGCGGTTACATACTAACCACACCATTGAGGCTTTGCAGGCTCTCCTTCAAAATGCCTCCTTTAATGTTTCTGAGGTTGATTCATCAGGATGGTTGGTGTGGCAAACTAATGCAAATGCATGCCAGTTGCGTTTCTATAATGTTACACCTGGTTTTATTCGTATTAAGCCTGACCCTCGTTACATTCTGTGACTACATACTCGGTAGGTAAATTGTGCCAGCAGTGGTTACAACACTCTACCCTGGCATCTGTGAAGCAGCACCTTTCCCTCCTATCGAACGATATAAATTTGTCTGATTTTCTCCTGGGCCCACGTAATCCAAGGGCCAAGCGATTTATTTATGCCGCTTATAATGAAATTTGGAAACTTTCACAGATGGAAGCAGCCTTCCGTCTGCGTCAAATTGATCAGGCAAATTTAGAAAAAGTCCTTGCAGTAGTGGACAACAGCATTAACACACTTTCTTCACGCATTTACACCTTAGACAATATTGTTTCTTCTGTAATAGATACTGTGCAAAGTGATGTCTCTGTGTTATATCATGGTCAAAATCAGTTGAGGTCGGTCATACAATTTGCTTGGACGTTGCAGACACTGAAAATGGGTAAAGTGCCTTGGGAATATTTGAATGCCACTGCTTTATTTTTGCCTTTTAACCTGACTGATAAACAGAGGTTTATGTCCATGAAAGATGCTGTATACACGCTGTTACATATTGAACAATTGGAACCTTTACCGTTTTCCATAGCGAAAACGGACTCTGCTGTGTGGTTAATTCATGGGGTTATCGCTTTGCCCTTTTCGCTTTTTCATTTTACATCATGTATGCAACACTTTCCTGTTGGTCGCTTTGAACCGCTTGGTAGTGCTTTTCTGCATGAATTATGGGCCCTGCCCTTTGCTTATCAGTGTCTGAGGGAGGATTAAGAGGTTTTCCTTACAGGGGAGGAATATGATTTGACAGTGGGTCACTCTCTTGTGTGCAAACACGTTAAACTGCACGGCGAGTGTAATGTGTCAGCGCCGAATCTAGCTTGCTTTTTAAGGGGGACCCCAGTACCATCCATCCCACCTGTCTTTACATTGCTTACTAACGGCAGCTATCTCATTTTAAACAATCAAGACTGCTGTGGTTTGCGGGCAGGAGTCCCATACTTGGTAACAGTTTCCCAGCGAGTAACTTGCTGTAGCAATGTAGCAATGTCCTTATCCCGCCCCCGCAGGGGAGTTTAGATTCTTCGCTTTGGCCTTCCATTCCGACTTTGAAAACAGAGTTCAACAAGTTAAGCAGGCTCAAAGCCCTTTTATTCCAACAAGAGGTGGCCCTTACTTTCGCCCGGGAAACATTCAGATTGCAGGTGGCTCGGACCTCGAGTGAGATACAGTCCCTTCTTAACACTAACCTCCCACTACATTTTGGGGAATTAAGTCACCAAATATTTAATGCATCTGAGATGACAGGCCTTGCACATTTTTTTAAATGTGTGGGATCTGGCCTGATCTCTTCCTTTCAAACTATATTCTGGGTAATACCGGCTTTTATTCATTCTATTTTTTCCAGCGTTTTCGGAGGGTTCCCCTTAATATTGGCGCTGGCAGCTGGTGTCCTGCTTCTCCTCCTTGTCCTTCATAATGGATGCTCACTTTGTGGCTCTGCATATGCTGGCCCAGCTACAACTGTACCGTAATCGCCTATATGAGGCTTTGGGATGCTTGCCTTTAGCAACGCTTGGCGTAAGTTACAATTTGACATTCCGCTTTGCCTATTTTACTTGCGTGCAGCCAGTGCTTAATTGCAAAAGTTGTAATTTATCCTGGGTGATGGAACTTTGCTTATCGAACACATGGTGTCCAATCCCTGATTTCAGCCGGTTAATGGGTCCCTTAGAGGCGCATGACGAGGCTTGTTCTGCGGATGGTCAAATGACGCGTGCAGCTTTACTTGGGATCTTGGATCAATGGGATATCTGTGCGTCAGCGCATACTTTCCTACAATGAAGTTTCATTGAATATCACGCAAGTTTCCCATTTCTACTTTTGGATGCTCCTGCTTGTGTGGAACATGATTGTTCCTTCGACTTACTGAATTGGATGTCGAAGCTTTTTTATACCAATGACAATGAAGAACTATTGGAAGGAATTGCATTCCTTTGCACTCAAACCTTCATGGATTGACTACTTGGGTCGTCCCTACTCCGCTGTCTGGAATTTTTTTCAAGCTCAACGTGCCTTTCGCTTTTTCTTTGAACTTTCCGATTTTTCTCCGTTTTGTTTTTTTAGAAAGTCTCGCAACCATACTCTAAACACTGCCTTACTTTTGAACTCTGTTTTTGTTCTTCTGTCTATGTCCTACTGACTTACCAGGGGGAGGGTGTTATATGGGGTTAGGGGGCCCTTAGATACATTGTCGACATTGCTAAGTTAGCATGAGTTTTGCTTGCCCTATGCTGCTGCTTTTGCGCACGCCTCTGCTAAGAGTTTGTTTTCGAGACACTTTGCCTCTGCCCTGTACATGATAACAGATTGTTTTTCACGTTCTCCGCTTTCCCTTCAATTCTGTCTGTACATAATGTGCAAGGTCGATCAACAATGTCTCTTGTTATTCTGTTCTGGTCAGTCCCTATTACCTAGACAAAACATGTTACCAACAGCTGCAGTATGGAAAAATCAAGCTCTGATATAGCATTGTTGCATGTTTTTGAAACACGCTCGAAGAAAGCCGTTCCATGGAGCTGAACTCTACTGTTCCTATGATGTAAACCTTTGCGTTTAGGCTTTCAGGTAGGGGGTCTGCTAATAACGCCTAGAGATCTTCTGTTATATAAAATAGCTTCTTACTACCAAGGGGAGGGTGATTAGGCACAGTTATTTTGCCTTTTTCACAGTCTTTATAAAATGACGACTCCTTTTCCATTCTATGGTATTGTAACAATGCTAATGATGCTGGCTTTATGCATTTTGCTGCTGGTCGTGGTTCGCATACTGTTTTATGAATCACTATAGTCAAAATAAACATTTTGAACTTATTTAGTGACTCTGATTATTCTTATTGTGGACAAGTACGTGAGAGCGAAAGATTGTCTTGTTCCTGCGACTCTGAGGTGAGTCGGGAGTGCTCGTGTTCTGGGTTGTCTAAACATTCGTAGCTTCTTGATATTTGTAGGAGACCGAATGAGACACTATTGCTAGTCGTTTGGAATTTTGGGTACTAAGGTGATAGGAGGTACACCCCTATTTACTGAGGTCCTGTTTTCTTGTGCATAGTTCTGTGTATGAGCAGAATCCCTGCAACAATGAAGCACTGCAGTAAGTAAGCTATGGCAACTGGTGTTGTTTTGCCTTAGTGCCTAAACTTGTAAGATCATAACTTAATAATAAACTTTGACTGGCTGATTGATATTACACCACCTTTCTTTTTTATCACTAGGAAGTCATTTTAAGCTCCAAGACTTGCGATTATGAGATCCTTCCCTCGGACACAGGTTAGTGCAAGTTATGAACTGGTCCCATAGTCCAGAACAGTGTTTGGTGATATACAATACCTTCAACTCAGTTGCCTTGATTATAACTACATGTATAATAATATTTTTGCTGCCAACTACAGCTTGCGCCTGAAACAGGATTTTAAATTGGGCGGTATTTGCCCATGTACAAATTACGTAAATTGCACTATGTGTCCTTAAGTTTATGGCTGGTAAAGCCTTGTGGGGCTCTTCTTAGCAAGTAACAGGAAATTGTGACTTGTGCAATGTGGATCACGCTCTAGGGTGCAAAATTCCAGATTGCGCACACTGAAGCGTGCTTCACGGTGTGCACATTTGGAATTTCATGTTATTTGCCAATAAAATTCTCACTATGTTTCACCTGCTGAAAACCTTTGTGCATACAGCTTACATGAGATTGTAATTTGCACATGAAGAGCAAACATTGCATGTGCAATTAGCTTGTGATGAAACACCATTCAACTTGGAATCTCTTATTGAAATTAAATTAACCCTGTAGTTGTAACTGGGTCCTTATCCTTTTTTTGCTATTTATTAAACTATCACTTCTGTTCATTAGACGTCTTCATGAACTTCAATCATATGTTTTTGCATAATTTCTCTTCAGTTTGAGATACTGGTGAAATTCTGAGGCAGAGATAATATATAGGACCTTTCCATATGCATATGGTTTTCAGTATAAGTCTAGGGCACAAGAGGTGAATCTTGGTTCCTTCATGATAATTTAAATTTACTTTTGCTGTATTGTGCGTTTGCTGTGCATGTTCACCTTGTTAACGTTTGCTAATAGGTTATGTTCCACTTTTTTAAATATTTCAACAGAAAGGCAGGTTGCTGAACTTTCATATGCCATCACTCATCTCATATAGTGGATAGTGTAATGTTAATTTTACTTTCATTTCCAACACTCCTGGTTAGATTTTGTTTGTATTCAAGCATTTTATTGTAGTTAGGAAAAGAAATATACAATTAAAGTATACTGCAATACATACATGCCAGAAATGATACAAACATGTAAGAAGTTATACAACGTGCACGTCAGCATAATAAAAACCATATAACAGTAATCATGACTGAAAAAGTACCAAAGAGAATACTCATTTCAGCGTTAAAATGGGTGGAACAGAACTGTCACATTGGTGTGATCGGATTTAGTTCGATCGAATGTAATTAACTGTACAAGGCATCCAGATAATAATTCTGTCCCAAAGTAGAAAGATCTAAAAATCAATGTGTCAAATGTATTTAAAAAAACAGTCGTAAAATACAATGCCATGTGCGGCAATGTATGCATCGCCTAAAGGTAAGATATGTCGCTAGGGGATACTAAACGAGATGTAGGGAAGGAAAGAAAAGGAAAAGAGGGAGGGAGGAGGTGTAAAGGTATTGGTATGATGAGACATCTACTTCATTTATATATATTAATAATTTCAAGGAAGAGACCCAAAAGGATGGTGAGCCACTAGACCCCGAGCACACAGAACCATATAATTATCCAAGGAATGCCATACAGTGCTAGCAATTGGAGGTGTAGATTGTTTGCCCCCTATAAGTGAATGAGCACCTCGAAGATATGATACCCAGGCCCACCTAGTATGACATGACAGTCATTGAAAGGATTTCCATTCTGTAAGTATGACTTTAACTGTAATAGTTAAAAGCAAATCTAGTAGTTCTAGATCTATAGTATCAAGAGGCAGGGGTGTTAATGCAGCCCAGGGACCCAGCATAATCATAGGAAACGAGAGAGTAATAGGTGTATTAAAGATTAATGATAAATGCTTTTGTATAGGAGCCCAATAAGAGTCTAATAATGTGTACCTAAAAAACATGTGTTGATGAGTGCCCGGTTCTAAGTTACAATTCCAGCACAGATCGTTATCACATAATTTTAATTTGTGTAGACAAACAGGGGTTCAGTGTAGGTGATTCATTGTGAAAAGTTTTGATTGAATAAGTGACGTAGCAATTTTGTTACTCAAAGATAGTTTTCCAATCAGTTGCCAGGAATCATGAGAAAAGTGTTGAAAGACTTCCTTATCAAAATGGTGAGACCATTTGACATAAGTAATTGTGGCTTGTGGAGTCTTTGGGGTAGAAAGAAATTTATAAATCATGGAAGCTATATGACCTGAACATTGCCAGAGGGCAAGAAGTGGGATAGCTACAGAATCCATGGAAAGGACTAGCTTAGAGAGTTTAACTTTGAGTTTTAAGAAAATATAGATGTTATTAAGGTTATGCTTCTTAGCTAGGGATGAAAAAAGAAGAGGATCATGATTAGTATCATAGAGGTCATTAACTAATCTGATGCCTTTAGAGACCCACTGAGAGGCAGTGCTAAGCTCAATGTCAGTAACGAGTTTAGGGTTGAGCCATAATGACGTCCATCTGGATTTATAGATTGGTTTTGAAATTAGTCTGTCTAAGTATTTTAAAGCATTGACCGTATCAAAAGAATAAGCTGGGAATGTGCAACTGTAAATCTGGACATTGTGAGTAGGGAAACTGTGCTAAAAGGGGAGCACAGTTCACGTTCTATATATATCTACAGTGGGGTGTAATGGAAATCTGGTAGAAACCCAATCGCTTCTTGAGCCGCTAGGAAAGATAATTGATATAGATTCCAATCCAGAAGATTGCAACCCCCTAATATGGGTGATTTCCCCAAGAGATTTGTAGGAAATCCTCGTTCTCTTATCACTCCATAGAAATCTAGAAGTAAGTTTGTCAATTTCATGGAAAAAAGAGGGTGAAAGCTTTAAAGGGCGCTTGGATGACAGGAAATTAATAATTGGAGTAATCATAATTTTAAGTGTTTGTAGTCTGCCAAACCAGGAAATTTATTTAGGTGACCAGGACGATAAAAGATCTTCACCTTGTTGGTTGTATAAGTTTCATTACAGAGTAGAGTATCAGTAAGGTCCCTACAAAACCAGATCGCCATATATTTAATGCGTGTAGCCTGCTATTTAAGGCCCGAGTCTCCTAGGTGTGAAGGAAGGCAAAGTGGATTTATGGGGATTACTTCAGTTTTATCCTTATTAAGGTTATAACCAGAAATGAATGAAAAGTCACAAATAATGTTAAATAAGAAGGGATTGCTGACTCAATATCTTCCGAAAAGATGAGGACCTCATCTGCGTAAGCTGCCGTTTTAAGTTTGTGTTTTCCAAACTGGAGTCCTTTGATCTCGGGATCTGAATTAATAAGTCGGAGAAGTGGATAAATGGATAGAAGGAAGAGTTGGGGTGAGAGAGAGCAACCTTGTCTTGTTCCTTGGTGGAGTTCAAAGTAAGGGGATGTCATACCATTAATTCTAACATTAGCTTTAGGTTGAGCGTAGAGCGCCATTACCATATTGATAAAAGAGTTCCCAAGGGTAAGTTACTCTAAAACTGCATTTAAAAAAGGCCAAGTCACCTTGTCAAACTCCTTTGCGGCATCAAGAGCAATCGCCACAGTCAGTAATGATGAGAGTCTTGCTTTCCTAAAATGTGACAGAACGTGCAAATATTATCTCTTGTGAGCCTACCCTTAACAAAGCCTGTCTGTGGATTATGGATGAGAGTAGGAATGTGACTTTCCAATCTATTTGCTAGACTTTTCACAAAACTATTGCTTCTATGTTCAGTAAACAAATGGGGCGGAAATTCATTGGATCCAAGTGATCCTTGCCTTCCTTATGTATAACCACTCTAGTGGCCTCTATGGCTGTTCCCTAGACTTTGCCTGACAAGACATAACGGTCAAAAACCTTTTTAAGATACTTGATGAATGAGGAAGTGAAAGTCTTATAGAAGGCTATGGGGAAGCCATGAGGACCCGGAGCTTTCCCAGAATGAGTGGCCTTAATTGCTTTAATAATCTCCTCGATTTCAATTGGTTTACCTAAATTCAATTTATCTTCATCCAATACAGTGGATATAGGGAAAGATTTGAGAAATTGTTGACAAGTTAGTTTAGTACAGTTTTTTGTTGGGGATACAAGTTTTCATAAAATTTTCTAAAACTTCGAGAATATCTTGGGTATGAAATTTTTTCAATCCATCCTTGTCTGTAATGTGGGTAATCTGTGTGGTATTAGTATTGCAATATTTTAGAGTAGAAGCTAATAATTTACCAGCTCTGTTTCGTAGCAATAATTGGCTTGATTTCTGAGCGTGCACCCCAAGGTAAGCTTGTTTGCTGACTATAGAGTTAAAGGAATATTTTAATTGCTTAATATGTTGGAGGAGATATTTATTGTTAGAGTGTCTGTAGAGCTCCTCTTTTTGTTTAATTTTGGCACCCAGAGATTGGAGGGATCTCATAATGTCACCATTACGTTTAGACATTTTTTTAATGATTTGACCCTTTATGACACATTTGAACGCATCCCAAAGTATTATGGGGGAATCAACTGATAATTTGTTTTCTCCGAAGAAGCAGTAAATCTCTTCTTTGAGATCTTTAACCTCAGCAACATCCTATAAAATGTCTGTATTTAGGCGCCAATTACGATTCCCGTTTGTATCTGTAGGGCTAAGAATGGATAACGAGATTGGCGCTTGATCGGAAACAGCTATTGGGTGAATCATAGCGTTCACTGCATTTTTTAGAAGGGAGGCATCAGCAAGGAGATAATCGATGCGAGAAAAACCTGAATGGGGTGGAGAGAAAAACGTAAACTCACTACAGGTAGGGTGATGGAGTCTCCAGGCATCCAAAAGATGGTGTGAAAAACACATACTAAGCAATTGTTTGTGTGCCTTGGGAGGTCTGAATCTAAATGCAGAATGCCTGTCTAAAATAGGATCTAACTGAAGATTAAAGTCTCCTCCAACAATTGTTTCAGAGTTTTGCGGAATATCTGCAAGTTTTTTGTTTATCACACGCCAAAAATTAGGGTCATTTGTATTTGGAGCATATAAGTTCATAACATATAATTTGTCTGTCCCATTAGTCAGTCGTGTGAGTAACCATTTCCCATTAGTATCATGTTCAGCTGAGATTATAGATAAGCCCGACTTTTTAGAGATCAGGTTGATAACCCCATTTTTCTTCTCATTTGCTTCAGAGAACGTTGCATCCAAAACCCACTCTCTCCTTATTAGAAGAGCTACTTTAAAGCCTATCTTGGTCTCTTGGAGTAGAATTAAATCACCAGACAGACTTTTACAATAATCTAAAATCTTGGCTCTCTTCACCGGGTGATTCAGACCCTTAACATTTAGAGAAACTACATTCATACTAGACATACATATACGTTCTGTGTGAACAGAAGACAATACCAAGTAAGGGGCTCAAAATAGGCCATGGGTTATGTTAAGAGCAGAGATAATGAAGCAGATATCCCGTCGGGAAGGGGCAAGGAAAAGAGAGGTTTAAAACATAAGGAAAAACCATGAGGGCCCAAATGTTCTCTGGACTTATCCAGAGCGACACCAAGGCCCCCCGCCAGGGATTGTCTGTGAGAGACATCATGCATGGGAGAACAAACGTGGACAAGCAGCAGAAAAAGCTGCCATAACCGGTACAAACAACTCCATCAGAGAGTATTAAAAGAACAGGAGGACTGGAAAACAGCGGAACTAATAGTGACACCATAAATGCCATGACCGAATATTAGTATAACAACACCAGCATTATAAGTGGGGTATAACATCAGGCCATTCCTAAATATTCAAATGTAATGTGAAAAACATACTTATGAAAAGGTAGCATTTAATAAAAATAGCTCTATTGACACTAAAGTATATGTTTTGGCCTGTATACCCACCTCCACAACCATTCATATAAGCATTAGAAATATATTTGAGGCACAGAATACTCACAGAAGTTAATATAGGTTAGTGAATGTGGAGTAATTTTGGTGGAACACTACTAATTTTTTATTTTATTTTTTATTTAATGAGTTTTATATAGCGCTGGCTAGACCCGGAGGTATCAGAGCGCTTTACATGAGGATCATGAGTTACAAGTTACATTTGTTACAAAAGCATAGTCAAACATGGGATAAAAAAGCAATGTTGCGGTAATACGTCAGTGGGAGGGGGAGGAAGGGGACAAAACAGGGAGACGGGGAGAAACTGTGTCCAATGTCCGGCTGGGTAGGTGACGGCCGAGGGGATAAACCAGGGCCGATCTCCTCTATAGCTGTCTAGGCAGCTCCACCGGGCAACGGCCATAATGCTCGGACTCCACTGTCAGGAAATGGTCGGGTTTAGTCTAAGAAAGTCGAAATCAAACGAGGGAGTAGGAGAGATGAGAAAACGCAGTCCGATCAGAATCCAGGTGGGAAAGGGGATATTTTTTCAGTGGTTATCAAGGCGCAATCAGCAAGAGGCTCGGTGTCCGGGAGAGGAAGCCGCCTGCGAGCCGGAGAAAACAGGGGTCAGTATGGAGTCCGAGGGCGGGCACCATCTTAGGGTCAGGCATTGTCATGACCAGATCTTACAGGAGACACCATGTCATCGAAATGCCCCCAGAATAGAGCGCCGACGAAAGGGGGGCCCAGATGGAATGCAACAACAGCTCAGTTTGGGAGTACCCCGGTGGCTCAGGGGAACCCCGCAGAGTTGATCAAGATTGGTCCCAGTCGCCATCATGAGGTCAGGCACTGCCCTGGAAAGGCTCAGCAAAGAAAATATTGGCTTCAACAAGGTCCCCGGGCCAGATCTCTATGTCAGGGGGATTCCCAGTAATGCCCCACTGCTACCATTTAACTGTTAAAATGCGCTACTTGGAAAAACCCCTATACATTCACAACGGGCGCCATCTTGGAGTCAGGCACTGGCCCCGGTCTCGATCGCAATGAGTTAGAGCTCGCTGTAACTTTGGGGGATATTGTGGGCACAGCGTTTGTTAAGCGTCATCTGTGTCTTCCCCCTAGGAGTCACCCTCACAAGGCTCAAGTAGTGCAGGGAGGGGGGCCGCCCTTACCTCGCCTGTGGACCACATCGGGCGCATCACGGCTCCTCCACCGCTCTTCCAATGCTGCCCATCACACGCTGACTCTTGTCTGCCTCATGGTTGGAGCCTCTTAACAGACAGTAGAGAGGAAGGCCGGCTCCCGACCCGCGTCACCGTCCCAAGGAGCCGCCATCTTTGAATCAGGCCGCCGGGATCGCCCGTATCTCAATCTTGCCGCCTCTCGTGGTCGGTGCTACGATAACCTGGCGAGTAGCATCCGGATTCCCCTTTCAGAGAGCACTCACCGAGGTGTCGTTCAGTTCATCAGGACTGCTCCGCTTGGCTCTGTGAGGCAGGCTAAGGTCACAGTACGGAGTCGCTCTTCCCCTCCAGAGTCCCTCGAATTTGCCAGCCAGCCCATTTCGCCGTCATACTCGATCATTCCCCGTTGGTCGCTTCGGTTTCTCTAGCGGTGTCGGTGATCCAGGGGCTATAAGGGTCATAACGACTAGCTCTGCGGATAACTTGGGAATTTAAACCATGCGTCGGCCTCGGTGCCTCATCAGGTTGCATCCACCTCTTAAAGGCTGGATTTGCAGATCATTCACAGTTTCAATAAGGCAGTACTGTAAAACCACTGCGATGGTGTAGCGAGAGGCTTGTTAGCAGTCTCAAAACTAGGATAAAAGCCAAAAGGCGATCCTTAGCCCGGGAGCTTTCGGCCGGAGCTCCTTCCCGTCGGCCATCTTGCCACCTCCCCCTCCCACTAATTGAAGTCAATATGTGGTCGGAGAGATGTCAAAAGAAAAGGGGAAATATATCTGAGACTGAGTGAAGGAGAGAATTATATTGATGTTGGAATCAAAAGCTGGGAGTAAGCAACAGGCCAAAACGAATAGAGAGATCCATCTACAAGCTATGAACAGATTATAGACATTGTAATACCAAGAGCACCGATAAGGTAAGACTTAAAAATAAACAAATATCAATACTCCAATATCAATTTCACCAAACAATAGCATGACAGACAATATATGGAAAGTTATATGTACCTATGCATGACCGCACATAATGCACCCCCACCTCACCCCTGCTCATAAATAAGCACACTAAAAAGTGTGGTCCTAAAAGAGCTTTACCTTAAGACAAACATTACGCAGCAATGTATTAAGTATATAAACTCAACATGTGCAGGTATCATAAGAAATCAAGGGAGTGACAACAGGTAAGCGTACATGAAAAGGAGCTGTACAAGGTAAAAATAGGTACAACTAGGATAATTAGAGAAAGTCACATAAAAACCTTTAATCAATAGCTTATGCAAAGAGAAAACAATTTGATATTGAACTTCTAAAGGAGATGGATCATC
Organism: Calotriton arnoldi; assembly: GCA_963921515.1. Classification (NCBI taxonomy): domain Eukaryota; kingdom Metazoa; phylum Chordata; class Amphibia; order Caudata; family Salamandridae; genus Calotriton; species Calotriton arnoldi. The sequence continues at coordinate 423,810 of CAWUFW010003872.1, read as the reverse complement.
ATGGAATAGTAGAGAACAGGCCGGAACACACTGAGCAGCTAAGACCGTGAAGTACCGGGTGGAGAATCTGAGTCCATCTGAGATTCAGAATGGTTATCCAAGAAAGCTGAGAGGTCTGCTGGTTCGTAGAAGACCTGTGACTGGCCTTTGAAGGTTATCCGGAATCTTGAGGAGCCAAAGAAGGAGTATGGGGTTCCCATATCAGCAAGTCTCCTGTGTAGATTAAGGAACCCCTTCCGGCGCATTACAGTATCTCTGGCATAGTCCTGTGAAATAGAAATTTTATGACCCTCCCATTGTATAATCTTGATCTTCCTAATATATACCAGAATTTGATCTGTATGTTGGTGTCGCAGGGGTTAGAAGATCAATGGTATTCGGGTAGACATGTTTTTTGGTTTAAAAGTTGGAACTCTGTGAGCCCGTTCTATTTCAAAGTCTTTTTTGAAAGAAAGTTGCAACACACTTTGGATCCAGAAACTCAAGAAGTTGACTACCGATGAAGCAGAATTTTCAATCCCCTCCTGCATCCCAAATATATGGAGATTACTTCTCTGATTGCGATCTTCTTGCTCCGTAAGATCTCTCCTCAGGGATGAAATAGAGCGTTCTAAGCTGTGAATATGTTTTGCTTGGTTATTTATGTAGTCTTCCACATTGCTGATTCTTGTTTCAACATTATAGACACGTATTGACAGCTCTTTAAAATCATTGCGCATCCCTGCCACCTCAACTTGAAGCAGATTAGTGTTTGTTTTTGTACTTTGAGCTATATCATGTACCATGTTGAGCTTAAGTAGAACAGCCTCCAGGGTAGAGACAGAATCTGGGCTGCCTTTAACCGGTGATTCCGGAATAGGCGGAGAATGTTTTGAGCATTTCAGATTCGCCTTGGGGTCTCTGTCCTTCACATTACCACACGTGTCCTCTGCCATTTGATACAAAGGTATGGGCAATACAAATATAGGCTTGTCGAGATTCGGACAAAGGCACATTGTCCAATGCGCACCAAAATAAAAAGGACGATGCAAAGGTCAATGTACTTCTGAACATTCACGAAGCATAGGTTCAAAGACCAGATTTATTTGACTTAGAGATGTCTTGTACTTTAGTGGAAATACCTTAAATTAATTTAGAAACTAATATGCAGGATTTCAGTGGCATACAAAACCAGATCAATAATCTGGAAAGAACCAAGGCTGTCAATAACTGTGTTCAGATGCACCCAGCTGTGGAAACAAAAAGAATTCTTGCCACCATTGGTACTTTATCAGAAACGCTAGCAAAAGTGGCCTGAATTCATTGAAAGAGGTACAAGTAATGCATCTGCTATGGGGTAAATTTAGTTTTTTTTTTTATTTTGTCATCAAACCCCTGTGATTGCTGAAGTTCATTCTGTGAACAACTTACATATCATTGAGCTTAAAGAAAGGTTCAACAAGTGAGGTGGGAAACAAGCATCATTGGATAAATGATGTGCGCTACATATCATGCGTCGAAGCACAAACCAAGCAGCTAATCAAAAGCATGGGGTGCTGTGTGTGGCAGACAAGACCATTGAGGTCAATGTGGAAAATCAGCACACTCCATACAAAATTGTCTAGAAGCCATAGGAAGAGTGAGCCAGTTAATAAGAGACAAGGTAACAGCTGACAGAAATGAGCGCCTGTAACACCCCTGAGGAGAAATTGCTGAAGCCGCCATTTTGAGCCACAGAGACAGTGAATAGGCTCCAGAAAAGCAAAAGATGTGTCATATATCTCAAAGTGCCATTTGAAAGCAGCACTTACTAATGGTAGGCGTTTAGTATTATTTGCCGATTCCGCAAATAAACTTGAAATTTCACAGGTGATCAGCGGGAGCCGCTCACAAAGACGGAGTTCTGTTGACCCGCTGCCATTTTGGAGCCGCTGCTGACAGAAGAGGAAAACGTGGACTGTGATTTTGGGAGCGATCCGGAAAGGCAAAACCACCTCTCTGGAGTTACATGGTGTCCCGCCGAGCTCCGCCATCTAAAAGTGATCCTGTATCACATACGGAGTGTCTGCACCGGAGATGTTGCGGAGCTCAGAGGATGGCAGCCAACTTCGCTGCGTGCCAAGCCACGCCCCTAGATTTTGTAAATGCTCAAAGTCATTCTGGCGTCACATCTAAGTCACACAAGTATTGGGATTGTATGGTTTTCATTGGTGCATTTTTTCTTAAATGCCTTGCTATACCTAGCTGTGATATTTTATAAAGTAGTAACCCTGAACGAGTGTTGTTTTTATTATGCTAATACGGAGTTATAACATGTTCACTCTGAAGGTTATCTTTGTGCTGAAATAACTGATAGTGCTCTTTTTATCAGCCTGAGAAGGATGAAAGGCTGAGTGGAAGTGCAGGGATTCTAATCTGTGATCAGGAGGTCAAGCACAGAACCCTGCATGAGCACATAAGTCTACTGAGCAACCAGACCCGACTATAGTACTGTACCTGACTTTCAAACCTAATGACAACTTATTCACTGCTCGACCTAGCTACTCATGGAGAGTCAACCGCACAATGGAACATCTTGCCTCTGGAACCAGAGAAAAAGCCTAACCCCCATCAATCTGTCCTTCTGAGCCTGAGTGCTCTGATAGTAGAGGAGCACTCGGAGCAAGGGTGGAACACACAAGCATCTGCTTCACCAAAGGGAAACTCTCAGGTGGTGGTGCTGCCTATGTAGATTTGCCAAACTGCTCTTACGTGCTATTATCATTGTTTGCCATCAGGTTCAGGTATAGCCTAATTTGTTGACTACCCATCCAGTGTAAACTTGCTCCAATCTCAGTACTGATTGATTGACAGTACCTTAATCTTTGTTCATTAAAGTTCCTTTGAAGGCAGACGTACCACTGAGAACATGAATGCCAGAGCCAATAGTACTACACATAGGGGTTTATTTATGGGATTTTGGCGTAGCGCAGCAAGGCACCTTGTTTCCCTGCCCTACTCCAAAGTGAAAGAGCAGGAATGCACCGTATTTATGCAATACAGCCCATTCCTGTCCTTTTTCCCTGCACTGGCTCAGTTTCACCATGGTGCAAGGGTGCCTACATTGCATGCAGGATTGTTTTTGTGCAGGAAGGGACACCTTCCTGCACTGAAACAAACCAGGGAGGCTTTCTCTCATCTATGTGTGCTGCAGAATCCAGCGCACATAGAAAGAGGAAAAAAAGGAGAAATAAACATATTTCTCCTCATTACACCTCACCTCTGAAGGCGTACGGGTTTTGTGCTTCCCCAGGTTTACATCACTTTGTAAATCTGGGACAGCGGTAAATTCCATGGGTGTTGCTTGGGAAAACCCACCGCAACGACCATGTAACACCTCCCGGGCGCAGAGTAAGGTGACACAGCAATTTGTGCTGCATCACCTTATCCTGATTTATGTGAGCCCTGTGCCATGCATGTACCACTTTAGGTTGTGCAAAAGTGACGCAGGGCTCACATATATGAGCCCCATACACTCTGGATAAGGCACAACAGGGACGGTGAAATCCAGAAGATCTATTTATGAGGTTGCAATGGTAGTCCCAAAAGTCATCCAGTGGCAACTGGTGAATTTTCAAAGTGGCGGTGTATATGCCGCTGATCAAAATTGCACCACGCAAGGAAGCAAATTAAGGTGAGCTGACTACTCCTAATTTGATTGTATTGATCCACTTGTATTCCTTCTTTCCTCCCCACCCTAGATAAAATGAAAAAAAAAATGAAACAGTGCATTTTAAAGCACAATTATAAATAATTAACTAAAAATGCCTAGATTTTAGCTGCAATCCTCAAGGGCAATTATAAAATGGTAAAATACTTTTCATGGTGTGCTTTATGACCCAGTGATATAAGCCCTTGCTGCTAATATTTTGTGTATTCTCCTGGCCACATATTCAAACCCTAGCACGGCCAATTCTGACTATCATCTTTCTGATATTGATAAATTGTTTACCATTAAATTAGATAATTATATTTATCGCTTTAACTACAGTATGAAGAGATTTATAAATGCTTTTTTAGTGTTATTAGCAATCCTGGCACTCATCAGCTCTGTTTGGAGAGTATGCCCTGCAAAGAAAGCTTGTAAAACGTGGGGCAAAAGGTTGATATCCCAGCACATTTTCCCCTCAAATAAGGGGTAAGAAACCCTTAAATTGTACATGCTGTTCATGTTATGTAGGTATGGGATGGCCTGTGTTTTTTTCAAATTGTGTATAGCATTGTTCTGCACTGAGAATCTATTTGGAATAGAGTGGATGGAAAATAAAAAGTTAAAGACTATCTAAATCTAGGCCTTACATAGCAGAGCTATTCATCAGATTGGATATCTTCCAGATATAAGACCTGGTGTTTGAGGCTGTAAGATAGCTAACATAAAACAAGCAGGGCATTAAAGCAAACAAAACAGTCTGCCATGTCTATGAACCTTAAACAGTGGGACATTTGGATAACAGGCAATGTTGATGAAGAAGTGCTTTATTAGATAAACACAAACAAATCACAATGCCCTTCTCTACCAGCATCAACCACCAACTAACAAAGCCTCAAGCATCTTACACACCACATATGTGTGTGGGCATACATACATACATACATACATACACACACAAACACACTCATCCACACACTTCTACCAAAAATATTCTAACCTGCTAACCCACATAATGATTTAGGAAAACTGAAAGAAAGGGCTGTTATGCTTTGCAGATTTCTAGAGCGCACTATCACGTGAAAGGATAAATGACCCAGTATCAAAATAACAGTTTGTGGTGTGTTTGTTTGAGGGGTGGGCTGCTTAAGGGTGGGCAGAACCTTTGACTTCAAATTTCAAAACAACGCAAATTTTCAGAATTGTGTACACTGTAGGAATGCCAGTTTGCCATGTCTTTAGACAGGTGGCCAGGTGGAATGCTTATGAAAAGGGTTGAAACTTTAATTATGAAGACATCCTTCAGACGTGTGCCACAGAAGAACTGCGGAAGAGCACGTAGATAATATTTTTACCACACAAAACCAACCTAAACCTCTATTTTATATGACTGAATTTTTGGCCCATACCTATAACTGGTCTTCCGACGGACCTTTTATTAGAGTTGACAGGGATTTGGCAAAAGTTTTAAGATGGTTATCCCCCTCATGAGGACCTACAACAAAGGGAATGTTCTACAAACCAAACTATATACAACTATATATAAATCTTATTATTTGCAATAATCAATAATGACAGACTCAGTTTTCTCTATTACTTTGCTTTATCTATTTTCTTTGAAAGCTTATGAAATGGTCAAACAAAGGTACAGCATCGAATCTTAGAATCATCACACAAGAGAAACCAAATACAGTAATTCACAAAAACATCTCATTTAAGGAGCATGAGTTGAGTGGATAGAGAGAGACAAAAGAGCATTATAATAAGTTTAATGCAAATACAGAATTTCATAAAACCTATGAAATCTATAGCACAGCGTGCTAATAGTTGGAAAAGCTAACCCTCCGGCTGGAAGGGAAGGCTGGGGCAATTTCTCACAAAGGTATGAGGAGCAAAGTTAAGGAGTCAGTTTTCAGAAAGCATCAGCCAAAGAATCTCAAAGAAACAGCTCACACGAACATCACACTTCGCCTTGCATCGTACAGATTCGTCTGACATCATCCTCTCAAAACATGGATTCTAACACTTATAGTTATACCCTAAAAGTTAAAGTCCATCCCTATTCTAGTAACAAAATCCAGGAAATTCTCTATCCTCATTGGTCCAGAAGCATAGGGTGTTAAGTCACACCACTTCCGTCGCTTTCCACTCTCAAAAGTTCTTTGTTAAGATTCATGCCATCATCATCGTCCTTCAGCAAAGGAAATCAAAATCTTCACCTTCCTCGACTCCCGCACCTTCGAAAGAGTTTGTTACAATTTACTAGCACAGTTATCCACAAAACTAAACATTTCCTCTGACTGTAGGAAGTTCCGCTGATACTCGAACACGTAGCCATCGACAAGAAAGAACACAATAGTTCTATGAAAAATAAAACACATTTTTCTGCATTCTACGTTTTAAAACAAATTAACCCTAATGGCATTTTTGAGGCCTTCTTTGTAAAGCGTGCAATTTTCTCTTGGAGAAATAAACAGATTTAGTTATTTGTTCAACATAAAAGTTCCATTTCATTAGTCTTCTTCAATCTTGCATTAATCTAATAAAAACGCAATCATTTTATACTATTATTCTATGTAATTAATATTTCTCAGGTGAACATGCTTTCATTCACATTTGCTCATGAAAATAAATTTTTTCTCCTTTTTTGCTGTCTTACGTGCAGAAATCATTTGTGGCCTCCATAAACCAATTGTCGTTTTCCTGCACCTTTCTTAATTTCTTTTCCTAAACAAAAGGTTATTAATACTTTCTTGGTTAATTTCAAAATCTTTGTTAATGATTTTCACACAATGGGAGGTTTAATCCGAGCAGATTTACTTACGGAAAACCCTACTCCATCAACCCCCCCCTTTGATGGCTACTTAAGCCATCACAAATCCAAAAATCTGATTACAATCTGATTGTATCATAGCACACTGGTTCTCATTTGTTTCATCCTAACCCCATCTATATCTTTCATTACCTCATAATAATTTCTCTTCCCGTCTTCCATCTCTATTTCTTCTCTCTTTCTTTTCTTGGCTCTTCGTTTTGTTTCTAGTGGTTTACCTGTACATTTGCAACATTTTTATATTAAAAACAGCATTAATATTCCAGTAGCAGTAGCAGTAATAGGTATTAGTATTCTCCCTAACAAGCTATTACCAAATGTTAAAACCAGTCTCCCATAGAAGAGAAACCCTTACCAAGTTTCTCGCAAGCACCGTCAATCTTCAGTTCAGTTAAATCTTCCCTTAAATGTGTAATATTAGTAATATATCCCTCCAGAGTCTTACTTTTGTCAGGGATATATGTACAGCATTGTTGAATTTTCAACATGCTACAGACTCCACCCTCTTTTGCCAATAATACGTCAAGAGCCAGTCTATTTTGCAAAACCATAGATCTCATAGCCACCATTTCAGTGTCAATCATCAAAAATCCACCAGCAGTATCTGTTAATAAACGATCAACCACCGTGGACAATTTTCTAATTTTGTGCGAATTTAAAATTACTCCAACTGAAGGTATCAATGCTCCAAAAATATCACCCACAATCTCAGCAGCACTAATTCCCATTTTGCTATGTATTAATCCACTCTTACCCCTTTCATTCGTTCCATGATTCTTATCTACATGATAAACCTTGGGGAAGACAATTCCCAATAACAACACCCATACCAAAGTGCTGGTAACCTATAATAGGCATTCTTACCACACACTTAATAAATTCCAGGAAAACAGGATCCGAACTACCCTTCAAACCCTAGCCTCCTGTAATCGGGAAGGTATGATCACATTCACTAGAACCAATGAAATAGCTATTATAATCGGTCTTCTGTCTTAGTAAGCAAAGCTTCCCTCTATGATGCCAATCCAGAGTCATTGCAGTATATGTCTCATCTTTCTTGTAATCTCCTCTCTATGAGCCCAAGGAGGTATATGACTCTTTTCCTCTGCTGCTTTTCGCTGAAAATGTTCTCTTCTATCTTCTACAACATTAATGAATTCTATTTCTTCACTTCATAAACTACAGGTTAAGTTATTTCTATGGGCATATACAGTATCTATTGTCTTAGTAGTATGGAAAAACTCTCCCATATACTCTGCATTCTTCGCACTATTTACTACATTCATATTCTTTCGAATAGGAAGTTCAGAAAATACTAAATCTAAATTAGAATAATAATATTGAATCTGCCCCATTTCATAGAACAAACTTGTTAGTACGCTACACGAAATTCTATATGTTAGAGGAAGGAGGTGATAAGTCATCCCTTCTGACACAGAAGACGGTAACTGCATGCACACATAACAATCTCTAGCATCCTTAGTGTTTACATACTCATAAAGAGGTTTAGTAAAAACATTTAACGAAAAACCATTAATAGAATTATCTTGATGTAAATAATTCTCAGTTAATCTCTTAATGTTAGTGTGTGGGTCTTCTTTAAGAGTTTCTCCCAAACTCATTATTTTTTATATTCACTAAATCATTAGTAGTATTACTCTTAGTAGCAAACATAAAATAAGGCACAACAACTATCAGTATTAACCAAACAATCATTATTAGTAAAACACATACACAACAAACATTAATACACTTATGCCTAGTTGATCCCTGCTTCTGATTACCAGTCTCCTGAATCCTAGCCATTTTAAGCTAGAAAAACTAAAAAAAAAAAAAAAAAAAATTAGACTTGATAAAATATGTGTATCCAAGCACTTTCAGTCCTTAGGTCTCCTCAGATCTTTTCTTTCTCCGAAACTCCTCCAAAACCTTTTTCAATCCCCTCTCTTTTTTAAATTTCTTTTATTTGAGTCTTCTTATCACAGTTCCAGTCTTAATTTCAGATTCTTTTCTGTATTTTCAGAACAATTTTCAATCTTCTACACCCAAATTTTAACACAGTTCATTTACGTTGGCTCATAACAATTTCTGTGATTTGGCTCAATTTCTTCTCCACTGTTGTCTTCTTGATCAATTGTTTCAGCAACCAAGTATATCCATTCAGGTGCTGTGTATTTCTTGTTTGCAACTCTTGCTCTTTTTGTTCTTCAAACTGTATCTTCTTTTGGATCACTTTGTTCAGATATTTCGACTATTGTATTTGGAACACTTTCATTCAAAGTGTATTTCAGTCTTTTCACTCCTCTTGGCCATATATCTCCTTTTCTTGCTTTTTTCTTTTGAATTTCTTCAGTTTCGTTAGGTTCAGGACTTATCTCAATATTTCTTTTAATTGATTCCTTTTTCTCCTCTTCACTGTTTCGCTCTGAAATCAATTTCTTCACTGTATCGACATTGGCAGTCTCACGAGACCCAGTAGCTGGTGCCCACTTTACTTGATTTTCAGTCTGTCCAGGTTCTTTTTGATCACCTTCTTTTCTCTTTCCTTGATCATGTTCAACTGATTCTTTACTCTCAAGTGGACTTGGGACTCTCCGTGTATGACTAGCATGAATCCAGTTTGGCAAGCCACCACACTTTACTGCTGTTGTTGTCACCAGTATCACTTGATATGGCCCATGGCATTGAGGTTCCAAACACGACTTTCTCACGTGCTTCTTGACAAGAACCCACTCTCCAGGATTCAAGTCGTGTGCCTGTTCTTGCTGTGTTTTGGTTGCCACTTCTCCAACCTGATGAGACACAGAACGCACCACATCAGCCAATCCTTTGCAATAACCGAGTACCAAATCATCAGTTATATTCATTAGTTGATTCGCTGGAACTACTGGCTGTCTCATTGCTCTGCCCATGATAATCTCATGCGGAGACAATCCAGTTTTTCTATCAGGAATACTTCTCAGACTCATCAGAACTAATGGTAATGCATCTGGCTTTTCAGTGCAGTGGACGCACACACCTTTGCAAATCTTGATTTAATTTTTCCATTTACCTGCTGAACCACTCCTGATGCTTCTGGTCAATAGGCACAATGCAATTTTTGTTCAATTTGTAATGCTGAACAAATCATTAGAATTATTTCATTGTTGAAATGCATCCCCCTATCAGATTCTAAAGAGACTGGAAATCCAAATCTTGGCATGATCTCTCTAAGAAGCAATTTAGCAACTGTTAGACTATCATTGCGTCTTGTTGGGTAGGCTTCTACCCATGGAGAAAACAAACAGACAATCACCAGTACATATTTTAGTCCATTACATCGTGGTAGTTCTATGAAATCAGCTTGTAATCGTATAAAAGGACCAGCTGCTTTTCCAATTTATCCCCAACTAACAACTGTCTTTCTCCCTGCATTTTGCTGCTGACAAGTCACACACCTCTGGCAAAGACTTTCTGCAATGACCTTGAATTTAGGGTTAAACCATGATTCTTTAAGCATCTCTAGCTATGTGTAGGGCCATGATAAAACCTCGTCATTCGGGAGACTATCTGGCATGATTGATCTGGCATGATTGGTCTTCCATCAGGATAAATCCACACTTCATCTTCTTCCCTACGTGAACAACCTGCTTTGATCCAAATTCCTTTTTCTTTTACACTTGCTTCCTCTTGAAGCTGTCTAGTTTTTTCCCATGTTTCAACGGATGAGAACATCAGATTGCATTCTTTTTCATCAGATTTCTGTATCTTTTTATTGATTGAAACCGAATTTGGTGCACAAAAACGCGCAACTTCGTCAGCATACTTGTTTCCAACTGCGATATAATCACTGCCAGATCTGTGTGCTGAACATTTCACAACCCCAATTTCTTTGGGCAATTGTAGTGCCAACAGTAGTTCTTTTACATATTCTCCATTTCAAATTGGTGAACCTGATGAGGTCAAGAAACCACGTTGAGACCACAATTGTCCAAAATTGTGCACAACCCCAAAACCATATTGAATATCAGTAAATATTGTTACTCTCCAGTCCTTTCCAAAGTAGCATGCTTTTGTTAGTGCTACCAGCTCCGAAATTTGAGCAGATTTTATTCCTTTCAAGAATGAAGCTTCAATGACATTAGCCACTGTACAAATGGCATAGGAAGCTTGCAAGGTACCCATTTCATCTCTCAAGCAAGATCCATCCACAAACATCACACAATCTGATTCAGATAATGGAGTATCTTTTATATCAGGTCTTGGCTTTGTACACAATTCAGTCACATCCAGACAATCATGATCTGCTTCATCCACCACCATTTCACAATCTGGATTTGGCAACAAGGTAGCTGGATTTAAATTCGTACATCTTGTCACTGTTACATTTTCAGCTCCCAGTATCACTCGTTCCTATTTTGTCAACCGACTACTCGTAAGATGCTGTGTTCGAGTTCGTGTCAACAAAATCTCAACAGAATGCGGTACATACACCCTCAATGGATGTCCCATCACAATTGCTTCACTCTGTTCCACACTCACACAAGTAGCAGCAACTGCTTTCAAACAACCTGGTAAAGCTGCAGCTACACAATCAAGTGTGGCTGAAAAATATGCCACAGGATGACGTGCTGTTTCATGAATTTGCATTAGAACTGAAAGTGCACTACCGTCTCTTTCATAACAGAATAATAATTCAAAATCCTTGTTGAAATCTGGCATTCCTAATGCTGGTGCATGACAAAAGCTGTCTCAGAATTCAACAAATGCCTTCATGCATTCCTCATTCAATTGAATCCGATCTGACACATCTTTGTGAGTCAGTTTTGTAATGGCTTGGCTGTCAATGAAAATCCATTGATCCACTGTCTGCAGTATCTAACCATACCCAAAAACATTTGAATTTCTTTCTGCGTCTTGGGAGGTTTCATTTGCAAGATCGCATTTATTCGATCCTGTTACACTTTCCTGACTCCTTTTTCAATTTTGTGTCCCAAATAAAGAACTTCTTTTTGGCAAAATTGCAATTTTGCTGGTGACACTTTATGCCCACCTACTGCCAAATGGTTCAGTAGAGCAATAGTATCTGTCACACAAGCTTCTGTTGTCTTTGATGCAACAAGCAAATCATCAATATACTGTACCAGCACTGAGTTATTGGGCAATACCAATGACTCTAAGCACCTCTTCAAAATCTGATTGAAGATTGAGGGGCTTTCAGTATACCCTTGAGGAACTCTACACCATGCCAAGACATGGTCTCCGAACCGGAACGCAAACAAATATTGACACTCCGGATGCAAGAGTATCGAGCAAAATGCTTGACACAAATCAATCACTGTGAACCACTCTGCGTCACATGGAATTTGATAAAGAATTACTGCTGGGTTTGGCACTATTGGACAACAAGGTACTACTATCTGATTTATTTTTCTTAAATCTTGGACAATTCTCTATTTCCCGCTTGGTTTCTTAATTCCCATTATAGGTGAATTACAAGGACTGCTTAGTATTTCTTTTAAAATACCTTGTTAAATCATCATTTCAATCACAGGCGTTACTCCTGCAATTGTTTCAGGACTCATTTTGTAAGGTGGGGTTTTTGGAAATTCTGCACCTTTTTTGACTGAAATTCGAATAGGATCGACTCCTTTCATCAATCCAATGTCTTTCCCTGAAAAATCCCACACATCAATCAACACAGTTTCTCTCATTTCAACAGGCAAATCCTTCGCTGTAAATAAAGGATACAAATCATTCACCTCTGTCCCTTCCCTTGCCACTTTGAATGCAACGTCCTTGTCCTTTATATGGAATGCTATTCCATCTGGTGTACAGTAAATGGCACAATTCATCTTGCACAACAAGTTTCTACCCAAAAGGTTAACTGGACTTGTATCACACACCACAAAACAATGCAAATCTCTGAAATCTCCAATTTGAACTTTCATTGGTTTTGTTACTGGAGTTTTGATCAATTGATTTGAAATGCCTAGAACTTGGATATTATCTCTCGACAGGGGTAGGTTAGGAATTTCCACAGTTCTCACAGTGGAATGGGTAGCACCAGTGTCTACAAGGAATGTAATTACATTTCCTTCTACTTCTCCATCCACAAAAGGACCACACTGATCTACCTCTAGGGATGCGCCAAGCACGCACTCCTCCTTCCCCCTCAGGCACCATCATTGAGATGTATCTGAATCACTCCTCTGGGACTATAACCAATATTGTGAAACCACTTGTACATTTTGTTTTGCTGATTCATCTGTGTGAAAACCCATATTCGTACTGTATCTCTGTACTTGACCATTCATATTCTGATTTGGCATAGGAGCTTGAGGTATTTGTGAACCTTGTCCTCTCCCATCAGGTAGTTATAAATTCTGATTTGCATCTGATTTAACTGATTCATAACATTAACACCTGTACCACCACCTGTATTTGTCAACAAACTCCTACACCCGCGTCTCAATGTCCAAATTTACCGCAAGCATGACACGGATATTACTTCTTCATATCCTCTTTATTATTTCTACCTTTTCCACCACCTTTTGTAGCCATAGCATTCTGAGTATCTTGAACAACCTGATCTTTGCCCTGAAAACCTGATTGAGAAAAATCTACAAATCCACCTTTCTGTGCTGCTTTCATCTGAGCCCACATTAGTTTCTCTTTCAACTTTTTATGTCTCGTTTCAATATCATCGCTACAATATTTCGCATAACGTTGTTGAATCATCATGCTAATTTCTGTTCTCAAACCAAACACAAACCTATATACAAAATGACCTCGCCCTTGTCAGTGATATTCCCAATGCCACTATTCTGTTTAAACACTTAAAGAAGCCTTTCGTAGTGAGCATGCACTGTCTCTTTTGTTTCTTGTGTAGTTCTGTCTATTTTAACCCAATCTGTCTCTTTTGGCGAAATCTTCCCCTTCGAATAGGTTATGACCTGATTATACTTTTTCATCACTTCATCAGATGGTGCTCCAGTTTTTGCATCTCTTGGATATTCTTCTTTTGGCCAATCTACTGCAATTTTACAGCTGGAACCACAATATCAAACAAACCATCTAAGTCTTTCCACATAACTTTTGAAACTTTCACAAACCTCTCTACTTGTTTGTACCACTCCACTGGTTTTTCTCTCAATCTGGAAAATTCATTCGTAAAAGACTATATATCCTGTCTTGACCACGGGACATGAACATATCCACCTCCTGGTACCTCTCTCATGGGATATATCATTTCAGTTGCTTTTGTACCTGTTTCTCTCACTGGAAACATTGATAAAGCCCCTGTATTTACAGCTGTTTCTTCCTTCTCTTTAGCCCATCTTCCTTTCCAACGATCTAACTCACCCCATCATCTCAATGTGTTAATTAACTCCTCAATTTGCAATCACTTCCCTGAAGCATTCAAACTCTCCAGATCTTGGTCACCGAAATCCAATCTGTATGTTTTTTGTAAGGCCTTTGACTTTTCTATATCCACTCCATATGTCTGTGCAACTTCAGCAAATTTCTTATGAAGGTTTCTCGCTCTCATTGTAATATTTTTACACAAGAATAACAACTCTTCTCCTTGATACCTACTCAATCTCTCTGGACTAATCATACCCAATATCATTTCTTCCAAATCCGCTTTTAATCTACCTACATCCATGCTCACTTTATTAGATGTCATCCCTCTAATCCACTCATCCAATTCTTCCGGTGAAGGCCCTAAAGACCCTCCTGATGTAGGTGAACCTCCCTACGTATTCTGTAATAATCTCCTTGGATCAATCTGTACACCACGTTTTGGAGTTTCTACTGATCTTTCAGAAATATCAATCAATGATTCTAATTCACTTGCACCATTACTAGTTCTGTCATTCGCTACAGGAATGAAAGTCTAATCTAGAACTTCAGGAACTGTTAGTACATGTACCTGTGAAACACTTTGTTCATTATTATATAATGGAACTATAGGACCAATAGTCACGGGAACTGACAAAGCATCTGCATTCAAGTTCAACTGATTTATTCTTTTGGTTAGATCTCCTTTCGCCTGACTTACTACACTTGTATTTTTCCTTTGAGAATCTTCTATCTGAATCAATGGAGCACTCGGTGAAGGTCTCTCTTGTTCTTCCTGATACGGTGGAGGTCTATTAATTAATAACTCATCCAACAACTCATCATCTACCTCATTTGGATGTGATTATGTTTCTGGAATATTCTTCTTCTTTTCCTTACATTTTGCTTCTTCATTATTCTCCACTAGTACAACTGGATACATTAATTCGCCCATTGCCACTACATCTCTCCTCCAATTTTTTCATCTGTGCATCCCATTTTGCCTCTGAGCATCTACTCACAGTGTTTCTATATCTATTCTCAGTTCTATCCTTATCTCTTTTGTATGCTTCATGTTCCCACACTTCAAGTGATTCGTACTGCATAGGTCTCGGACTTGGTTTCAACTCATTCATCCGATATCTCAAATTCTCTAAAATCCTGGTGTGGAAAGTACCATACTCTGGAAATGCCATAATACCATCTCTCTCTGTATACTTCATCCAATTTTCCAACCATGTACATGTATGATAACCCCTTTCTAATGACATGAAAGAAGCAGGCTTACCCTCAGGAGCTACAGGGGTTCCCTCTCTAACGGGTATAGGCTCATCTTTTCTAAACAAGGTTTTCAACAATTTTAATGACTTCATTTTTGTTTTGATCGATCGCTAAAACTGTATCCAAGAATTCCTTCCGTACTTCTAACAAATCCAATTTGTTCTCACTGTCCAATACCAGCGCGATTCACACCAACCAACCAATAGCAGCGTATCACTCTTTGTGACGATTCACACTAGCTAACCAATAGCAGCACAGCTTTCTTTGATGACTCACACTAGCTAACCAATAGCAGCGCGGCTTTCTGTGACGTCAGTATAATTACTGCAACTGACCCTCCCTTTACAAAAATCAGCAACTATTTACAAAATCTTTTAGACAAACAAGATTAGAACACATCGACAATTCAGCTTGTCTGCTCCACTAAAAGAAGATAGATGCAAACTCTCCAAGAATTCTCTTGCTACTAGTAAAATCTTGACCAGCATGATTCTACTCTCATTCAAGTGAAGACTTTCGGGACTTCTCCAGATGCGCTTCCTAAAGGTACCCAAATAAGTCTCTACAATACCAACTCCAAAGTTCCCTGTGCAATACTGACAATACAGCCATTGCTTAATATTTGCATCAACAGCAGACAACGCAATTCTACTTAGTGTACGCCACACTAAGACAAGCCCTTGGGCTTATCCCGGGATCTTAGGCCTACTTCGAACCGGCTAACAAATCCTTTAAGGTCAACTGGTCTGACCACTACAAGTAACAAAAAGTACGGAAGATTAATAATGAGTAATAATTCTCATCTTAATCAATTGCCGCAGCAGCAGCTAAGTCAACACATCAACAACTTCCACCTGCTCGATGACTTCCAATCCAGATTTAGACCAGGGCACAGCACCGAAACCACTATGCTCCACATCGTTGATGATGCTCTCCGGGCCCTTGACCTGGGCAAGGCCTGTCTCCTAATCCTCCTGGATCTATCCTCGGCCTTCGACACGGTCAACCATGAAAAACTACTCGAACGCCTCAAATTCAGGATGGGTTTGGATGGCACTGTTCTAGAATGGTTCAGGTCCTTCCTCCAAAACCGGTCCCAGAGATTCCTTGTCAACAGCAACCTATCTGCACCATCCCCGGTCACGGTTGGAGTCCCTCAAGGATCAACACTGTCCCCCACCCTCTTCAATCTTTACCTGGAACCGCTTACCGAAGTACTACGCACTGCCAATATCTCCTATCATATGTACGCTGATGACACTCAGATCTACATCAAAACCTCATCTCTCGCAGAGATCCTCTCCCTGAACGAAGCCTTGAAACTCACTGTCCAATGGCTCGCATCCAATCAACTCAAACTCAACGCAAAGAAAACTGAATTTCTCCTGATCGCCCCGCCCAATACCAACCTTGAGATTCAATCATGGATTAAGGCTATCACAGCCTTGAATTGCCCACCAACCATCGTGGATTCGGCCAAATCCCTGGGAATCACCCTCGATAGCAACCTGAACATGCGGGACTACATCAATTCAATGACCAAATCAGCCAGATTCCACCTGAGCTACCTTAGGAAACTGAAACCCTTCCTCGATGCTCCCGACCTAAAAATGGCAGTCCAAGCACTTGTCATCTCTAGACTGGAATATGGCTGTTCTACCCTCTCGGGTCTACCCAAGATCTCCCTGGCACCTCTAAAAGCCTGCCTCAATGCGGCCGCCAGACTACTCACCGGCACGAGGAAATACGACCATATTTCCCCGCACTTGAAAGCTCTCAACTGGCTTCCCCTGGAGGCAAGAATACAGCTCAAAGTAGCATGCATCATGCACAAAGCCTTATATTCTAACTCTCCTGCATATCTGAGGCAGAAACTTGTGATCTCCGGAGGAATCAGAAACTCCCGATCTGCCAGAGACCTCTTGCTCCAACCTGCACGCTTTCGGAAAAAAAAAACTTACAACCGGGCTTTCTCCGGGGCTGCTCCAAGAATATGGAACTCTCTCCCACCTGACATCAGAAGAATCCCCTCTCTGACTCGCTTCAAAAAGGATGCCAAAACATTCCTTATGGGTAAATTTCTCGTTTAAACTTTGCCTCTACCACCACTACGGCCCTGATCTATGGCCATCTATTGCCTCCCTTCGGATTATCTAGCTCACCCCATCAGAAACTTGGGGCCTTGTCGCGAACATTGGTTAACATAATCTGTAAATATGTTACCTCGTTCCTGAGTATTTGGATATTTAATCTGTAAATATGTGCCCTATCTCCCTTGTGTATCCTGCACCTTGCCCTCTCTCATTCAATCCGTAACTGGATGATGCTATGCCTATTCTGTACATGGCTATGTTTTCCTGTAAAGCGCTCTGCTACCCTAACGGGTCAAGTTCGCACTCTATAAAACACATAAATAAATAAATAAATAAATTGCCAATAAAATCAATATACACTAACCATCCTAATTCTGCTACCAAAAACTGATAGCGCGTGAGCAGCGGAAAGGTGCTAAGGGCACATGGATAATATTTTCACCACACGAAACCAACCTAAACCTCTATTTTATATGACTGAATTTTTGGCCCATACCTATAACTGGTCCTCCAACTGACCTTTTATTAGAGTGGACAGGTATTTGGCAAAAGTTTTAAGACGGATATCCCCCTCATGAGGACCTACAACAAAGGGAATATTCTACAAACCAAACTATATACAACTATATATAAATCTTATTATTTACAATAATCAATAATGACAGACTCAGTTTTCTCTATTACTTTGCTTTATCTATTTTCTTTCAAAGCTTATGAAGTGGTCAAACAAAGGTACAGCATTGAATGTTAGAACCATCACACAAGAGAACCCAAATACGGTAATTGACAATAACATCTCATTTAAGGAGCATGAGTTAAGTGGATAGAGAAAGAGATGAAAGAGCATTATATAAGTTTAATGCAAATACAGAATTTCATAAAACCTAAGAAATCTATAGCACAGCGTGCTAATAGTTGGAAAAGCTAACCCTCCGGCCGGAAGGGAGAGCTGGGGCAAATCCTCACAAAGGTATGAGGTGCAAAGTTAAGGAGTCAGTTTTCAGACAGCATCAGCCAAAGGATCTCAAAGAAACAGCTCACACAAACATCACACCTCACCTTGTCTCTTGTCTACTCTCCCAAAAACATGGATTCTAACACTAATAGTTATACCCTAAAAGTTAAAGTCCATCCCTATTCTAGTAACAAAATCCGGGAAATTCTCTATCCTCATTGGTCCAGAAGCATAGGGTGTTAAGTCACACCACTACCGTCGCTCTCCACTCTCAAAGGTTCTTTGTTTAGATTCATGCTGTCATCATCGTCCTTCAGCAAAGGAAATCAAAATCTTCTCCTTCCTCGACTCGCGCACATTCGAAAGAGTTTGTTGCAATTTACTAGCACAGTTATCCACAAAACTAAATATTTCCTCTGACTGTAGGAAGTTCGACTGATACTCCGAACACGTAACCATCAACATGAAAGAACACAATAGTCACTATGAAAAATAAAACACATTTTTCTGCATTCTACGTTTTAAAGCAAATTAACCCAAATGGTATTTTTGAGGCCTTCTTTGTAAAGATTGCAGATTTCTCTAGGAGAAATAAACAGATTCAGTTATTTGTTCAACATAAAAGTTCCATTATATTAGTCTTTTTCAATCTTTCATTAATCTAATATAAACGAAATCATTTTAAACTATTATTCTATGTAATTAATATTGCTTAGGTGAACACATTTTCATTCACATTTGCTCATGAAAATAAAAAATTTCTCCTTTTTGCTATTTTACGTGCAGAAATCATTTGTGGCCTACATAAACCAATTGTCATTTTCCCGCACCTTTCCTATTTTCTTTTCCAAAACAAAAGGTTATTAATACATTCTCGGTTCATTTCAAAATCTTTGTTAATGAATTTCACACAATGGGAGGTTTAATCCGAGCAGGTTTATTTACGGAAAACCCTGCTCCATCAGAATCGGGCAGACAGCTGATTTCCACATACATTATGAAGAGCTCCCATCTCAGAAACTCTCAGAAACAAAGTATATGGTAAATCTGTTGCGTTAAATGTTTTTTTTACCATATGAATCTTTGCCAGTGGAAGTATTTGAAAAATCCCACTGTCATTCAGAGTCATTTTTAAATACTAGTGCATCTGCATTCTCAAGATTTAACTCCGATTTTATTTTTCTTTACTACCAAGATGTCACAGCCATGAAATCTCACTGCAGGCTAAAAGGAAATATTTTCAGTGGAAATATGCTCTGCCATGCTCTACACTGTGTGTAGAGAAGCATCTGCTGTCTTCGAGGAATATTTGAACATTGGAATGTTGAGCCCTCCATTGAAAACAATGGAGTGCTCTGGACTTCTATGCGCGGTAGAAGCCCGGAGCATCAACATTCCAATGTTTAACAAAGGCTTCATTGAGCCCGAGGGGATTTTAACCCCCTCTGGCTCAGTGAGGCGGTTGTTTTATAAATTAGAACATTCTGCCCTCTCAGGGCGGACTGTTCTAACAGCCTTAGAGCCCTCCATAGCGGGCTCTACGCTGGACTGGGCCTTTAATGGCCGGTAGAGCCCACTACGTTGGGGTCTAAGACTATATTATTTTCTATTGTGCACAAGTTCATTAATAGCACACGGAGCAGATAGTACACAACAGAAAATAAAACAAGACAAGGGAAGTAAGGGAAGCATTAAAGATGTCGTCAACAGTGGACCAGAAAAAATGAGAGACGCGTAGGTTCCCAGGGTCCGAAACTTCACATACCTTAGTCCTTTCAGTGTTGACTCAGTAATGAAGATTGAAGAGTGCCAATTAACAAGAAATGTCAGACACATGCTTCGTAAAATTCATGGGAGGGAGGAGGCAGCCTTCAAGTCTGCAGAATCCAAAAGCCGCCACACAACTGGACCTTGCTAGTAACAAGTTGCAACAGAGTGCAGAAACACAAGAGAATGTGTCTTTTAAAAGAAGAACTGGCATTGTATCGAAGTGAGCTTGGGGCAAAAAAATAATGCGTCAACGGGGTGTACATAAAAACAAAACAGCAACGTAGTGTTAAAAGACAATTCTCGGCGAGAGTTTGATTTTAACACAGTAGGAGCCGTATGCTTGGGTGAAAATACCTATTTGCTGGTTCCTCACAATTACTGTTGTTTTAATCACAAACAGAATTACAAGAAGCTCACAGCGACTGTTAGCTGGAGGATATTGGAAAAAGCAAGCCACAACGGAGTCGGATGTCGTAGTCAAGACCAATCTATTCTGGCAACACCTAAATAATACACATTAGGTACATGCATTTTGACCTGCACCCCACATTTTGAGAAGCAGTTAAGGCCCCCTTCCTGGTAAATCTGTGTAGTCTGGTCTTGACTGTGACCTTCTCATCTCAAAAGGATTGTGAGATGTGTGTATGCGTGTGCGTGTGTATGCGCATATAACTTGACTGATGAGCTATTCATAAGGAACATGTTTGTGTATGACTGTCAGACAGTAGTCATCAGTTCTGGTACCTGTT
This sequence comes from Calotriton arnoldi, assembly GCA_963921515.1. Classification (NCBI taxonomy): domain Eukaryota; kingdom Metazoa; phylum Chordata; class Amphibia; order Caudata; family Salamandridae; genus Calotriton; species Calotriton arnoldi. The sequence goes on along the minus strand of CAWUFW010003872.1, from coordinate 403,139 downwards.
ATGTTATGTTATGTTAACTGTTATTTCTATAGCGCATAATCACCAGCAGGTCTCTAAGCGCTTAGAGAGGGTGGCCCAGACCACCGGCAGTCACCAAACACGCGTGGCAGATGATTAGATTGTGTCCAAAGCCTCCCTGAACAGGAGCATTTTGAGACGTTTCCTGAAGGGGAGGAGTGCGCATTCCTTGCGGAGGCAATCAGGCAGTTGATTCCAGAGCTGCGGGAGTAGGACAGAGAGGGCTCTGCCTCCCTTGGATACAGTTTTGAACCGTGGGACAGCAAGAGGCAGCACTCGGATGACCGGAGTTTACGGCCCGGCACGTAATTCCCAAGGCGCTCCTTAATGTAGGCCGGGGCCTGGCCATACATGGCTTTGTGGGCAATGCAGAGGCCCTTGAATTTTGCTCTCTGCTTAATGGGGAGCCAGTGTAGCTTGCTCAGCAAAGGTGTCGCGTGAGTCCTTCTGGGAAGCCTGAAAATCAATCTAGCTGCATTGTTCATAGTCACCTGTAATTTGATGGTAAGTTTTTCCGGGAAGCCAATGTATAAGGCGTTCCCATAATCCAGTCTGGACACGATTGTGGCTGATACGATCATCTGTAGCGCTGCAGTTGAGAGGAGGGGGGCAAGCTTCCACATCTGTCTCAGCAAGCCTGTGCAAGTTCCAACCACAGTCGCAACTTGATTGGTCATGGAAGGATCGGCATCAATCTTGATGTTCAAGCTTTTTACGACCGTTACTGGCGTAGGGGTGGAGCCGAGCTCTTGGGGCCAGAACAGATCACTCCAGGGGTTGGTCGTTGAGGGGATGACAAGGACCTTTGTTTTGTCAGGATTGACTTTTAAAGAATTGGCTGTCATCCAATTCACAGTATATCTGAGGATGTTTTGTACCTGTGAGTAGGCCTGATGGGAGTTGTCAATCTGGAGGATGAGCTGTGTGTCGTCCGCATAGTTAAAGACTTGGCAGTCCATGCGCGCTAGGGCAGTTATCAATGGCTGGAAATATATGTTAAAGAGGAGCGGGGACAGTGCTGAGCCCTGGGGGACGCCACACGTAAGGGCGCCCCTGTCAGACACCTGCTCACCCAGCTGGACCCTCTGGGACCGGCCTGACATAAAGGACTCAAGCCACTGGTGTGCCAACCCGCAGATGCCCAGGTCGGTGATACGGGCCAGGAGCTGTGCATGATTGACCGTGTCAAACGCCGCTGATAGATCTAACAGAACCAGGGCGCACGTTTTTTTATTATCGGCCATAACTCTGAGCTCATCGAGTACGGACAGCATCACCAGCTCAGTGCTGTGGTGAGCCCTGAAGCCAGCCTGTCGCCCCTGGAGTAGCTGATGTTCCTCCAGAAAGGCTGAAAGTATTTTTAGAACATGTTGCTCTTCAACTTTTGCCAAAAAGGGAAGCTGGGAGATTGGCCTGTAGTTTTTAAGAATGGCGACATCTGCCCCTGGTTTCTTCAACAGGGGGATGACCCTGGCTTCCTTCAGGCCGGAGGGTATGTAGCCTGTCTCCAGTGAATGGTTTAATAGAGTGAGGATCTGCCTTTCTAGTCTGGGGAGGGCCATACAGAAGACCTTCGGAGGGCAGGGGTCTGCTGGCGAGCCTGATTTGACACGGCTCATCAAAAGTGACAGGGAGGCCAGGTCTAAATTAGGGAAGGAGGGGAGCTGAGTGCCGGGAAGGAGGGGCGCAGGGTATTGGTCTGGGGGACCCTGGTTGATCGGGATGCTCTCAATCTCAGCCAGGATGTCCTCAACCTTATGCAAAAAAAAGGTCTGGAATGTGTTGCAGTCTGCTGGTGTAGTTGTAGTTTTCTGTTCTGACTTCTGGCTGAGTTCTTTTAATATTCTAAAGATCTCTTTCTGTTTATTTGCCGCGCCAGTGATTCTTGCCTCATAATATTCAGCCTTCCTAGTCATGATGGCCTTTTTGTATGAGGTTAGCAAGAGTTTGTGGGCTGCAAGCTCAGCTTGATTGCCTGATTTCCGCCACCGCCTCTCGGCTTGGCGGAGAGTTTGCTTCCTGCCCCTCAGGTCCTCATTGTACCAGGGGGCTCCCTTTCCCTTATTTCTAACTCTATCCCTCTGTGCCGGTGCCACCTGATCAATGGCTCTTCTAAGAGTGTCGGTGAGGGCTGTACACTCCTGGTCAAGGTTGCCTATCATGGGTTCTTTTGGGGGGAGCCCGAGTAAGGTGCCCACTAGTTTATCTGCCTCAATTTTGTTCCAGCTTCGCACCATTCTCCAGTCAGGGGGCGGCTGCAATAGTTGGCTGCCCAGCGGGACCCAACAGCTGATCAGCGAGTGATCAGACCAGGCACACGGGCTGATGTCAGTAATACTGGCCTGTGGCTGGGAAGTCCAGATGAGGTCAAGTGTGTGGCCTTTGATGTGGGTTGGGGCATCAACCAATTGGTGAAGCCCCATCGAGTTCATAGCTATCTCAAATTGGCTGACCAGTGGCTCTCTAGGTGTTTTGTCCCAGTGGTAGTTGAAATCGCCAACCACTAGGAGTCGTTGATACCATGAGCAAAGATCACTAACCATCTCAGAGAATAGTTCGTTAAACCTGGGGGTTGATCGTGGGGGCGGTACACCACCAGGAGCGCCCCATTATTTGTCTCCGCATTTCTCACATCCACCTACTCTGCCCAACCTCCAAAGCTTGCACATATCAATGTAGGCAAAGCTGTTCTGTGTCTAGTTCCACTCGATAAACTACAATGAAGTAGAGAGGGACTCCTTGTGTTTACCGCACTAGTTAGAGCAAGTTGAGCAGTACAAACTTTGGCTTGTAAAAAGCAACATCTGAAGAAAAGAAAAAATCAAGGCCATGGCAGTTTGCTTTTACCTGTGAATTCTGACAAAAGCAGGTGATGTTGTGTGTGTTTGTGTAGTGCATTCCAACCAATGATATGGTTTTGAAGCACCTTCAGAATCTAGCCACTCTTTGCAGGTCTGGGATTTGGTTGACCACTGGTATTTTGGTATTGTGTTGGTATTATGTTTCAGATTGTCTGGGTGAATAACATTAGGAACTGCCTGGTAATGTTGTTTTTTTAAACTAAAGTATTGTTTAGTGGAATAGCAGTTGTTAAAAGGCCAAAAGCTAAAATGAAATACACTTGCTGTAAGAACATTTCTATGTTCTGTATTACTTTGCAAACTCTCTGATAAATCGAGTTACCGGGCAGTCTGCCCAGAAGACCTTGCCTTTGCCAATTAGCACTGATATTCACTTACTGGTGACAGTGCACATTTTCACTTCACACCTAATGTCATTTGGATCAACTGACTGGTATCATTTGCTAACAAAGATAGGTGAAAAGTTTGTGAGTCCGGTCTGAGTTTTATGTTTTCCAGATAGAATAATGTCAGCAAATACTCACTGGTGTATTTCAAGATGCCTCTGTGGAGATGCCTCTGGGGAGTGGAAGGTGGAGGGGGTGGAACAGTGTGGTCACCAATCAGTGCTTAATTTGTAAAATACAAAAAGAAGTGACAGGGCTCTCATCAGGAGGTCACTGAAGTTTGCATCACCTATTGTCCCTGACAGAGCTGCCAATGACGGCATCACCACAATACTAAACACCACATTCTAACAAGTCTATGCACCCAAAACTATAGAAACGGCCTGGGTAGTAGGTGTTAGTCATTTTTATTATTTATCTAATTTATAAATAGCTGTTGTGTTCTTCTCTGAATTCGACTGAAAGTGCCACGGTGTGGCAGGCCGTCATACGGGCCATGTTGACAATTAAATGCGGGTGCGGGCACAGGAAACCACCGGCTCAAGTTGAGCACTGCAGCCAATATAAAGCTCTTGGCTATCAGCAAGCACCAAGGAGGAGGGCAGGAAGTGGTCATTGGCTCTGCCCCACTCCGGGCAAAAGTCAGGCACTGAAAAGGCCCAAAGTAATAAGTCAAAACAATAAACAAACAGAAATATAAAACACGAGGCCAGTATTGCATTAGCTCTTGTGAGAAGACCAGTTCCCCTCCACTCCGGCAGTAGCCAGGAGCCTACATGTGGCAAATCAAGATAAATTGGCAATATCTTCCCTTTATGTGCTTTACTCTATCATGATGAGGAGCGATTAGCCATGGTTAGGCATTGAGATGGAGAGTCTTAGAAACTCTGAACCAGTATACACAATTAGATAACTCTAAAAACCTTCAGTGTCTGATCACTGCTTTATGTTGTAAAAGAAAACGTATTTTAACAAATTATAGTAAAGTAGTACTATTACAAAGTGATACTAATAGAAAACCAAAAGGTTGTAGCACTTTCTAGGCCCAAGTTCCCTCACCCAACGTTTTCTTAGCTTCGTCCTGCTAATTAGTAGAATTTAGCTTGACACTGAGCCCTCTGACCAACGCTGTCCTATGAAAGATGTCTCAAGTTGACTTGTCAGTGCTTATTTTGAGCACTAGCTGCTATTTCACAAGGTCGACTTTCTATTGCCTTGCTTTTGGGCGTCAGACCACTCACTGCTACCAATGAAGGCAGGGCCACACAGTTTGTTGTTGCTTCTTCTGTAAATAAGTCTCAGCTGAAGTAGGTATTTTGTAATCATGCGTCATCCACCTGAACAGGGCCATCTCATGATCCAGGTGCCCCAGTCAATTCCCCAAGACTTTGTTGGGGTCTAGTACCGTACAAGTTCAAGTAGTGGTGTGTATCTCACAGCCTTCCCAGATCTGACACCACCTCTGTCCATGTACCTTGCCATCTGTTAGCCAGCGGTGGCCGCTCCGTTTGAGCGGTGGAGCGCCGCCCCCTCGCCACCACCAGCAAATAAGGCGCTAATAAAACAAGTTTTAACCCTGTTTTATTATCATTTTATTTTAATCCCCTGGACCTGCCCCCAGGATTCTGATGAGTCTTGGGGGCGGCTACAGGGGATGACACTGCTGGTGGGGAAGTGGTGGGCACTCCCTTCACTGCGCATGAGGTGTTAGGCCGGCTGCCTCAGTGAAGCTCTCTCCAGCCCCAGCTGCATTGTTGGGGCTGGAGAGAGCAGGCACAGGCTCCCAGTCTGCCTGGAAGCACAAGTTGCCGGAGCTCAGGCCAATCCTAAAGCTGCTCTTATGTGAAGCAGGTTCAGGATTGGCCGCAGGGGAGGCTGGGAGCCTGTTCCCAGAATCAGGAAGAAAGCAATGTGGTGGGAGGCGGCGGTGGCGTTAAGGTAAGTATTTTGTTTGTATTTATTTTTTTGTTCCTTGACCCCCCCCTCCCCACTTCTCTCCTTCGGCCCTGCCCACACAGCAACTTTGGCTGGGGACGGGCTGGTACTGCTGTTAGCCTAGACTGCATGTCTGATCCCAGCCACTGCCCATGTATACTGCTTTGGAGCTGCCTACCTGCTCTACATGTATCATCCTACACGGACCCTGGGCTGAATATGGGAGCCGCATCAGCTACCTGGTACTGGCCCCAGCCCATAGCCAGCAGTATATTTTTAGAAGGGCATGGCCCTCCGCCATGACCAAACATTAAAGCTGTGCACTAAAGGTGCATTCTTTCCCAAATATTTTAGGAAAAAGGTAGCGTATCAAGGTTTTAAAGCACGCAATGCTTTTTGGAACTTTTTAAAAATTGTAGTATCGATCCTCAGAATATTATGGTACAAGAATTCAGAGGACAGAATATTGAAAGGTAAGTGCTTATTGGGAAGTATAGATTTACTATTCCTAACGCCACATCTGTGTACCTTGAAGATATAGATATGGGTGTGTGTGTGTATACATATATATTTTATATATATACATACATATATATATATATATATATATATATATATATATATATATATAGAGAGAGAGAGAGAGCAGGTACTTATATGTGGTGTAAGATATAAATAATCTTTACTTACTTACCTGTCTATAATTTGAATTTGATATTCTGTTCTCTATATTCTGTGCCACAAATATTCTGGTTTTGATATTCAGGGTGTACCCCATGTTATTCTATGTGACAGAATACATGGATTTTTTAAGGTACATGTAAAGCACACTCAATCAACTTCCTTAATTCAACTTTAAATTTTATCAGTTAGCTGGGATTTAAAGTAGAGGAATGTAAAGTTCTAAAGTTGGCTGTCTCTCAACTTTGTGTATTTTCTAAGCTGTTCAAACTTTGTGAAATGCAAACCTTATGAAGTTCATTAAAAAAAATATATAAGCTTGCTTCGACCAAGAGCCCTCCATACCATACCTCTTGCCTGGGGTGGTGGATGTCCGGTCTCCACACTCAACATTTGAGTGCTGGAGGATGTCCTACCTGGGACATTCTGCATCAGAAAATCATCACACTTGGAAGGGCCGAATGGATAGACCTTACCTCAGTAAAATTATGAAACTTCATCTGCTTTGTAACATGTGGAGGTTCCTAATTCAGCCCAAATTTATAAGTGAAGTTTTCATTTAACTTGCCACTAATTTAAAACAACTTTACAGAGAGTTGGAGCATATCGATCAAGTACTATTGGGGACTTTAGTGGCAAACAGTGTGTTTTAAATATTTTAAAGCTGCTGATGGTGAAAACTTAATTTAATTTAAATGTAATTTTACAGAAGAAGTTGGGGAAACTCCCACAATGAATTTTACTATAAGGTTGAGACAAAATGTGAATAGTTCAATGACATTTGATCAAAAACACCAGTCAAAACTGCATGGACTTGAAGAAGGATCTGATATTGGCATACTACCCTCATAGTCAAATTCAAATTGTTTAAACAATGCTGTATAAACGGAGACCTTCCTCGGGCACCAACAAGCAAGAGTAAGTGTGGTAAGAAGTAAGTGATTGTGTGAGCCTGGAATGGCTCCATTTGAGGCCTGTGACCTGACTGAGGACAACAGTTCCATCGTCATTGAGGAGCCATAGACGGGCAGGCAGCAGCACTGCCTCTAAAGCTCTGAGTGGTGGTTTCATGGTTTGCATCTAGGATCCAGCTTTATGATAACCTTGCATGTGATTGAAACTACCATATAGGATTACAGTTTTCAGTTCAACAATTTTTTAAGGCTCTATATTTTTATTTTTTGACTTAAGTTTAGGATTGGAAAAAAAAATACATGATTTGAATGAATGCATTTCCTTCTCTGTTTTTTTTCTTGTTTGTTCCTTGAGCCTTCCATATGTAAAGAACAGTAAATTCTAAGGTATGTGCATGTGAATACCAAGAATATGTTCTAAAGGTACTTTGTTCTATTCCATCTACAAATACTGTCTTTCCACTTTTAGACTAACACTTTCAACAGTAGCTACACTTTCTACTTGACAATAAACATAGTTAAGGTATATGGTTATATATGAATTAGAATTACCTTAAGACACACTTGCATGATTTAGCAATATCTTACTCCTTCTCTTTTATTACATGTATAAATAAACTTATCTGTCCTGGGAAGACATTCGCACCACAGCACAGTCTCTGTGGGACAATTGTTTTTTTTCTTCCCTTTCGAACTTGGTAGACTTTGACTATAGTTGGGTTGCCTTGGACGAGGGTGAAGTTGGGAGCTAGCATCGTGACTTTCTATTGCTCCTGCAGAAAACAGATTCTGACAGAACGCCAAGCCCACATCAAGGTTCTGCCTGAGCAATAGGGAAGCAGGAGACATTACTTTAGCAGACCTTGCACACATGATAGGCAATTTACAAAAAGAGACACAAGCGCTAATGTAGAGGGTTGACATGTTACAGAATACGGGTACTGCTAATCCAGCCCTGGGACATGTATGAGGGCATCAGGTGGCACCTTTCCTATGTCTTCCACCTCAGGGGTCAGTTTGGCTACGGGGGTGCCAGTTATACACATTACCACTCCTCCTTCTATACCTTTGGTCCCACCAGAAAGATTCACAGAGGATCTTCTGAAATTCGCGACATTTATAAACCAATGTCAACTACACTTTATGTGCAAGGCATCATGTTTCCCTACAGAGCAGTCAAAGGTAGCTTTTGTATTATTGTATTTAGGGGGCACAGCAGCTACCTGGTCCATTCCTTTAGTGGAGCGTAACAGTCCTTTATTGTATAACTATAATGCCTTCAAAGCAGAGTTAAAGAGATTATTCAATCATAATTCTTTTATGCAATCAGTAGATTCTGAACTACTCAATTTTAGGCAAGCAAATAAAGATTTGATGACCTACATTTCTAATTTCAATAGATTAGTAGCAGAAGCAGGGTAGCCCGATGCCAAATGCAGTTCTCTGTTTACAGAGGTCTACAAGATAAAATAAAAGATCTCTTGGCTCAAGTATTGGATCCTCCCAAATCATGCAGCCATTTTATCAACCTAGTAGTGAAACTAGACCATAGACTCTCTGAAAGACGTAGAGTCATAGGGCGTTCTGATACTAGGATATTCATGTACAAAGAAAGAAAAACCGAACCAGAAAAGACTACAGAAAAACCAGAACCTATGCAGATAGGTAGTGTGTGAGGGCCCTTAAGTGAGGATGAGCGACAAAGAAGGCGAGACATGAAATTATGTTTATATTGCGGGAAAAAATAAAATGTTTATATGACTGTACTCTGAAGCCTAAAAGAAGTGGGAAGTCGGGAAAATGACAACCCCAAAGCCTGCTGAGGCTAGTGTTTCGGGTAGTTCTGGGCTTCTAGTCTCAAAAACTTTGGCGCAAATCACTTCTGTACAATCTCATCAACCTTTTTTTTGTTCACGCTCTGATTTAATGGGAAGATCATACTACTGATATAAGTATCATGATTGATTCGGGTGCTTCTGGGAATTTTATGGATATATCATTGGCTAAACATTTATTTATTCCCACTCTACCTAAAGACATTATTGAAGAAGTAAAAACATTGATGGAAGCTCTACCAAGTCAGGTTCTATCTCCCATTCCACTGTGAATCTCTGTTTATTCATTCAGAACACCCACCAGGAATGTCTGCAGTTTGATTTAATTCAAGCTCATCAGTTCCAGGCAATTTTAGCCATCCCTTGGCTCACAAAGCATAACCCGACATTGATTGAATTGAAAGAACCATTACTTTTTGATCTGATGTATGTACAAAACAATGTAGGCAAGTTATTGCATCTCATAAGGACACCTACAATATTACTCCAACACTACCTTATGTTATCATTATCTTGCTGAAGTTTTCGATAAGACAAAAGCTACTACTCTTCTTACCCATCAACCCTATGACTGTCAAATTTACTTGGTGCCTGGGGCTTAGATTCCATGTAGTTGGATTTATGCATTAACTGAGAGAGAAAATGTGCACCTTTGTGAATATCTTAATGGAATGCTCAGTATAGGTTTTATTAGACCTTCCCGTTCTCCTGCCTCTTCTCCTTTGTTTTTCATCCCCAAGAAGTAAGGGAGCCTTCATACTTGCATTGACTTTAGAGCCCTCAACAATGTCCCTACAACCCTTTGTCTCTGATTCATTCCTTGTTAGACCAAGTTAAAGGTGCAAAAATATTCACTAAAATGGATTTAGGAGGGGCATACCACTTGGTGCGAGTTAAGGAGGGGGATAAATGGAAAACAGCTTTTCATACCAAATTTGGCTTATATGAGTATCTGGTCATGCCCTTCGGCCTATCTAATGTTTTCGCTGCCTTCCAATTTTTCATAAATTAGGTCTTGGATGTTGTGTCATTGCTTATATTGATGATATCTTGATCTATGCCTCCTCTGTCTCCGAACACAAAACACATGCCAGAGCTGTCTTACAAAGGCTGAAAGAAAATAAATTGTTTGTTAAATTGGAAAAATGTGAATTCTATGTTCCTACTGTTTCCTTCTTGGACTATGTGTTATCTGAACAGGGAGTTAGTATGGACCCAAAATAGTTATGACTGTTACTGATTGGAAATCACACCAGTCAGTCAAAGAAGTGTAGAGTTGTTTTGGGATTCGCTAACTTTTATCAACGCTTTATTAATCATTTTTCTAAATTAGCTTCTCTCATTACCCAGTTATTGCGTAGGGGAATAAAGTTTCAGTGGACTGCTGAACCTGAAAAAGCCTTTCAAAAACTTAAGGCGGCTTTTACTAGTGCTCCTATCTTACAACATACAGATCCAACCCAGCCATTCATTCTGGAGGCGAATACTTCTAAAGTTGCAGTTGGAGGTATTTTATATCAAAGAGATACAAAATCTGGGAATTTACATCCTGTTGCATTCTTTTCCCACAAGTTGAGTCCGGCAGAGACAACCTACTCAGTAGGGGCTAGATAATTTTTGGCCATCAAAAAAGCTTTTGATGAATGGCAACATTATTTGATTGGTGCTCTTCATACTCTTACTGTTTTGACAGATCACATGAACTTGAAATCTTTGAAGTCTGCCATGCTCTGTTTATGAGACAGTTGCGCTGGACAAAATGTTTTAATGATTTTGATTTTGTTATCCAGTTTCAGTCAGGTCGCCAACATGGGAAAGCGGATGCTCTCTCACGATTGGGGTATGAAATACTTGAATCTCCAAATGAACATCTACACATAATTTCGGGAGACCAGATTCTAAAGGCTGTATACTCCGAAGATCAGTTCATTCACAAAGTGTTACAGGCACAAAGATGTAAAGAAGCTCAAGTCATGAGTGATGTAATATGTGATGTCATCAGCAGTGCATTGCAGGGGCGCAAGTTATAGTTAGCTCAGCTAACTATAATGGCAGTATTTCTCTGGTTTTGTACGAGTGAAATGTAAGCCTATCTATAACATCTCTGTAACCTTTGGTTTTTTCCCTGAATTTCTAAGGTTTTTTAAATGCCAATTCCTAACTATAACGTCCCTGAAACCTGTGTTTTTTTCAGTGAATTTCTAAGGTTTTTAAAATTCCATTTCGTAACTATAACGTCACTGTAACCTTTGTTTTTTTGAGTGAAGTTTGAAGGTTTCTTAACTAGCAGTCAGGTATCTAGAGTGGTGGAGAAAGGGGACTGGGCCTCCAACCAGCTCTCAGGAATTCTGCAACGTAGGACTTACAGGAGGTAGCAGGAGGGCTTCTCTTGGGCCCCAAGGTCCCTCTGGAACCAAGGTGACTTTATCCACCCAACTGTAGGGCACTGGGAGGCACATTTGCAGAGTGGTGGAGAAAGGGGGCATGGCCTCTGACAACTTCTCAGCAATCCTGCTGTGTGGGACCTACTGGAGGTAACAAGAGGGGTAGTTGGACCCCAAGGACATCCTTGGGGGCCAAATACCCCTCCTATTACCTCCAGTAAGTCCCACACAGCAGAATTGCTGGGTTCTGATAGCAGGCCACCTTTCGCCACCAGTCTGCAAACACACCTCCTGGCACGCTCTTGGTTGGGGGATGAAGTCTCCTTCGCTGCTGGAGGTCCTTAGGGGACAACTAGCCTACCTGTTACCTCCAGTAAGCCCCACACAGTGGAATTGCTGAGAGGTGGTCGTAGGCCACGCCCCCTTTCTCCACCACTCTGCAAATGTGCCTCCTGGCATGCTCTTGGTTGGGGCATGAAGTCCCCTTGCCTCTTGAGGGTCCCTGGGGGTCAACTAGCTGTACTGTTACCTCTAGTGAGCCCAACACAGCCAAATTGCTGAGAAGTGGTCAGAGGCCATGCCCCCTTTCCCCACCACTCTGCAAATGCACCTCCTGGTACACTCCTGCTTGGGGGATGAAGTCCACTTTAGTCCTAAGGCCCTCAGGATGTAAAGGGACCTCATAGCCCCACCAGCAGTGCGCTGACAGGTGTGTTTGCAGAGTAGTGGAAAAAGGGGTGTGGCCTCCAAGCACCTCTCAGCAATCCCACTATGTGGGCTTACTGGAGGTAACAGGTGGACTATTTGGCCCACAAGGACCCTCAAAAGCGAAGGGGACTCAAAAGCCATGTGGCCCCCCTCCTGAGGCCAATTTTGGCCCTGATACCCCATCCCCTGGGGCTAAGCCTTTCTATTTTTTTCAAATTAGAAAAGGGGAGGGGGCATTGCAGCCCTCCTCCCCAGGCCGATTTTGGCCCAGGGATCCCATCCCTCGGGGCATGGCCATTTTTTTCATTTTAAAGGGAGGGGGCCAAGTGATCCCCCTCCCGGGCCATTTTAGGCCCCGTTGACCCCATCCTCCTGGGCCATTTTTGGCCCCGGGGACCCCATCCTCTGGGGCCGGGTCATTTCATTTTTTTTTGGTTAAGGAGGGGGCAGCGCGGACCCCCTCCCCAGACCAATTTCAGCCCCGGGGACCCCATCCCCCAAGGCCTCTCCAGCTAAAAAGGGAGGGGGGCTGAGCGGCCCCCCTCCCAGGCCCTTTTTAGCCCCAGGACCCCAGCCCCCGGGGCATGGCCAGCTAGTTGGGGACCATGGGGGGAGCCTGATGCCCCCCGCAGTCCCAGCCGGCTGCCGCCTCCTGTGGGAGCTGGCATGGCTTTTTATCCCCAGGGAGCTGCTGACATGCAGCTCCCTCGGGTTAAAACATGAAGTGTGCTCCGCTTTGACAAAGCGAGAGCAAAGTGCTTTCGCTTGGTCAAAGCGGAGCACACTGTTTGTTATGGGATGGCGGGAGCAGTGCTCCCACCATCCCATAACAAACTTCAATGTCCCGGGGGTGGGCACCCCGGGACATTGCTGGAGCTGGCCCTGGGGGGTGGCAGTCCCCAGGGCCATTTACGGCTCCAGGAGGGAGGCCACGCGGCCCCTCTCCCATTGGTAAGTAGCCCCGGGGAAGTGGTGGTCCCTGGGGTTGTATGGGGGCTTGAACCCCACACTCCTAATTATATACTTAGCCCCAGGGAGGCGGCGATCCCTAGGGTTGTGGGGGTGGCACGTGGCTTCCCCGCATTTAACAAACATAGCCTCAGGGAGGTGGCGGTCCCCGGGGCTGCTTGGGGGGGCAGAAGCCCCCCCATGCATTCAATTTGATAATTATATCCCCAGGGAGGTGGCGGTCCCCAGGGCTGCAGGGGCCTGCATGGGCTCCCGCATCAAATTTTTTCATTGCCCCCGGGAACTGGCCTACCCGGGGGCTTAAAGGAAACAAAGCGCGGGAGCCCATGCTTTGTTTTTTACATATTTGGTCCAATTCACGGATCCAACGCAAATCCCGCCAATTGTTTTTTAACAAGAGCTTTTTTGAACAGGACTAGGGGGTCGGGGTGTTTCTACCCTGACCCCTTTTCTTGTTTTACATAGTTTTTTTTACTTTTTCTCTTGTGACTCGGTTCAACCGAGTTACAAGATGGCTGCCAACACTTCCTCGTTTGAAGTGTTGGCAGCCAATCAGATCTCAGGCACGAGATCGGGAGGGTTCGCGGATCCACCGTGGCCACAGTTGTATATCTGAGAAATCTTCACATTTCTCAGGAACTACTGAATGGATTAACACCATTTAACAAAAAGAGTGCTTTCTGAACCAAGAGCTACCTTTTTGCCAAATTTGGTGTAATTCCGTTCAGCAGTTTGGGCTGTAGCTGTGTTTAAAGTTTCCAATGGAAATTAACATGGAGAAAATGCGTTTTAGTAACCCCCCTTTTTCTCGGTCCCCGCTTTACGAATCATCCCAACATTTTCAACACAGTAGCTAAAGTGAGTGGGCCATTAGTTTTGAAATTTTCTCGAAGATTCGTCAAATGGCGCCAAAGATATTGGCAAAAGTAAAACGCTTTTGGAATAGCAACAAGGTCCTAACTATAACTACCTACTGGGGCCACCAGTTGGTATATATACATAAATATATACACAAACACACACTGCTTGCTAGTAATAAACATACCTATGGACATGAAGGGAAAAAAAGATAGTACAATGTGTTGGTACTGCCTGTAATGGAATCTACCATACAGCATAACAGTTTTCAGTTCTACTATTTTTTTAGGCTCTATATTTTTATTTTTTGACTGAAGATTAGGATTGGAGAAAAATACATGATTTGAGTGTAAGCAGTTCCTTCTGTCAATTTGCAGATTTTTTTCTTGTTGGTTCCTTGAGCCTTCCATATGTAAAGAACTGTAAATTCTAAAGTATGTGTGTGTGAAGACCAAGAATATGTTCCATAGGTCCTTTTTCGGTCGAGCCGCGCTTGCGCTGTTATGTGATCTATTGTAGGTACTTTGTGGGGCTCTGACTCCTCCCAGGGATGGGATTGGCTTTTGTCTGTGTCTTTTAAGAATCGTAGGCTGCAAATGGCTACTGGTGGGTGCATGTCCCACCTCTTCCTAAAAGTTCACTTCCATGGAGTATTGCAGTGGGAGTGAGCAGCGATGTGCATGCAGTTCCTACGTGCAGTTCTGACCTGGGAGTGCAGCCGGTGAGTGCTTGTTTCATGAGGGGCCGGTCAACCTAGCACACCCCCGAGACATCACAGACCATGCCCAGCTGAGTCTGGTCATAAACAGGGTTCGACAAAGACTGCCCAGCGCGCTCACCTTCTCTGGCATCAGAAGCTATGCCTCTCCCGATTTACATTTTAGTTGATGCTGGAAAAAGCCGGTTTCACAGTGAGGGAAAAAGGCAAGAAGAGGTAGCGGAGACCCAAAGAAGCGAGGATCGAACATTCGGAGGAGCACGACGTACGGGAGGCCAGCTGACAGGGCTAAGAAGAACCATGAGCCAGCAGGAAACCTTCCTGCACCTATTCGTTGGAGGGTGATGAGGACCCCCTGTCACCACAAACACTGCTTCCCAGACCAGTCACTGCTCACCACACACTAAAACTGTGCCACATCAATGGTGCCTACACCCCTAGGGACCATGCCCTTGAGAATCTCATTCTGAAACGGCCCATGCCTCTAAGACTACAGCCCCTCCTAATAATAGTGCCTTCTCCTCAGAGTCTGTCCCCCCTAGATCTAGATCGCCTCGCCCCCCGCCGTCACAAACCTGCCTCCCTCCTCCCGCACAAGCCTGCCTACCCTCCTTCTGCACTTTACATTCCCCCCCATGATTGCCTTCCCCCTCACTCCAGGGTCTGCACCCCCCAAGTCTGCCTTCCACCTCACCACCTCCGTGAGTCTGCCTTTCCCTTCACTCCCCCTGAGAGTCTGCCTTCCCCATTACATACACCTGTGAGCCTGCCTTCCCCTTCTGCCCCCGTGAATCTGATTTCCCTCTCACTGCCCCATGAGCCTGGCTTTCCTTCCATTAAACCCCCCTCCCAGTGAGTCTGCTTTTCCTCCAAACACCCCGTGAGTCTCCCTTACCCCCTCGTGAGTCAGATTGCCCCACCCCCATCCATGGCCTCACAAGACTGCCAGCTTCCTTTTGTGAAGACCGCCCCCTCTGTCTAACAGTTGACATTGTGAGGTGTTTAATTCATTACCCATGGTATTGTCTATATGCCTGAGCGAGGAACAGCAGATGGAGAATTCCGTCCTGAGAAGACCTACACGCAGAAACTTGGTGACTGCACAGCGCAGTTGGCTGAACTTAGGGCTCTGATACTGGCACTGGAGAATATGGATTCCCCACACTTGTAGTGTACTATTGTGTCCATTTGTATAATGTATATTTACACTCCTGGAGCCAGAATGGATACAGAGAGTCAAAAGGGTGCACAATAAAGCACAAAATCTTGATAAGGAGCATGCAATACGGGGGGAGAACATGGCGGCCGTGAGCTGAGCGGTCGCTTGCCACCGGTGGTGCTCTCGTCCTGAGGTGCCGTACAGCAAGCAGGAAAAAAAACGGCAGGAGAATGGCAGGAAAATAGAATGAATTCGGCAGGATAACCGCGTCGCAAAACTTTGTGCCTGTACTTGGGAAAAAAAACGATCGATAGTTCTCTACATACCTGGGGATGTGTATTGGAGTGTTTTCGGACCTCCCACGTTGGTCCACAGCGGCCCTGGAGCTTAGGAGGGGCCGGAAGGCGGCGGCTCACGGATTCCTTCGTGTGGAGTCCGGAAGAGGCAGAGGCAGCACAGGGTGCCCTGCTGCGGCTGCCGAGGCTGTGGTATCAGCCGCTTTGGAGAGGCCAGATGGTGGTGTGGAGTTGGGCGGAGGGCTGCCCACAGAGAGCAGCGGGTTGATTTCAACTACACGGAGCCCAACGCTGGATCTGTGTGAGGTATTGGGAAGCCAGGAGGAGGGGGGCACAAGTGAATCAACCAAGTGCGGCGAGTTTTGTTTATCCCTCCCCCTCAGACCTCAGAGTTGTTTAGGTCAGACCGTGAAAGGTCAGGAGGGTCAGAAGGGGGGAATCCTTGAGGTCAGTACAAAACAGCCTAGTGGAGGCTTAGGGGGCATTAAGTTAAAGGCAGAAAAAGCCCTAGAAAAAGCCCCGACGACGACACAAGGTGCGAAGAGAAGTAAAAAACGAGGAATAGCTGCGTGTGGGTCTATAAAAAGGAAAACTGTCGAAAAATCTGCCTCACTTGTGTATAAGAAGGGGGATACTCCTGGAGAAACAGTATCTGAAGATAGTTCTGATAGCTCGTTCTCTCGGCGCAGTGAGATCAAGAGTACGGGCACTAAAATCAGTAGAAAGAAAGGTCGCCCCCTAGATTCTAAAATAAAGATCACCCCCTCATTAAGGTCATACTTTAAAGTCCTCCCACAGGTATTAGACGTGGCACAGCAGGGAGAGACTCTCAGGAACAACTTTGGGAAAGATCTCGGGACAGTGAGACAGCCCCCTCTAGGATACATGGAAGAGCTTGACTTAAGAAATACCTCCACTCCCTCTCTAGTATCTATACCGGCAATACCTATTGTACCTGCCAAACAACCTGATGTATCAAACAATTCAGAAATCGCAGGTATAAGCATGACTTCATCTGAAGGTAACAGGCTTGCCAGAGGCGGAAGCCGTGTCGCGGAAAATGCGGAAAATGCAGAGGCCAGTGGTAATGAGAATAGTTGTGGCATTAGTAATCGAAGCAGAGAAGGGGGGAATGTTTCAGAAAAAGAGAAAGAGAGTCCCTCGGTGGCATCTTTGGAGGCCCTTTTCTCTACCCTATCTTCGGATATTAGAAAGGGGTTTGCTATCTCGGAGACAAATCAGGGGGAGATTAGGCTTTTTTGTGAATCTCTCGAGAAGAAATTTGACCTCCTAAATTCCAGGACAGTGGCTCTAGAAAACACAGTGGAGGAGCTTAAAGACAATCTGGGAGCAGCCAAAGTTGATATCTCAACACTAAAAAAGGAAGAGGTCGTGCTCCGAGATAGATTAGAATCATTGGAAAACAACTCCCGACGCAACAATCTACGCCTTCTGAACATCCCTGAAGGGAAAGAGGGAGAAAATCTTAAAGGTTTCATCGTAACTCTCATTAAAGAAGCGGTTCAGATTGAAGAGTCTGAGGAGGATTTGATGAGAGATATACAGAGGATCCACAGGGACCCCTTTAGGAGACACCCCAATCGCACTAAACCAAGAAAGATTTTAATAAACTTCCTGACTTTTTCCCTGAAAGAGAAGATACTAAATGCTGCTCTTAAGTAGAAATCATTGAAACCTAGAGATTTCACTTTTGAAATTCGTTCGGACCTAGCTCGAGTCACATTAGATCGACAATGGGAGTTGAGGAAAAAAATTTATGATTTTAGGAAATTGGGGGCTGTTGTCCATTTAAAGTTTCCAGCACACTTAAAAATTATGCATAATAATAAAATGTATGATTTGAAAACAGTGCAGGAGGCGGAGGAGCTTTTGGGAAACTTAAGTAAAAATCCCTAACAAGTTCTTGAACTGGAAAATTAAATTATAGACCTATTAGGGTAGGTGAATAGTGGAGGTGAAAAGTATAGTATACTATGATAAATATCTATAAACCTACACTTACACTCAGTGTTAAGATATACATGAGAGAAATAGGGTTGGGAACTGGGTCAATTTAGAATACACAGGGTTCAGGGGGGTCACAAGGGTCACAGTATAATATATAAACCACAACATAACACTACTATAAGATTAGAAACAATATTATTAATGGCAAGAGTTTTTTTTTGTTTTTTTTAGCTGTTTGCTGTTTGCTGTTTTGACTGTTTGCTTACTTTAGTAATTTGTTACAGTCAGGGACAGAGTAGGGTACCCCGGCAGGCAGAATCTGGACTCATAGTCCAGGTAAATGGGGGTAGGGTTCTCCGGGGAGGGTTTCAAGGGTAGAGTAGGGGGAGCACGGGAGGGGGAGCATTGGGGTAAAAAATATTTTAAAAAATCCTCATTCACCTCTTGGCCTGATTATTTTTTTATCGGTTATTGTTCTTGGTTTGGTGTCGACATTCGGGCAGATTCGGCATATTCAGGGTTTCGCTTTTTAACCTATCATGAAAACGTTACAATGTTTGTCCTGGAACGTTAATGGTCTCCGGGTTAAAAGCAGGGGGGAAAAAATTCTTCAATATCTTAAGGACTCCCCCGCTCAGATAATTATCTTACAGGAAACACATCTCCTGAGAGAAGAAATAAAGGGGATCTGTGGGAAGCTTAGATGGGTGGAACACTGGGTTAGTTCCTGTCAAAGTGCTAACATTAGGGGGGTAGCCATTATAGTAAAAAAACAAGCAAAAGCTCGTCTTTTAGATACTAAGACAGATTCAAGTGGCAGGTGGGTGATTGTTAAATTACTTGTTCAGGATTGTTACTTGACAGTGGTAGGCTATTATGGTCCCAACCAGGATGACCCCTCTACATTGAAAATTATCTTTGCTAACTTGTTGGGATTCCCAGATTCGACCATTTTAGCCGGAGATTTTAACATAGTCTTAAATCCTCAACTGGATAAATCACTAAGTAGTAGGGCAAATGTTTTGTCCAAATCAAGGACATACCTTCAGCTGATGATGAGACAGAATGCCTTATCCGATATTTGGAGGGAAAGATCAGGGACTCAATTAGGTGTATCATTTTATAATCGGAAATACGGGCATAAATCCAGGATTGACTATATTTTGATTAGTAATGATTTAAGGGGTAGAGTTAAAGACATAGGCTATTTGACACCTCACCTATCAGATCACGCGGTGGTGTGGATGGATCTTAACTTGGTAAAAAAAGGGTGTGGACACTAGACCGTACACTTCTTCTAGATGAATCAGAAACTTGTTACCTGTCTCAGGAGACAGAGTTTTTCCTAAATATAAATGTAGGTTCGGCAGAGATTCCGGTGGTGTGGGATGCCCTGAAGTCTTATCTGAGAGGGTTAATAACAAGTAGGACCTCTTATAAAAACAGACAGTACAGGGAGGAAGTTGCACACATTGAGTGTGAAATGAAGGAGGTTGAAAGAAAGATCAACAATGAGGTAGATCAAGTAGCTTGTCAGGCACACGCTGTGAAACTGAGAACTTTAAGGGATCACTTTGAAAATATTATGCAGACCAGGATCGCGACACGATGGGAAGCTAGCAAGCTTGCCCATTTTGAATATGGTGAGGGGGCTAGTAAACTCTTGGCTTGGAAGGCCAAAACCGACAGAGTACGAAATTTTATAAAGCAATTGACAATGAATACACTTATTCATCGGTAGTCAATGATGAAGAGATCAGAGAAGCCTTTTTCACTTTCTTTCAAGATCTGTACAAAGAAGAGAATGAGGTAGATAGCAACCGTGCACGGGAATGGCTGAATCAGATCAACCTTGCCTCCTTAAACTCCTCCCAACGAGAAAACTTAGAGTTAGAGATATCTCAACAGGAGGTAAGGAAGGCCATTTCTGCTTGTAAGGCGGGTAAAGCGGCGGGGCCGGATGGCCTTCCTGTAGAGTTATACAGAGTCCTGGGGGAGGTAGTGATTCCGACAATGACAACCCTCTTCAATAAAATACTACTAGAAGGAGTTAGACCCCCTATCTCATGGGGAGAAGCCACCATAACATTGATTTTAAAACCTGGGAAGCCTCCAGCTCCTTGTGGGTCATATAGACCTATTTCACTTTTAAATACCGACTATAAGGTTTTTACCAGAATTTTGGCTGATAGGTTAGGGGTGGGAGCAGGTGGTTTGCTGCATCCAGATCAGAAGGGTTTTTTGAGAGGTAGGAATCTTTTTGATCTCACCCATGATTTCATAGGAGCCATTGATTTTGCCTCCACTTTTTCACTTCCTCTAGCAGCAATGACATTGGACGCCACCAAGGCTTTCGATAGGGTCAACTGGAACTACCTAGCTGCGGTACTGGAGAAGTTTAATTTTGGGCCAAAGTTTAGTCGAGTTATTAATCTTATATATAGTAGCCCTTCGGCGAGACTTTTGGTCAATGGAAATTTGACCAACCCTTTAAGATTGAAAGAGGAACGAGACCGGGCTGCCCCCTCTCCCCTCTCCTATTTGACATGTACATAGAGCCTTTTGCTCAACGTCTCAGAGAGGAGACGGGTATTACACCATTTAAATGTGGAGCCTGGGAGAGAAAGGTAGCCCTGTATGCGGATGACGTATTAATTCTTTCATCAGATCTGGAGGAGTCCTTTTCCAACGTTATTCGCTTAGCACAGGATTTTGGTCAAGTCTCGGGATACGAAGTTAATGGAGGAAAAACAGAGATTATGTCATGGAATTTGCCGGGGTGTCGACATCCTATTAGGAGCGAGATGAGATATTTGGGTGTGAAGATAGTCCAGAATATAGAAAAGATTGCGGAGACTAACCTCTTGAATGTTTCGAGAGAGTGTCAGAAACTTTTGAAATCTTGGGCCCATCTTCCTCTGACCATTTTGGGTAGAATTAATTTAATCAAGATGGTAATCCTTCCAAAAGTTACTTTTCTTTTTAATACCATCCCTTTATATTTTGAGAAACAGGCAATTGATAAACTCCAGCAATCTATCAATTCATTTGTGTGGGCCTTTAAAGCAGTGAGGATTTCCTGGAAAAAGCTAAGGCGTAGGAGGGAAAAAGGGGGCCTCACATTACCAGATTTACAGTACTACGCCTGGGCTTTCCAGCTGATGCATTCAAGAATGTTGTTGAAATCCCCAGATTTATCGGGAGGGGGTAATGTTTTCGATCATGTTAGATCAAGTGGGATTATCTAAAGAGAGTTTTCTTTTTAAATATGGAGACCAGAAATTTTTCAAGAAAATAAAATTGAAAGTCTTATTGAGTGCGGCCCGTACATGGGCCAAAATTAAACAATGCACGGGCTTGGGCTATTTTTCAAGTCTGGCTCCACTGTGGGATTCCCCGGGGGTCCCAAGCTGTTTGAAAGATAAATTGGCAGCCTCTCTTAAAACAGCTGGTTTTTAGTGTGGGGAGACTTAGCTGCGGAGGGCTCACTTTTACCTTGGGCATTATTAAATGACAAATTGGAGGAGGGCATGTCGAGATTTAAATATCTACAATTAAAAAGCTGGTCCCAGAGTCTTAAAAAACCTATAGGTGAAGGGAATGAGATGGAAGAGCAACTGGTACAGAGGCCGACAGGAAAGAGGGAAGTATCTTTCTTTTATTGGTCTATTGAAGAGGCCATAGACGGGGATTTTAGGCTAGCAGAAGAACTGTGGGGAGCATTAATACCAGATACAGATTGGGTAGATCTGTGACAAACCTCTTTTAATATCTTATTTGCAGTCGTAAAGCCAGCCTGGTTCAGGAGAAACCACTATTTCACCACACACAGAGCTTATTTATCCCCAGCTAGACTTTCTAAAATTGCCAAGGGTCCCCTGTTAGTTGCAAAAAATGCGGTATGGTGAATGCCTCGGATACACACATGTTTTGGGATTGCCCAGCCATCCAAGTTTTCTGGGAGAGAGTAAGGAACACCTTAACAGATATCTTGGGGCTCCCAGTACACGTTTCTCTTGGTCTTATTATTTTTGGTATATCAAATGAAATTAGAGGCCTGAGCAGGAGTTTCCTGTTTTATTCTATCTTGTTGGCAAGTCGAGAAATATGTAAGAAATGGGTTGAGGTCACACCCCCCACACATTCAGACTGGTTGTCCTCCTTGTATAAAACCTCCAAGACTGATCTGGCCAGACTGAAAAATAGTAGAAAGAAAGCCGTATGGGATTGTCTCATAAATTGGTCTCTCGGTTAATGAATGTTGATAAATACTCCTTTATCCTATGATTAAGCCTCATGGGAAGCTCTCAGACTATGCTGGGCCTCGTCCTCTGGTTCTTCCCACTGTCGATTTCGGGTGGGCCTTAAGCAACAGTCACCGGTTGTGAGTAATCGGCAGAGAGTGAGACCACCCTCTCCTCGATAATGGGAGGTCAGCAACATGAAGGGGGATTATTTGCTATTGGTAGGCGGGTGACACCTCGAGGGCCTACGTCTCAAAATTGAGTAACAGTGGCGACTTCCCTAACCTTCTAGTTGTCTGGGGTTGGAGGCGAATGAGGAAAAAAAAGAAAATGCACAAAATGCTTTGGGAACAATTGGCAAAGCTGAAAGATTGCTTTTAGGACTTGAAATCCACACATTGAGTCATCAAAGTGTTGGCGTACACGTTACAGGGAATTTCATGGCTGATGAAGTCACAAAAGCAACAATGTGAACTGCTGCAGTCACTGCAGTAACTCGCTCAAGTACGAGAATAGACACAGATATCATGACGGCTGTCAACGCTGCACGCGATCACCCACCTGCAGATAGGCTTTCCACTCAAGTACACCTACAAGTTAGATGCACAGAACTTACCATTTGCTCACATTCCCGGAGTGGGGAATATAGTAATACCAAATTCAGACCACAGGTTAGGATTAATTCTAGCTGCACATGAGGGTTTTGCTTCTGCACACACAGAGGTGGCTGCCAGAATTTAAATATTGCAGCAACGCTACTGGTGGAAAGGTCTTTACAAACAGACCAAGGACTTTGTCCTCAAATGCGACATCTGCCAGCAGACAAAGGGTTCCAACGTGGCATGTTCACCACAGACTGATTTCAAACAAGTCTCTGGCTTGTGTTTACATGGACCATCGTGGCCCTTTGCCATCAGATGGGGTTTACAAGTATATCTTGGTTGCAGTGGATTCCTGCTCTCAATTCTTCTGGGTATGGCCACAGTGGTTGGCTGATGCCCGAACTGGTTTAGAGGATCTGCAAGTCTTTATCAGGACATACGTAGTTGGCACACTATATTCCGACAAAGATCTGGCGTTCGCTTCCAGGGCTTACAAAGATGCCATGGCAAGTTTGGGTGTGACCCTGCGGTATTCCTTCCCATACCATCCCGAAGGAAATTCAGTTGCGGAGAGAAAAAAAACGGGCTTAAAGCAGTCTTAAACAGCTAAGGTAGTAGGCGCAGGTCACAGTTGGGTCCATCATCTATATGGGGTCTCAAGAGCACTTAGCAATCTTCCTAGAAAATCCCTGTGTGGTCAGATGCCCTATTAAATCCTGTTTGGGGTAAAAATGTGGGTCCCAGACCTCAACAGTGCCAGCACAGTAATGGAGGAAACAGCATTTGATCTAAGTGAATTTCTGGCTGTTTTACAGGAACTAAACAGTTTCTGGGACAAACAAAGCAACGTTGTGGTAAAACGCACTGCCACTGGAGAAGTGAAGGAGGTCCCTGTGAGGCCTGGCTGGATACTGAAGATTGGGGCTCTGGTCAAGGAGAAAATTGTGGACAAGAAAGAATTTAGGTCATCCTATAGAGCGCCTGTATCTGTCCTGGCTGTTGAAGGTATCAGAACTGTACTTCTTCCACCCCTTGCCAGCTGCAGAAACGAGAGATTCGTCTCCATCAATCTGATCAAACAACAGTATGTGGCTGATGCTCAACAGTAGGCCTCGTGGACTCCTCTCTCACAACTATATAGGAAGTTCAGATGGAAGCTTTAATCAGATGAAGCATCCCCTCTCCTACAAGAGATCACATTAACAAACAATGAAGTATCCCTTCTACCAGTTATCACAACAACAACTGTACAGTCAACTAGTACAGAAACACAGATTTCAAGTCAAAATCCTGACACGAATCCTATTTACATCAATGTGCCACAGATAGAGTCATTTCCCAGTACTATGAAACCTGCTGAGCTGCTATTAATAGATCAGACTGCATCTGGCTGCTTCATCGACTTTTTGAGTTTTCCTTAGATTCATCTGATCCACCAGCACAACCACCTCTACCGTTTCGGCTGAGACTGCGTGTTTTCTAACATTAGCTGAAAAAGACATACTTTGCTTCTCCATGGTTACACCTTTGGATTACAATTGCCTTACTTTTCCAAGTTCTTTGGGCTGGTTTTGTGACAGTCTTTTTCCTGCTTCTAAATGGACACTGTCTCCCAGTATGCTCTGCAGTACAACTGGTGGACTTGGTTCTCAAACCACAATCGCCATCAGACAGAGAATGAAGAGACCTTTCCCTGGTAAACATTTCAGCTGCTTCAGTTACTGATGGGATTGTTTGGGATAGGGTATTGTATGATGTGTATGGCCCCACTAAACTTTTACAAATTCCATATTTGTTTAAATTATCCTTAAATTATATTTTCACACCTAGTACTATCTCTGATGATTGAGATGTAGACACAATGCATGAAATGCAAGAAGATCTAGGGCATTCCACTGTTTTGTCGTCTGATGAACTGTACGAAGGTACATCTAATTATGATGAAATATTCTATTTTCAACATTACGGTCATAATTTCCTGTATAAAGCAAGTACTTCACATGCTGTTTTTAATTATACACAATGGGAACATTGCCCTACACCACCACGGGTTAGTTAAAAACATTTGTGCAGACGTTTGCTTATTTGTCGATTTATGATACAATAGACCCAGTGTCCCATTATTTTAAACTTGCACCATCACCTGCAAAACAAAACATGCTGACAAGCACCAAGCTGATATATTCTGCTTCCTTTCTTTTCCAGCTGCCACACACAGGTTTGACTTTTGGAGGAACACTGTTGTTGACAAGTCAATTTGGGGGACAAAATATTGGCAGGTTCAGGGGAATGAGGCTTTATTCGGAACATGCCTTATACCACAACAAAAAATGTTCCTGAACAAAACTGTGCAACAAACATTATGTCTTGGTTTAGCTAAAATAAAAGATTTGAACACACCACGCATTCCTACATTGAAAACTGGCAGCAGTTTACAAACTACAAGGAGGAAACACTAGACATCATGCTACGCAATGGCACGGACAATTAATCAGACACCAATTGGAGGGGATAGCTAGTGTGGCTGTTAGACACTAACAGATGTCAAGCACGATTTTGGGTTAACACCGAGGGCTTTAAGATCAGCAGGCCTGACCTGCGTTACTTGCCGACAGAACACTCGGTAGTGGTGACAACTTACAATGTTGGGAAGTTGTGCCTTGATTGGCTAAAGACCTCAACATTGTCCCAGGTGAAACAACACTTGGCCCTTCTTTCTGATGACCTGAAAATTTGGGACTTCTTGCTTGGTCCTCGAAAACAATGTCAAATGTGCTTCTTGTATGCAATATACAATGAAGTAAGGAAAGTTTCTCAGCAGGAGGCTGCTGAAAGACTGTGTGAGACTGATGGGGATAATTTAGAATAGGCTCTAACAGTAGTTGGCTACATTGGCCTCTAGAATCTACTCCCTGGGTATTATAGTGTTGTCAACAATAGACATCATACAGCATGACATGTCCACTTTACAACATGGGCACTCGCAACTTAGATCCGTCCTGTTATTGAGTTGGGCACCTCAGACACTTCGTTTTGGCTGCGTACCATGGTGACATAATAATGCCACACACCTGTTTTCACCTTACCAACTGACAAAACAGCAAATACTCATGGCACGCAAAGATGCAACTACACTATGTTACACATAGAGAAATTAGAGAGGCTGTCATTCACTGTTGCTGAAACACCTTCCGCGGATTGGATAATCCACGGTTTCAATTCAATTTTAATTTTAGCTTTATTTGGTTCATTGTATAGAAAACGTAAATTCAGAAAGCAGCTAAAAGAACCATGATTAAAATCTATAACACACAGATTAGATTAAAAGGATTATACCTAAAAATATACACAACACATAAAAACTGACCAATCACAAACAAGTTAAAAATCATTCTCAGGTTTTTCTCAATCTTATAGCACCTTTTAAAATACATACCATATTAAAAATTACTTCTTCATGTAACAATTGCAAGTACAGTAGGGCATGACGCACTTGGAAAAAAACCATTCTTTTTAGCAATGGTATAAAATGCGCCTTTCTTGGGAACTCATAAAATCCACGCTGTCCTGCGGAGACAAATTGTCGCAGCCGCAGGACTCCAATGGATGCCCCAAATTCCTCTCCCGGGGATACGCCAACAGAAGATGGAAAAGACCAAACCTAAACCTAGTCAACAAAAATCGCTCATATGTGCTGTTTTAGTTTGCCTTTATTGCTATGCACTTAATATTTACACCATTTCTGGATTTGGACTTTCTACAATGGCGACAAGTTAAAGGAAACCTCCTGTCATCGCCACGACACAGGAACGGATCATTTCCTTTTACCCACGTTTTTACACCCTGGAGGATTTGACCATATTTGTTCTCGTCTGATTTTATCTTCGACGGTGGAGGAATGGATTTTGTGGAGTTTGTTCGCCTGGATATTTGACCCATATTTTTTTTCTTTATCCCTTACATCTTCGTGGATTCACATTGTTACAGTTGGTGTTTTTTTTTCAAATGTAAGCTGGCTTGGTTGCCAAGTACTCACCGTCACGCTGAACTGGAATTCAGGCTGCCGTCGTATTCTGCTCAGCTGACTGCGACGCGAAGGACTCTGCTGCCGTGTTGCTGGACTCTTTGTCAATGCTGCAAAACAACGTGTACTCTGCAGGCCGCTGTAGTGTACGAGCTCACACTGCGTGAACACATCATGGCGGCCATCTTGGTAAAATATTTTGCCAAATTTGAGGTCGCGGAAGGACTGCTGTTTATTTCCTCATCGGTCCAACGTCTACAACCGGCAGTGGCTCACAGATCTCTCTTGTGTCAAGCTTTCACACCAATGTATTCCTCATTTAAGTTGCTGAGCCGTTTTATCCAGTATTGACAGTAAGTTGCCTTCTGTGGGTCATTTGTTTGGTCAAGGGAGTAACTGTTGTTTTTCCTGATCTACTTAATTAATACCATCCTCTTGGGGTATTGTTACTATGCTCAATAACAATTGAGTTCTACATTTTTCATTCTGATTCACTCAGAGGGAGTTCTGAGTGTGACACTGCAGTAATGCAATTTGATCCTCCTGCGAAATTTCTTCAAAGTAAAGGGGAACCTCCTTTCCCCTGGACAAGATGGAAGGAAGAATTTGCCACATACATGAAGGCCATAGACGGAGAACGGATGGATGCGGAGCGCAAGAAGAGCATTTTCTTGCACTGTTTAGGGTCAGAGGGTCAAGTTGTTTTCAGGACTCTACCTCAAGCTACACTTCCAAGTGGGCAAGGCGATATGGATGTGTACAAAGAGGCCATGTTAAGGATGGAGCTGAGGTTTAAACCTACCACAAGTGTTGCGCTTAACAGATTCAAGTTCTACACTAGAGCTCAGAATGAGGAGGAATCATTCAATTAATTTCTCACTGCTGTTAGAGGTTTATCCATGCACTGCAACTTTGGTCCTATGTCAGATGAAATGATAAGGGATCAAATAATTGTACATGTAAAGAATAAGAAAACTCAGGAGCAACTGTGGGTTTTGGGTCATCATCATAAATCTTTATCGATCTCTTTTAAAAACAGACCATAAAAGCATCAAAGTAATAAAACAGTATTATAAAACCATGTAAAACAGTTATAAAAACAAGAGCATTTTTTATGGATTCTCGGTGATATCATTAGACGAGCCCTAGACCGATAAAACTGTGGGTTATGGGTGATCCTACATTGGAAGACGCTATCTCTACTGCAAAAGCATTGGAACAATAAGAGAAGTGGATGCCCACTGTAAAAAATGTTAGTCAACATGTGAAGGAGGTAGAAGATGTATGTGCGCTTAAGCGTGCTGAGGTTGGGAGGCAGGTGGATGATTCCCATTCTGACAGGTGGAGTACGTATGCAGGTAGTATGCGTGCTAATACCGGAGGCAGTGCCAGGAGATGGGATAGAACTGACAAGCCCAGTCCACATGTGTGTTACAGATGTGGTAGTAGTTCCCATTTGGTTTTATTATCTGGCTGCCCTGCGATTAACAAAGAATGTGTTAAATGTGGTCGTATTGGCCATTTTGCGCATGTGTGTAAAAACATTAAGAAAAATGGCAGTCATGCTGCTGGTAGAGTTTCGTACACCATGGAGTCTGCGGCATGTAAGTCTGGATGCGTGTGCGGTAGTAGTGGAAATACTAACAAAGGCTTTTTGTTGTCCGTTCTACAAGGTGGTGTTGTTGCCACGTCCTCAGAACGGCCTAGAAAATCCTCTCCTAAATGTGTGGTAACTGTATCTGGTATAGAGTTAGTATTGTTGGTGGATTCTGGGTCTCCTTGGACCATTGTGACTCATGAGTATTTCTTTGAGAGGTTCCAAGATGTTTTCACTTTAGGAAAATTAGAGCCAACAGATGTGGTAGCTGAGAGTTTTGATGGTTCCGTTATTGAATTGGATGGTTTTCTTTGATGTTTGGAGAGTTTCTTTGATGTTTAAAAACAGAAGCACCCAGGTCAAATTGTATGTGGCAGTGAGAGGAGTGAATGTTTTAGGTTGGAAGGACCAGTGGAAGTTAGGGATCATACTTAATCCCTGCGCTGATGATCCCGTTCAATTGTGCAAGGAGGCAGAAATTTTGCAGGTTTTGTCTGTAGATGAGAGTGCGTGGGGAGAGGAAATGATAAAACGTTTCTCGTGTGTGTTCTCTGAGAGTTTGGGGAAATTACGTGATTTTACCCATAAAATTAAGCTTAAGGGCAATGCTGTGCCAGTGAAGCAAAAATTGCGTGGTGTTCCCATCAATGTGAGAGCGGAACTAAAATAGATGCTGGATGGTCTGGTGAATGAGGGCATAATCGAAGCTTTTGAATCTGCTGAATGGGTTTCTCCCATAGTTTTGGCACGCAAGGCGGATCAACAATTGAGATTGTGTGTTGATTTGAGAGCATTAAATACTAACATTGTTATTGACTGTCACCCACTTCCCAATATCAATGAGATTGTTTCTATGTTAGAGGGTGCTAAAAAAAAATCGACATTGGACCTCAGATCTGCGTATCACCAGATCGAACTATCGGAGGAGTTTAAACAACCTACCGCATTCATCTCTCCTCAAGGCTTGTACCAGTTTACTAGGATGCCGTTCAGTTTGGCTTCTGATGCTTCATTATTCCAGAGAGCTATGTTCCATATTTTTAGGGATGTGGATGATTTTGTCAAATGTTTTCAAGATGACATTTTGATTTTTTCAAGGAATGAAGGAGAACATATGGATCATCTCATTGAAGTGTGTAGTAGATAAGAATGTTTTGGACTGACACTTAAGAGTCATAAGTGCAAGTTGTTTAAGAGATCTATGGAATATTTGGGCCACACGCTTTCGGGTGATGGGGTGGTGGCTAAAAAATCTAATGTGGAAGCTATTGTAGGCACTCCCGCCCCTACCAACAAAGAACAGTTATTGTCCTTTGCAGGGATGTGTGAATATTACGGTAAATTTATAGACAACTTTGCTACCAAAATGGAGCCTTTGAGGGTACTTTTGAGGCGCAACATCTCTTTTGAGTGGGCTGAAGCTCAACAGTAGGCTTTTGACAACATTAAGAGTGACATTGTGAAAGCACCCACCTAAAACCATTCTGTATGGGGAAGTTGTGTTGAATACTGTTGATGCCAGTTTGTATGGTGCAGTGTTATACCAGAAATCTGGTAAAGAGGAATGGAATGTATTCTTTGCTTCTCGTACCCTCAATGAGGCGGATCGCCGGTATACTGTCATTGAAAGGGAGTTGCTTGCTTGTGTGTGTGGGCGGTTGAACATTTCAGAAACTATGTGTGGGGCTGTAGATTTGTGCTTAGAACTGACCCTAAGCCTCTAGTCAACATCCTGGCTCCGGGTGGTGGGTGGAATTCCACGGCACGTATCACCAGGTTGGCTTCAAAGCTCCAAGAGTACACTTTTAACGCTGAATTTGTGCCTGGTAAGAGGGATGTGACAGCGGATTGCCTGTCGTGTTTGCCGTATCAACTTGGTGAAGCTTTCAAAGTTGGTGAGGTGGATATGTTTGCTGGTATTAAGGATGTTTTTGATGGTGAGTTTGCCAGTATCTCGGAGGAATTGTGGGAACAGTGTGAGGGATCAGATGAGTTGTGGAAGGATGTGAAGAGATTTGTTATCGAAGGCTGGCCTAAGAAAAATGAGGTGAAACCGGAGTTGGAGGCCATGTACAAGGTGGCTGAGGAGCTTGAAGTGGAAGGTAACTTATTATTCAAAGGTGGTAAGTGTGTCCCTCAAAGAGGAATTAGTGAAGTTATTTTTAAATTGGCTCATAAGGAGCATCCGGGTATGTCAGCTATGAAGCAGTTGGTGAGGGTCCATTTTTGGTGGCCAGGCATGGACAGGACGGTTGATCGGGTGGTGAGAGAGTGTGAAATATGTGCTTTAAGTGAAAAGATTATGAAAGTCAATGATCCTCCTTTGAAGATCGTCGAATGGCCTGTATTGCCATGGCAGAAATTGGCCTTTGATGTGTCTGGGCCTTTCAATTTTCTTCCTGTGGACCTCTGTTTTGCTTTGGTTTTAGTAGATTATCACTCTAAATGGCCTGAGATCAAATTTGTCCCGCATGCCACGACCAGTGCTGTAATTTAGTTTCTTAAAGAGGTGTTTGCTAAGGAGGGCTGTCCCTCTACTCTTGTGACTGATAACGGTGTTCAACTGACATCCAATCTTATGGAAGCTTTTCTCAAACGTTATGGCATAAAGTATGTTGCCACGTCTTTATATGAACCCCATGAAAACGGACAAGTGGAAAGGTTTAATCGAGTTCTTAAGGGTTTTGTGGTGGAGGCACATACTTCTGGATGGGAATGGAGGAGTGTCTTGAGAGAGAAACTGTGGATGTATAGGATCACTCCGCACACCAGCACAGAAGTTAGCCCTTTCAAACTGTTAAAGGGTAGGAACCCTGAGTCCTGTTTGTGTCCTTGGTGGTTCAAAAAGAAATGGAGTCGTCTTGGTGAGGAGTGTAATGTGATGGATGAAGCTGAGAGAGTCAAGAGGAAGCAAAACAAGACCAAGGTCTGGTATGACAAGAATTGGAGAGCTAAACCTCATGGGATTGTTGTAGGAGATTGGGTGAGAGTGTGTAAACCTGTCTACGAAGGCAAGAGTGTGCCAAAATTTGGTAAAGCCATGAGGGTGCAGAAAGTTTTCTCCAATTCTTTATAACTCAGGATGGCAAGATGTGGAATGCTAGGAGGGTTTCCAAGTGCAACAAACCTACTGTTCAGACCCACGATGGTGTGAATGGTGATGGGGGTGGCAGTGATTTCCTGGTGAAATTCAATGTTCCAGATGCCACTGGTCATCCGGCGGATGTTCATTTGGATTCTTCAGTTGTACCTGTATTGTGTGGAAACACGGTTGCTTCCCGTGTCAAGGAAGCTCTTAGGAATCGTATTGCTCCCAAACGATTTGCCGATTTTGTTAGCAATTGATATCTTTTCATCTTGTTTTGTTAGCCGTTGTTTTCTTTCTTCTTCTGGGTTTCTTTTCTATGTTTTTTTTGTAAACTTTCTCTCTGCCTTCTTGTTTTTCTTTCCATGTTTCCTTTTTCCCTTTTCTCTCTTGTTCCTTCTTTCTATTGTTTTTTGGCTTTTGTTTAGGATGGGAGATGTGTTGTATTTTGCTTTTATTGCTCTGCACTTTATATGGTTACTTTTCTCTGTCCTAGCTTTCCATGAGAAGATTCTCATGGAATGCTGAGAGAGCCATAGCAGTTTGTCTAGCAGCCAAGACCTGTGTGGCTGCATGTTGCTGTGTCGCTGTCAATAAACTTGGTATTTACACCACTTCTGGATTTGGACTTTCTACATGTGCTTTTTACAATTAGGATATAGGGCTCAATAGAAAGAGTGGACTTCGACAGAAGATGGGCATGCACTCAGGGTTTCAAAAGGTTTTCTTTGGTCCAATAAGGCTCAGACCTCACAATTCCCTCCGGTGAGCTACATAGCTCACTCCTGCCTAAATTCAGCGACAGATCCTTGATATACTTAAGCCAGGGAATCTGCAGAGACATGTCCAATGACATACAGTCTTTTAATCTCCCTTTTTAATTTGGCTGCGGGCCTGGTCCAAATATCTAAGCATAAAGAAAATGGGTGGAATGCCGTTATATCTGTTATGTACTCCACGCCCAATTCTTCATTGCACCGAAAATATAGATGCAGTACGTGGGACACACAAAAGACATTTTAAGAACACATTTTCCATGATCTGCAGGTCAGCCTGATCAACAAACCCAAGACCTCACTCCCATAAACTACCTTTGAAATGCTTTTTGCGTGAAAGACCTGTATTAAGGCCTGAATCGGTCTTCTACCTAGCCTTGAGGCAAAACTGAACACTCCGCATTTGCTCTTGTGAATTCCTCCTTCTTCCTACTCACTAAAGGACGCCAACACAATGAGGAGTCAAATTACAGACGCAAATAAGAAAATACTCTTGTCTTTGGGAGAACACTGGCCTCCAGGGTAAACTTACATGTCTTAGTCTTACGCGATCCAACCACCATCAAATAGGATTTTTAAACATTAACAGATAAATCCAATTCCTCCATGAAGTTAGCAAATTAACTTAACAAGGACTGTAGTCCCCTAGCAGTTGTGGCCATGATATCAGCACCATGGGTTCATTACTCTGCCGATTTCTACATTTTATTTCCAATACTGCTTAGAACACCGTCAAGTGGGAAGATATCAAGCATTTGGGGAAGCGTATGTACATGAGTATTGGGAATTGCCTTTCAAATTCTGAGTGGTTCCTTAGTGTGCAAGGAGGTTTCACATCACGGGGTTTGCAATGCTTATGTGGCAAACTTATCTTGCTACTTGAAAGGTTCCCCAAAGGCCATGATTCATCCGGCTTTCAGATTACTCTCAAATGGGAGTTATTTGATGGTGAACGATCAATGTTACTGCGGGATGAGACCAGGCATAGCCTATCTTGTTACAGTTTCTTCCGTGGTTACTAGCTCTACACAAGTACCGTTTCCACCTGCTCATACAGTTAGGGAGGTGACGCTGTGGCCTTCGATAAAGCTTTCGAACTTGCAATTTGATGCCTTGAGCAGACTGAAAGCTTTATCATTTCAGAAAGATGTGGCCTTAACATCTGCAAAGGAGACGTTTGATCTTCAAGTTGGAAGGTCTTCTGCACTACTCCGCACTAATTTCCCACAGCATTTTTGAGAAATGGTGCACCGCATTTTTAACATGTCTCATACTGCTGGGGTAGCCCACTTTTTCAAAAGCTTAGACTCTGGCTTGGTTAGCCTTCCAGACAGTTTTCGTAGTAATTTCATCATTCTTTCACTCTGGTGCTCAGAAGCATCTTTGGAGGTTTTCTGCTGGTCCTGCTCCTGATTGTTGGGACATGATTTTAATTGTTCTGCTCTGAAATGGATGTCTCATTTCGAGATCGAAGGGAACTGGCACTATCACATCAGCTCCTGTGCTGTGAACGCATGGTAAAATGTTTCGGCGCGCCCTTGTTTCAGGAATTGAATATGCATTGGTTCATGTCTTTCCGGCCTGTGTGGCTTCATTGTGTACAGCCTGTATTCCGCTGTCTAATGTGCACTTTCGACTGTGCCTTAGACTTGTGCCTAGGAATGCAACCTGTGCAGTCTCTGGACATGAATGTACTTGTGGACCCCTTAAAGTTCCAATTTTGTATAGCTGTCTTCCTTACTTCTGAGCACATTCTACGAGCCTTCCTGGGATGCTTCCGCTCTTGGTGAGTTGGATCTTGGCTCTGGTTCTGCAGAGCTTCCACCGGCAGTGGTCACTCCTTCAGTGGCTGCTGTGGGGGTTGGATGGGAACACATTTGCTCTATAAACCTGCTCTGAGGTGTGTCTCTAGGATCATTGTCTGCGGTTGCTGGGAACAGAATTGTTTCATCTACCACTCAGAACACATAAACAATTGGCTATTCCAATTGATAGAAACACATATTTGATTCGGCCTGCTTGTAACATCCTAAATACCTTTTAAATTTGGTTTTATTTGCTTTTATATTTTTGAACAAATGGCTTTCTGTGTGCTTTGGTTTTCAAACTGTATAATTGCCTTTTAAAATATATTTGAGATGTTAGCAACTTTTTATATGAATACATGTTGTAGCATTGCTATTGATAGCCTTCTTATTATTAGATAGTTTTTTAGTCGACTTATGTCTGAGGAGTGGGTGTCACATGGCTAGTATAGGCCCAGGAAGAAACACTGCCATTTTACATGTACGCATTTCTACAATGACTATTGACACATATTTGCTTGCGTGACAGTGCAGGATTAGTTTCCCTGAAACCACATTTCTTACAATTCCACTTCGTAATTATACTATCACGACATCTTGAACATTCAGTACATGGTCTGAACACACATTGTGCAAATGTTGTTGTTTAATATTCATCCAAAAGGCGACAGAGCTATCAAAGAGACAATAAACAATGTAAGCTCGGCTGAAGCCTTAACACAGAAGCATGGATGATATGGTTATAAATACACATACATTTCCGTGCTCAAATTAGAGGAGCACTCTGCTATCATTGCGAGGTTGTTGCTGTGTGGGAGTCTCAGCCCAGCTGATTCCTTTTTACCCTCTGCGAGGAGGCATGTCCAACTTGTGACCAAGACGGGGACCTACATACCGTGCCTTCAGGTAATGGAGATTTAGATCATCCATTAGGGGATTCATGGCAAAACACCTGCCCTAGGCAACTAGGTTAGGAAGCACATAGTAGGAGTACACTAAACACAGTACTTGTATGCCGGTATATATACACTGTTTAAGCACCATGGTGAAATTGGCCATTCTTTTCACATCCCTTGTATTGGTAATCACTTTCATCTGCTTCTGTCTATTAATCATTGCAGTGCATATATTTTATATAAGAATCACAATGGTTCAAGAAATATTGAAGACACCCCTTTGTATATTTCATGTGAATATTTCTGAGCGAGCACCAGTAACTGAGTGAAAGGTTCTAGATCTGTTACCACAAATCCTAGGGAGTCAGGGTTGTCACGTTCTGAGGTTTCCCAAACCATTTGCTACCTTACTAGGGTTAGGGGTACTTATGGTGGCACTGTGAGCTAACAAGTCTATAAGCCAACTTATCCTGAGGGGGTGCATAGAATCAGTCTGGCACCATCCTTACGTTCATGTTGTCCAACAAACGAACAGTTCCTACTGAAGAGTGGAAACCCTACGACACCAGGACCTCATAACAGCAAATTATTTGCTATGGCATAAATTAGATAAAGATAAAGCAGATTCATACTACACAGATCTGAGATTACAATACATAAAAATCAGGAAATGTTAGACGATGTTGTGCTAACAATTCTAGAGAGGTTAATTAATATACAAATGCTTTCAGCCTCAGCAGCACCGATTATGGTTTCCATAATATTTGGTTAAAGGAGATGTATCCTCAGTGTATTGAACCTGTCATTGTTATATTGATATTAACCCGTTCGGTGCGTCGGACGGCCCCCGGCCATCCGACGTCACAGTGGGCGTGTGCGGAGGACGGCCGGGGGCCGTCCTAAACACGCCCACTCAATAAATCACCCGCACTGCGGCGGAATTCGCGCCGCGGTCAACGGGTTATAAACCATTTTTGTAAGATAGTACATTATAGTACATTCTAGGGCCGTTTGTAACATGGCAGGCTATATTGGATCATTTTAGATTAACACTACTGGTAAGTTAAGTCATTTGTAGCGCTCTTTGCAGCAAATATATTAATCTAAGAAATTATCTGGGTCCTGCAAACAAAAAAACATATCAAGAGCCAATACATTTTTTCACCTAGCAATACTTCACTGCAGGCCAGTGTCCATAGAAAGGCTGTAGGCTGGAACAATGTCAGTCAAATGTCAGTCATACCTGACTTGTGATAACTCTTTCCCAGCCCAATAGGCTAATCAAAGCACTATGTCATATTGGAATATGGTGATTTCCTGATTGAACACTGCTTCTGAATGGCTGGTAGGTTTAGGTAGTGATAACCATTTACATGTCAGAAATAGGAAAGGTCATGAAAGTTGCTGGCTTAATAAGAACATTACTCAATGTCCTGCACAGATGTGCAATCTTTTCTCACAGAAAATTATTGTTTTACATATCATAGGTGAAAGGTGAGAAGGGAATTCAGCTAATGCCCATTGAATTATTGGCTTCTCATCTGTGATTGCGAACTAGTGTTGGTACCACCTATCACATCAGCTCCTCACACACAACAATGTGGCATTCCTCAGATGTCTATCATATATCCTCTATTATTCAACATCTACCTGACCCCTTACTAAACCTGTTTAAATCATTCAGCCTCACCTGTTACAACTATGCAGATGACACCCAAATCAATTTAAAATGGATAGCCTAGAAGACCTCTACAATTTAAACCTTGATGACTGCCTTTAGCCTATAAATACAGGACGATGAATAACAATCTGAAGCTCAATTCTACAAAGACAGAGATTATGACCTGCACACAGTGGCAAAAAAACAGCCTACTGCCATATGGCCTAAGGGAAATTAGGCTCCTCTAACAATATCAAGAGAGTTGGAAACTTAGGGGTAACCATTAACTCAGAAATAGAATTGATATATCATTTTAATAATGTCTCATAAAGTGCCTTCTACACAAGGAAAACACTGTGTTGCATGTTCCCATACCTTAGATACCAAAAGAAACTACAAACCATCCTCATCCTCGTAATCTCCAATCTTGACTATGCTAACAGCCTATACCTTGGTGCATCCGCATTTATCATACACGAAATACAACTCATCCAAAATGCTGCTGCAAGACTTCTTCGCCACCTTCCCCCAAGACAACATGACTCCAGTCTTGCAATCACTTCCATTGTTACCTAAAGGGAGAAGGACAATATTCAGGCCCTTTTCATTCTCCACAGAGCCTCCCAAGGAAGAGGACTGCTATACCTACAAGTTAAATTCAAGCAATACAAACAAAAGTGGACACTGCGCTTGAGGCTTGCTTCACTCATCATCATACCTCCTTACTATAAGAAATTGGCAGGAGGCACTGCTTTCTCAGTACAAGCTGCCAAGCTTTGAAATTTACTACCAGCCAAAATGTGAAGCATCCAGAAGTATATATATATATATACTTCAGAAGACAGTTGAAAGCATGACTATCTTCAAGACAACTGCACTACCTCACATCCTGGCAACGGAACTCGCAGAGACAGTTGCACCCTCAAGCTCAGTCTTCAGCTTACAATCCACAGATTCGAAACAGCCCAACCAGCAAACTACTTTCGATAGGCAGGTAAGTTAAGGAGGGCTGACCTATGGTTCCCCGGGGAATTATATAGTTATATAATTTCATATATATAATTTCTGAACCACACTAATACAAATACCATAAAGCTCAGCGATCGGTAGCCAATTGTAACTTACACCTCTTACATTCACATAAGACATATTTTCTACAATGGATGTCCATCACCAGTACTGTGCAGCCAATAAAACAGCCATCACCAAATGAATAGGCATGGAATAATTGAAGAAATCTGTTTCACACTGCTGATCAATTGAAAGACTTTAATCTAGTCCACCACTGCAGGTCCCAAATATTGATAACACTATGGCCTCTTCTTTACATCTCACAATAACATTTTGATATGGTATGATAGTCACAATGCCCATCCCAGCAGATCTCTCTACTTCTCTCTCCCGCCAGCCACGTCAGCTCTGGCTCACAACAGTACACAACATTTCTGATTGGACAACCCAGTGCAGTAACCTGCTAAGCTATAAAAATTCAAAATATCATAAAGGGACCTGTAGAACTGTTCAAAGCTACCAGCATTCTTAAAAACCACACCTGCACATCTGTGTCTATCACACCTCATCATCCATCACACTGCTGCAG
Organism: Calotriton arnoldi; assembly: GCA_963921515.1. Lineage (NCBI taxonomy): Eukaryota > Metazoa > Chordata > Amphibia > Caudata > Salamandridae > Calotriton > Calotriton arnoldi. Next base: position 365,160 of record CAWUFW010003872.1, on the reverse strand, counting down.
TCTGCATCCCATAACACAATAACAACACCTCGGTTGTCATCACACAATACATGAAAACATTTCCCATATAGGATTACAAAACAAAAACAACACTCTTCCAACTACAAAGCTTATATGGCGTACCTTGCAGCAAATGTAGATAAGTGATTCAGTGCCCTACACAGGAGTAGTAAGTGCTATACAATGCTGCTATACAATACACTATTTATCATTTGTGAATCACCAAGATTTGTTTTGATCCTATTAATTTTTTTTCTCCATCAAACTTTGAAATATTTGTACAGTTCATTTAAAGGTATTTAAATCTTGTTATGTATTAGACACCATTAACATCCCATAGTCTTTCTTTTACCACTCCAGTGAGATTATCACAAAGTTTGCTTTACAAAATTCTCTCACTTTGCAGTCAGAGAAAAAAAAGTAAACAACATCTCAGTATTAAAAGAACAAGTAGCAATGGGTCAGAATACATGGCCTGACATTTGACTTCTGTCTTTGGATCCAGGACAAATGTGACAAGATAAAAACAAGATGTAAAGCATGTTATATTGCTCATTCATCTTCTGAAATACCCCCACACCTCTATTTTGAGTTTACAATAAATACTGTGCCAGCTGCTTGGGTCATTTGGGAGGGACCAAAGATTTATAAGGGCTGGCCGGCCCCTCAAATACATCCACTGTGACTACAGCACTGTCTGGCCCCTGCCCATTGTGCCAGTACAGGGATGAGTACAGCAATGGTCTGGTCTAGAAGCAGTACAAAAACCTGCAGATGGAGCAGCACCATCTGTATTTGGGGGTAGGCAGGCATGTGGTGGTGGGAACTTAGTTGGTCTGCCAGGGCTCTTCACAAGTGGGATTTGGGCTGATTTAGCATACCTTTTGCGGAGTAGGAAGAGAAGAGATACTCCTGTAGTGTCTATAGTATTTGTTGGTCATGTGGCTTCTAAAATGGAACAATGTGGGCCAATGGCAAGTGGTGCCGGTAGCCAGTTCCTCACGTCTCCCATCCTCTCTTCTTCCCACCTAGTTTCTCTGAGTGGTCCGGCCAGTGCTTACTCTGTAAAAGAATAAGTGCCTGGGCCCAATCTTTTCTTTAGGAGCATACCACTGCAGCTATTCAATGTCGGTTTGCTGAATACCAAGATTCCACCTCGTGCCTCTTTCATCCCTCTGTATACACTCCCCATCTCTCAGACTCTTGCAGGTTCTTTTTCATCCCTGCTTTCTCCCTTTGTCACTATTTTCCAGTCTTTCTTTCACCCTCTGTCTTTCCCCATTGTTATATCCCGCATAGATGCCCTAATGTAGACCCGTTCGTACATGCCCTAAAATGGACGTATTCATATTTACCCTAATATGGTCATATTCGTACTTGCCCAATTATGGTCATGGCCGCATATGCCCAATTATGGTCACAACTGTACATGTCCTATTATAGTATGATTCCTTATATAGGCATGATCTTTCACCTACATTGGTCCCAGCTAGTACACAACGAGCTCTGAGGACTAAACGTTATCTATCCTGTGGTTTTGAATGCAGCAGGGTTCTTCCAAACACAGGCCCACACTGTGCTCATTAATTATGCATGGCTTTCTAAGAATACACCACCGGAATAATATGTATGTACAAAGTTCACCCCTGGCGTCTTCCTCATGTCCAATACAAACCATACTGAGGACCGAGACTCTTTAGGGTATAAATACACCACATCTTGCCCCGGTAAGGCAGAGGGAACCGAGACTTCCATGCTGACACACTGACCAGAGACCCTGAGGCTCCTGCATGCAGTCGCTCAAGCTGACAGTGGTCTGACACAACCCGGACGGGGTGTCCAACTCGAGACCAGGACGGGGTCCCACACTCTCTCTATTCAGGTATGGGGGTTCGACTAAATCCTAGGAGGATTCTTGGCTCTTAGCTTCTAAGACCTACACACATATGCTAGGTACACTCAGGTACATCTAGGTAGGCATCGTAGGAGTACGCACACTTGCATAATGCTTTTATATTCATGTATGTACTCATGATTATCGCAATATGGTAGAACTGTTCTATCCCTTTGCTTTTATCGTACTGCTGTTAAAATATATCTCTGCTATTGTCTGATGGTTACCGCAGCACATATATTTTACACTAGAATAACAACTGTTCAATAAATACTTATTGAAACGCCCGACTGTTTATTCTGTGTAACTCTCTGAGACAAACCGAATAAGTGAGCACGAGTGACTGAGCGAAAGGTAGTACACTGTTTCCACGATTCTGAGGGAATCAGGGTTGTCATGATCTAAGGTTGCCAGAAACTAATCTCTCCCTGATAAGAGGAGACACTAGTGGCACTGCGAACTAGCTAAAGCAAACCAGGCTAACATATACGGTGGGGGTGCACGGAGTCAGTCTGCCACCAAGCCCGCAGTATATGTTATCCAAACGCGCAGGTCCTGCAGGGGTACTATAGGAGCTACATGACATGGCACCCAACATTGGTTGGGTACTTATTTAACAGTAGAATCTTCGTAGTTCAGTCGTGCTATTCTCAGAGAACCTACTCACAAAACCCCAGAGACGTCTGGAGTGGGTTGGCACAAAATCCGCCGCAGCTGAGTAGTACGAGAATACTATTTATTGGCTGTTGGTTACTCAAGCTTGAAGGACATTTAGTTCCTACAATTGTGCACTTACACCTTATTTTAAGAACTCTTTAATCTCCCTTCTTCCAATTAAAAATGGTGGAAGTAACAAACACAACAGGGAGAGTTACAACAAACCTCTTAGGTTTAGAAGAAGACCCTGAAGATGCAATACAAATTGCACCAAATTTCAGAAGGGCAGTCACCATAAAACTTCTAGAACATGGCTTAAGAGCCATGGGTGGTACAGTAATTTTCGTGATTGAGGAACACAAATCCAATAAAACAGAGGTATTCTATTCTTGGGTTACATTCCCAGCAATGAATGCAATTACAAATGTATTTCACTACTACCTAGAAGGTGAAACACCAGCGGACTATACTCCTTTTGAGGAAGTAGAGGTCCTGCTCACTTACCAGGAGCATAATTACTGGTTTAAAGGCGCCCTACCTCACGTACATGGAAGAGCAAGATTAGGCCCGCTGGGAGGAGCAGGAGCCACATGGCCCATATTAGCGGCATACACACCGCATCCTGACATTAACACAATGACACAGCCAGACTTACTCGTACAACACAGAGATTTAATTAAAATCTACAGAAACCTCACACAATTTGTGATGAGGACTTTAACAGTTCAGCCTGCATCAGCTGCAGCACAAGACACTCCAGTCCAAGGTACAGTTAATAAAGTTACTCCACAAACATTACACGCGGTAATGGGCAAAATGCCAGCAAAACGCGAACAAATCCCATTCTGGATAGCTCAGAAAATAACTCAGCTTGAAGCAGTATTCCCGAATACTACAACCAGTGATAAACACAGAATTCTAACAATCTGCTTGCCCATGGGTCTCACACCACAAGTAGAGGACTGCACCTCCTGGGGTTCAGTCTTTGCTGCCATATATACCAGAACACATGGTATCCCTTCAATAGCAGTAGTACCTGAAGTATTAAAACAGATACAAAATGAGTACAGAGCAGAGCCTGCCCTTAACTTAGGAATGAAGTTGCTAAACAACTTTGAACAGGTCTCAGCCATAATACTAGCTAACATTAAGGGGGAAGCAGCTTCTGTGGCGATCCGCCAACGCATAAGGGAGTTCAGTCCAGACAACCAACAACACGAACTACCCAAAATAATTGAAACTGCATATGCAGAACTAGGCAGAGACAGTTTGGGTGGGAAAGCATTAAAACCACAACTGGTGGGCAGTCCTGAAAAGGACACTACAAAGCAGACACCTACTTCTTCTAAAAAGAAGTGGGAAAATAAAAAACAACAAAAGTCTAAAGACACCAGATCTCAGTCCAGAGGTAGGTCTCCTCAACAGGAGCCCTCTGAAAAGAGGTATAACCTCAGGAATAGGGATAATATTAAAAAACCTGACAGGCATCAGGATACTGATACTCGTTCCTCTCGTTCCTTTCAGGGTTCATCACGAAACTCCGAGAGGGAAGGACGGTCAAAGGATCGTACAAAGTCCAGAGACACGCAACACGCTGCGGACTACGCACCTAAAAAAGAAGATAAACAAAAATCAAAACCTCAGTTCAAAAAGAAGAAGGTAGCAGGTCTCAAGATCAGACATGCCCAGAATTCTGAGGACACAGCTTCTGAACGGGGAATGGGCTCTGACGATGCTAGACAGCACTGCAGAAGTAACGATAGCTCGCCAGAACCTGAAGGAATTTCTGGTGACAGCGGAGTTGAGTGAGTATATCACAGTGGAAACACCTGATACTCGGGTAAGTGTCCCACATAAGTTACATGAGATAATACTCCGGATGGAGGGGGACAAGCCCAGAAAAGTTAAGGGTCTCCTTTGGAAAAATCTGTCATCTGGTTATGACATTCTATTAGCAGAACAAGACTGGCCGCCTGCATTCGTCATGGAGTGCCCTAGGGGAGAAACAATAATTTTTCCAGCCTTTTCCGACCTCGTTCCCATTCGCCTAAAACATGCATATGCGCACGAGTGGGCGGTTGCCCTAGCTCCAGCATTGTATAAAAATCATGCTGGTTGGGATGAGGAGTCTACCCACCACGTGATCCCGTTAAAAATTTCCCCAAATGCCCAAAGGCAATACCCTATAAAGCAGGAAGCTAAAAAACAAGTCAGGGAGATTCTAGATCAACTAGAATACCAGGGGGTGATAGAAAATTGCACTTCACCTATGAACAATCCTTTGTTCCCAGTAGCCAAACCTGACAACACATATCATCTAATTTGAGATTACAGACATTTAAACACTTGCACAAAGACATTTGCAGTTCAAAATGCACACAGTGCCGCATTAATGAATAACATTGTGCGGAAAAAATACAAAACAACACTTGATATCTCAAATGGATTTTTCTGCCAAAATATAGCGCCTGAAAGCAGGTATCTAACCGCATTCAGTGCGTTAGGGTCCCAACGGCAATTTTGCCGACTCCCCCAAGGGTACAAGAATAGCCCTGGGTTGTTTTCAGCAATGGTAACAGAGTTACTCCAAAATTTGGATGAAAAAGCATTGTCCTATGTGGATGATATTTATCTGACGGACGATGACTTAAAGAGGCACTTGACCAGGGTGAGCACCATTATTATGGGATTCGCCTCTGAGGGCTATAAATTTAATTAAAAAAAACCAAAAATTGCCCACCTCAATGTCCTGTTTTTAGGATACGAGTTGTCAAGTGAGGGAAAAAGCCTGGCAGCTAACTTTTTAGAAAAGTGTGCGCTGCTCCAACCTCCAAAATCATTAAAGAATTTACAATCAATTCTGGGATTCCTAAATTTTGGTCGAACATACATCTTGGATTACGCAGAAAGGGTAAAACCTTTCTACGACTTAATAAAACCTGACTTTTCAGTCAAACAATGGACACAGGAACACACAAATATCCTGCGTTCCCTACAGGAAGACATGATAGCTTCTAAACATTTACAGACACGCGTAAACGCACAGAACTTAGTGATCCGAGTAATAGCGGGTCAATGCAGGTACACTTATTTAACTTTTAATGAAGGTGAAACAGTACCAATCGCATTCAAATCACACCTGTATACAAACGCAGAAATGCGTTTCACTTCAACAGAAAAAATCCTGACAGCAGTGCAGACCGCTGTAGCAAGAGAAAGAGCTCTGGCTCAGGGAAAACGCATAATTGTCGTGACCCCAGTACCAGCTTTAGAAGCTGTTACAAAAGCTAGCATTCCAAATGCGAAAGCCTTACATCCAAGATGGATACAATGGGCTAATTCTCTTACTGCAACGGATGTTGAATACAGATTTGATCCAAGTTTAAAAACACAGGCATCCTGCAATACGAACAAGAATACCTTCTTCCAAATGAAATTTTGCCTCTAGATCAGTATGAATACATTATTTACACTGACGGTTCTGCTTATTGTGTGTGACTCCTTTTACTGTGTGCAGTCGTACAATGAATATCTACATCATTGGGAACAAAACGGGTTCAAAGATGCAAAAGGTGGCACAATTAAGCATAAAATGCTATGGGAACAGGTAGTGGAGTTGAGAAACGAACTACCAAGGGCTCACGTGATACATACACTGAGTCATCAGCGTGATGGCGTTCACGTTGAAGGGAATTAATTGGCTGATGAAGCCGCAAAGGGGGCTGTTCGCACAGCCGCCGTAGCTGCAGTTACTCGTTCAAAGACGACGGTAGACGGCGAGATAATGGTAGCTGTCAATGCTTCACACAAAGGCAGCACAGCAGTACCTAAAAAAGTTCCACGCAAGTACTCCTGCAAGTTAGATGCACAAAACATTCCATATGCTCAGATTCCTGGAGTGGGGGATAGAGTAATACCAAATATGGATCGTAGGCTAGGCTTAATTATGGCAGCACATGAAGGAACAGGTTCTGTACATAACGGACTTAAGGAGACTGTTGCTTTGTTAAAAGAACGCTACTGGTGGCCCGTGATGAGAAGGCTGATTAGAGACTACGTCTGGAACTGCGACATCTGCAAGCAGATGAATGGGTCCACCGCAACACGTCCAGTACAGATACCATTGTTAGACAGCATTAGGTTGTCCGTTGGTGCGCGTCCAGCTCAAGTTTCCTCAAGGTTTGGCCTCAGCGCTCGGCTGACGCTGGAACTGTTATAAAAGATTTTCGAGTCTTTATCAGCACATACGCAGTTGGCACGTTACATTCTGACCGTGGTCCGGCGTTTAGCTCTCGGGCTTACAAAGAGGCCATGGAAGGAATGGGCGTAGCATTGCGGTACTCCTCTCCGTACCATCCCGAGGGAAATTCTGTTGTGGAGAGGAAAAACTGAGACTTAAAGCAATCTTTAACAGCTAGGGTATTAGGCAAGGGCGGTAGATGGGTCGATCACCTTTATGGGGTACAGCACGCGCTCAATAACCAGCCAAGAAGCTCTCTAGGAGGTGTCACTCCTTACGAGGTCCTATTTGGGACAAGAATGTGGGTACCTGATCTTGATTGTGAAGGCACAGTGGCGGATGAAAAACCATTTGATATCCATGATCGTTTGGCTGTTTTACAGGATCTAAATGAATCCAGGACACAACAAAGTAACGTGCTCCAGAAACAGGCCGCCACTGAGGAAGTCAAGGCAGTAACGGCAAGACCTATCTGGATCCCAAAAATCAGGGATCTAGTCAGAGAGAAGATTGCTGACAAGAAAGAATTTGGGCCATCTTACAGAAAGCCTGTACCGGTCCTTGCAATCCACGGCACAAGAACTGTACTTCTGCTGCCTCTTGCCGGGAAAAAGGAGAAAAGAATTTGTCTCAATAGACTTAATCAAACTACACTATGTGGCCGATACTAAACAGTAGGCCTCGTGGACTCCACAGTAGCAGACGCCCTCCTCTTGCTACAATCCAAGAAGTCCAAACAGAAAGACTCATCACGTTTGAAGAGCCACCTGTACAGAATGAAGGACTAAGCAACAATGCTATGGAACTTGTTCCACTTCAACAAGAAATTTATCTTCAAAATGAAAATCAACTTAACAACCAAGTTGCAATCAGACCTAATACAGACATCTACGTCAATATGCCTCGACAAGAGAACACAGCGATTTCAACAAATCCCGATGCAATTCCAACAATTGATCGAACTGCTTCTGGCTATTTCATGAACTTTGATACGTTTTCACTGGATCCAAGCGAACCGGAAACGACGCCAGCCAAAAAATCACTCCAACAGAAACTCATTGACTTTTTGAACTTTTTTAGAAAGACTTACCTGGTGTCACCTTGGATAGAACTATGGTACATCACTGGGATTTTATTTTTCATTTTCTGGCTAGGTTTAATAATAACTTTTAGTATGCTTATTAATGGACGATACCTCCAACCACGCTCTACAGCCCAAAGAGTCAACTTGATTTTAAAACCACATAAGTCTTCACATCGTGAACCAAGAGACTTGTCTTCAGTGAACATTACAGCAGTTCCTATACCGGACGGTATAGTATGGGACAAGGTTGATTATGATATATTAGGTACGACTGAACTTTTAAAGTTAAAACATGTATTCAAAATTTCTTTAAGTGATTTCATTACCTCCAGTACATTTTCTGATGATTGGGACACTGAAACTGTAAATGCTATGATGTCTGATTTAGAAAAAACTGCAGCATTTCCGAACAATGAAATGTTAGAAGGTACTTCAGACTAAGATACATTGTACTGTTACCAACATTTTGGTGATCATTTCTTACACAAGTCAATAACACCTAGAAATGTATTTGAATACCACCAGTGGGAACACTGCCCAACACCTCCAAAAGGTAGTTCACAAGCATTTGCACAGAAATTCACATACTTCTCAGGGTTTAACACATCCAACCCGAAGTCATTGTATTATGAAGTGGAGAAAAATTCAGCTCAGAGAATTATGTTAACAAACACCAAACATATTTACTCTGCATCCTTTCTGAACCAGTTGCCTAAACAGGGTTTTGATCTATGGAAAGACACAATAGATTCCAAATCAATCTGGGGTTCTAGGGACTGGCAAGTCCAGGGAATAGAAGCACTTTTTAGAGCATGCATCATTCCGCAGCAGATTTTATTTCTGAATGAAACTGTGCAACAGACATCCTGTCTTGGATTAGCCAAAGGCAAGGAAATGAACACACCGGGGTTTCCAACACCATCGCAGATGGGTGGGGGGCAGAACTCAACTACACAAGGGGTAGGATTAGATGCCATTTTCCAGTACAACAGATCAGATCCTGATTGGACAGAATGGCTGGTTTGGCCCATTGACACAAACAAATGTCAACAGAGATTTATGAATACAACCAGAGGGTTTAGTATCCATAGGCCAGATCCACGCTATGTACAAAGACAACACCCAGGGGTAGTGACATCGTATAGCGTTGGGAAGTTGTGCCTTGATTGGCTAGAGACCTCAACACTGACAGAAGTAAAGCACCACTTGACCTTACTCACACCTGACATGGATCTTAGAGATTTTCTATTAGGACCCAGGAAACAACGTCAGAAACGTTTCATATATGCAGGCCTCTATGCCTACTACAATGAAAACTGGAAAATATCACAACAAGAGGCCGCAGAAAGAATACGAGAGATAGACCGTATTAACTTAGAAAAAGCATTGGCAGTGGTGGACAATGGGTTAACTACTTTGACTTCCAGGATTTACTCCTTAGGCAACATTGTGTCCTCGGCAATTGACATATTAGAACAAGATATGGCTTGTTACAACACGGGCAATCTCAGCTACGTTCTATTATGATGTTAAGCTGGACCCTGCAATCTTTGCGTGCAGGCTATGTGCCATGGCGTTTTATAAACACCACGTCTCTGTTTTCAGAATACAATCTAACTGATAAATAGACAGAAATGACACAAAGGGGAGCCAAATATACAATGCTGCATATTGAGAAACTGGAAAGGTTACCATTCACTGTAGCCGAATCACCATCAACAGAATGGCTCATTCATGGCCAAATCACTCTGCCGGTCACTAGGTTTCAGTTTCAATATTGCCTTGAGCAAAGGCAGGCAGGAAAATATGTAAAAATGGGTAAGGGATACATCAAGGAAACTTGGGAGTTACCATATAGATACCGATGCCGGAATGGAGATCGAGAAGTGTATCTGAGTGGTACAAACTTCAAGAACGCTTTGAGTGGTTCTCTCATGTGTCAGGATATTTCTCTACACGGAGCCTGCAGTGGTTCAGTGGCGAACTTATCTTGTCACATGTCAGGGACCCCAGCGGCCATGATCACGCCGGTTTTCCAGCTGCTCTCGAATGGGAGTTAGTTAATGCTAAATGATCAAGGTTGTTGTGGCATGCTTCCGGGCGTCGCATATCTAGTAACTGTTAACTCCAGGGTTACTTGCTGTATGCAAGTAATTTTTCCGCCTCTGAACACAGTCAGGGAGGCGCCGTTATGGCCTTCGCTGAATGTTTCTTTTATACAGTTTGATACTCTTAGCAGATTGAAAGCCATGCTTTTACAGCAACCCGTGCCCTTAACCTCCGCTCGAGAAACCTATGAACTTCAAGTTGCAAGGACTTCGACTGAGATACAGCCACTCATACGTTCAAACTGCCCCATTCATTTCGCAGAAATGGTGGGACGTATCTTCAATATGTCTGATACGAGTGGAATTGTACACCTATTTAAGACCATAGGGTCTGGACTGTTAAGCACCTTTCAGACAGTCCTCGGAGTAATCCCAAATTTTATACACTCCATGTTGGGAAGCGTATTTGGAGGATTCCCGCTCATCCTGTTTCTAATCGCAGGAATTCTGATTGTAATATTGCTGCTACGCAATGGACAGCCCACTTCCCGAGGGAATGGTGAACACGCTCCTGGAGCGGAAATACCGTGAACGCATGGTACAACTTCTGGGCATTTCTTGCCTGCGAGAACTCAATGCCTCCTGGTTTCTATCATTTAGACCAGTCTGGATAGACTGCATCTTACCTGTGCTTTGATGCCTGTTCTGCGGAGAAGAATGCACGTTGGATCTTTGTCCAACTTTTCCATCAGATGCGCCTCCGGACACGGATGCAATGCTGGACCCCATAAAGGCCCTCGCTCTGCGTTGTCCTCAACGGCTTCCGATTCTGATGAATGCATTCCTGGAGAACCCACAGGTGCCGTTCGCTCTTGCTGGGTTAGGTGACTCCTCCACAGGCACCCAGGTTACAACTGCCGCACAAGCTGCCGCAGCACCGACTGTTGGCAGTACTACATTCCATCTATGTGCGATTGACGTTCTCTGTGAGGCGTTGGATTTGTCATCTACAGCAGCTGACACCGATAATATTGAGCTTCCCAGCCAGGACGCGTATTCTTGAATTGGCTCATCGTGTCCTGGGAAAGAATTCAGCTTCTTCACTCGTTTCAAAATAAACGATCTAAATTTGGAACATTTTCTTACATTGACACTTTCGCTTGAGAAAAGCATGGCCTTCTCCTGCTTATGGTAATACAACTTCTATAGAGAGACTTTTAAGTGGCAACTAGAAAAAGCTGAATTTCAACATTTTTTTTTAGCACAAAAACTTTTACATGATTTTTTAGAACCATGTTTTTACTTGCTTTTAAAAAATGTTTTTAAATTATCCAGATTTTAAGTATGGTCATTTATTATCCCGTTCGGAAGAGGAGTGGGTGTTATATCCTGCATAGATGCCCTAATGTAGACCCGTTCATACATGTCCTAAAATGGACGTATTCATATTTACCCTAATATGGTCATATTCGTACTTGCCCAATTATGGTCATGGCCGCATATGCCCAATTATGATCACAACTGTACATGTCCTATTATAGTATGATTCCTTATATAGGCATGATCTTTCACCCACATTGGTCCCAGCAAGTACACAACGAGCTCTGAGGGCTGAACGTTATCTATCCTGTGGTTTTGAATGCAGCAGGGTTCTTCCAAACACAGGCCCACACTGTACTCATTAATTATGCATGGATTTCTAAGAATACACCACCGGCATAAAATGTATGTACAAAGTTCACCCCTGACGTGTTCCTCATGTCCAATACAAACCATACTGAGGACCGAGACTCTTTAGGGTATAAATACACCACATCTTGCCCCGGTAAGGCAGAGGGAACCGAGACTTCCATGCTGACACACTGACCAGAGACGCTGAGGCTCCTGCATGCAGTCGCTCAAGCTGACAGTGGTCTGACACAACCCGGACGGGGTGTCCAACTCGAGACCAGGACGGGGTCCCACACTCCTTCTATTCAGGTATGGGGGTTCGACTAAATCCTAGTAGGATTCTTGGCTCTTAGCTTCTAAGACCTACACACATATGTTAGGTACACTCAGGTACATCTAGGTAGGCATCGTAGGAGTACGCACACTTGCATAATGCTTTTATATTCATGTATGTACTCATGATTATCGCAATATGGTAGAACTGTTCAATCCCTTTGCTTTTATCGTACTGCTGATAATATATCTCTGCTATTGTCTGCTGGTTACCGCAGCACATATATTTTACACTAGAATAACAACTGTTCAATAAATACTTATTGAAACGCCCGACTGTTTATTCTGTGTAACTCTCTGAGATAAACCGAATAAGTGAGCATGAGTGACTGAGCGAAAGGTAGTACACTGTTTCCACGATTCTGAGGGAATCAGGGTTGTCATGATCTAAGGTTGCCAGAAACTAATCTCTCCCCGATAAGAGAAGACACTAGTGGCACTGCGAGCTAGCTAATGCAAACCAGGCTAACATATACGGTGGGGGTGCACGGAGTCAGTCTGCCAGCAAGCCCGCAGTGTATGTTATCCAAACGCGCAGGTCCTGCAGGGGTACTATAGGAGCTACACAGCACCATTTTCTGCTTTTCTCTCTCTTGTTCTGTGTCTGATAATGACAATGATGCAAATGAAGTCCTGATCCCCAACAAGTCCTGGTCCCCCAAAAATGAGTGCCTACTACAACCACCAACTCAAATTAAGCACTGGGGGTCCCCAAATATTTTTCTTTAGAAAATTATGTGAGCTTTCATTTTTGTGTAGCTCTGGTAGCTTAAAAGAAAATATGCAAAGTTTTAAGCTGAAAGGTTATGCATTTTCACGCACCCAACTTCTGATGCTTCCCAGAACATTCTTTCATACTCCACCTACCCCTCTCCTTCACTGCAGTTGACCCTCTAACGCCTCCTACAAAAGATGAGAATGCAGTCTCATATGACCTCCCAGCATCTCACATGGGATAGCATAGCTGCCAAGGTTCCAGATTGCTTATGTGTGACATTTTCATAATTTCAGTTTAATTATGAGTGACATTCAGTGATTATGAGTGATACTTTCTCGCAAACAAAATCGAGCAATGAAAACGAGGAAAACATATAAATATCAGAAATGACACCTGTTTGAGCAACAAGAAACACTAAAAAGATCTAAAAACTGCTGCAAAGTACCGGAAATAGAAGGGCACCTCAGTGCCTGCTCTGTCGAGCCTTGAGATACTGCAGGACACAGTGGGGCAAGCGTTTTGCTGGAAAATAACAAAAGCAAGGTGCCACCATCGGGATCACATGAAGGCACTGTCTCTGCCCTCATGTGGTGCCACGGGTCCAGATAAAGGTTTATATTATGAAGCGCTTCACTGAGGGAAACAAAGAGGGCATGTGATTTGCTCACTCTGAGCCGGACAGGGCTTAAGAAATCTTCCATTACTGAGCAATGGGGGATTGTATGTGCACATTTTTGCCCTGATGTGCGCTCTCACACTGCTGCCAGGAGGAGAGGTTCTCTGAATTTAGTTTTTAAAGCTACAATGTGAATTGTTCTTGGTTTATAATTCTTCCTGATGGCAGGGTGGTCCCCCCATGCTGCCTGGTTACCCTCACACAAACATCCACACTCAGAACACAAACACCCACACCAGCATCCCCTGTGACACACGCAAACTCTGCCCTTCAGAAGGTATGTATTGGAGATTGCGAGCCCTCTGAGAGGTAGCAGGTGTGTGCGCCACAGCGGTAGGAAAGTGAGCTGGGAACCTGCCAGCCCTCATGGCCTCATCCTACCTTTGCTGGGGAGGGAGTATGGCAGAAGCAGTGAGAGGGTGCTGTAGAGGGGCAGAGACTGGAGTATGTCACATTGTTGGTTGGCGAGCGCTTATGCACTCTCAGCTGTAATCTTACCATACCGCCACCTCAACACCCCAGACTTCTGAGGCGGCTGTAACCTAAACCAGCCATCACATCATTTGAGTATTGAAGGAAAGGTTAGTGACACTTATTGTTAGCAAGCATGGATGCAGTGCGGGCCTGATGTCGGGCCAACCCCGCCCGCTGTGTCAGGGTTCACGGTAGGTTTCCTCCTTCCCATCTCACTCTGGCGACTATTTCCCCCTCACAAACTCAACTGAAGACAGTTTATCCCCTTAGCTGGAGTGCTAGCTGGCACCGCAGAAATTGTAACATGGCTGCCAAAATTCCAACACTGCTACAGCATATTGCTGTTTAGCAGTCTAGTCTCTTGAAATAATAAAGGTCAGGTGAAGTGCGCTTCAACATTCCACAGTGCACTTCACTGAAGAAATTCCTGAGAGAGCATCTGTTCCTGAGGCGTCGCGAAAGTTTAGTTAGGGTAGTTGCGTTTAAATATCGGGTTTTAGTTTCGTCGGAATTCTCTTGCACTATGAAATAAGGTCAGTGTATATTTAAAAGAACCAAATGTATTTTTCTGCTTAAGCTGAACGTTCAAAAAATAGCACTCTTCAAAGAATTCCCCAGTGCTGATATTTGAAAAGACTCTTGTCACGCTTGGTTGAGAAAGTTAAAGAGTGTGATGAATTAAAGTAACTTAGTCATTTTCCTTTTCACCGCGTTTGTTAAATGCATGTGAAAGAGATTAGTCATCCACTTGTCAGCAAAGTTAAAAGGGTCAACTAACTCTGTAGTTGAAATTCGTTTGTGTTAAAGAAATCTCCAGCTCCTAAATAAATCAAATAAGATGGAAGCACAAGCTTGCACAGACAAATTAAATTAGCACAGTTGCCTACAATTCATTTAATTAACTACTGAAAAGGAGTTCAAGAGAACCCTATCGTTTCTTCTATACTAAAAACTTATGAAGAGCTCTTTTATTAATTCAGAAGAAAAGAAGAATTAAAGCAGCCTAATAAGAATTAAACTGATAAGATAAAGGAGCGTCATACACAGTGAGTACAGTAGATGAAGGGCAGAATAAATATAACCAATTAAAAAACAAACAAAAAAAATAAAAATAAATAATAAGCAAACACTTACCACAATCTTTCTTGCATCATAGCCACAAGCCAGAATCTGCGGCAGGACGTTCCTGAAATAGAAAAAGAAAATAAACAAGCTAAGTAAAAACTTCTCATCTCAACCAGACAAACAACGCGAGAAGTAAGAAGAGTAGCAAGCTTCCCATGTTTCCCTGGTAAGATAAGTTATCTAATATAAAAAGAGAAGTTGGTCACAAGTAAGTGCTGAGTAAATGCTAAAGTTGAATTGTGTACAGGTCTGCAAGAAGTAAGAAGAAAAGAAGACCTTGCAGAACAGGCAGAGCGCAGGAAGCTGTCTCTTCTCTGTCCCCAACCCCTTTCCCCCCTTAGAACTTACCTGCGATGGAATGCTAGAAGGCCTAGCAGGGAAGGTTCTGAGAAGGGCATTGGAACTAACGTCGTTCTGCTCCTGTGCGGTTCAATAGAGGAAAGACATTGGCCCTGACAGAGTGAAGTGCCCACGTTGGTACAAGCACCCGAGCAGAATGGCGGAGGGGTTTGATTTTAAGAGATTTGGAGGCAGTTAGGAAGGAAAATAAAATCCTTAGACAAGAAATAATTACCTTTAAAATGGGAGATACAGTTTCAGGGACCAGTCAAGGAACCACATTCTTAGAAACCCAAGGACCAAACACAAGTCCTACATCCGTCCCACACAAGTTATCCACTCATTGTCCCCAGTAATCCCTCTTGCTCCTCCGGAGAGGTTTAATGGAGACCCGCACAAAGCACACATTTTTTTGACACAATGCTCTCTGCATTTCATGTGCCGCCCAACGATTTTCCCCGATGCTCAATCCCGGGTAGCCTTTATCCTCTCCTATCTTAGTGGAGATGCCGCTTCTTGGTCGATGCCTCTTGTTACCAAAGATGACCCAATTTTGTACAATCTAGACAACTTCAAAAGAATTTCTCCGAATTTTTGATAGAAGAACTGCATCACAGGCTTCAGACAACGAGCTGTTAGAGTTGAAACAGGGAAATCGAGAGCTAGTGTCGTATTTGGCCCAATTTAACAAACTGGTGGTCGAGACCAACTGGCCCGAAGATAAAAGAGCAGCTGTATTCTATAGAGAACTGCAAGAGGAACTCAAAGACGCGTTGCCCCAAATTCCCAATCGTCCTTCTGACATCTCAGAATAAGTAGACTTAACTCTAGAAATCGATTATCGACAAAGCGAACGGAAAGGAGAACGAAGGAAGGAGTTCAGGTCCAGTGTTCCCCGTTTTGATCGGGTAAAGGTCGAGTCTACGCGGGCTGTAGAGAGTTCTTCTGGAGTAGAACCCATGCAGATCGGTGTGGTCAGAGGTCCACTCACGAAGGAGGAGAAAGACAGGAGAAGACTGAATAAGTTGTGCCTGTACTGCGGTGGAGGTGGCCATTTTGTCAAAAATTGTATAAAAAGACCTAAATTGCCCGCAAAGGAGAAGGAAAACTAGCGGCACCACCGGTCAGCGGAGTTGGACTGGTGGATGCGAATGAAGGAACAACTCCACATAATCATCAGTTGGCAAACACTCTACAAGTCTCCTCACCCCATTTGGTTATGACAGTGACGTTAAGATTCAGGAATGAAGCTTTGGCGGGAATTACGGTTATGGTAGATTCTGGAGCAACTGGAAATTTCTGCGATCACAAATTCGCTAGCCAAATTGGACTACAAGCAATTAAAAAAGAGAAAAGTGAGAAGGTTAGAGCGGTGGATGGTACGGATCTAACTTCAGGGCCCATAACCAGTCACACAGAATTGGTGCACATGATTACAGTCGAAGGACATCAAGAAAAATTGCAGTTCAATCTAATAGACGCCCCTCAATTCCAATTGATTCTAGGTTTGCCGTGGTTGACAGAGCACAACCCACAGATCAATTGGGGAGCTCGAACTATTCAACTAAATTCGGAATATTGCACAAGAAATTGTTTCAATTGTCCAACAAATCCTTCTCAGCCCAGTGCAGTCGCCCAGTTGTGTGAAAATGGAGGTTCGGTGTGTGTCATACAAACTACTGTTGTACCCGAAGAGTATCAAGACTTTGTGGATGATTTTGATGAAGTGAAGGCTGAGACGCTACCACCCCACAGACCCTACAATTGTAAAATCGACCTTGAACCTGGGGCTAACTTGCCATGCAGCCGGATCTACGCTTTGACGGAGAAAGAAAACATTCATTTGAAGGAATACCTTCCCAAAAATTTAGAGAATGGATTTATCAGACCATCCCAGTCTCCAGTCTCCTCCCCTCTTTTTCGTACCAAAGAAAGGGGGATCTCAGGACTTGTATTGACTTTAGGGCAATTAACAGGATAACAATTAAGAACCGTTACCCGCTACCCCTAATTTCCGTATTGATTGATCAGGTGAAGGAAGCGAAGATTTACACTCATCTAGATCTACGGGGAGCATACCATTTGATCAGGCTTCGGGAAGGCAATGAGTTGAAGACTGCGTTCAGGACTAAATATGGCCTTTACGAGTATCTGGTCATGCCGTATGGTCTTTGCAACGCTCCAGCGGCCTTCCAGTACTTCATCAACGATGTCCTAAGTGAATTTATTGATCGATGCGTCATAGTTTATATAGACGACATATTGATTTATTCAGACTCAGTTGAAGACCACCCAAACCAGGTCCGAGCTGTTTTACAACGATTACGAGAAAATTCACTATACGTAAAACTGGAAAAATGCCTGTTCAATACTGATACAGTGGAATTCCTGGGCTTTGTATTATCACCTGCAGGAGTGAGAATGGACGAGCAGAAGGTGAAAGCTATAACGGAGTGGAAAGCCCCTACCAGTGTCAAAGAGGTTCAAAGCTTTATTGGATTTTCCAACTTTTACCGCCGATTCATTCACGGATTCTCCCAGAAAATTCTCCCCTTAACTCGTCTTCTAAAGAAAGGAGTTCCATTTAAATGGTCTGAAGAAGCTGAAGAGGCCTTTAGATTGATGAAAGACAGTTTTACCACGGCACCTGTTTTACTTCATGCAGATCCCTCTGAGCCTTTCTATTTGGAGACAGATGCTTCGGACCTGGCTATCGGAGGAATACTTTCACAAAGGCATAAGGATACGAGACAATTACACCCGGTGGCTTACCGCTCCCGTAAGCTCAACCCTGCGGAATGTAATTATACAATTACAGAGAAAGAACTTTTGGCAATCAAAGATGCCTTTAAAGATTGGAGGCACTACTTAATGGGAGCTAAGCACACCGTGACAGTGTTTACGGATCACCACAATCTGAAATTCCTGCGATCCGCTCGTACTCTCACACCACGACAACTACGTTGGTCTCTGTATTTCGCAGATTTCGATTTTGTAATTACCTTTCATCCAGGATCTAAGAATGGAAAGGCTGATGTTCTCTCTCGATTGGACACCGAAAATCAAACTCCTGTCATTATTAACCAACAAATCATACCTGAAGATAAAATCATTGGAGTTATCTCTCTGGAGCCCTTCGAAAATAACGTTCGGAATACCATGTCTGACCTGGAAATGGAGAATTGGGCCACAGAAGATCCTCAACGTCTCGTCCACAACGGTCTTCCATATCATGGCACCAATCTGTATTTACCTACTAAGGAACTCCAGTTGAAGGCAATGCAAGAATGTCACGATAACCCTTTGGCGGGCCATAAAGGCGTCTCCAAAATTGAAGAGTTACTTAGACGTCGTTTCTGGTGGCCATACATGTGCAGAGACATTCGTCAATACGTTCTGGGCTGTGAAATTTGTGCACGGGGAAAATCGGACAGGCAGGCTCCAAAGGTCTTCTACAACCCATGCCAACCCCCACATCCTTGGCACACAGTCTCCCTAGATTTAAGTGTAGATCTGCCCTCTTCCCATGGTTATGATACCATTCTTGTGGTAGTGGACACCTTTAGCAAGATGGCACACTTTGTACCTTTCAAGGGAACACCTACTGCTAAACAACTTTCCCAACTTTTTAATCAACATATCATTCGCCTTCATGGCATTCCAAAGGTACTCATTTCAGACAGAGGCTCCCAGTTTCTATCAAAATTTTGGAAGGCCTACATCAAAGGTCTTAATATAGACCATCGTTATTCTACCAGTTTTCACCCAGAAACTGATGGGCAGACTGAACGCATTAACCGCTTAACCGCGGCGGCAATTCCACCGCGGTGCTGCGGTTTAGCGGAGTGGGCGGGGCCGCGTTGGCCAACGGACGTTCGCAGCACTACAGAGGTAGTGCTCGCGACGGCCGTTGGCCGACGGACGCACGCAACGGGTTAATCAAGAACTAGAACAATACTTACGGCTTTATTTGTTAGATGAAGAGGGTGATTGGCCTGACCATTTATGGACAGCTGAATACTCCTACAATAATGCTCAAAATGTATCTACTGGTCATTCCCCTTTCTTTGTAAACGCAGGCAGACATCCTAATTCTCATGCTAATTTTGATAAGATAGATGTTCCAGCTGTTCAAGACATTGCTCAACAAATTACTAAAATCCACCACTCTGTAATCCAGAACTTGTCGATTGCGAAGGATCGTTATAAACACTTCGCTGATCGCAAACGTAAAAAAGAACCTGATCTTCAGGCAGGAGACTTGGTTTGGTTGAGCACTAAAAATCTTAGACTCAAGGGTTCCCGTAAATTTCAGCCCCGTTTTATGGGTCCCTATCCTATTGAGAAGGTTATCAATCCTGTCACTTATCAATTATCTCTCCCAGGCACTACTAAAATTCACCCAGTGTTTCATATTTCTCTCCTCAAACCCATTCAACCAGATTTGCGTAAAAGTTCTCCTCCGGATCCTTTAATTCTTAATGGTGAGGTGGAGTATGAGGTTAAATGCATCTTAGATTCACGCATCATTCGTAATGAACTTTTCTACCTCATTGATTGGAAGGGTTATGGACCTGATGAGCGTTCTTGGGAAAAAAGTACTGATGTTCATGCCCCCGATTAATTAAAGCCTTTCATGCCAAATTCCCAGCCAAACCTCGACTGGAGGAAACCCCGTTGGGAGGGGTACTGTCAGGGTTCACAGTAGGTTTCCTCCTTCCCATCTCACTCTGGCGGCTATTTCCCCCTCACAAACTCAACTGAAGACAGTTTATCCCCTTAGCTGGAGTGCTAGCTGGCACCGCAGAAATTGTAACATGGCTGCCAAAATTCCAACACTGCTACAGCATATTGCTGTTTAGCAGTCTAGTCTCTTGAAATAATAAAGGTCAGGTGAAGTGCGCTTCAACATTCCACAGTGCACTTCACTGAAGAAATTCCTGAGAGAGCATCTGTTCCTGAGGCGTCGCGAAAGTTTAGTTAGGGTAGTTGCGTTTAAATATCGGGTTTTAGTTTCGTCGGAATTCTCTTGCACTATGAAATAAGGTCAGTGTATATTTAAAAGAACCAAATGTATTTTTCTGCTTAAGCTGAACGTTCAAAAAATAGCACTCTTCATAGAATTCCCCAGTGCTTATATTTGAAAAGACTCTTGTCACGCTTGGTTGAGAAAGTTAAAGAGTGTGATGAATTAAAGTAACTTAGTCATTTTCCTTTTCACCACGTTTGTTAAATGCATGTGAAAGAGATTAGTCATCCACTTGTCAGCAAGGTTAAAAGGGTCAACTAACTCTGTAGTTGAAATTCGTTTGTGTTAAAGAAATCTCCAGCTCCTAAATAAATCAAATAAGATGGAAGTACAAGCTTGCACAGACAAATTAAATTAGCACAGTTGCCTACAATTCATTTAATTAACTACTGAAAAGGAGTTCAAGAGAACCCTATTGTTTCTTCTATACTAAAAACTTGTGAAGAGCTCTTTTATTAATTCAGAAGAAAAGAAGAATTAAAGCAGCCTAATAAGAATTAAACTGATAAGATAAAGGAGCGTCATACACAGTGAGTACAGTAGATGAAGGGCAGAATAAATATAACCAATTCAAAAAAAAAAAAAAAAAATAAGCAAACACTTACCACAATCTTTCTTGCATCATAGCCACAAGCCAGGATCTGCGGCAGGACGTTCCTGAAATAGAAAAAGAAAATAAACAAGCTAAGTAAAAACTTCTCATCTCAACCAGACAAACAACGCGAGAAGTAAGAAGAGTAGCAAGCTTCCCATGTTTCCCTGGTAAGATAAGTTATCTAATATAAAAAGAGAAGTTGGTCACAAGTAAGTGCTGAGTAAATGCTAAAGTTGAATTGTGTACAGGTCTGCAAGAAGTAAGAAGAAAAGAAGACCTTGCAGAACAGGCAGAGCGCAGGAAGCTGTCTCTTCTCTGTCCCCAACCCCTTTCCCCCTTTAGAACTTACCTGCGGTGGAATGCTAGAAGGCCTAGCAGGGAAGGTTCTGAGAAGGGCATTGGAACTAACGTCGTTCTGCTCCTGTGCGGTTCAATAGAGGAAAGACATTGGCCCTGACACGCTGTGACTACTCCTCCCTGCACGGGCTCAGCTGCAGCAGCGCTCGTCAAGGAGTCTAGTTGATGACTCCTCAGTGGCCGTGCTGCCGCATGCATTCTGATGCCTGGCTGCAGCTCAGTGCTGCCAGGCTGCCTGTTAGGCACCACCACTCCAGCAGTGGTCCAGACTGCGACGAGGCCCGCTGCGGGTCAACAGACTTGAGTGTCTGCCACAAATTTACACAGTCTGACTAAGTCACTCAACAAATGTGACATGCCAGCAGCTGTGACCAGGCGCGCTTTGAGTCTGCCAGGCAGCCTGCTCATGCCGACCCGCCAATGTGTGAAGAGAGTGAGTCTCTCCTCTCCTGGCTGTCTCTCTTGGCAGTAACCATTGTCCATTTTCAATCCTGACTCACTGTGACACACCATCATTAGATGTCACGTCACAGACAGTTAACCTGAATGCATTGCCACAGCAGTGAATAAACTTTGTTGCATTTTAGCCTCTCAGCCTGCCTAAGCCAGCCCAGTCGCCAGCTGAGCCAGCCGCCCCCGAGCCAGCCGCAAGCAATGCGTAACCACGTGCTGCAACCTGGCTTTCTGACAGTGCACTTAACAGCGCTCCGGCTTGATAGCTGAGGCACTATGAATGTGTGACTTTGCATTTCAGTGCGGTGATGCGGACCACCACACTAAATGCATTAGTCTAACGCCTGATGTGTGGTACTTAGCAGAGCTGCTATTATGTATGATCACAGACAGTCAGCATTTCATTTTTGGCAGTTTAATAATATAGTGCAAACAAAAACAGAGTTCTAAACTCTGTTTTTGTTTGCGCTATGTAAAACCGCCAAAAATAAAATGTTGACGCCTGTCACATGGTTTGATCTCCCCTCCAAGAATTTAGTACACAGCGTTAACCTTTGATGTCAGAGGTAATTCTTGAAGGGGGATTTTGGAGCATGCATAACAGGCATGAATATTTTATTTTTGGCAGTTTTCAAAACTCCAAATTGGGTTTCTGCAAGCAGGAATCGGAAGGTGGGAGACTAGCTTTGAAATTGGTAGTCTACCACCTGAATTGGGAGGGTTTGCATGTATGTGAACAACTTTTGCGTGGAACTGACTCCAGCTGAATAGCGATACCTTTTTATTCTTAATTAAACAGATTTAAAATATGGCAATGTTACTAAAAGTGTTAAAAACTGAGCCTGGCTGGAACTCCACAGAGTTACTGAAAAACTCCATCAAGTTCCGCGAGCGTGTGGAGTATTGCTTGGCCACCCAGCTATTTAGATTTAGCAAGCAGGACTCCTCAATTGTAGTCATGATATCAGCGTTTTTTGTCATGCTGGCAATCAAGTAAACAAACAAAGAGATAAAGACCCCAAGCACAATGGCTTGTGACTGATGCTGATGTGAATCTCTGAAAGGATCCTGTCCTTTCTACCACCTGTGCGTATTTCTGACCACTCGGAGGGCCTTCCCCTCTGCTGCACCCTCACGCGGGTCACCAGGAAGGAAGCCTTTGGAATGTACAGTATTTCAATCCCGTAGTCCCGGCCAGTGAGGCGCTGACAGGGAGTTAGCAGGGCACTCTGACCACAATGCCTTGCACCTGGTTTCACCGTGAAAAAGAGGGTCTCCCTAAACAGCCAGGTCTGTTAAACTAATCAGAGCCAGCCTAACATGGATACCGGGTTTATAGCACTTCTCATCACAACAATAAGCAGTGTCATCACAACTATGGGTCACTGCGAATCATTAACATCAAATGCACGTTGAAACTAAAAGCCAAAAAAACTGATCCAGTTCAAGAAGCAGTAAGCAGCTTTGCTAAGAAATGCCACATGTTTTATGATAAGACTAACTGCAGTGCCCCGTCATATTTTGCGTTTGCAGTCACCTTACCTCCGCCTGCTCCTCTTTGCCAACATATCTTCACTTGGCCTGCATGCACTGGGGAAAGTGTGCACAAAGCCCCAGAGCCACTGGTGGGGGAGCGAGAGAGGTGCAGGCAGCAGCAGCCGTCCCCGGCTTGTTGCAACTGCACTTTTGCCAGCCGGCCGCAGGAGCTGAGTGCATGGGCTACTGATGTCTTGCACAGCCTGGAGGGCCTTGTGTCCAAACAAGCAGAGGAGGAGTTGCAGAGCTGCGGTGGCCAGCAGGGGCGGGTCCTCCGCTAAGGCGGAATACAAACAAAATGATAATAATGTTCCGTCATAATCATTTTGTTTTTTTGTATTCAGCTTGCAGTTGAAGTGGCGGGGCTGGGCTCCCTGCGTCACAGGGGGAGGAGTGGTGGCAGCACCTTAAGTGCGCATGATAGTTTGGCCGGCCGAACCATCATGCATATTTTGCATGTTCTTCATCCCGGCTGCATTACAGCCTGAGTGGAGAACATGCACAGCCTGCCAGCCCTTGTCTGAGTGATGAACCATGGTGCTCAGACCAATCACAACGCTGCTGTAAGGCAGTGTTGTGATTGGTCAGGGGATTCTGGGAGGCTGTGTGCTTTGCTTCATTGTTCCTTCTGCAGAGAGGATGGAGGAGAGGCGGTGACCGGCGGTATTAAAGTAATTGTTTTTTTCCATTTTTTTACTCTCCCCTCCCTCTGTTGGAATGAAAATGTTTTCGTTATTCTGTCTGTGTATAATTCGATGTAAGTTAGCATTCGCTGCACCATTTTATGTTTGAACCATGATCAAAACTAATCCTTATTTTCTTCTGAGAAACGGCCTGTGGTAAGTTTTGTTTCCCCAAGGTTGGGCCTTGCCTTGCTATTGAATACACTGTTCTTATTAGCGCATACCTTTTCCAGTAGATAGAGGCCTTCTCCCACTAGTCCAGTGGTGGGCACGGACAGAGTGAACTTTGGTAAGAGATAGTGTGTGCCCGGCCTCAGAATCGAAAACTATCCTTCTGTACTTCTTTGTTTAACTGCATCTGCCTGGAAAATTCCATTTTGGGCGTGCCTTCATTGGATCTGAATTGTACATAATATATCCCCATGCTTGCTGATGTCAGTCCCTCTGCAGCAATCCTAGAGACTGGGCAGACTGGTCTCCGCTCGAGTGTATCTGAATAAATATATTTGGTTTGCATTCTCTACTGTCTGACCAACTCTTTATTTGTAAGGGAAGGCTGAGAGGTGGTCGCGAGTGACCCGCGTGACCTTAATCGGGTCACTTCCTTTACCTCCATCCCCACGCCCCACCACCCCCATTGGGTAGCAGCTACTTGGCTTGAGTCAGCGCAGTATACAGTGCTCTGAAATTAACATGGAATGCTGTGAGGTTCTCCTGTGAATTCCCCGTGAGCCTAAAATCAGCGTTTCAGTATCTGTGACTGAACACTAGCAATCAGCCAATGATGGCGCTCGGGGAAATGCAGCTGGTAAGACCCGTACTTTCCTATAGAGGACGTTGTTCTTCAAGGGCTGATTCCAGGGCTCAAAGAGCAGATTTAAACTGACCCAGTGCTGCCATACAGCATAACTTCTTACTGAAAACAATATCAAGGTAACCCTGGAGGTCAAGGACTGTGCTCCTATGGGCCTATTGAAACCGGATTCCAAGGCTTCACATGAAAGACCTGTCCATAGTGCCATGTGACAATGTGCTCCCAAGTGTGAAATGACGTTGTTTTCCTAAACTATGTTTCACACAGTAGGGGTAAGCGGCGAGCACGCCGCTAACCTCCACTCCGCTGGCTGTTGCAGAGTTTTTGACTAACTCTGCGCTTTGAGCGCAGAGTGGGCAAAACTCCACAAACTTCGCCGGCGGAGCAGAGTTCACCACCCACCCCTATTAAAAAGTAACAAAGTATAAGACTCATGAATTAGGGTTCCTGTGGTTCAGTAACACATTAATCAAGGGAAATAGTCTAGGCAGAGAAAAGCAGCCACCAGCGATGTCCTGTGTGTAGGCAGACAGTCTGTTATCACAAGGAGTAGCTGTGACTGTTTTTTGGTTTCCCCATACTCACACTGCAAGCACAAGTTGGCAAGAAGTGGTATGGAAATATTTAGATATACACAGATCACATGTATCACTAACAATACACACAGAGGCACACTCACTCACACCCTGTATCTCAGTTTTGCAGTCACTCAGACAGGCACACTCACACAGAGGAATAGTCTCATATAGAAAGGAAAAGTTGCTCACGTGTGTATGCACACTTACAGGCATGCATACACATCAACAATACCTTGTCCCATACAATCCCATGCAGAAGATATGTTGACCAAGGACGAGTCTCTCTGTCCACGGTGTGATGATGCATGTGTTGAGAATCAGCCACATAGTGTGATTTTGATCAGATCAATAGAGACAAACCGTTTGTCTCGGTGTCCAGCGTGGGGCGAGAGCAGTACTTTTCATGTACCTTCAACAGCCAGGACAGGCACAGGCGCTCGATAAGATGGACAAAATTCATTCTTGCCAACAATATTTTCTCTGATGGATCCCCAACTTTTGGGATCCAGCGGGTCCTTGCAGGAACATCCTTCACTTCTCCAGTGTCTGTGCGTTTTACTTGGACATTGCTTGTTCGTCCTGGACATCAGTCAATTCCTGTAAAACAGCCAAATGTTCATTTATTTCAAACTGTTTTTCCGCCGCCACTGTGCAGGCATTATCGAGATCTGGGACACACATCTTAACCCTAAACATGATCTTATAAGGAGTCTGAAAGCCCAAGGATTTTCTTGACATATTGTTCAAAGTCCTCTGGACCCCATATAGGTGATGGACTCAACAGCGACCTGAGCCTAATACCCTAGCTGTTAAAGACTGCTATAAGTCCCGTTCTTTCCTCTCCACAACTGCGTTTACCTCAGGATGGTATGGTATGATCTGAATCTAGTGTGCCAACTGCGTATGTACCGATAAAGACTCGCAGATCCTTTATAACAGTTCGGGCATCAGCTGATCGCTGTGGCCATACCCACAGGAATACGAGAGCAGGAATCCAAAGCCACCAATATATATTTGCAATCCCCATCAAATGATAGCGGGCCGCAAAGGTCCAAATAAATACAAGCCAAGGGCTTGTAAGAAATCAAAAGAAGTGTCTGGGGTGGATGCGCAACAGTGGAACCCTTCATCTGCTGACAGATGTTGCATCTCAGAACAAAGTCCTTAGTTTGACCCGACCACCAATAGCGTTGCTGCAATAGTAAAATTGTAGCAGCCACCCCTGCATGTGCAGGAGCCAGACCCTCATGTGCAGCCAGAATTAATCCTAGTGTGCAATCACTGTTTGGTATTACTCTGTCTCCCACTCCTGGAATCTATGCATACAGTCTGTTTTGTGCATCTAACTTGTAGGAGTACCTGAGTGGAAAGCCTTTCGGCAGGTGTGTGTCATTGTGTGCAGCATTGAGGCCACCATGATGTCTCTGTCTATTCTTGTACTTGAACGAGTGATTGCAGCAACTGCGGCAGTGCAAACCATCGCCTTTGTAGCTTCATCAGCCAGTGAATGCCCTGCAACATGAACACCAGCACATTGATGACTCTATGTATGAATGACATGAGCTTGTGGCAAGCATTCTTTCAGCTTTTATACCTGTTCCCAAAGCAACTTGGGCTTCACTGTGCAGCCTTTCAAATCCCTGAAACCCTTCTGACTCCAATAATGAAGATACTCATTATATGACTATAATATGTATTTTATGTCTTGTACTTTTATGATTTTAATTAATCGAATAAAGTGGATTGATTCATTGATTGATTGACTGTACACAATAATACGAATCACCCACAATAAGAGTGGGGAATCCAGGATCCGTATTCGGTAATTTCAGTATCAGAGCCTTAAGTTCTGCCAGCTGTGCCGTGCAAACCTCCCCCGATGCCAACACCGCAGCCAAAGAACTTCACAGGTGGATCACGAACTGCGCAGGCAAGCTATCCCCCTCCACAACCCCGACAGACAGCACCCCAGGAAGGCCACCTGGTTCACCGCCGACCTCCAAGAATCCAGACGCACCTGCAGACGCTTCGAGAAGAGCTGGAGGAACAGCAAAACTTCAGAAGATCGCACCACTTACAAGAATGCCATGACAGAATACCACCAATTCATCAGATCCACCAAAAGGACCTTCATCAGTAACAAAATCCACGCCAACGCCAGCAAATCCAAGGAACTCTTCAGCATCATTCAGGAATTCACCAAGCCCCCCAGCGAAGCCACGGACATCATCCCCTCACAGGACCTCTGCAACAAACTCGCGGAAGTCAAGCCCCTCCTGAAGAAGTCCTCAGCAGATCCGACAGACCTCAAGAACTACCGACCCATCTCTCTCCTCCCTTTCATGGCCAAAGTCACTGAGAAGATTGTCAATGTCCAATTTACGAAATTCATCGAAGGGAACTCCATCCTCGACCCCTCCCAATCAGAATTCCACAGCAACCACAGCACCGAGACCTCCCTATACGCCGCCACGGACGACATCCGCACCCTCCTCAACCAAGGCCACACCGCGGCCCTGATACTACTCTGAAGCCTTCAACAGTGTCTCCCACTGCACTTTCACCGCCAGACTCCACGATGCCGGCATTCATGGAATCGCCTTTGACTAGATCCGCTCCTTCCTCAGCGGCCGAACCCAAAGAGTCAGACTTCCACCCTTCCTCTCCGAATCCACAGAGATCAACTGCGGAGTACCCCAGGGATCGTCGCTCAGCCCTACACTCTTCAACATCTACATGGCCGCCCTCGCCGCCATCGTCAGACTGCATGGACTCAGCATAGCATCCTACGCTGACGACACCCAGCTTATCCTTTCCCTCACCAAGGACCCCCTCACCACAAGACTCAGCTTCCAGGAAGGAATGAAGGACGTCACATCCAGCAGCAGCTGCCTGAAGCTTAACTCAGAGAAGACAGAAGTCATCGTCCTCAGACCCTCCCCCTCTGCATGAGACAACACCTGGTGGCTCACCGCCCTCGGAAGCCCCCCTACCCCCACGCACCACACCCAGAACCTCAGCATCATACTCTACTCCTCCCTCACCATGACCCGACAAATCAACGCCGCCACCTCCACCTGCTTCAACACCCTCCGCATCCTTTGCAAGACCTTCAAATGGATCCCCCCGAATCAAGAAATACCATCACCCACGCACTCATAACCAGCAAATCAGACTACAGAAACGCCCTCTATGCCGGGATCAACAAATCTGTACTCCACAAGCTCCAGACCATACAGTACACCGCAGCCAGACTCGTCCTCGGCATCCCCGACACGAACACATCACCCAACACCTGCGAGACCTCTATTGGCTCCCCGTCAAGAAGAGAGTAACCTTCAAGATAATCACCCACGCCTACAAATGCCTCCACAACACCGGACCCCAATATCTCAATGAAAGAATCTCCTTCCACATACCCAAAAGAAACCTCAGTTCTGCTAATCTCTCCCTCGCCGAAACCTCACTCATCCACAGTGCCAGAACGGGTAGAAGAGCCTTCTCCTACATCACAGCAAAGACCTGGAACGAGCTCCCAATCAACAACAGACGTGCCCCCACTCCGCACATCTTCAGGAAGACCCTCAAGACCTGGCTCTTTGACTGACCGGAGCTGCCCCCCCAGCGCCTTGAGACCCTTACGGGTGAGTAGCATGCTTCACAATTCCTTGATTGATTGATTGATTGATTGACTGCGTGTAGGTTTTTTCAGGATGGAAAGTTCCATCGTGCATATGGCCTTTTACTACTGTGCATGCAGCTGAATATTGGTGTTTGGTCCCTACAGTAGGCTGAGTAGAACCATCAGTGTAAATGATGTAGTCATAGCGATGTAGGGGCATGATTTCATTCGGCAGAGGATATTTTGCTCGTACTGGAGAAATGCTTGTGTTTGTAGTGTAGGGTCAACTCTGTAGTCTACATCTGCTGTAGTGAGGGAATTTGCCGATTTTATCCATCTTGGATGTAGAGCTTTAGCCTTCTAAACTCTTTCTCTGGTAATCGCCATTAAACTTGATGTATGTGTACCCTGATGTACCCGCGATTACACGGATCACCAGGTTTGTTGTATTTACACTTGTGTGCAAATGTTTGGAAGCTATCATGTCAGCTTAGACAGAACGTAAAATGTCTGTGTATTCTTGTGTCTAATGTGTGCTTGAAAAGTCTGGACAAATGAGATCGTAAAA
Organism: Calotriton arnoldi; assembly: GCA_963921515.1. Classification (NCBI taxonomy): domain Eukaryota; kingdom Metazoa; phylum Chordata; class Amphibia; order Caudata; family Salamandridae; genus Calotriton; species Calotriton arnoldi. The sequence continues at coordinate 335,666 of CAWUFW010003872.1, read as the reverse complement.
TGGTTTTACCTGTTCTACGTAATTTGGAATGTATGTTCTGCTAAAATTCAGAAATCCTAATATGGATTGTAATCTTTTCAGAGTTGTTGGAGGCTGGAGATATGCACATTTAAAAAAAAAAATGGGTCACCAGGCTTTTGTCCTCACTTGACAGCCTGTATCCCCAAAATAGGACACTGAGGTGGGCGACTTTTGATTTTTTGAAATTGAATCTATAGCCCATGTGAGCAAAACAGAAGATTATGGTGTCTACTCTGGTCAAATGGTCAAATGTTCCATCAGGCCATCGTCTGTTGGATATATGTCATCTATGTAGGACAAAGCCTGATCATCTAAATTTTCAAGTAGTTCTGTAACTCAGGCTATTGTTATACCCCTGTGGTAAACAGCAAAATTGTTTCTGAGAACCGAGCGCCGTGAAGGCTGTCAAATATCTGCTTCCAGTTGCTATATTATGGCAGAAAAATCCATTCGATATGTCTAGTTTTTTAAATTTCTTCCACACAATGTTATTCATTAGTGCAGCACGGTGTGCATTTTGTACTATGAATGTGCGAGTGGCTGAGTTTAGGTGTCTGTAATCTAATACTAGACAATATAATTGATCTCGTTTCATTACAGGAAACACAGGATTATTCATTGAAGAGGTGCAATTTTCGATCACACCTTGATATTCAAGTTGTTCTAGGATTTCCCTAACTTGTTTTGCTTCATTCTTTATTGGATATTGTCTTTGAGGTTGTGGGCTTGTCCTCAATGGAATGTCACGATAAGATAAACCGCCATTCCGCCCCACATGGTTCAGGTATAATGCAGGAGCTAGTGCTAAAGCCCACTCCCTGGCGTATGAGTGTTTTATTGATTCTGGAATGAGGTCGGAAAAGGCTGGTAAACTCACTGTTTCCCTCTTTGGGCAATCCATTATAAAGTCAGGTGGCAAATCTTTTTTGGACAGTGGGATATCATAATCTTGAGTGAGTCCCTCCCAAAAGAAGACATTAATAACTCTGGGCATGTCCCCCTGTAACCGTAATTGAACTTTGTATAATCGATGTGGATCGCTTACCCTGGTATCCGTTTTTATCAACTGTAAAATACTCATTCGACTTTACTCCCACTAGACTATCCATCAGGTTGTGGCGAACCATCGTGACTTCTGCTGCGATGTCCAGCATTGTCAGTGCCCACTCCCTGTTCAGAAGCAGAGTCCTCAAAATCCGGGGCTTTCCTGACCTTAAGTCCAGCTACCTTTCTCTTTTTAAACTGAGGTTTTGATGTATTAGGCTTGTCTTCCTGTTTAATTATGTAATCAGATGAACGTTGTGACTCCTTCCTTGGTTTCACGTGATCTTCTGATCTCCACTCTGACCGTCCTCCTCTCTCTGAACATTTATCGAAGGAATCCTGGACAGAACAAGAGAAATGTGTATCAGTGTCCTGATACCTATCAGGTGTTTTAATATTATCACGGTTACGTAATTGTAACGTTTTTCGATAGATTCCTGTGAAGGAGACACACCCCGTAATTTTATATTATCCTTGTTTTTCTTATTGTCCCACTTCTTCTTTGTCGGAGAGTCAGGTGCTTGCTTAGAGTTATGTTTTTCAGAACTACTCTTTAACTGCAGTTTTCCTGGTCTGGCTCCCAAATTATCTCTAACCAGCGTAGCATAGGCTGTGCAGGAGGCAAATCCCTTAGGCGTTGGTGTATAGCTAACACTGCAGCTTCCCCTTTAATGTTACTCCACAATTATGGCAGATACCACGGCAAAATTGCCCATCAGTTTCATCCCTAAGCACAGGACAGGTGCTACTCTGTGCTAATTCTGGACCTGTTTTAATACTTCAGGTCGAACAGCCAAAGAAGGGGTATCATATGTTCTGGTATATACTGCAGCAAAGCCCGTGCCCAAAGTGGCACAGTCCTTCCTCCATTGGGGAGCCATCCCCATTGGCAAGCAAATTGTTATTATCTTGTGTTTTTCCTGCGGGCCCGTAATGGGAAATACTGCTTCAAGCTGGTTTGTTTTCTGTGCAATCTAAAATTGATTTTCTTCCCTTATGGTGGGAACGTTTCCCATTACTGCATTCAATGTTTGTGGGCTAATGCCTGCTATAGCTAACTGCGGTGCTAGTGCTTGAACAGTCCACGCAGGTGTAAGAGTTAATGTTCGCATCACAAATTGTGTGAGGCTTGTGTAGGTTGTTACTAGATTATTATATAATCCCTATAGCTGGCCTGCGGTTAAGTTGTTGATACCGGGATGCAGTGTGTAACCGGCTAGGACTAGTCATGTCGCTCCCCCTCATTGCTGAGTGGGCCCAGTCTCATGCTTTGTATACTATGGGGGAGGGTGCCTTTAAACCAATTAGCATGTTCTTGATAAGTGAGATGAACTTCTATCTCCTCATATGGAGTGTATTCATTTGGTATTTCATCTACTTCATATTCATGAAATACCTGCATAGCATCATCTGCAGCAGGGAATGTAACCCAGGAATAAAATACCTCTGTTCTATATGCCTTGTGTGCCTTTACAGGAAGGTAATGTCCCCACCATCTAGTGTGAGGCAATGTTGCAGTAATTTTTGAGTTACTGCATGTCTGCAGTTTTCAGAAATGTTTTGTGCCATGGTATGTAAGAAATGGATTACAGAATTCGGCTAACACAGTGGAAATTAGATCCTTTCAAGTTTGAATTTACCAAACGCCAAAACATGATATGCCTACTCTGTTGAGGAGGATATTCCCTACCACAACGGACGTCTCCGGTTTAAAAGGTGTGTAGGGATCTCCGAGAAGGCACAATTGAACTACTCAGTTGATCCATACAAAATAAGAAGCCAACCAACTTCGGTGGCGCCATGTTGTGTAGTTTCCACTTATCAGTAGGAACTGCGCCTTTGTGGAAGACATACACTTAGGACAGTGCTAGACTGATTCCACGCACCCCGCATGATATGTTGTCCCTTAGACCAGCTAGCTCACAGTGCCACCATAAGCCCCCCTAAACCTAGACAGGAACAAACAGTTCTGGCAACTACTGAGCATGTCAACTCTGTTCCCTCAGGAACCATGGCGACAGACCTAGAACCTTTTGCTCAGACACTCCTGCTCTCTTGCGCTCAGAGAAATATACAAAGAATACACAAAAAGATGTTTTTAAATATTTATTGAACTGAAGTGATTCTTGTATAGAAAATATGTGCTGCAATGATCAATAGACAGAAGTAGACAAAAGTTAAAATGAGTGTCAAGACAGTGAACACAATGAAGCGTTCCACCATCTTGCTGACACAACGTATATATGCTTTCATATACAGTATCATAACAGGTTAGCATACTCCTACGATGTAAGCCCTAGCCTACGTGTCTGAGGTGTAAATGTATGGTCTGCCAAGAAACCACCATCTGGATGATCCAACCCCTTTACAAGTAGGTAAGAGTGTAGGGACCCATCTTGGTCATGAACTGGACACCCCTCACGGAGATGTCAGTCAGTTGCTGGGCAAAAGCTTCAGCATGCAGGGACACCTTGAAGTCGGCATAAGTGTCTCCTCTGATTATATTTGGGAAACAAAAGGTGATATATAGAAAAAAGCATCCTTGCCTCTTGTTGAGATTGTGATCAGGCTGCCATTGGTTGTATTCCACAGATATCTGTGTCGCTATATGGACATAATAACAAATACATTTGTATAACGCACATGCAGGCCTTGTACACAGTGCCAAGGTAGTGTGATAGTGTTCTCACGAAGTTCTCTGTGTTAGCAAGGTCTGTATTTCCAAGAAACTAACCCAAGTGTCACACATGCAAATGTGTGTCAAAGGTCGATGTGACAAAGTGAAGGCAACTTTAAGAAAGAAAAGTGTACATGTAAAATGGGCCTTTTTCCTACCAGGCCAAACTCGGGCACATAACAACCCCATCCATAACAAGAGATAGTGGGCCAGATGTACAACCGTTTTTTGTGGTCGCAAATGGGAATTTGGCCCGTTGGCGAACACAAATTAGGTCTGGCCCATGTACAAACCCTATTTTGCGAGTCGGTAACCTATTACCGACTCGTAAAATAGGGTTTGCGACCCGCTATTAGCAAGGGGCGTGCCAAGGGTGTCCTTTCTTAATAGCGAGTCCCAATGGTAAGTACCATTGTTTTGCGACCGCAATTGCGGTCGCAAAACACTCGCAGTTTACCACCTACTTCAAGTAGTTGGTAAGCCACTTGCAAACGGACCACTACCTACTCTTAAACGTTTCATTTTTCTTTTTTTTAAATGCATCCCGTTTTCCTGTAAGGAAAAAGGACAGCATTTAAAAAAAAAAAAACAGTTTCATTTAAAAAGCAGTCACAAACATGGTGGTCTGCTGACCCCAGCAGGCCACCATCCCGGGAGTGCTAGCCATTCCTAATGTGGTCGCAAATTGCACCTGCCTCATGAATATTAATGAAGCAGGCAATTTGCGACCCCATTAGGAATCGCAAACAGTGTCTGAGACACTGTTGTTCATTCCTATTTGTGAGTCGCAAATTGCGAGTCGCAAAACAACGCAATATGCGATTCGCAAATTGGTTGGGTCGTACATCTGGCCCAGTAAGTGTGACAGCAGTTTAATTTTAACACTGTTTATTTAGGTCGTCTTACACACTGGTCTGTATCATTCTTGAAACAAACCATCGGGATATTGTAGTACAGGTCTGACCAGGGAACCAAAATCAGCTGAAGCAAAATGCTCAAACCAGCCCCACTCCTTTTCTCTCCTTGCTTTTTCCATCATCTCTCTCTCCTTCTCACCTCTCTTGTTCTCCTCTCTGATCTCTTGCTATCTCTCCTACCTTCTCTGTCTTAAAGCTACTCGTGCCTGATTGCAGTTCATTTTGGGGAAGTGACAGAAGCATCAGCAGTGGCCCTAGACTTTCAGACCAGCCTCCGATGGCTCCAGCCCACAGGGAAAATGCCTGATGTAATAAAAGGGCTGTCCAACCCTGACTGTATTGGTGTTGCAAACTAACTCTGCAGTTTTTGATAAACAACTGTTTGTTGCATTTGTGGCTTTACATTGTAAAACATAAAAAAAAGATCAAATGTTGATTTTTTTTAAATATATATAAAATCTGTCTTTCTGGTGGCAACTACTTCAGCCTGTAGGACGGGAGAGTTGCAAGTCATGTCATTCCGGCAACTATTTACTACATTTTACCCAGACAAGCTGGTCATGCCTTCTTGACCCTCTTTTCTGTCAAAGGTTGTGTTGGGATAAGAATGTGCTTGCATGGTATACGGACATGTACCACTGCCTGGACAACCCAATTGAATGTGAAACTAGTATCCTGACTTTTTGTTTGGCCCTGGCATCATGCTAATCTAGCATGGGTGCAGAGACCGAGACCTGTCACTGGTTATACGAGGTCCAGAACCTATTTTGTGTTCTTGAGGGGTTACCAAGTGTGTGCTGAAAATGGGCAACGAAGTTCAGTCTATGTTCTTGGTTGTCACATAAGGGGGGTGTCAGCATTATAAGTTTGTGAATAATTAGTATGACCAGCTCTTTTCTTTTGTGTCAAGGAGAATGCAGTTGACTCACTCCTCTTGCAAAATATATTACACAATCACAGTGAAACAAACAAAACTATACACATTCAAATACAAAAACAAAACAATTGTGAGGCAAACCAGTCCTTCATTCGCTAATAAAAATAAATGGTGGCATTGTCTTTTATACAATAGTCAAAATATGCATCCTGTCATTACAAGCTAGTTGGGATTCTCTGGTGAAACAAGAGGCTAATAGCCTTGTTTGTTGACTGCTTTTAGTCTGTACAAAATAATGTCCTTTCCAACTAGCTAGGGCAACGCGTTTTGAACCCCTTGAATTATTTTGGGTTCTCCTCAGGACCGGGACTTGGTCACACACATTCTGGGTCGGTACTGGAGCATACAATGCTACAACTAGCTTTTAATGACAGGATGAATATTTTGACTATTGTATAAAAGACAATGCCGCCATTTATTTTTATTAGCAAATGAAGGACTGGTTTGCCTCACAATTGTTTTGTTTTTGTATTTGAATGTGTATAGTTTTGTTTGTTTCACTGTGACCATGTAATATATTTTGTAAATACTTAGAACAGGTTGTTCTTCTAAGCAAGACATGCTTTAAAAGTCTATGACCATTTCTCAAAGAGAAAAGAGAAAAGAGAAAAGAAAAAAATGAATGTGAAATAAATCACTTAGACCTCCATATTTGATAAAGTGGTTCTGTTATTGAAAGGTTTAATTCAACTGTAGCACCCATACATTATACAGTTTGTCATATATTATTTGAGGCCTAGTTTGGGTGCGATTGAAGGGCCAAACCACTCCTTGTTTAAAAATCATAATCTGACCGGCAGTGCCTAACAGGCACAGCCGCCATTCTGGGCTATGCGGGCGGTCGGACTGGCGGTCGAAAAATGACCACCTGTCGAAACCGTGGCGGTCAGTCTTTCCGACCACCACATTTCCGCCCGCCATAGTAATCGGGCGGGTGGAAAACCGCAGTACGGTGGCGGGTTCACTGCCATCGTAATATCTTGCTCCGCCTTTCAGATAATACAGAATCTCCCACACGGTGGCTCAAACACGGCGAAGCAGGAGACATAAAACACAACAACACCTAGAAAAGGGTTTTATTTTACAAAGTGCAAAGACTCTTTTTAGAATAAGGCTTGGGGTTTATGTATGCAATGCTCTCTAACAGAAAGGCTTTCCCAGATGCCAAAATGAATCAGATTCAAATACACATAGAGATATATATATATATATTTATATGCAAGCAATAATAACACAGTTGGTAAATGCAACAGTTAAATGCATGGATATGAAATACAAGCAGCAAATAATATGAGATAAGACTCAAGCAAATATACTGGACGTCCTGCAAGAGATATATACACTAGATACATCAAATTATTACTTTGGATGTGCACTCTGACTCATTTACACATCACAAAGAAAACACCTCAAATGATCAAAGCCAATGGCCACACATCACAATGGCAATAATCGAAACTCAACACCTCAAATGACCACAGCCACTGCATGCTTCACAATGGCACTAGTCAGAAACAAGTCACCTCACCCGATCGTTCACTCGACATCCTTGCCAATTCACGCAGGGGAGCCCGTTCACAGCTGGCTTGGACTCTCAACCGGGTCTCAGGATCCGTTTGTCTTACAGCAGTACGTCTACTCTGTAAGTGAGCTCCCAACTCAGCTGTCAACAAACGTCAGCTTTATAGTCTCAAAACACACACTAGAAGGTTTGAGAGTCTTCCTCCCTGCACAAGGAAACTTACTGGAACTGGCCAGCTTCCAGGCAAGCATTCCACAGCAGGAAGGAGTTCCCACGTTTCCTCTACATTCTCACATGTTCCAGCCTTTATCTTAATGAAGCTCAAGAAAGCCTTCCAGGGTACATTTAACAATCTCTCACAAAACAATCCTTGAACGTGATTAACCCAAACAACTTGCAAGCGTGTCTGTGTGCACAGAGAAGCTGAAGCAAGGCACAAAAACACACAGATAATTGTGTCTGCATAGTGTCTGTCAAAACACAACTCAAAATCAACAGTGTCTGTCCTGTATCTATCAGAGCACAAGTCAAAATCATCTGTGTTTGCCCTGTCTCTGTCACAGTGCAAGCAAAACATTCTACAGCATTTGAAAATGTTTCAGTACACAAGTTAAAAGCATACTCTTCCTTCCTTGTTCTTCAAACATACTAAAAGTGGCACACTGCCCCTGAACTGTCACATGTAACTCATTGTCTCCTTTCTGTATTGGCCACACGTTTAAAACACATTGCACAATCTCTTTTGCAGATTCAAAAGCACATTGCTGCATTTCTTTTTTCAAAATAGCGTCTCTCCATGTAAAGCATGTAAAGCAAGGTTTGTCATTCACGGACATGTCTGATTTATAACTGCAACCAACCATCGCTAGTTCTAACAGGCTAGTTTGTTCATCTTTCTGCACGTTTACATTTTCTCAGTTCAACGTTAATGCGGAAGCTTCAAATTCAACCAAGATAACATTCATTTCTGGCTGAGGAACCTCCTCAAAAGAATTCATTAAAACCCCCTGTGAAACATGCAGATTAACTGGCAGCATCTCTACACTTTTCACAAATTAATCACTCTGGCTATCTGAACAGCCTGGCAAAATAAACAGCTTTGGAGCTTGGTACATTTTCAACTTTCTTTTCAAAGATTTGTTTTCAAACTGAGCGTCAGCTAACTCTCTTTGCAACTCACTACATTCTTTTTCCAACTGTTCACATTTTTGATACATGCTAAGCAATGCATTCAAAATGACACCACTATTTCTGTTTGAAATACCAAGTTGTTTTCCCTCTTTAAGAGAAAAATCTTGTACACATTTAAATATCTGTATTTGCCTCTCATCTGTTAAACATGCATTAGAGGCAATCTCCCACTCAAATAACTCAGTTGGCATCTGGGAATCTGCAACTGAAAACATGGGCATTTTAGAGAGCATCTTCCCCTTTTATTATTGCACTTTTTCAAATCCTGTTCGTGATGCCAAATGTCTAGCTCCACCTTTCAAATAATACAGAATTTCCCACACGGTGGCTCAAACATAGCGAAGCAGGAGACATAAAACACAACAACACCTAGAAAAGGGTTTTATTTTACAAAATGCAAAGACTCTCTTTTTAGAATAAGGCTTGGGGTTTATTTATGCAATGCTCTCTAACAGAAAGGCTTTCCCAGATGCCAAAATTAATCACATTCAAATACACATAGAGATATATATATATATGTATATGCAAGCAAAAATAACACACTTGGCAAATGCAACAGTTAAATGCATGGATATTAAATACAAGCAGCAAATAATATGAGATAAGACTAAAGCAAATGTACTGGACATCCTGCAAGAGATATATACACTAGATACACCAAATTATTACTTTGGATGTGCACTCTGACTCATTTACACATCACAAAGAAAACACCTCAAATGATCAAAGCCACTGGCCACACATCACAATGGCAATAATCAAAACTGAACACCTCAAATGACCACAGCCACTGGAACCACGCATCACAATGGCACTAGTCAGAAACAAGTCACCTCACCCGATAGTTCACTCGACATCCTTGCCAATTCACGCAGGGGGAGCCTGTTCACAGTTGGGCTTGGACTCTCAACTGGGACTGAGGTTCCGTTTGTCTTACAGCAGTACTTCTACTCTGTAAGTGAGCTCCCAAATCAGCTGTCAACAAACGTCAGCTTTATAGTCTCAAAACACACACTAGAAGGTTTGAGAGTCTTCCTCCCTGCACAAGGAAACTTACTGGAACTGACCAGCTTCCAGGCAAGCATTCCACGGCAGGAAGGAGTTCCCACGTTCCCTCTACATTCTTGCATGTTCCAGCCTTTAATTTAACGAAGCTCATGAAAGCCTTCCAGGGTACATTAAACAATCTCTCACAAAACAATCCTTGAACGTGATTAACCCAAACAACTTGCAAGCGTGTCTGTGTGCACAGAGAAGCTGAAGCAAGGCAGAGTCAGAATTCAGGCTGACATGAGGCCATGTCAAAGCCAATAGTAAGAAATTAATCATTCTTCCCAGTGTACAACACAGTGCACATTTGTGCACCACTGCTTATAGCATCACAAACTTCACCTCTCAATGTACAACAGAGTGCACATTTGTGAACCACTGCTTGTAGCATCACATATTTCCTCTCTTAATGTACAACACAGTGCACATTTGTGCACCACTGCTCATAACACTGCACTTCGAGATCAAAAAGTACATTCCACACCTTTCTCTCTCTCTCATGCTTTCAAATGCACATCCCACACGTTCTGTTCTTGGCAAGGCTGTCCTACTCCGTGACAGCTCCCACTGAAAGACTGCAAGATTTCCAGAAAGAAACCTTTTAGAGAAACAAGGCATATGCAGGATGTCGTACATTCAGGCAAGGATAAAATAACACACCAAAGTCAATTAAAATAATGGTAGTCAAAAGTCATCACAGGGTGTCAGACCACAAGAGTGCCTCTAGCACTACATGTAATCAGCCCCTTAGTTTCTCGCTGCTCATATGGGCGTCATTTCGGATATTTATATGTTTCCTTCATATTCATTGCTTGATTTTGCTCTTGAGAAAGTGTCACTCAGTCGTTGAAATGTCACTCATAATTACACTGAAATTATGAAAATGTCACACATAGCATTCTAAAACCTTGGCAGCTATGTAGTAGTAGACCCAATTGAGGCACATTGCCTCTGCTTCCATATGTCAGTGGAGAAATTACATTCTCCTGACAATTTTTTTTAAAGCTCCCACTTGCCTGCTCTAAAATGTTGGCATGTATGTGTTCAGCATTTTTACAAATGTGAAAAGAAGTGGACGCAGGTTTCACGTTTTCATAGGTGCAAGAAACACACCGATGATCAGTGACTAAAGCTTACATAGTGCTTCATGGACAAGCGTCCCTGAAAGTGCTGGAGAACCCAGCCCATTTGGCCATAAAACCAACCCACAAACTACTAAAACAAGCATTGGCAAAGCCAATAGGCTCACCTATGCAAGAGCTATTTGCTTTGTCAATGTCTTTTAGTCATTTCGTACAGCAGCATGACTGCTGTGCAGCATGGCTAACAGTTATGAAAAAATCGTGCTGTGCTGCGAAAAGAGTGCTATGACGTGGTTAGCACAGGCCGCGTTATACTGCTTTTTTTCTTTCAGCTGTGCTCTTCACAACATGCCTAAGGGACATTGACAAAGCCAATAGCTCTCGCATAGCAGCTATTGCGCTGTCCCTTTTTAAAATGTTATTACCTAGAGCCTCTCTGCGCTGCCGGTGCGCAGCCTTGGCTGTAGTCACCCCAGCTGTAGAATTTACCTCTCTTCATCTTGGTACCCTGTCAGTGAGGGCACTCACCAGCATGCTGTTCTTCCTGGCACATGAGATCTCTTACTGGCACATGAGATCAGGAACGATGGCCAGCCTGCTGGGAGCTGACCAGGGTTTTTCCAAAAGTCTGCGGCCCTGCATTTCAAGTGCCAGTCAGCTTGAGTACTCCGATGCACCACTGCAATAAAAGGTAGCATCAGTAAGTGTGTAGGGTTGGCACCTTTCGGTGAGAAAAATACCAGCAATTTGTTCACGTTTTAAGATTCTGCAAAGGATTGCATGTGATAGTTAAGTAGAACTTAACTTTTTATGAAGTGGCCTTCACATGTGTAACAACCTACAACACCATCTCAAACAACGTTAAAAAAATCATAAATAGGAATTGGCGCATAGTACAATTAGGCAATCTAAAGTGGGAGAAACCACTCTTCTCCTTTAAAAGAACAAAGAGCCTAAAAGACAACCTTGTAAGAACAAGAACCTCAAACCCTACAACCATGGATGTGAGAACTAGGTTAAGGAGCCTATGGGACCTACCCGAGGTGGTGACACACCTGTGGGAATTGTAGTGTCTGCCATCTAACCAGTACAATGAAAACCCTGAACCTAGAACCATGTAGAACTTGGACACTTCACAGACACACCAACTGCAACTCAATGGACGTAATTTACTTAATCACATGCTTCTGTGGCTTATGATACGTTGGCATGACCACAAAAAAATTCAAGACCAGGATAAGTGAACATAGGGGCAATATAAGGTGCAGAAGAAACACAACAAAAATGACTGAGCACTTTATCCACCAAGGACATACTCCAAACGACAAGACCTGGGTAATAATAGAACAATTGGAAAACTCAGAAAATCTGGAACGGCATTTGTTTGAAAAAGAACAATGTTGGATTTACCAATGTCAACACATAAGACAGGCTTGAATGACAATATTCCTTGGAATAACATCATATAACAAAACAAGCACAATGATTAACAAGAGATTGGAAGAATGTGACACTGAGAGAACTCAGGGAATCGAACAACTGTGTCTACACATTGGCCCCACCAGTTAAGAGCACAGAAACACAGTACCAAGATGTAGAAACACTAAACCATGGTCATCCCCAGGCTAGAGTGTGAATATTGACCCTAAATACATGAGTTATATATTGTGCAATATTCCAGAAGAAACAAAGGGATTATGCCTCTAAACTCACTACAAGATAACAATCTGATTTAGACACATTGACATTCAATAGACCGCAATTGGAAGTCAATGTTGGTAATATAGCTACCACCTTGCCTTTTTGGCTCTAATTCAACATGGGCTTTTATTGAACATGGGCTTACCATTTGAAAAGAAACGCATAACAAATAAAGAACTAGCTTCAGGCAAATTAGCAGTAAGCAATATATACAATAATTAAGTAAAGGAATCATATATGCACACTGATTCTGCATAGGGAACAAGAAGACACAGTGTCTCCTTGACATCGAACAACGAGTAATGTATACAACACCAAACCACGTTTCACTTGTATGTAGCAAACAACCCACAATGGGCTCATCACCAGAAAAGAACCAGTCAAAGACATTCTGATATTTAGAAATATTTTTTTTAAACGACCGTGGAATTACATAGTCATACTTGTTTTACACTTAGGACAGGAGGCATTCTGTCTCCCTGACAACAAGCAATATAAATAGCATAGAATCGCATGATGCTTACATGGCGGAATAGAGGTGCAGAGGCGATATGCGCTCGACGCACAACCACATGCTGTGGCCAGACCCGCCCCGTGGGGTTGAACGCTGGTCAAGGCGTTCAGCGCAAAGTGGGAAAAGAGGAAGACACAATCCTCTAACGGAGCAGCCCGTACACAGTCCACTACATTTAGGACTGCCGAATATGCAGAAGGTTTAGAAGCTGGTGAGGCACCTTGACGAAGTAAGTGCAATGGGGGAGCCTGAATATCGGGGAATTGAGAGAAGTAGACACTCGGTCTAATAACAACTTTCTCACTGTCTGCAGAGTGGGACTACCGGCCCTACCCCCGCAGTATCATAGGGAGAAAGAAGCGAATTAACAATAAGTCCGTTTTTTTTATTTGGTTTTTCTACATACACACCTCGCGACATGACGGTAACAAATAATCATGCCACCGCAATAGACTACACTCTGTGACAACAAGTGAAATCAATAAGCCAATAAAATTTTGATTATGCCGCTCACTAAAACAAACCAGATATACACTGCATGAGACACCCCTTTTAATGAACAAGGGCAAACGCACTTCACTATGGGTAGAGAATAAGGCGCGCTCACTCAGTGTCTCGACAAAAAGAAGGGAATCTCAAACATCGATATTTAGATGTGGACTGTGGCTGTGATCCAGCGGTGAACCAACAACAAATACTCTACTACCATATACTCACCTGGGCCCATCAAACAAACACACCTGGGTAAAAACCGCTGGAGTAAATGTCTAAGTTTTATATTTATACTTCACAATATTCAGGATTAGTTATTCGATTTTTCCTAACTAACCTTTCACTGATCAAAAAGTTCTTTCCTCTGTTCGATGGACCATTAGTTGAACTAGTTGATGGTGATAATTAACTTAACCTTTAACTATCTGAAGTAAATAATCACAGACTCAGGATGGTTTAAAATCTTTATCTAAATTAAGATGCATGTGAACTTTTTCAAAAATACACTGCAGTCACCCTCATTCTTAGGAGAGAAATTCAATTGATTAAACATCAAAACATACACTTCAGACTCATACAATAATTAATGCTCAGAAAGAGGGAGGACAGAGAGAAAAGAACATTTGCAAATAACGTGAAATTATAATTACCAAGAATGGTGTGAAAGACCAAACCCCCTGGCCAAAGGGCTGGTAAGGGTCCCCAGGATAGGTCAGGAGACAAAGACTTCAGGACAGGATTCAGGACAGGATAGTTTAACTCTCTAATATACCGACGATTGCGCCGCACCCCTCTCTAACACTCTCTTCCTCCTCGTGATTCTTCCGCGATCTTCTGATCTAACCCAATTAAGTTAGGATAGAAAGTTCTTCTTCAAAGTCTGCATTCGATTCTTCATCGGCATCTCATAGCATCTCTCCCAGCATCCCCGACTCACAGCATCTGGACGGACAGCATCTCGACCCCAACTTCCTTTCTTACTAACTAAAGCTACCTTAATTATACCTTCATTTCTTCATGTTCCACCCACTAAAGTTTCAATATCGTAAATATAAGAAATCTCATTGGTCAGGCAAGGGGGGATGATCATCACACCATGCTTACATATCACTTTATTCTGTTAAACCATTGTTCGCAAACCCATCCCCTTAATTTTTATTAAAACTTTATTCCTATCCACTACATGTATCCAATTTGCAACATTAATGACACTACGAAGAATAGAACATCTCATTGCTGAACTTTTCACCATCCGTTCCCAGGATATTGGGACTCCCATTTGGCTTCCGTTCAAATGTTCTGTCATTGACCTTCATGACTTCGTTCAGAACGCATGCGCAGGCCTTGCGTCATTTCATCCAGTCCGGTCATGCAAGAGAGGCCCAAATGCGCACTAATAATAAAGTCAAAAGACAAATGTTATTTTGACAAAATAAATGGTCTCACTGTATACCTCCCACCTCTACTCTATTCCCGTTTACTTATTAATATTTTCCCCGCTTTAGCATTAGTAAAATAGCTCGTTTTAGTTTTCAGCTAAGCAGATGCCATGCACGCGAGTCTTCAAGACTCCATTTTAGTACCTTTTGCTCATGCGCTAGAATTTCCCTCCAAGCGTTAGCTCGTCATATTGCGTAGATGCAGTTGACGCATGCGCACAACAGTTTCCCCGTTTAAAGCGGTATTAGTCCGTTTTCATTGTTATCCGCATTAGTACACACATAAGCAAGCTTCACTAACCCGCGTGTTCATGTTGTGCGTTTTAGTTATTCACAGATTTCGTTTTAATAACTTGTTAATAAGTTAAACGAGCGGTTTGCCTCCGAGCAAGTCTCTTTCTTACGAGACCTGGCTCCATCAATCCCCTCTCTGATGGCATTTTGAGACATCACAAAATTACCCATCCTTTCCCAGATGTCAACCTTAGCACATCTCAGTTTTCTCCTTTTCTTTCATCATTTCATCAGTTACTTCTTTACCTTCTAAGTCTTTCATCTTTTTATATATCTTTCCTTTCATTTCTTCTAATTGAATTTCTTCCATTTCCCGCTTTCGTTTCTTTCCTCTCCCTTCTCTTTCTAAATGCATTCTTTTCTTTCCCTTGCTTCTGCAACATTTACATGTGATCATTACTATCATGACTATTGTTATTATCACAATTACTGGTAAGATTTTTTGACCTAGAAAACCTTTCCCAAAATTAGTAAACCAATTCCCTATTGATGTTATACTTTTTGTTAATCTTTCCCATACACTGTCAACCTCCAGTTGGGTCAAGTCATTATGCATTCTTGTAATGTTTCTAATATACCCTTTAATTTCCTTACTTTTGTCCGGAATATAAGTGCAGCAATGTTGAATTTTCAACATACCACAGACTCCGCCCTCTTTTGCCAATAAAATATCAAGAGCAAGACGATTTTGTAAAACCATAGATCTTATTGCAACCATCTCTGTATTAATCATTAAGAATCCTCCGGCAGTATCTGCAGAAAGACGATCAACTATGGTTGACAATTTGCAAATTTTACATGAATTTAGAATGACTCCGACTATGGGTATCAATGCACTAAATATATCCCCTACTATTTCAGAAAAACTAGTTCTTCTTCTCCGTGTTAGTCTATTAGAATTTTCATTGATTCCATTGATTCTGTCTACATGGTATATTTTTGGAAAAACTATTCCAAAATAACAGCTCCCATACCATCTTGCAGGTAACTTATAATAAGCATTACATACATAATAAATTCCCGGAAATACAGGATCAGTTCCCCCTTTTAGTCCCCACCCTCCTAAAATTAGGAAGTTGTGTTCACATTCACTGGAACCAATGAAATCGTTATTATAATCTGTCTTTAACCGATGGAGGCAGAATTTTCCCTTTTTCACAAAGTCTAGGGACATCGCAGCATGAGCTGCGTCTTTTGCATAATTTCTAACCCTGGGCAAAGCACTACGCTACGCTCGCGTAGTTTGCGAAGTTTGCGCTACTTTGCACAACGCGAATTGCACGCAGCACAGTGCAAACACGCGTAGCGTAGTGTAGCGTAGTGCAGCGGTCATTTTTTGCTTGCTCGCGGTCCTCAACGTCAAGTTGGCGACCGCAAGCAAGCAAAATTACATCCCGGCGAGACTTTTTCCTCGTTCGCGATCAGCAACATCAAGTTGCCGATCGCGAGCGTGGAAAATAAACCTCCCGGCGAGATTCTCAATGCGGGGAGTTCAGGTTTCTCATTGCGAGTGGTCGCGTATGCTCGCGACCGCTCGCGATGAGAAACTACCAGTCCGCGTTGAGAAAGCTGCCGCTCGAGTAAAAATCTACTCGAGCGGCAGTAAAAGACAGCTCGCACTGTGCAAGATGCCGTTTTCAATGATTGCACAGTGCGGACAAGCATCCGGCACTGTGCAATCATTGCGAACAGTGCACTACGCAGTTCGCGTAGTGCTACGCGTAGCTCGCGTAGTGCGAACTGCACTTTGCGTAGCTTCGCGTAGCGCTACTTCGCGAACTACGCCCAGGCTTAATAATTTCCCTCTTTCTCAGCCCATGGAGGTACATGGGATTTCTGTTCAGCAGCTTTCTTTGTTAAATTCCGTCTCCTTTCTTCTACTAAATTCAAAAACTCTTTTTCTTCTTCACGTAATATACATGTTAGGTTATTCTTGTGTGCCTGAGCTACATCTATTGAACTCATTGTTAAGAAGAATTCACCCATGAACTGTGCATTTTTACTACTAACTACTGGATTCATATTCTTTCTAATAGGCAATTACGAAAACACTACATCTAAGTTTGAATAGAAATACTGAAGTTTCCCTGTTACGTAAAATAAACTTGATAAAACACTACATGATACACCATATGTTAGAGGTATATGGTTATACGTCACCCCTTTTGACACTGATGAGGGTAACTTCATACAAACATAACAATTATTAATTTCCA
This sequence comes from Calotriton arnoldi, assembly GCA_963921515.1. NCBI lineage: Eukaryota > Metazoa > Chordata > Amphibia > Caudata > Salamandridae > Calotriton > Calotriton arnoldi. The sequence continues at coordinate 318,569 of CAWUFW010003872.1, read as the reverse complement.
TTGTACTAACATATTGAAATAACAATTTATTAAACACATTTAAAGACAAATCATTGTCTGATTCATTATGATAGTTTATCTCATCTTCTATCCCTATTTCTATTTTAGTTTCTTTTATTCTATTTACTCTCTCATTAGTGATTGTACTATTTTTGTTACCTGTTCCCATTAACAACGGTACTCCTACTGTTAGGAATAACCATACTAATATTATTAATAAAAGACTACATAAGCAAAATCTTAAGCATTTTCTTTTAATACTTCGCTTCGGTCTTTCAGTGTCTTCAACTTCTGCCATTTTTAATCAGAGAAAATTTCTTCTCTCTTTTCTTTCTTTGTCTAAATTTTCTTAATCTTTTATTTTAAGGAGGTCTTAATTTGCTTTCATCAATCTGTGCAATATGAACTCTTTCTATTTCTTCACATAAATCTAAATTTTAAAATTCTTCAAGTATAACGTAGGTCCACTCAGGGGCCCTATATTTTCTGTTCAGAATTCTTGATCTTGGGCTTCTTCGCGTAAGTTTTACTAAGGTTTGTTTAGATTGTGTCTGACTCGTAACTTCAGTTACTTGCTCTAGTTTCTTTTCTGATTTTCTTAGATGATATTTTAGTCTCTTCACTCCTGCAGGCCAATTGTCTCCTTTTCTAACTCTTTTGACCTGGACTGCACTTTCACCTTCTCTGTCTTCTTCTATAGTTCTTTTATTTTCACTTAATTTAGGCACAATCTGTTCTTGTCCTTCTTCTTTTCCTGATTGTCTTTGTTCTGTATTTCCTGTATTTGAATCTTCTTCCACCTGCACCTGTTCAGGTCTTATTACAGTTTGTTCTTCTTCAGCCTGAACTTGTTCTTCTAGATCTATCTGACCCTGTTCAGGTCTTATTTCAACTTGTTGTTCTTCTGCCTGAACTTTTTCTTCTTCTTCTATCTTACCCTGCTCAGGTTTCTGAATAGCTTTGTCTATTTTTTCCTGAGTGTGTTCTTCTTTCCCTGACTTTTCCTCTCTATCTTTCTGTCTCTTTAATTCAGTTGTTCTTCTTGTTCTGTTAACATCATCAGATATTTCAATCACTGGGATCCACTCTTCCTGACTTGTACTTGGCTGTTCATCATGTAATTGTCTCTCAGAATCTATTACTCTAGATTCTTCTGCTTCACAACTTTCAACTTCTGACGTCTTAGCTTGTTCAGTCAGTGGCTGTTCTTGTTGTTCAGGTGGACTCGGAACTCTTCTGGTATGACTAGCATGAATCCAATTGGGTAAACCTGCACACTTCACTGCTGTGGTAGTGACTAGTATGACTTGACGTGGTTTATCCCACCTGGGTGCTAGACACGACTTCCTTGCGTGTTTCTTCACTAACACCCAGTCTCCAGGATTCAAATCATGCGCTTGGTCTGGTTGTCTTTCAACTGCATCTTCTCCAACCTGATGAGAGACAGAACGCACCATTTCAGCCAATCTTTTGCAATAGTCCAATGCCAGATCATCAGTTGTATTCATCAATTTATGTCCAGGAATAAATGCTTGTCTCATTGCCCTTCCCATGAGTACCTCGTGTGGACTCAATCCCGTTTTTCTGTCAGGAATACTTCTGAGACCCATCAGTACAAGAGGCAATGCATCTGGCCATTTCAGTATTGTGGATGCGCACACCTTCCCTAATCTTGATTTGATTGTGCCATTAAGCTGTTCCACTATTCCAGAAGCCTCTGGACGATAAGCACAGTGTAGTTTTTGTTCAATGTTAAATGCAGCACAGATTAATCGAATTATCTCATTATTAAAATGAGGACCTCTATCTGATTCCAAAGTGACTGGAATACCGAAGCGAGGTATCAACTCCCTAAATAGTAGTTTAGCAACTGTGAGACTGTCATTTCTTCTAGTGGGGTATGCCTCTACCCATCTTGAGAATAGGCACACTATGACAAGTACATATTTTAATCCATTGCATGGAGGCAACTCAATGAAATCTAACTGCAATCTAGTAAAGGGTCCTTCTGCTTTTCCAATCTTTCCCCAACTAACCACTGTCTTCCTGCCTGGGTTCTGCTGCTGACAGATTAGGCATCTTTGGCAAAGGCTTTCTGCGACTACCCTAAACTTCGGATTGTACCAACTCTGTCTGAACAATCTGATCATTGAATCCCTGCCAATGTGAGTTGTCCCATGGTATACTCTTGCCATTTGAGAGAGCAGACAGTCTGGCATGACTGGTCTGCCATCTAAGTACACCCACATTTCATCTTCTGTCCTTTTTGTACAGCTTGATTTTATCCAAATCTCCTTTTCCTTTTCCTCAACCTCTTCTTGTAATTGTCTGACCTCATCCCATGTTTCTGGAACTGAAAAAAACATAAGTTGGCAGCTGGTTTCACCCGTTTCAATATTTCTGTTGATTGACATTGTATTTCTTGCACAGTGTCGAGCAATTTGGTCGGCATATCTATTACCGGCCGCCACATAGTCATTTCCTGACTGATGTGCAGCGCATTTGACAACTGCTACTTCTTTTGGCAATTGTAATGCTTCCAACAAATCCTTTAAATTTTTACTATTTCTGATAGGAGACCCTGAAGAAGTCAGAAATCCCCTCTGCATCCAGAGTTGGCCAAAGTCATGCACAACCCCGAAACCATATTAACTGTCCGTAAATATGGTTATTCTCCAATTTTTCCCTTTTTTGCATGCCTTTGTTAAGGCTACCAATTCGGCTACTTGTGCAGACTTGACTCCCAGTAAACAGGATGCTTCAACTACCCCTGTTATTTTACATATAGCATATGCAGCACTTAATCCTCCTTCTTCAGTCCTTAAACAAGACCCATCCACAAACAATTCATGATCAGCTTGCTTCAATGGTGTTTCTTTTATGTCTGGGCAGGGCTTAGTACACAATTCAGTCACATCCAGACAATCATGATCGATCTCATCTTTCACTTCTTCACAACATGGATGTGGCAATAATGTGGCAGGATTAATTATCGTACATCTCATCACTGTCACATTTTCTGCTCCCAGAATCACCCTTTCATACTTAGTCAGCCGACTGGGAGTGAGATGTTGTGTTCTTGTTCTTGTCAAAAGAATCTCAACTGAGTGTGGAACGTAAACCCTTACGGGATGTCCCATCACTATGGACTCACTTTGCTCCAGACTCATACAAGTAGCAGCTACTGCTTTTAAGCAGCCAGGTAAGGCTGAAGCCACTGGATCCAAGGTGGCAGAAAAATACGCCACTGGACATCGGCTCAGTCCATGTCTTTGTGTTAAAACTGGAAGTGCACAATTTTCTCTTTCACAACAAAACAACGCAAATTCTTTTGAATAATCAGGCATGCCCAAGACAGGGGCCTCACATAAACAATTTCGTAGTTTCACAAAGGCTTCCAAACATTCATCATTCCAATCAATTGGATCTTTCGCTCTTTTCCGAGTTAATTGTATCAATGGTTTTGCTAGCATGGAAAAACTGTTTATCCACTGCCTACAGTACCCAACCACTCCTAGAAACATTCTCATCTCCTTCTGTGTCTGAGGTAGCTGCATTTCTTTGATTATTTTTATTCTTTCCGGTGTCACTTTTCTAACTCTTCTTTCTATTTTATGCCCTAAATATCTAACTTCTTGTTGACAGAACTGCAATTTTTCTGGAGACACTTTGTGTCCTCCTTCGGCCAAATGGTTCAGTAATGCAATTGTGTCAGTGACACAATTTTCTCGTGTTTTTAATGCCACCAATAGGTCATCAATGTACTGAACCAGAACTGAATTCCCAGGCATAACCAATGACTCCAGACACTTTTTCAGTATCTGATTGAAAATTGAGGGACTCTCTGTGTACTCTTGAGGAACTCGGCACCATGCCAAAATACGATCCTCAAACCGGAAGGCGAAAAGATACTGGCTGTCTGGGTGCAAAGGAATCAAAAAGAACGCTTGACACAAATCAATTACTGTAAACCAACCTGCATTCCAGGGTATCTGATAAAGGATCACTGCTGGATTTGGAACTACTGGGCAACAATGCACTACAATTTTGTTTATTTTTTGCAAGTCCTGCACTATCCTGTATTTACCACCAGGCTTTTTGAGTCCCATGATTGGCGAATTACAAGGACTACTCATTATTTCTTTTAAAATGCCCTGTTTAATCATTCGGTCAATTTCTGGAGCAATTCCTGCTTTCACTTCTGGACTCATTTTGTACTGTCATGTGTTTGGATAAGCTGCACCTTCTTTCACCGTTACTTTAACTGGATCTACATTTGACATTAGCCCAATATCCTTTCCTGTAAAATCCCATACTTCTGGATTTACTGAGGTTCTCAACTCTTCAGGCAATTCACTCTCCGTTATCAATGAAAATATCTCATCTACCTCTGTACCTTGCCTAGCTAGCATCATTTTATATATAACGTCTTCATCAGGGGTTTGGAAATGACACCATCAGGTGTACAATAGATTGTGCAGTTCATCTTGCCCAATAAATCTCTTCCCAATAGATTTACTGGACTGGAATCGCAAACTACAAATCGATGCGTATCTTTAAAGTTTCCGATATGTACCTCCATTGGTTTTGTGATTGGGGTTCTAATCTGTTGATTTGACACTCCTACAACTTGGATAGATTCTCCCGAGAGGGGTAGGTTTGGGATGCCTGCTGTTCTCACAGTAGACCGGGTAGCACCAGTATCCAATAGAAAAGTGATATCATTACCTTCCACTTTCCCATCAATAAACGGACCTGTCTGATCTACCGGCAAGGATGCGCCAAGCACGCACTCCTCTTCCTCCCCCCTCAGGCACCGTCATTGCACATAGTCCGAATTTTCTTCATCATTTTGCAAAAAATATTGTGTAACCACTCTGTTATTCTTACCACTTTCTCCATGAAATCCGGTGTTCGCACTGTATTTTTGAGGACTCACAAAGTTTGGCATAGGAGCTGGTGGCACCTGATACTGTGGAGTAACTACCTGCTGCGGCTGATTCATAAGTACTTCATTCTGCATCTGTGGAATTAAATTTTGGTTTGGCCCATTATTATTCTGAATGCTCTTACACTCGTTCTTCCAATGTCCAAGCTTTCCGCACGCATGGCAAGGAAACTTCTTCTTCGCTTCCTCTCTATTCATTCGTCCTCTTAATTTACCACCATTCACCGCTTGATCATTCTGACTCTGTTCTTTTATCTGATTATCAGTCTGGGTATTTACTTTATTCTCCTGCTGTTCTGCCAATTTTACTTGTGCCCACATCATTTTCTCTTTTAGCTTCCTACGCCTTGCCTCAATGTCATCGCCACAATATTTGGCATACTTCAAAATCTCATCAATCGACTTACTCTGCCAGCACAACATGTGCTGTTGAATCATCTGACTAATCTCCGGTTTCAGACCATACACAAACCGATATACAAAATGTCCCATATCCTTATCACCAATGTTCTCAAAACCACTATACTGCTTAAACACTTGTAGTAATCGTTCATAATATGCATGCACGGACTCATTTGGCTCTTGGGTTGTTCTATCTATCTTTACCCAATCTGTTTCTTTAGGAGGGATTTTCCCTTTCAGGTAGGTAAGTACTTGGTGATATTTCTTCATCACCTCTTCTGAGGGTGCTCCTGTCTTCGAGTCTCTAGCATACTCCTCATTTGGCCAATCAACTGTGATCTTACACTCTGTCCACAAATCAGCAGGTACTACAATATCGAATAATCCATCTAGATCTTTCAAAAAACTTTTGAAACCTTCACAAATCTTTCCACCTTTTTATACCATTCAACTGGCTTCTCTCTTAATCTGGGAAAATCATTCGTAAATGACAAAATATCCTGCCTACTCCAGGGGACATGAACATATCCACCACCAGGAACTTCTCTCATCGGACACAATTTTTCAACCTTATCTGATTCTCTCACTGGAAATGCAGATGATGCTTCTCTCGCTTGCACTTCTTCTTTCTTTCTTATCCACCTGATTCTCCATTTGTCAAGGTCTCCCCATTTTCGTAAAATATTCATCAACTCTTTTATCTGTAATCTCTTACCAGAAGCATTTACACTTTCTAAATCTTTGTCAGTAAAATCCACTCGATATGGTTTCTGCAACAGTTTCGATTTCCCTATATCTATTCCAATCTCTGAGGCAACTTCTGTTAATTTCTCATGAAATACTCTTGCTCTTCTAGTTATACTCTTACTTAAGAATAATAACTCCTCGTCATTATAAACATTCAATCTATCTATGCTTTCATTGCCAGTTATCATTTCTTCCAACTCTACTTTCAATTTACTGATATCTAGTATCTTTGGTTGTGGATTTCGACTGTCTATTTCCTGTGCCCATCTCTCTATATCTTCAGAGGTAACTACTGTTGAACTTCCAGTTCCTAAAGGAACTAAAGATCTCTTTTCTCTCAGATTTGCAGGTATAATTCTCTTCGGAGTTTCAGTTAGAGGTTCTACATTCGGGAGATCCATTAATGAAATTACTGATTCACTTTCACTAGTCTGATCATCTGTAATTATTACTTCTCTTCTGGGACTTGTTAACGGAATTGTCACAGTTTGCGGTTTCTGACAAGTCTTTTTATCTCCATATAATGGGATTACCGGACCAATAGTCACTGGTACTGTCAAAGCTTCAGCATTTAAATTCAATTGGCTTACCTTTTGTACTAATTCTTCTCTAGTTTTATTTAAAGCTTCTCTCTCATTATCCTGTAACTCCCTATTAAGTGATACATCATGTAAGATTTGTGGGGTTAAAGGCATTCCTATTACTGGTGCACTTGGGGTAACCTTACTAGGTGCTTTTTGGTATGGTGGAGGGTTTTTAATCAAAATATCCTCTAACAGTTCATCATCTGATTCGCCATAACCTGTCGTATTCATGTGTTTCGTTTTTTCCTTACACTTTCCTCCTGATTGTTCTTCAGCCATTAATACTGGATATAAACCCTCGGTCACCACAGCTCTCCTCCAACATTTTATTTGATCTCCACTTGACTCATACGGGTATCTAGGTAGAAATCCTCTAAATCTACGACCTCTTCTGTATTTTTCACGATCAAATGCCTCTATTTCCCATTCTTCCAAGGCTTCATACTGTGTCATTCTAGGACTTGGTTCTAACATATTCATTCTATCTCTCAAATTTTGAAGTACCTTCAAATTGAAAGTATCATGCTCCGGAAAAGCCAAAACACCATCACCTTTAGTATACTCCACCTAATTCTCCAACCATACACACGTATATCCTTTCTCGATCATCATAAATGAAGCAGGTGTTTTGGGTGGCGGAATAGGAATTCCCTCTTTGGTCATTACAGGCTTGTCTTTTTTAAAGAAATTTTTAATTTTCTTCATAAATGTCATTTTCTTTGGTCTTCCAAACATTTCAGACGGTCGATATAGGAAAGAGTCTTCCGTATATCTTCTAGCTCTATTACCTACGTCGCGTCCTATGTCAGCATGACTCACACCCGCAGTCAAATCAGGACTCAACATACAATTCCTTTTCGACCAATCCCAGCGCGGCTTTTATCTCACAACCACTTAGACTCTCGTGGTCTGACCAATGCCAGTGCGGCCCTTTGTGACGTCAGTATTACTCCTCGCTACTGACCCCTCCTTTACAATATGCTTCTGTCTCACGCCCGCTGTTTCAACCAATCCCAGCGCGGCTCTCTGTGACGTCAGTATAACTCCGGCGACTGACCCTCCCTTCACAAGGTAATACGATATCTTATTTCTTAATACTTTCCATTAAATTCTTCACTAATAACAACATAAAAACATTCGCTACTCTGTCTGTTCCACTAAACAAAAGATAGATTTTCAACTTATTCTTGAGTTTCAGAATTACTCTTCTTCTACTGCGAGTAAAACCCCTGTTTACTCTTCATTCAAGCTCCGGAGAACCTGTTACTTCTTCAGTGTCACCCGTATTGGGAAATGAGACCAAAGTTTCACCAGCTAACCCCTTTTGCTATCATTCGCACTCTACTTTTATACGAAATGATCTCTAGTTTAATACTGCCAGCCCTGCGTAGCTTCTCAGTATTATTCCAACAGACGAGTAACCTCACTGCAGTATGGCTTCTGTCACCACCCGCTATTCATTTCCCAGGATTCTGGACAACATAAAACAAGACGCTAACTCTTTGGTTAAACATAGATCAATAATCAATATTTATCACCAAACTAGTCAATAATAACCATAGCTCTGCTACCAGAAAACTGATCCAGCGGTGAACCAACAACAGATACTCTACTACCATATACTCACCTGGGCCCATCAAACAAACACACCTGTGTAAAAACCGCTGGAGTCAATGACTAAGTTTTATATTTATACTTCACAATATTCAGGATTAGTTATTCGATTTTTCCTAACTAACCTTTCACTGATCAAAAAGTTTTTCCTCTGGTCTATGGACCATTAGTTGAACTAGTTGATGGTGATAATTAACTTAACCTTTAACTATTTGAAGTAAATAATCACAGACTCAGGAAGGTTTAAAATCTTTATCTAAATTAAGATGCATGTGAACTTTTTCAAAAATACACTGCAGTCACCCTCATTCTTAGGAGAGAAATTCAATTGATTAAACATCAAAACATACACTTTGGACTCATACAATAATTAATGCTCAGAAAGGGAGAGGACAGAGAGAAAAGAACATTTGCAAATAACGTGAAATTATAATTACCAAGAATGGTGTGAAAGACCAAACCCCCTGGCCAAAGGTCTGGTTAGGGTCCCCAGGATAGGTCATGAGACAAAGACTTCAGGACAGGATTCAGGACAGGATAGTTTACCTCTCTAATATACCGACGATTGCGCCGCACCCCTCTCTGACACTCTCTTCCTCCTCGTGATTCTTCCGCGATCTTCTGATCTAACCCAATTAAGTTAGGATAGAAAGTTCTTCTTCAAAGTCTGCATTCGATTCTTCATCGGCATCTCATAGCATCTCTCCCAGCATCCCCGACTCACAGCTTCTGGACGGACAGCATCTCAACCCCAACTTCCTTTCTTACTAACTAAAGCTACCTTAATTATACCTTCATTTCTTCATGTTCCACCCACTAAAGTTTCAATATCGTAAATATACGAAATCTCATTGGTCAGGCAAGGGGGGATGATCATCACACCATGCTTACATATCACTTTATTCTGTTGAACCATTGTTCGCAAACCCATCCCCTTAATTTTTATTAAAACTTTATTCCCATCCACTACATGTATCCAATTTGCAACATTAATGACACTACGAAGAATAGAACATCTCATTGCTGAACTTTTCACCATCCGTTCCCAGGATATTGGCACTCCCATTTGGCTTCCGTTCAAATGTTCTGTCATTGACCTTCATGACTTCATTCAGAACGCATGCGCAAGCCTTGCGTCATTTCATCCAGTCTGGTCATGCAAGAGAGGCCCAAATGCGCACTATTAATAAAGTCAAAAGACAAATGTTATTTTCACAAAATAAATGGTCTCACTGTATACCTCCCACCTCTACTCTATTCCCATTTACTTATTAATATTTTCCCCGCATTAGCATTAGTAAAATAGCTCGTTTTAGTTTTCAACTAAGCAGATGCCATGCACACGAGTCTTCAAGACTCCATTTTAGTACCTTCTGCTCATGCGCTAGAATTTCCCTCCAAGCGTTAGCTCGTCATATTGCGTAGATGCAGTTGACGCATGCGCACAACAGTTTCCCCGTTTAAAGCGGTATTAGTCCGTTTTCATTGTTATCCGCATTAGTACACACATAAGCAAGCTTCACTAACCCGCGTGTTCATGTGGTGCGTTTTTGTTATTCACAGATTTCTTTTTAACAACTTGTTAATAAGTTAAATAAGCGGATTGCCTCCGAGCAAGTCTCTTTCTTACGAGACCTTGCTCCATCAGCTGTATACCAGCATTATAAAAAAGTATGTGAACCTGTGTCACACAGAAATGATAAACCAAAGTGCATGAAACTACAATTGATGTTTGGATTTGAACACTGGCATGTACATAAGGAATGTGAATCACCTGCACAGTAAAAATGTTACCTCACAGTGCATGACACTCTGGAAATGCAATTTTAAAGTAAGCAATAACAGTGGTCAGATACCACTTTGAATGTGCAGGGGAAAGCGAGCTTACTCGCAATCAACCTGGGTGAGTGAAATACTCGTTTACCCCAATGAAAAGGAATACAAGTGATATACTTTATTCTTATGTTGGTTTTCGTTGTGAACATCCATAGGTTCAATAAGAATATTAATCTTTTCACAGGAAAATGTGCTGTATTATAGTACATGATACTATAATAGTATATATGATGTACAAATTCAAAGTAAGGAGCACCAGTAAGTAAATAACTTACCAGGCTTCACAAAAAACGACCTATTTTTCTTTCAATTCTACTTTTTCTGCAACATTTTATCTTACAGGACACAATACAAGAGGTATTGTTCTCAAGACATTTTCGGGGGTTTGTAAGCACCCACCATAGAGACCCCGCACTTGCATGCCTTAGCACGCATGCCAATTATCAGATTTTGGTCCTGATGAAAGCCACACTGACCCTGAGAGCCACATGAAGATGGCTGAAACATTTAGACCACACCTAGGATAAGTGGGAGTAACTAATTATCCCACATCTATCCCCCAGTGTTTTTAACATTGACCGAGAATCCCACAAATAAAATCACAACTTGTGAGAGGGAATCCCGAGCCAATTTTAAAATCATCACTTCACTGACACACACACAGTCACAAGACCACAGCCCAAACAAAACCCAGCTCTGCTGTAATCAGGCATCGCAGCACACCCTGGAAGCATTCGGTAACCAGGGTGGGAACCCAATGATGAAGCGTGTCACCTACCAGGTAGGTGAGTGAGGGTTTTTTAAAACACCCTGTGGGTGCCTAGTCACTGACTTTTTTGACGATGTGAATTTTCTTTTTTTCAGGAACATAGGTTAAATAGGTAGGAGACTCGCTGTGTTCTCGTTGAATGATGTAATCCGTCTATAGGCCACATTTACAGTATATCATTCTGATTGAAACAGAAAATATTTCTCTCATGTTAATGTAATATGAAGATTACATAAGCTAATACATAGCTTTTTTCTTTTGCATCGTTATGCTTTGGGGATTCGATCCTCATTTACGGCCTGATTAGGACGGCGGGCCCCCCTAACGGAGATGGGGACCGCCCGACATAGTGTTGGGGGTCTCACAGGACAAATTACAATGTGACCGCCACCGTGGCAGTCGCATTGTCCAGGGTTTCCATTTCAGTGGGTGCTGCTGGCTGCAGCACCCGCCGCAATGGAAAAAAGGGATGTGCAGCACATCCCTATACTACGTGACAGGCACCATGTAGTGCTTGTCACTTGGTACAGGGATCTGTTGGGGAGCACCATAGGTACCCCCCACACCACAATCTAGGGCCCGGGATGAAAAGGGGCCTGCTACGGGTCCCCAATGTCCATCCCTGCCAGCTTTTCCATGGTGGGTGAACCGCCATGGAAAGGCTGGGGGGGAGGGGCTATCCTAATCCCTATGGCAGTGCCTGGTAGGCACCACCACCATTTTAGGGATAGGAAGGCCTCCAATGCACAGGCGTGCCCATTGTAATTTGGCGGGCGGAAAATGGCTTACGATGGCAGTGAGACCGCCACCGACAACCTGTCGGAGGCAGTCTCACCTTGATCGTAATGAAGCTCTTAATTCTTAACATAGCCATGAGTGTGTGTCCCCACAACACAGGAGCTGCTTGCTGTGGTTGTAAAACCAACATTGCCATTCCAAACCCAAAGGCCTCCTAACATAGCCATGGGTGCGTACCCCCAGGGGAGCTACTCATTATGGTTTTAAACTAAACCTGCCCTCCCGAACCCACAGGCCTCTTATGGCAAGGATTTTAGCCCAGGCCGATGGATTGTGCTCCCGCCCTAAATGTACTTCTTCAAAAGGTACACCGCTCGTCGGTACCTGTGTTTCACCCGCTCTGAACCACTAGTACAAGCAGCAAGTGGAGGTGGTTCACTGACAGAATATTGAGTACAAAATATCTACTTGCAAAAATATTGAGTCAAAAATATCGATTTTAAAATATTGACTCCTATACTTATAATTAAAATTACAAAAATATTGAAAAAAATATATATTTTTTTTACTAATATAGTTGCCTAAAATATTGCTTTTTAAATATATATAAATTTAAATAAACATTCATTAATTTAAATAATAATACTAATATAATCAAAAGAAAATATATCTCATAAATGTTTTGAAAAAATATAACAATTGTTATTTAAAAAAATTAAAACAAACATATAGATGAATGTACATATTTTTATTTACACCTGTTTAATTAAAAATATTACTAAATTAATATTTTAAATTTATATTGATTTGTAATACTTTTTTAAATGTAATATAAAAAATAAATATATATATAAATATATCCAATAGCATATAATATTTAAAAAACAAACCATTTTAATTACAAATAAAAATAAATACATTATTAAAGACATTAATAATTATAAATATTATCATTTTAAATAACCAAAACCATATTAATATAAACCTAAACAATATAAACAAAACTATCACATTTTAAAATGAATACATATACGATTCCCACTACAACTTATAAATAGTAGACCAAGGGCCCTATTACGATGTCGGTCGGAGGCACACGTTTCTGTGTGAGAACCAACCATAGGTCGGCGGTTCCGAACAGCCTATTACGATGCGACCACACATGGTGCGGTCGCAAATTCCCATTTCTCAATGGGAGCTTGTGCGGGGGCAGAAACCGCCCACAGCACAAGCTCCCTTTGAGAAATGGGAGTTTGTGGAATCCCTGCACCGTGTGGCAGGCACCTCACAGTGCCTTCCAAGTGGTGCAGGAAATTTCAGGGGGGCACCACAGGTGCCCCCCAGGCCCACAACTGTAGGTTGCAGAGGGATGGGAGCCCTGCTAGGGGCCTCCAAAGTCACTTTCCGACAGCTTTTCCATGTCATTAAGGCCAACATGAAAAGGCAGTCAGAAACCGACATCATATTCCTGACGGCTGTAACGCCGTCCTTAAGGGATTATGATAGGTTTTCGACTGTTGACTGCCCTGTTCGGTTTTTCTGACTGGGTTTCTGTTCTGTGGCTCTTGCTATTGTGCCTTATATTGTACTGCACCTGTATCCCTCTTTTGTTCTTGTGTCCTACCTGCTCCTTTTTCGCTACCTTTTCCAACCTCTGCTGCACCCGCAGTCCCTCCCCCCTGCCGTTTCCTGCTCCCGCTGCCCAGCTGCGCTTCCCTCCCCCTTTTCCTATTTAATGGCGGTCGCTGTGCGGCCGCTCGCAACAGGCGCGCCACTGGCGCACCTGTGGGTGCCAAAGGGAAGCCCGTCTGTGCCCGTCTGCGCCCGTCCGTGACCCGACCAGTGCCAGAGGCCCTGGATCTCTGACCACCCACTGCTATGACTCAGCTGCCCTCCTCGCACTCAACCCCAGAAGGAACAACTGCCAGCTGTCCACGCCAAACACCACCCATGGACAGTTCTCCTGCCGTCACTGCCACCAAACCTTCACCACCATCTGCACCACCACGGCCGCTGCCCCTACGCCGGACGCCAACACCACCGAAGCCCTGAGGTGCATCCTGCTCAACGTGTGCTCCCTACACAGGCACGCTGTAGAGATCTGGGACCTCCTCAACACCCTCTCGCCCAACGTCACCTTCTTCACAGAAACTTGGACCAACTCCACCTCTGCCCCGACATCGCCACCGCCATCCCCGACAGATGCAAGATCCAGAGAAAGGACTGCCCAAACTGCCCAGGAGGAGGACTTGCCATTGCACACAAAAGCTCCCTCTGACTCACGACCTCCAGCTCGAGCGACAGCCCTCCTGCAACTGAACACCCCCATTTCCAGATCCAGACCAGCCCCAGAACGACCCTAAGAGGCACCCTCACCTACAGACCTCCTGGACCCCGAACTGCGTTCACCACTACCATCGCTGACCTCATTGCACCCCACGCTATCGCCTCCATGGACTACATGCTCATTGGAGACCTCAACTTCCACCTCAACAACCTCAGTGACCCCAACTCCGCCACCCTCCTACGCAACCTCGCCAACCTCGGACTGAAACAACTCATCACCACCCCCACCCACAAGGCAGGACACACCCTTGACCTCATCTTCGCAGGAGGTAACAAAATCCACTTCAGCAACACCACGTAACCCCCCTGGATGGACCACCACTGCGTACACTTCCACATCGACAAACCCACCGCGGCCAAACATGCACCCCACCCTCCACGAAGGAACTGGAGCAAAGTCACCGAGGAGCAGTTCAACTCCACCCTCAACCGCACTGCCCCCTCCACCTCAACCAACACCAACCTCGCAGCCAAAGAACTCCACAGATGGATCACCAACTGCGCAGACGAGCTCGCACCCCTACATAACCCGACAGACAGCCCCCCAGAAAGGCCACCTGGTTCACCGCCAACCTCCAAGAAAACAGACGCACCTGCAGATGTCTCGAGAAGAACTGGAGAAACAGCAAATCCTCAGAAGACTGCACCACCTACAAGAGCGCCATGACAGAATACCACCAGCGCATCATATCCACCAAAAGGACCTTCATCCAGAGCAAGATCCTCGACAACTCTGGCAATTCTAAGGAACTTTTCAGCATCATCCAGGAATTCACTAAACCCCCAGTGAAACCATGGACATCACCCCCTCCCAGGACCTCTGCAACAAGCTCGGCTCCTACTTCCATCTGAAAATCAAGGGCCTCTACGACAACTTCAATGACCAGACACCTGATGCCAAAACCACCCCTTCCTCTGGCAATGCAAGCCAGCCCACCATCTCCTCCTGGACCCCAGTCACCACCAAAGACACCACATCAACCATGAAAGGCATCCACTCAGGAGCCCCCATGGACCCCTGCCCCCGCACATCTTCCACAGAGCCACCGCCGCCATCGCACCAGAACTACGGCGCACCATCAATGCCACCTTCTAAACCAGCATCTTTCCTGACGATTGGAAATGTGCAGAAGTCAGACCCCCTACTCAAGAAGCCCTCGGCAGATCCCATGGACCTCAAGAACTACCGACCCATCTCCCTCCTCCCCTTCGTGGCCAAAGTCACTGAGAAGACCGTCAAGGCCCAACTAACGAAATTCATCAAAGAAAACTCCATCCTTGACCCCTCCCAATCCGGATTCTGCTGCAACCACAGCACAGAGAATGCTCTACTCACCGCCACAGAAGACATCCGCACCCTCCTCGACCAAGGACACAACTCAGCCCTGAACCTTCTCGACCTCTCTGCAGCCTTCAACACCATCTCCCACCACACACTCACCACCAGACTCCATGACGCCGGCATACAGGGAACCACCCTCGACTGGCTCCGCTCCTTCCTCACCGGCAGAACCCAAAGAATCAGACTTCTACCCTTCCTCTCCCAACCCACAGAGATCAACTGCAAACTACCCCAAGGATCATCGCTCATCCCCACGCTCTTCAATATCTACATGCCCCCCTCACCGCCATCATCAGACAGCACTGACTCAGCATAGTATCCTACGCCAACCACACCCAGCTCATCCTCTCCCTCACCAAGGAGCCCCTCACCACCAGACTCAACTTCCAGGAAGGAATGAAGAACGTCACATCTTGGATGAGCAGCAGCTGCCTGAAGCTCAACTCAGAGATGACAGAGGTCCTCATCCTTGGACCCTCCCCCACTGCATGGGACAACACCTGGTGGCCCACTGCCCTCAGCAGCCCCCCAACCTCACGGACCATGCCTGAAACCTAGGCATCATACTCAACACCTCCCTCACCATGACCTGGCAGGTCAACGCCATCGCCTCCACCTGCTTCAACACCCTCCGCATCCTCCGAAAGACCTTCAAATGGATCCCCTGAATCAAGGAAGACCGTAACCCATGCACTCATAACCAGCAGACTGGACTACGGAAACGCCCTCTATGCCGGGATCAATAAGTCTCTGCTCCGCAAACTCCAGACCATACAGAACACCGCAGCCAGACTTGTCCTCAGCATCCCTCGACACAAGCACATCTCCCAACACCTGTGTGACCTCCACTGGCTCCCTGTCGAGAAGAGAGCAACCTTCAAGATACTAACCCACGCCTACAAATGCCTCCACAACAACAGACCCCAATATCTCAACAATAGAATCTCCTTCCACGTACCCAAAAGGAACCTCCGATCCACCGCCCTCACCTTTGCCGAACCCCCGCGCATCCGCAGAGCCAGAGCGGGTAGAAGAACCTTCTCCTAAATAGCAGCCAAGACCTGGACCGAGCTCCCGATCAACATCAGACGTGCCCCCACCCTGCACATCTTCAGGAAGACCCTCAAGACCTGGCTCTTTTACTGACCGGAGCTGCCTTCCCAGCCCCTTGAGACACTAATGGGTGAGTAGCACGCTTAAAACTCCCTGATTGATTGATTGACTGGCTGATTAGCTCCTTGAGCCCGTCGGAACACAGTCGGATTAGCCGAAAGTGTTGGATTGTGGAGGGGTAAAATTTAGTGTTCCCACTCCAATGAGTGTTACAGTAGGGAAAGTGTTGGATTGTGGAGAGGTAAAATTTACTGTTTCCACTACATTCAGTGCAAAAGTTGGGAAATCCAGCACTTGTTTGCACTTTTGTCACTTAATCGCCCTTGTGCCGTTTCTAAAAAATAGCTTTGTTTATTGCTTGTGACAGCCTTATTGTGTCATCTCGATACCACAAAAAATTTAAAAAAAGGAAAAAGTGATTAATCTTTCAATACATTCCTTTGATTTAGTCATGATTGGTGTGTTTTTCTGTTTTTCTCTTCTTCATTGAATTCTTCATTGATTAAGTGTTGGAGTAATTGAATTTCTCTCCACTGTTTATTATTCATTAAGTGGTAAAGTAATTTTGTACCCGACAGAGCCACTGCACTCTATGCGTAGATAGAAACAGACTATTTCACTTTGAGTAAAATAAATAATTTCAAAACTATAGTAAATAACAAAAAATAGAAATATTTAAATATAAAAATTCTATATTTTTTGGTTCACTGACAGAATATCGACAACTAAAATATCCCCATATCACAAAATCGAGTTATAAATATCGATGTAAAAAATATCGACATCCTATATTTATAATGGTATGTACAAAAATATCGGAAAAAAATATCAATGTCATAAATATAGTTGTACAAAATATCATATATATATATATACATATATTTATATATATATTCACTGAAAAAACCATAGGTTTCAGGCACGTTATAGTTACAAATTAGCATTTAAAAAACCTTAGAAATTGACTGAAAAAAACATAGGTTTCAGGGGCGTTATAGTT
This sequence comes from Calotriton arnoldi, assembly GCA_963921515.1. Lineage (NCBI taxonomy): Eukaryota > Metazoa > Chordata > Amphibia > Caudata > Salamandridae > Calotriton > Calotriton arnoldi. The sequence continues at coordinate 301,130 of CAWUFW010003872.1, read as the reverse complement.
AGTTTGACATTTCACTCGTACAAAACCATAGAAATTCCCCCGTTATAGTTAGTTCAGCTAACTATAACTCGCGCGCCCGCAATACACTGCTGATGACGTCACATATTACATCACTCATGACATGGTCAGTGACATCACTCATGACATCACTGATGACATCTCAAATGACATCACTGATGACATCATCCTTGTGATAGAGTGGCAGACCTCCTCTCACCCTAATATAACCTTTGATACACACACTCAAAAATACAATCTAACATTTTCAAAACAATGGACATACCAATACCAGTTACAACACACCTATTCAGTAATTCCAAGATCTACACACACACCCACTCATTCACCAACAGTCCCTATACAGTCACTCATACATGTACTCACTCATCATATGTACTCATACACCTATACATCCTGTTACACACCGCCACTCATCCATAGAATTACTCACACACATAGTCACACATGCAAACAAAGTATCAAACATCCATTTACTTGCATATACAGTTATACACACACTACCACACTTACTTCTACAGAAACTTACACATACTTACTCTCTTAAACAATCACTTATAGAAACACCTACTTATTGTACAGGAACTCTTCCAATCTCTCACTCATATACACCAATACTCACATATACTAGTTTAAAACATATGTAGTTACTCATAAAGACACTATTGAGACAGTCATTCACTCACTAACACACCCATACACATACTCATCCACCTATACAGTCCTGCACACATGCTGTCTTCAACACATACAAACAGTGAGTCACTCATTCATGCATCTATGCACTAAGTAATACCCCCCACCGAACCATACAGACACTCAGACACTCATACTGATACTCAAAAAACCAACTAATAACCCATATAGACACTCATGTAGCTACTCACCAACCCATGCAGCCACTTATACACAAAGTGAGAGACTGATACAGATATTTTCATATTTAAACATTACTCACTAACCCATGTATTCACTAAGATACACTTAGTCAGTTATACAATCAATTTTACAAAACAAAATCATCCATTTAGACACTTATATACCCATTTATTCTTCCATCGACCTTGAGATATACATATATAAAACATATTTAATTTTCAGAAAAACACACATTCACTGGATGATGTCATCAGTGATGTCATCAGTGATGTCATTTGAGATGTCATCAGTGATGTCATGAGTGATGTCACTGACCATGTCATGAGTGATGTAATATGTGACGTCATCAGCAGTGCATTGCGGGCGCGCGAGTTATAGTTAGCTGAACTAACTATAACGGGGGAATTTCTATGGTTTTGTACGAGTGAAATGTCCAACTAACTATAACGCCCCTGAAACCTATGGTTTTTTCAGTGAATTTCTAAGGTTTTTTAAATGCTAATTTCTAACTATAACGTGCCTGAAACCTATGGTTTTTTCAGTGAATTTCTAAGGTTTTTTAAATGCTAATTTCTAACTATAACTTGCCTGAAACCTATGGTTTTTTCAGTGAATATATATATATTTATTATACTATGTATACATGTGAAAATGTCTCGGTCCCCTGTTTGCCTCGGTGGCACGGAAAAAATGGGTGGAACTGATGTCAGCACGCCGACGAGGTTCTCTTATGGCTCCGATGACGTCATACGGTGTCGCGAGCGGAGCCGTGCTATTATGACGTCCTCGTTGACGTGGGAGAGCTAGGAAAGAATTTCCGCGGAATGCTTGTGCAGGGGATATTCACCTAAGTGTTCAGGCTAGTCCTTTGGGAGCAACTGTTTATGTTGCCACTCCAGAAACCGAAACCAGTGATCCGAGGGCAGAGGCCCTGCAGATGGCACACGAGGTGGGGTGCCCAGTCGTGTGCACCGGCGGGGCAGTGAAGTGACAAGCACCACAACCCACAAAAAAGGTAACGAGGGCACTGAATAACACAGGATCTTCTCTTTGTATCTGGCAGGAACAACGAAGTTAAAATGCCCTAGTACCAAAATGTAGAATTAGTGCTACAACGGTCTTCAAGAGGACCTGCGATGCCGCTTCTGCCTCCCGTACCCTGGAGGTGGCACATGGGTCACGCGGTACGGTCATACTGCGGTGGGACGCACACTCGTTGACCTCTCATGGCACTGCTCCACACTTCAGGGAGGACGCTTTCCATTAGCTATGTTTTCTGATGACATGTCGCGCCGGGCCCGTCCAACAACAGAACTCCTTTAGATCCAAACAGACTCTTCCACTCTCTCACCGGAAGTGAAACCAGGCCACGCGGACACTTTCACAATACAACAGCCAGGAATGCACTTTTCGGTAAAAAAACACATTCCTTCCTCCTAATTAATCAAATAAACGTCTCACTGAAGAACAGGGGCCAGCTTCGATCGGTAAACAGCCGTTACAACGACTTTTTACTTTGCGATACCATTACAACGCATGCATTACCACGCATGCGTTGTACATCATAAAGTCATTACTACACATTTTTTTAGAACGCATGGTCATTTACCACGCATGCCTTTACAACAAATTTTGTTGTAAAGGTATGTATGGTAAATGACCATGCGTTCTAAACAACATGTAGATGATCCATGTCGTTGTAAGGAAACAGAGGCTGTTCCTTTTCCTCACAACAACGTGCACCACCCCTCAGAGACGACGTGAAGCAGGAACCATGAGAAGAGAGGAACCACGAGGAGTGAGAGGTAAGGGGGATTGGGCATGGGGTGGGGGTTTCTTTTCTAGGGTTTAGGGTAGTGCAGTGGTGTTTGGGTGGTGCTGGGGGTAGTGTTTTAGGGTTTAGGGTAGTGCAGTGGTGTTTGGGTAGTGTAGGGGGTCGTGCTGGGGGTAGTGTTTTAGGGTTTAGGGTAGTGCAGTAGTGTAGGGGTCGTGCTGGGGGTAGTGTTTTAGGCTTTAGGGTAGTGCAGTGGTGTATGGGTAGTGTAGGGGGTCGTGCTGGGTTAGTGTTTTAGGGTTTAGGGTAGTGCAGTGGTGTTTGAGTAGTGTAGGGGGTCATGCTGGTGGTAGTGGTTTAGGGTAGTGCAGTGGTGTTTGTGTAGTGTAGGGGGTTGTGCTGGGGGTAGTGTTTTAGGGTTTATGTTAGTGCAGTGGTGTTTGGGTAGTGTAGGGGGTAGTGCTGGGGTAGTGTTTTAGGGTTTAGGGTAGTGCAGTGGTGTTTGTGTAGTGTAGGGGGTAGTGCTGGGGGTAGTGTTTTAAGGTTTAGGGTAGTGCAGTGGTGTTTGGGTAGTGTAGGGGTTCATGCTGGGGGTAGTGTTTTAGGGTTTAGGGTATGGCAGTGGTGTTTGGGTCGTGCTGGGGGTCGATTTAGGGTTTAGGGTAGTGCAGTGGTGTTTGTATAGTGTAGGGGGTTTAGGGTAGTGCAGTGGTGTTTGTGTAGTATAGGGGGTCATGCTGGGGGTTGTGTTTTAGGGTTTAGGGTAGGGCAGTGGTGTTTGTGTAGTGTAGGGGGTCATGCTGTGGGTAGTGTTTTAGGGTTTAGGGTAGTGCAGTTGTGTTTGTGTAGTGTACGGGGTCATGTTTTAGGGTATAGGGTAGTGCAGTGGTGTTTGGGTAGTGTAGGGGGTCATGCTGGGGTTAGTGTTTTAGGGTTTAGGGTAGTGCAGTGGTGTTTGGGTAGTGTAGGGGGTCGTGCTGGGGGTAGTGTTTTAGGGTTTAGGGTAGTGCAGTGGTGTTTGTGTAGTGTGGGAGGTCATGCTGGGGGTAGATTTAGGGTTTAGTGTAGTGCAGTGGTGTTTAGGTAGTGTAGGGAGTCGTGCTGGGGGTAGTGTTTTAGGGTTTAGGGTAGTCCAGTGGTGTTTGTGTAGTGTAGGGAGTCGTGCTGGGGGTAGTGTTTTAGGGTTTAGGGTAGTGCAGTGGTGTTTGGGTAGTGTAGGGGGTCATGCTGGGGTAGTGTTTTAGGGTTTAGGGTAGTGCAGTGGTGTTTGTGTAGTGTAGGGGGTCATGCTGGGGGTAGTGTTTTAGGGTTTAGGGTAGTGCAATGGTGTTTGTGTAGTGTAGGGGGTAGTGTTTTAGGGTTTAGGGTAGTGCAGTGGTGTTTGTGTACTGTAGGGGGTCGTGCTGGGTTCTAGTGTTTTAGGGTTTAGGGTAGTGCAGTGGTATTTGTGTAGTGTAGGGGGTAGATTTAGGGTTTAGGGTAGTGCAGTGGTGTTTGGGTAGTGTAGGGGGTCGTGCTGGGGGTAGTGTTTTTGAGTTTAGGGTAGTGCAGTTGTGTTTGGGTAGTGAAGGGGGTCGTGCTGGGGGTAGTGTTTTAGGGTTTAGGGTAGTGCAGTGGTGTTTGGGTAGTGTAGGGGTCAACCAACATGAATTTGTCCTTGTGTGATGTAACCAATGCTCATGTAAAGCACTCCAATACCTGACCAGTCTGCACTATATAAAACTGCAAAAAAACAAAAAATAAAAAGTGTTTTGCACACTTCTGTCATTGGGCTATACGTGGGCTACCTCTGGGTGATATTTGTGCTACATTTGGGCTCTTTTGTCTCTGGTGGCCATCTTGGGAGACTTATTTGTTATGAAGTTTCCTAATTTCCTCATTTACTACAGTCTCCTCAGTAGGCAATGCTTTCAGTTTTTTACTTTGATTCCATCAAGAAGGCATTCAGATGTGTCACACATTTGCCATAAATTCAGAATGTTAGCACTCTAGTTGTTCATTAGATCACTGTAGTAAAGCTACTGCTCACCAAGGAGTTAACTGGAAGTCTACTGCTGGTATTGAAAGTGATTGTTTCAGTCTGCATGTCAGAATTTTCTAATGAAATAGAAGAGGATTTGAGATCTCACTTAAAACATGCCCTAAATTTTCTTTTTGCAGCACTAACCATAATTTCTATGGCAAAATGAACCCCCTCATTTTGTTCCTTTTTAAATTAAATGTTTTAAATGTTACCAGTTTATTCCAATCAAGATGGCTTCAGGTGTGCCATACTTTTGTCATAAGTAAGGCTGTTAGCACGCCAGTTGTTCTTTAGAACACTCTGGGAAGCTGCAGTAGAACACAAAGGCATCAACTGACAGGCTGCTCCTGTTGAAATATAACAGGAAGATATTTGAGATCTCACTTAAAACATGTCCTAATTTTTCTTTCTACAGCACTAACCATAATTTCTATGGCAAAATCAACCCCATCATTTTGTTCCTTTTTAAATTAAATGTTTTAAGTGTTACCAGTTTATTCCAATCAAGATGGCTTCAGGTGTGCCATACTTTTGTCATAAGTAAGGCTGTTAGCACTCTAGTTGTTCTTTAGAACACTCTGGGAAGCTGCAGTAGAACACAAAGGTATCAACTGACAGTCTCTGCCCTTGTTGGATGTGCATGTTTTACTGAGAATGTCAGACTTCATTCTCACATGACTGAGAAAGATAATGTGAATTTACAGAAAATATGCTCTCATTTTAGCTTCTGGAGCACCTTCCAAAACTGTATGGGACAAGCATGTGAAAATAGTTTTCTCTCAAACATGATTCATAATATCCCAGCAGAAGGTTTTTCACAGGGTAAAATCACCTTAGAACACACCACAATTCCTGAAATTAGTATGGTACCATCAACAAATGAATTCTAATGTAACTAAAGTCTGTTATCACCCTTTATAGTTCTCCTTTTGGTAACCCTCAAAATCTTCGATTCACTACAATGCATTTCAATGGGGTACTATCATTTATATTGGTCCCAAGATGGCTGCCAGCAATTCCAGGATGAAGTGCTGACAGCCAATCAGATCTCACGATGACATGTGTGGTTAGGCTCCGCCCAGATATATATGTGTTTTTACTTTTGATTTTCTCAGCAACTACTGAACGGATTTACACCATTTAACAAAAAGAGTTCTTTCTGAACCAAGAACTACCTCTTTGCCAAATTTGGTGTAATTCCGTTCAGCAGTTCAGGCTGTAACCGTGGCTAAAGTTTCCTATGGGAAAATGAATGGGGAAAACACGTTTTGGGACCCCCCTTTTTCTCGGCCCCCGCTTGACGAATCACCCCGAAACTTTCAGGGTAGGAGCGGACCGGAGCGGGCCATAAAGTTTGAAAATTTCGCAAAGATTCGTCAACCGACGTAAGAGTTATTTCAAATAGAATGTTGCAGATTTCCTATGGAAAATAGGTCCTAACTATAACTATCTACTGGCGACCGCCAGTAGATAATATATATACATATATATATTTATATATGTATCTATATATATATATATATATAGATATATAGATATATATATATATATATTCACTGAAAAAACCATAGGTTTCAGACACGTTATAGTTAGAAATTAGCATTTAAAAAACCTTTGAAATTCACTGAAAAAACCATAGGTTTCAGGCACGTTATAGTTAGAAATTTGCATTTAAAAAACCTTAGAAATTCACTGAAAAAACCATAAGGTTTTAGGGACAGTTATAGTTAGTTGGACATTGCACTCGTACAAAACCCGTGAAATTCCCCCGTTATAGTTAGTTCAGGTAACTATAACTCGCGCCCCGCAATGCACTGCTGATGACGTCACATATTACATCACTCATGACATGGTCAGTGACATCACTGATGACATCACTGGTGACATCTCAAATGACATCACTGATGACATCACTGATGACATCATCCAGTGACTGTGTGTTTCTGTAAAGTTTAAATATGTTTAATATATTTAGGGAAAGGCGTATTGAAGAATGAGTGGGTGTAGAAGCGCCTGAATGGATGATTTAGTAGGTGCGTGACTGAGTCTATAAGTGAGTGATTAAACGTATCTTACTGGATGCATGGGTGAGTGACTAAACTGTGTGAATGTCTGTATCCGTCTGTCTGTTGTTGTGTAAGCAACTGCATGGGTTTCTGACTAGCTAAATGAGTGTCTATATGGGTTATGGATTGGTTCTCTGAGTATCTGTATGGGTGCCTCAGTGTTTGTGTGGGTGGGGTGTGTGTGACTCTGTGCATAGATGTGTGAGTGGGTGATTCACTGGGTGCATGGTTTCAAGAGTGCGTCTGTGATGGACTGTATGGGTGGGTGAGTGTGTGTATGGGTGTGTTAGTGATTGAATGTATATCTCAGTGGTACATGTGTGAGTAACTACATATGTGAAAGGCAGTATATATGTGTGTTGGAGTATATAAATGGCTATAAGTGAAAGTGTGTGATTGTGAGAGTGGCTATATGGATGAGTGTGTGCTTGCATCAGTGATTGCATAGGAGCGTAAGAATGTGCTAGTATTTTTATGAGTAAGTGAGCTGGTGTGTATAACTGTATAGGTGAGTAAATTGGAGTGTGATTAATTATTTGCATGACTGACTAGGTGTGTGAATACCTCTATGGATGAGTTGCGTTGTGTGAGTGTTTATATAGGTGTATGAGTGCATATGATAGTCCTGTACTGAGTGACTGTAAGTATGAGTGACTGTACGGGTGAGTGAGTAGATGTGTGTGTGTAGACCTAAGAATCAGTGAGTGGGTATGTACTTATTGGTATTGGAGTGTGTATGGTTTTGAGAATGGCAGTCTGTAATTTAGAGTGGGTGTTTCAAAACTTATATTAGGGTGTGAGAAGATGCATTAAATTCTCACATGGATGATGTCATCAGTGATGTCATCAGTGATGTCATTTGAGATGTCATCAGTGATGTCATCAGTGATGTCACTGACCATGTCATGAGTGATGTAATATGTGACGTCATCAGCAGTGCATTGCGGGGCGCGAGTTATAGTTACCTGAACTAACTATAACGGGGGAATTTCACGGGTTTTGTACGAGTGCAATGTCCAACTAACTATAACTGTCCCTAAAACCTTATGGTTTTTTCAGTGAATTTCTAAGGTTTTTTAAATGCAAATTTCTAACTATAACGTGCCTGAAACCTATGGTTTTTTCAGTGAATTTCAAAGGTTTTTTAAATGCTAATTTCTAACTATAACGTGTCTGAAACCTATGGTTTTTTCAGTGAATTTCAAAGGTTTTTTAAATGCTAATTCCTAACTATAACATGTCTGAAACCTACGGTTTTTTCAGTGAATTTCAAAGGTTTTGTAAATGACAATTTTTAAATGTATTAATTGTTATATTTATTTTTTTCATACTGATTTACTACATTTTTAGAAACATTTTTTTTTACATATTTTATTTTTTAAATTACATTGTAATTACATTATACATTACAAAAATACTTTCTCAGAATGAATTACTTTAGTTTAAATACTTTGCACATAGGCAATAGACTTTTAAGTACAGTAGTTACAGTTGTTGCAATGGGCAACACATTTTCAAACACAATGCAACATTCAGCTCAATGTGAATTTCTAGTTAAATGCAATTAGTTACTTTATGGATTACTTTTCTAACCACAGGACTGGATCCTAGATTCAGTCCTGGGACATCTCCTGTAAACAGTTGAGTAAAAGCGTTTTGGTTACAGTAGTGATTTTTAAGGAATATTATTGTATTTTAAAAGTTGACACTTAGAAACTTTTTCTCATAGAATCACCAATGTTATCCTATGGAAGGAAATTCACTTAGCAGGTAAAAACTGTTATCGTTACTTTTTCTTACTCAGTGTTGGATCCTGGATCCAGCACTGGTGCATCTCCTGTAAACAGTTGAAAGAATGCGTTTAAGTCATACAGGCGATTTTTAAGGAATATTTGTAGTTTGTGAAAATCGACACTGAAACTTTTCAGCTGAAAACCAGACAATGGATTCCTATGGAAGAAAATATAAGTTACTGGTAAGTACGGTTAAAATTACTTTTCAGGGTCAGTGCTGGGCTAAAAGATGCAGCACTGAGGTCTCTCCTGATAACAGGTGAGTAAATCGGAATTCGTATTTCGGCTGATTTTAGAGGAATATTTTAAAGTTCCAAAACTCCACACTTAGAAGAATTTCCAAGTGAAACCAGTCAATGTTAGCCTATGGAAGGAAATTCAAGTTACTGGTAAGTACGGTTAAAATTACTTTTCAGGACCAGTACTGGGCTGAAAGATACAGCACTGAGGTCTCTCCTGATAACAGGTGAGTAAATCGGAATTCGTATTTCGGCTGATTTTAGAGGAATATTTGTATGTTTCAAAAATCAACACTTAGAAACTTTTTCAGCAAAAAGCAGGCAATGATATCCTATGGAAGGAAATTCAAGTTACTGGTAAGTACGGTTAAAATTACTTTTCAAGATTAGTACTGGGCTGAAAGATGCAGCACTGAGGTCTCTCCTGATAACAGGTGAGTAAATCCGAATTCGTAGTTCGGCAGATTTTAGAGGAATATTTGCACAATGGTGAAGGTAGGGGGCGGGGCCTGAGGTGACATCTGTGCAAACGCGCCCTGTGGCGCGTTTTAAGTTGGGGGATTAAGTCCCCTTGAATCATGAGGGTCCCTAGGGGCCAACTAGCCCACCAGGAACCTCCAGTATGCGCCAGGGGCTGCGTTGCAGAGACGTGTAGAGAGGCCACACCCCTTTTACACCTCTCTGCAACGCAGCTCTGTGGCGCTTTCTGGATGTACCTGTTGGGCTAGTTGGCCCCAGGGACCCTCAGGATTGAAGGGGATTTAATTCCCCATCTTAAAACGCGCCACGGGGCCTGTTTGCACACATGTCACCTGAAGCCCCGCCCTCCCTTCACCACTGTGCAAACGCGCCCGTGTCGCGTTTTAAGTTGGGGGATTAAGTCCCCTTGAATCCTGAGGGTTCCTGGGGGCCAACTAGCCCACCATGTACCTCCAAAGCGCCACAGAGCTGCGTTGCAGAGAGGTGTATAAAGGGGCGTGGCCTCTGTACACCTCTCTGCAACCAGCCCCCTGGCGCATACTGGAGGTTCCTGGTGGGCTAGTTGGCCCCCAGGGACCCCCAGTATTCAAGGGGAATTACTTCCCCATCTGCAAACGCGCCAGGGGCGCGTTTGCAGAGTGGTGAAGGAAGGGGCGGAGCCTGCGGCCCGATCTTTTTTTTTTTCCCTGAAGGGGGACTGTGTGGCCCCCTTCCTTTTTCTTATTTTTGGGCCCTGGGGACCCCATCCCCCAGGGCCTTACCCCTTTTTTTTGTTTTATTAAAATTAAACTGGAAGGGGGCCGTGTGGCCCCCCACCCCTGGCCGAAAACTGCCCCGGGGACCCCATCCCCCGGGGCATGGCCACACTTTAACATTCCTTTTTAAGGAGGGGGGCTGCATGGCCCCCCTCCTCAGGCCTCCTTTTGCCCCGGGGACCCCATCCCCCGGGGCAGGCCTTTTTTTTTTTTTTTTATAATTTCTGGGGAGGGGGGCCGCGTGGCCTCCCTCCCGGGCCACTTATGGCCCCGGGGACCCCATCCCCCGGGGCCTGGCCTCTGGTTGGGGACTGTGGGGGGGTCCCCAAACCCCCCACAGTTCCGCCGGCTCCCCGTGTCCTAAGGGAGCCGGCATTGCTTTTCCACACGGGGAGCAGCTAACATGCTGCTCCGCGTGTGGAAAAGCAATTGTCTTTGGATATTGGAAGCGAGAGCAGGTTTCCCTGCTCTCTCTTCCAATATCCAAAGCAGTTTGCAATGACAGGACGGGAGCCGCGAGGCTCCCGTCCTGTCATTGCAAACTACAGTGTCCCGGGGTAGGCACCCCGGGACACTGCAGGAGCCGGCCCTGGGGGTGGCGGTCCCCAGGGCCACCACAAGCTCCAGGAGGGGGGCCACGCGGCCCCCTCCCCACATCAGCAAAGCCTCGGGAGGTGGTGGTCCCCGGGGCTTCGGGGTCCAAAACGGACCCCCATTTTAATTTGTTAGTGCCCCGGGAGGTGGCGGTCCCGGGCGTGTGGGGGCTCGAGCCCCCCACACAGGAAAAAGTAAAAAAAAAGAAGCCCCGGGGAGGTGGTGGTCCCGGGGCTGCGGGAGGGCTCAGAGCCCTCCCGCACCATTTTAAAAAGAAAGCCCCGGGGGTGGCGGTCCCCGGGGCTTGGGGGCCCTTTGAGGCCCCCCATACATAAATCTAACCCCCCACCATGCCCCCGGGACTTGGGCCACCCGGGGGCAAAATACAATCGAAGCGCGGAGACCGCCCTTCGATTTTTTTTCGGCAGGATCCGTGCACCCTGAGCGCATCCTGCAGATTTAAAAAAAAAATTCTTTTTCTGCCCAGGGGTCCTTGTGGGACCCCTGAGCAGACCTAAGGGGTCAGGGTGTTTCTACCCTGCCCCCTTTGTGCGTTTTGCGCACTTTTTTACTGCTTTCTTGTTCCTCGGTTCTACCGAGGAACAAGATGGCTGCCAACACTTCCTGGTTTGGAGTGTTGACAGCCAATTAGCAGACAGCTCGTGATCGGGAGGGTGCGCGAATCCGACGCGGCCATAGATATATATGTACTTTTACTTTTGATTTTCTCAGCAACTACTGAACGGATTTACACCATTTAACAAAAGGGTTCTTTCTGAACCAAGAACTACCTCTTTGCCAAATTTGGTGTAATTCCGTTCAGCAGTTCGGGCTGTAGCCGTGTCTAAAGTTTCCTATGGGAAATTGATTTTTTGACTCTTATTTTTTTAATTTCTCCGCAACTACTGAACGGATTTACACCATTTAACAAAAGGGTTCTTTCTGAACCAAGAACTACCTCTTTGCCAAATTTGGTGTAATTCCGTTCAGCAGTTCGGGCTGTAGCCGTGTCTAAAGTTTCCTATGAGAAAATGAATGGGGAAAACACGTTTTGGGACCCCCCTTTTTTCTCGGCCCCTGCTTGACGAATCACCCTGAGACTTTCAGGGTAGGAGCGGACCGGAGCAGGCCATAAAGTTTGAAAATTTCGCGAAGATTCGTCAACCGACGCAAGAGTTATTTCAAATAGAATGTCGCGGATTTCCTATGGAAAATAGGTCCTAACTATAACTATCTACTGGCGACCGCCAGTAGATAATATATATATGTATATATATATATATATATATATGTATATATATATATATATATATATATATATATATATATATCCACACCAAGATTCCTCACCCCGAGGAGAAAGAAACCAGAGGGACACAGCGGGGAGCCAAGGACAACATCTTTATTGCAGCGTGGAAGGCATGACGCGTTTCGTCTTCAATGACTTTATCAAATGCCAAACACCAGAAACTGACACCTGCCGCCATTCAAACGATCCCTTTCGCTCCCATTGGTGGGAGCCCAGCAGAGTCAACCAATGGCGTAAACACCTCTTTGCAGTCCCCCTTGGCAGACTCCAACTCCCAGCAAGCACCGTCTCAGCTTGCAGGTAAGTGTTTTAGCTGTATATATATATTACCTACTGGCGGTCGCCAGTAGGTAGTTATAGTTAGGACCACGTTTCCATAGGAAAAGCATTTTTTGATGTGCTTATAACTTTGGCGTCGTTTGACGAATCTTTACGAAATTTTCCAAAAAGTTCCTCTTCTCAGGTCAGCTCCTATCCTAAAAGTTTGGGGGGATTCGTCAAGGGGGCTAAGAAAAAAGGGGGTCCCAAAACATGTTTTCTCCATGCAATTTCCATAGGAAACTTTAGACAAGGCTACAGGTCAAACTGCTGAACGGAATTATGCCAAATTTGGCACAGAGAAAGGTCTCAGTCCAGAAAGCACGCTTTTGTTTAAATCGGGTAAATCCGTTCAGTAGTTTTAGAGAAATATCAAATTTTCCAGATATCGAAATTTAAGAATTCTGACATCTGATTGGCTGAAGCGTTACGAGAACGAGCTTGGGGCTCATTGGCTGCGAACTGTTGAAGCTAGGAAGTGTTGGCAGCCATGTTGTGATTCAGTCCGTCAGCTCACAACTCTCCCTCTGCAAGGCATCAGGTCCGTAGTTCTACCTCTGCGAGGCAACACTAAAAATATACCGCAGCTCTGTCTGTGCGAGATACCCCTTTAATGGTCCCTCTCCCCACATCACCAGCTCGCGGCTATGCCTTTAGAAGCCAGTCCATTGGCTCACAGCTCTGCGACTGCGAGCCATTTTGTGACTCAGTCCGTCAGCTCGCATCTCTCCCTCTAAAAGGCATCGCATCCATAATTCTACCTCTGCGAGGCAATACTGAAAATATCCTGCAGGTCTGTCTGTGCGAGATACTCCTTTTACGCTCCCTCTCCCCACATCATCAGCTCGCGGCTATGCCTTTAGAAGGCAGTCCGTCGGGCCCGCAGCTCTACCTCTGTGAGCCACCTCGTTAGCTCGTAGCTCTGTCTGTGCTAGCAGGCCCGTCGGCCCGTTATTCTCCCTCTGCGAGTTAGCCCGTCGGGTTGCAGCTCGAAGGGCTCGCAGCTGTATCTCTGCGAGCCAACCCGTTAACTGATAGCTGAGTGTCTGCTAGCAGGCCTGTTGGCCCGTTGGTCTCCCTCTGCGAGTCCGGCCACAGCTCTCCCACTGCGAGCTAATACGGTGCTGTGCTTTTGCGAGCCAACAGCTTGTAGGTCTCCCTCTGCGAGCTGAGCCCACGGGCCGCAGCTCTTCCTCTGCGAGCCTGCCCGACGGCCCGCAGGTGACACTCTGCGAGCCGAAATTGGGAATATAAGGCGGCTCTAAAAAGAGCCCTTGTGTTTATTAGTTGGAGCTACATGTAAGTGCGAATGAACAGCTTCAAGTTAATCAGGAAAACTCAGTTTCCCTTATCTGTGAAGTGTACTCCATCACTTCTGTAGATATCAGCCATATCAAAACGTATGTTGTTGTTGTAAATCAACCCCATTCTATGGTCTCTGAGGTATGCAGACACAGCTTTGTTGACATTCTTCCTAGATTTTTCAATCTTATCACAAAATTGGTTTGACCATTTCCACTTCTGTCTTTGGCATATATTGGAATATACAAAGACAGTTTGAGGCAAAAGTAACATCAATTGTCTAAAGGTGTCTTTCATCGGCATTTCCAAACCTACCCCAGTCAATGTGCCTAGGTCGTTACCACCACAGTGCACAATCATGAGATCAGGGTGTTGGAGATGCAAACAGGTTTTACCCAAAGGGAGCAATTGGTGCCACTTCAATCCTCTCTGTGCAAACCATTTAATGTGCACATTTTGTAAACCTAGGTCTAAGTCAATACGTCTCTGTTCTGCATACCTCTTGCACCAGAAAACATAGCTATCTACAATCCACACTAGCATTTTGAAGGTATGGCTACAAGATATGGATAAATGTCTGTAGCTCATGCAGTCCGTTCGTAGAATAAGAGATATGTTTAAACATGGGGAACTACTTTTTTTTTACATACAAAACGTTAACCGATTGGGAGATGAAATGTATTGTGTCCTAAAAAGTAGGGTGTATATTAGTTTTGATGAAAAGCATCTTTGTGATTGGTTAATAAAAAAGCAGTTTATACGTGGAGTACATATTATAGGATGAAATTTGCTCAGCTCAACCACACCTGCTAATTGTATTTGGAAGGTGCAGTTCAAACTTGAAAGAATGGTGAACTTTTGACCTCCACGTGCTGTTAAATGTTGAAAAAAATGTTGCAAAAAGAAATATCGGTAGGTTTAAAAAAATGATGAACTTTTAACCTGCACCTGTCGTAGAATGTTCTAGAAAGTGGTGATACAATACCTTGAACTTTTCACCTGTATGTGTCCTTAAAAAAACTGTTTATATGGAAAGTTAAAAAATAACCAATAAAGAGAGGTTTTGCAATCTAAAAAAAATAAGGAACTATTTTGATTTGTTCTTTATATGTATTTATGTGTGGATCAACAGGGAAATTCTGCCATTACTGGTTCCATTCTTGATGAAAGCGGTTCATTAGATGTACTGTGAGACAAGAAAAGAATTGCATGCGTTTGTGACATTTGAAATCTGCATACCAACTACGAAGGTAAATTAGAAATTAAGAAGGTGTGTTATGTGTTTTGTAGTAGTGGTTAAGTATTTGAGACAATATTTTTAACTTTCAAAGTGAATGACAACAGATGCAATGGAGCCAACGATCATGCAGCTCGGACACCCAACACTGCTCCGACAACCCCGCCACCAGCCCCTTGTCCACCATCCCCCCCTCACCTCCCCCCGCACACAAACAAATGTGACAGCACCTTAGGAAATCTGGAACGTAACAAATTGGCTGATGTCGCACAATTATAGTAAAGAAGATGCATTTGAGGTTGGACAAATAAGAATCTCAGTCATCTATGGATTTACATATAAAATATTTTATTTAAACAAAACAACAAAATAAAAGTAGGTACAGGTATGGTGTGTCATCCCTCGACAATTTGTGAATCACAGCCTGCAAGACAAAAAGAAAGATAAGATTGTGTGTCATGCGTCCATGAAAGGAGAGAGAGAGAAAGAGTGAGAGAGAGGAAGAGACAGAGAAAGAAAGAGTGAGAGAGAGGAAGACAGAGAAATAGAGAAAGAGTGAGAGAGAGAGGAAGAGAGAGAGAAAGAGAGAAAGAGTGAGATACAAGGAAGAGAGAGAGAAAGAGAGAAACAGTGTGAGAGAGAGGTAGAGAGAGAGAGAAAGAGTGAGACAGAGAGGAAGAGAGAGAGAAAGAAAGAATGAGAGAGAGAGGAAAAGACATAGAAAGAGAGAAATAGTGTGAGAGAGAGAAAGGAAGAGATAGAGAGTGAGAGAGAGAGAAAGAGTGTCAGTGACTGAAAGGAAGAGATGGAGAGGGAGAGTGAGTGTTGACACTGTGGAGAAAATACTCACAGCTCACCTTTCTGCCACCGGTGTGTCTCCAACCATGTGCCGGGACATAGTGCAGTCTTCAAGTTTAGTCATCTGAAACAGTATAGAATCAGTAATGGCAGAGTACATACAACTGCACACGCCTAATTCTCTGTTTTGCCCCTGCGCACCCAGGCTGCTGCACCCAATCGACTCCCGCCACCCAGAGGTGTCTGCCCACCTCTGCGCACCCAGGCTGCTGTACCCCATCCACTCCCACTGCCCAGAGGTGTCTGCCCACTCCTGTGCACCCAGGCTGCTGCACCCCATCCACTCCCACTGCTCGGAGGTGTCTGGCCGCTGTTGTGCACCCAGGGTGCTGCACACTATCCACTCCCACCGCCCAGAGGTGACTGCTCGCTGTTGCGGAAACAAGCCTCCCTGCTCACCTTCCGTCACCGGCGTGTGTCTAAGAGGGTCCACCATATGCCGAAGCAACCTCCTCAGGTGTTGCGTACACGCGGTCAAGCCGAGCTCACAATTGAAAGTGGGTGTTGATTGCAGGATGGCCACGCATCATCGCAGGCTGCACACTCGCTCAGCTCTGGTGGCACTAACTGAGTGGAACTGAAGTCATCGCCTCGTGGCGGGAGGTCCGTGTCGGGGGGGGGTCATCAATCTGTGAATCACAGCCTGCTAGACAAAAAGCAAGATAAGATTGTGCGTCATGCGTCCATGAAAGGGAAGAGAGAGAAAGAGTGAGAGAGAGGAAGAGACAGAGAAAGAAAGAGTGAGACAGAGAGGAAGACAGAGAAAGAGAGAAAGAGAGAGAGGAAGAGAGAGAGAAAGAGAGAAAGAGTGAGATACAAGGAAGAGAGAGAGAAAGAGAGAAACAGTGTGAGAGAGCGGTAGAGAGAGAGAGAGAAAGAGTGAGACAGAGAGGAAGAGAGAGAGAAAGAAAGAATGAGAGAGAGAGGAAAAGACATAGAAAGAGAGAAAGAGTGTGAGAGAGAGAAAGGAAGAGATAGAGAGTGAGAGAGAGAGAAAGAGTGTGAGTGACAGAAAGGAAGAGATGGAGAGGGAGAGTGAGTGTTGACACTGTGGAGAAAATCCTCACAGCTCACCTTTCTGCCACTGGTGTGTCTCCAACCACGTGCCGGGACATAGTGCAGTCTTCAAGTTTAGTCATCTGAAACATAGTATAGAATCAGTAATGGCAGAGTACATACAACTGCACACGCCTAATTCTCTGTTTCGCCCCTGTGCACCCAGGCTGCTGTACCCCATCGACTCCCACCGCCCAGAGGTGTCTGCCCGCCCCTGCGCACCCAGGCTGCTGTACCCCATCCACTCCCACTGCCCAGAGGTGTCTGCCCGCTGCTGTGCACCCAGGCTGGTGCACCCCATCCAGTCCCACTGCCCGGAGGTGACTGCCCATTCCTGCGCACCCAGACTGCTGCATCCCATCCACTCCCACTGCCTAGAGGTGTATGCCCGCTCCTGTGCACCCAGGCTGCGGCACCCCATCCACTCCCACTGGTCGGAGGTGTCTGCCCGCTCTTGTGCACGCAGGGCGCTGCACACTATCCACTCCCACCGCCCAGAGGTGACTGCTCGCTGCTGCGGAAACAAGCCTCTCTGCTCACCTTCTGCCACCGGCGTGTGTCTAAGAGGGTCCACCACGTGCCGAAGCAACCTCCTCAGGCATTGCGTACACGCGGTCAAGCCGAGCTCACAATTCAAAGTGGGTTTTGATAGCAGGATGGCCACGCATCATTGCAGGCTGCACACGCGCTCAGCTCTGGTGGCACTAACTCAGTGGAACTGAAGTCATCACCTCGTGGCGGGTGGTCCGTGTCGGGGGGGTCGTCAATCTGTGAATCACAGCCTGCTAGACAAAAAGCAAGATAACATTGTGCGTCATGCGTCCATCAAAGGAGAGAGAGAGAGAAAGAGTGACAGAGAGGAAGAGAGAGAAAAAGAAAAAAACTGTGAGAGGTAGACAGAGAGAAAGAGTGAGAGAGAGAGGAAGAGAGAGAGAAACTGAGAGAGAGAAAGAGAGATACAGTGTGAGAAAGAGGAAGAGAGAAACAGAGGAAGAGTGAGAGAGAGAGAAAGAGAGAGAGAGGTAGAGAGAGAGAAAGAAAAAAACAGTGTGAGAGAGAGGAAGAGATAGAGTGAGAGAGAGAGAGGAAGAGAGAGAGAAAGAGTGTGAGGGAGAGAAAGGAAGAGATGGAGAGGGACAGTGAGTGCCCACACTGTGGACAAAACCCTCACAGCTCACCTTTCTGTCACCGGTGTGTCTCCAACCACGTGCCGGAACATAGTGAAGCCCTCAAGCTTACTCATCTGAAACGTAGGATGGAATCAGTAATGGCAGAGTACATACAACTGCACACGCCTAATTCTCTGTCCCGCCTTTGTGCTTCCAGGCTGCTGCACCCCATCCTCTTCCACTGCCCAGAGGTGTCTGCCCGCCGCTGCACACCCAGGCTGCTGCACCCCATCCACTTCCATTGCCCAGAGGTGTCTGCCCGCTGCAGCGCACCCAGGCTGCTGCACCCCATCCACTCCCACTGCCTGGAGGTGACTGTCTGCTGCTGCGCACCCAGGCTGCTGCACCCCATCCACTCCCACTGGCCGGAGGTCACTGCCCGCCGCTGCGCTAACAAGCCTCTCTGCTCACCTTTCGCAACCTGCGTGTAGAAAAGAGGGCCTACCACGTGCCGCTGCAAGCCCCAAGCCCGGGGCCCACGGACACGGCACCCTGCATATCATGCAGCCCCGCTCCGCAGGCCACTAGGTCTCACATTTGGTGCTGGGTCTTGATTTCGCCATGGCAGAGGACATACCAGTGCACCGGGCTTTTCATCGCAGGCTGCACACCTGCTCAGCCCTTGTGGTGCCACTAACTCTGTGACCAGTGAGGCGACGCCACGTGCCGGTAGGCCTGCGCTGTCTGATGGCTCAGGCCTACACTGCGGTCCAGCAGGGCACACAAAACCTGAGCTGTCCAGACCGCCGGGACGGGCCAACACTGCAGGCTGTACACCCGCTCAGCAGTTACGGTACCCATACCTCAGTGAACCGAAAGTCACCGTCCCGTGCCGGTGTGCCTGTGCCGGCCGCAGTGCATCCGGTGTGAGCAACTCTGAAATGGCGTCGATCACGTGTGCCCGGTCTTTTTTATTGGCAGGGTCACGTGTCCTCTGACGCCTCTGCTGGATGGGTGTGGTGTGGGTGTATACTAGCCGTGAGGGAGTGGCTGTGGCGTACTGACAACTAGGGTGTGACCAGCAGATCACTGCAATGAAAATCTGGGCCATGTAGCATTGTTGTCCTTCCCTGTAAGCGTAAGCGGAGTGGGCTGGCCTGGCGTATGCCAGTCCTGCATGAGGTTGTGAAGAATGACTCCGGAGCTATGGGCGTGGCTCCATCCTGGGCTGTATGAGGAATCAACTGATGCGGGTGTCCCTGTTGTAGTGCTGACGGCACCCGGGTCGCAAGCGCCAATGTGTCACTCTGTAAGCCAAGTCCCACAACATGGCCAACATGGAAGGTACGGGGAATCACTGACCCTACATTCATCCATAGTTCCACACATGAAAGATGGTGGACATGACACATCTGTGTGGATATGAATGTTTATTGCACATTCAGTGGAGTGTTGCAACTGTAGCAATACAGGGCCATGCAAAGTTCAAGTTTCAGTTTTTGGCACATGGAGGACAGCCAATTAGAGCCAAGCTTGTGTTCGGGGTTAGGCTGCGCCAACATATGTACTTATACAATTACTCCGCCAATCTCCAAGCACTTATAAATTCACTTTACACTCTCCTTGCAGTACTCTAATGATCCAGTCTCTACGTACGTACTTGTACAATGACCGAGAGAAAGTTACATAACCAAAGTTTTCCCCACTGCCAGAGGTAACATGGTTGCATACCCTGTCCACAGCACAATGTAATGTGGTAGGGCCTAGGGGCGGCATCTTGCATACATAATGAACACACGGACACAGATAGATAGTGGAACTGGGTACGGGCTCGTGCGCTCGACTCATTTTTATTACCAGGGTCACATGTCCAGTGATGTCTGTGCTGGATGCGTTTGGGGTGAGTGTAAGCCAGCCGTCCGGGAATGGTTGGTGCTGGCAACAAGTACAACAGTAATCATTTGATCAGACACACAAATTCAATCATAAAGGGTCAATGATTTGTGCTGCACTAAGGTAGGGGCAACAGATGTGAAATAATACACACAAGATTGTATCGTAAAGGGTCCATGACTTGTGGTACACTGAGGTAGGGGCAGCAGATGTGAAATTATACACAAAACATTGTATCATAAAGGGTTCATGAGTTGTGCTGCACTGAGATAGGGGCATCAGAAGCATTCAGCGTGTGCGCAGCCAGCGATGATGCGTGGTGCGGGCGAGCCGCAGTGGGAGCAATGTCTGTTGCCTACTGGACTGAGTCATCTGCAATCGCGACTCGATGTGAATTGTGAGCCCTGCTATCCGCAGTGTAGATCGAAGGCAGTAGTCAGCACAGACATCGAAGAATGCTTTTAGTCACTTCCTGTTTACAAAATTCAAGGACATAGAGTACAATTCTCTCTGCAATAAATAAATCATGTCTCAATTTACATTGTGAGCTCTGCTAACCGCAGTGTAGGTGTATGGAACAAAAGATGAAACATTTATGGAATACACTGTCGAAATATGTAGGTTTCAGGGACGTTATAGTTAGTTGCCTACTGGACTCTGAAATTAATGAATGAAGACTGAATTTGAATTGTGAGCCCTGCTGAGCACAGTGTAGGCCGGAGGCAGAGGTCAGGAAGGGCCTACAGCCACGTGGAGTTGACTTGAGCTGTATACAGTTAGTGGTAGGTGTGGAGCTCAGCGTGTGCGCAGCCAGCAATGATGCAATGTCTCTTGCCTACTGGACTGCGTCATCTGCAATCGCGACTCGATCTGAATTGTGAGCCCTGCTGACCACAGTGTAGGCCGGAGGCAGTGGTCAGGAAGAGCCCAGAGCCACGTGGCGTTGACTTGAGCTGCATAGAGTTAGTGGTAGGTGTGGCGCTCAGCGTGTGCGCAGCCAGCGATCATGCAATGTCTGTTGCCTACTGGACTGCGTCATCTGCAATCGCGTATCGATCTGAATTGTGAGCCCTGCTGACCGCAGTGTAGGCCGGAGGCAGTGGTCAGGAAGAGTCCACAGCCACGTGGCGTTGACTTGAGCTGCATAGAGTTAGTGGTAGGTGTGGCGCTCAGCATGTGCGCAGCCAGCGATGATGCAATGTCTCTTGCCTACTGGACTGCGTCATCTGCAATCGTGACTCGATCTGAATTGTGAGCCCTGCTGACCGCAGTGTAGATCGAAGGCAGTAGTCAGCACAGACATCAAGGGATGCTTTTTGTCACTTCCTCTTGACAAAATTCGAGGACATAGACTACAATTCTGTCTGCAATTAATAAATCAAGACTGAATTCAAATTGTGAGCTCTGCTGTCCGCAGTGTAGACTGCCATTCAGTGTTCCTTTGGACTTGCAAGATGAAGTTGGTCATTGTACTAAAGCTATAACTGATATAAAACAAGTTCTTGAAGAAAGGATACTAAAAGGATATTATGTAGGTTTTAGGGACGTAATACTTAGTTGCCTACTGGACTCTGCAATTAATGAATCAAGAATCAATTTTAAATGTGAGCCCTGATGACCGCAGTGTAGGCCGGAGGCAGCGGTCAGCAAGGGCCCACAGCCACGTGGCGTTGAGTTGAGCTGTACAGTTAGTGTCACCTGAAGCAACCAGCGTGTGTGGAGCCTGCGATGATGCGTGGTCCGGGTGGGCCGCACGGGTAGCAATGTCTTTTGCCTAATGAATTCTGTCTTAATAAGTCCACGTGGCGTTGTCTTGTGGTGCACTGAGTTAGTGGCACCTGAAGCACTCAGTGTGTGCGCAGTCTGCGTTGATGCGTGGTCCGGGCGGGCCGCACTGGGATCAATGTCTCTTCCCTACTGGAGTGCGTCATCTGCAATCGCGACTCGATCTGAATTGTGAGCCCTGCTGTCCGCAGTGTAGATCAAAGGCAGTAGTCTGTACAGACATAAGTCTGTGGTGCTCTGCTGCTGGGTTCGCAGCGGGCCTGTGTCGAGGAGGCCGGCGGTCACGGCGGAGGCCTTGTGGCAGGGTGAGGGCTGCCGCCCTGGCAGACGCTTTGGCCTTCCCACAAGTGAACCACGCCCACAGCCCCAGCCTATTTATTCATACTCCTACGCTGGAGTGGCGTACATTGGACCAGCACACTCCGCTTCCGCTTCCAGGGGGGGACAACACAGCTCCATGACCGAGATCTTCCCCACTGCCTGAGGTAACATGGTTGCGTCTATTGTCCACAACACTACAAGCACCAGCAGTATATGTCCACATGGAGAGGTTTGTGCTCTGCATAGTGAGGTCTGTCCACCACATCACCACTACACTTGGTATTGTGGGCATTTTTATTGATGGGTGACTTGCGTCCTTCACACATACTTGGTTGCCACATCTCCCAAGATTCAGCTATTGTGTGGCTGAGGGACCATGCCGTTTTTGGAAGGTCCGCTGTCCTGTTCTGCGCTGCCTCAGTGGTAGTAGGGAGGGGGGTGGTCCGGGGGAGAGTTCCTGAGGGTGATGGCAGTGGTTGTTGTGGCCTTCTTGGGTGTCGGAGCTGCATGGTCAGTAGCTCTATGACATGTGTTGGTCTTCAGATGTGGTTCTGGGCTGGGCTCCCTTTCACACTGTAGGTAGTCGTCCTACTTTACACCAGTAAAAGGCAGATGTTAAATTCCTACTGCTAACGCAGCTTATCGCCTGTTTTTGGATCGCACCCCAGATTTGGCTGCTCGTTCAAAATATCGGGAAGTGGTGTTTTCGTGTTATTTTTGCACGGGAACGCCTACTCTGCATATTATTAGCGTTAGTTGTCGCTCTCATTTGTGGCTAAATTTTTTGCGGAAGCTATTGTTGGAAAACTGGCGATATTGGCTATTTTCACTAGGTTGAGAATGGAATGATAATTTAAAATCACTGAAAATACCATAGGTTTAATAAACATTATAATTAGAAATTAGCATTTAAAAAACGTTTGAAATTCACTGAAAAAACCATAGGTTTCAGGCACGTTATAGTTAGAAAATAGCATTTAAAAAACCTTAGAAATTCACTGAATAAACCATAGGTTTCAGGGACGTTATAGTTAGAAATTATCATTTAAAATTCCTTTGAAATTCACTGAAAAAACCATAGGTTTCAGGGACGTTATAGTTAGCTGGACATTTCACTCGTACAAAACCATAGAAATTCCACTGTTATAGTTAGTTCAGCTAACTATAACTCGCGCCCCCGCAATGCACTGCTGATCACATCACATATTACATCATTCATGACATGGTCAGTGACATCACTGATGACATCACTGATGACATCTCAAATGACTTCACTGATGACATCATTCATGTGACAATCTGATGCACCTTCCCACACCCTAATATAACCTTTGATACACTAACTCCAAAAAACAGAATACCATTTTTGAAACCATAGACACACCAATACTACTTACTAGATATCTAATCACTGGTTCTTAGGTCTACACACTCATCCACTCATTCACCCATACAACCACTCATACATGCAGTCACTCATCAATACAACACTATCATATGCACTCATATACCTACAGAGACATTCACACAGCAGCACTCATCCAGAGTTACTCACACACCTAGTCAGTCATGCAAATAATCAATCACACTTCCAATTACTGACCTATACAGTTATACACACAACATATCACTTATTCAAACAGAAAGAAATGCATAATTAGTCTCTTATGCAATCACTGATACAAGTACACACTCATCCATACAGCCACTCTCACAATCACTAACTCTCACGTATAGTCATTTATATACTCCAACTCTCACATACACTGTCTTTTACATATGTAGTTAGTTGGACATGTACCACTGAGACATCCATTCACTCACTAACACACCCATACACACACTCACCCACACATACAGCTGTTTCCACATGCACTCTTGAACCCATACACCCAGTGAATCAACCACTCAAACATGTATGCACAGAGTCACACACCTCCCACACACCCACACACACACTGAGGCACCCATACAAATACTCTGGCAACCAATTAATAACCCATATAGACACTCATGTAGCTACTGACCAACCCATGCAGCAGCTTATACAACAGCAAACAGACTGATATAGACATTCACACAGTTTAGTCCCTAACCCATGCATTCAGTAAGACACATGTAATAACTCAGTTAAACAGTCAGTCACACACCTACTAAATCCTCCATCCAGACACTTATACACCCACTCATTCTTCAATACACCTTGGTATATATATAATACATATATAAACTTTAAAGAAAAACACATTTACTGGATGATGTCATCAGTGATGTCATCAGTGATGTCATTTGAGATGTTATCAGCGATGTCATCAGTGATGTCACTGACCATGTCATGCATGATGTAATATGTGATGTGATCAGCAGTGCATTGCGGGGGCGCGAGTTATAGTTAGCTGAATTAACTATAACAGTGGAATTTCTATGGTTTTGTACGAGTGAAATGTCCAGCTAACTATAACGTCCCTGAAACCTATGGTTTTTTCAGTGAATTTCAAAGGTTTTTTAAATGATAATTTCTAACTATAACGTCCCTGAAACCTATGGTTTTTTCAGTGAATATATATATATATATATATCCTCCAAACTTTGCCCTGCATCGAGGACGCACTCCAAACAGCCGGTGATTTCACAATGCATTTATTCAAAAGAAACAGCCATCGTAATCCGATCATTGAACGTCCTTCTGCCTGACGCGTTTCAGAGCATCGTGCTCTTTCCTCAGAGGCATTTGAAAACACACATTATTCAGGCTCCCACAGTTCTCTGCGCGCTTCTGCAATTTATAGGCCTCCGGTGTGCCTTTCTTGATGAATGTCATTACGGTGCACACTGGAACTTGTGGTTTTATTTACGCCATTTCTTCCCTCCAATGGGTTGTGTGTAATTCAATCAATTACAAGGACTGCTCGTAAACCCTCCAGTGGGCCTCAGATTAGTATTGCTGTTTCACAATTAAGAACTAACTGTGCCGATTTCAGATTCTGAGCAAGTTCAGATCTAACGGTCCCTTCTAGTCTTTAAGGGCGGTGCGCTCCTCCACGGCCAGACCCGCTGTGTTATTCATCCTCCAAACTTTGCCCTGCATCGAGGACGCACTTCAAACAGCCGGTGATTTCACAATCCATTTATTCAAAAGAAACAGCCATGGTAATCCGATCATTGAAGGTCCTTCTGCCTGACGTGTTTCAGAGCATGGTGCTCTTTCCTCAGAGGCATTTGAAAACACACATTATTCAGGCTCCCACAGTTCCCTGCGCGCTTCTGCAATTTATAGGCCTCCGGTGTGCCTTTCTTGATGAATGTCATTATGGTGCACACTGGAACTTGTGGTTTTATTTACGCCATTTCTTCCCTCCAGTGGGTTGTGTGTAATTCAATCAATTACAAGGACTGCTCATAAACCCTCCAGTGGGCCTCAGATTAGTATTGCTGTTTCACAATTAAGAACCAACTGTGCCGATTTCAGATTCTGAGCAAGTTCAGATCTAACGGTCCCTTCTAGTCTTTAAGGGCGGTGTGCTCCTCCACGGCCGGACCTGCCGTGTTATTCATCCTCCAAACTTTGCCCTGCATCGAGGACGCACTCCAAACAGCCGGTGATTTCACAATCCATTTATTCAAAAGAAACAGCCATCGTAATCTGTTCATTGTTACTAAAATATTTACATTACAATAAAATACCGGCAAGTCGATATATCAAGTAAGGTGTGATAAAAATGCTAAGCTTACAGTCCAGTATAATTAAAACGTTGAAGGGAATATATAATCCAGGTTGGGTTAGGAAGGTGCAAATACTAGAAAGGTACATGTAAATGATTAAAGCTTTCTCTCATAGGTTCTGAGTAGCAAACAAAAGTGCAAGTGCTTTAGAAGTGCTTATATGCGAACTTGAGCAGCACGTAGCGTATACAAGGGTGCATTCTGCCTGATCTCTAGACAGTTCTGAAGTACAAATGCAGGAAAGTGCGTATTGGTAGTTAAGACAACACATAAGATTAGAACAATAAAATTTCAAGCCTTTTTTTCTCTTAGTATACCAACGGCAAACAAATATCTACTAACACTAAAAACTATTTTCTGTGAAGTGTCAGTTTTTAGTATTCTTTTCGCATAAGAACAAGACCTAGGGGCTCATTACGATGGCGGAACGATCGCCACCGCCGGGCCAGCGGTGGCGATCGTTCCTCCATCAAACTGAGATTTACCCACCGCCATATTACGATGGCGGTGGGTATCGCGGAGGACGTAAAGTCCGTCCGCCGCTTTTCCGCTGGTGGCAATTGCACCGATTGCCTGGTGGGTGGAGCAGGGCCACTAATATGGTGGCGGTGCCTAGCAGGCACCGTCCGCCATATTAGGATGTGGGTTTTAGGAGGCCTTTCCATGGCAGCAATGCCAACATGGAAAGGCTGGCGGGGATTGGATTTGGGGGCCCGTTGCGGGCCCCCCTTGTGTTGGTGGGAGGTGTGGGTGCACTGGGGGGTACCCATGGTACCCCCCTGCATTTCACTGCACCATTTGGCAGGCACAGTGTAGTGCCTGCCACGTAGTGCAGTGAAATGCACAACATGCTCTTTTAGACATCGCGGCGGTGCTGCTGTCAGTAGCCACCGCTGCAATGTTAACAGTGCGGAATCAGACCGCAGCGGTGGCGGTCCCATCCTAATCGGGTAGGCGGGACCGCCGCATGCATGGCGGTCGGTTCCAAACACCGCTACGATGGTGGGCGGATCAAGTCCGCCCGCCATCGTAATCAGCCCCCTAGTTCCCAAATTCCGACAGATGGGTTTTCTTTAATCCATTTTCGCCTTGGCATGGTGTATGCTGGGCAGAAGAACAGTAAATGTAAATCATTTTCTTGTACATTAGGGTGACAAATAAACAACAGTCCTCGTTCTTCTCACCTATTCTTCGACCCCATTTCACTGTGTTTAAATTAATTTGCAAAACACCATAGCGAAATTTCATGTACAGGGATTTTGCCAACTGGGGCTGCACTTCGTCCAGATATTGCTCAAAAACCGGGATTGGTTTTGTAAGAAGGAACTGAGACGTTAATCTACCAATATCTGGGCTGTGGGATACACTATTTTGTATATATGCCCAAAAAGCGGTTTTCAATGTTTTTTTGGAGGCTGATGTCAATAAAGTGGGCGCTTCCCAGAAATGCTTCAACCCAAGTTTACAAAACCATATGTGCATATGCTTGACCCACTGGAGGCTAGTACACTGATCAAGCCTTAGAATCTCTTCTAGCCCTTCTTTGTAACTTGCCAGTTCTGTTGTGGTCCACAATCGCACCCAGAACAACAATGGTCTCAGTGTAGCCTGGTGGTCAATGCGTTTTATGTTCAAATCTATGACAATAGGAATAACAGGTGTGCGCACAGGGAGACGTAGCAACTTCCTAAAAAACGTATTTTCTTCTCCCGCGAACGTGTTTCTACAAGTAGCCCCCCATAATTACGCACCATAAAGGGATGCTGATTGTGCCCTGTGTTTATACACTTCAAGTGCAGGGGACACTGCCTTAGTGATACTGTTCTGATGTTTGGTGAGGAATTTTGGAGCAGGATGGTCTTGCTTTTTTGCAGATGTGGATACCAAGTCATTTTGGTGTCAAGTGTGATACCCAAATAATAAAAATTCGACACATATTCTAGCTTCTGTTTTTGGACAGTAATGTTCTTCTTAAATGATTTATGTGGTTTAACTGCCATATATTTTGTTTTGCTAGAAATTTGTAGTATCCTCAGGTCATGTTAATATGTTCCCTTTCATCCTGTACCTAGCTGCTCAGCCAGTGTGAGTGTTCCGTGTAGAATGTTAGTGTGAGTGGAATGTTTGGGTGCCTGGTGTGTGTGTGGTCAGTTGGAAGATGGGCTGAGCAGCTAGGAGGCTGCTCCTGGTGGGGCTTGCTGTAGCTCTGGATCTACTCTACTTATGGACTCAATAAACTACATCAACTTCATCTCGGCTACGTCTACTCTGTCACCTGAACACGTGGGCCAGACCACTACACATTTATGGCGACGATCTGGAGCTAATCTCACGCATTGAAGGTAGTTGGTGCCAACTAAGGATGTGGAGTACAACAGGACTACGTGTAGGAAAGAACCTACTATGTGTACCGATGAAGAGCAACAAAAGCAACAAGAATAAAGTAACTTTTTCAAGGAAAAGAAACCAGTCAAGCAAGAAACCAGTCAAGCACGCCTCGCAGCCCCACCAGTGTCCACTACACCGGACAGCCCAGCCCAGGCGTGCTGTGTTTCCATCTCTACATCTACAACATCTTGTTAAAGATCCTATGCTACTACAAATGGCTACAGTGCCACATCAAACGTCTACAGTGCCACAGGAAACAGCTACAGTGTCTGAAGAAGCAAGGTAACCTGTTGCTGCCTAAGTTGCTGCTTCCAGTGCGAGTGAAGTTCTTCTGTTTTGAAAGAGATGGCATTTCAAGAAGTTTTTTTTTCATCTACGTTTGTGTCCAAGTTCAAGACTTTCTTAAAAGTGGGTGCTGAAGGGTGTTTTCTACTCAGTGTGCCTCCCTGTCAGTCCAGGTCTGCCACTCTCCACAGCTTCGCGTCACAAGGAAAATGTTGAGGTCTTTACAATGTGCATTAAGGATTTTATTATGCCGTACACAAGGACGTTTTCATAGACATTGGAAAATGCTTCTGGCAGTGCATCCGTCATTGTCGGATCTGAAGGAAGCCTACAACTTCATGTTGCCGGGAGTATATTAATCAAATCTTTACAGGTGTCTATGCGAGGGCTACTCATCTACGTTGACTAATGAGGTACTTTTTTTTGTGAGTATACTTTTTAATTAATTTACTTTGGGGAGGCCCTTTGACTATTGGCAGTTCAACCGCCGTGCTTTGATTTAAAAATGAGGCGCGTGTCTCTGCCTGTGCGCGCTCTTACCTCCTCTATGTCTGGATACGGGCCTCCAATTCTTATCTCTGTGACGTTCAAGTCGCACTTCACTGCATCCTTGTGCGCACGCACTCACCGTGAGCCATCCGGCACCTGCGTGACACAGCGTGCCGCCATCTTAGGATTGCCATGCTCCTGCATACACGATCCTACTACTGGTTCAGGTTTGCCTTGCCAACTACGTTGTATGCGCTTAATAAAGTTTTACGAAGCCAGTACCAGCGTCAAAATGTGAGGATCGTCTTGAGCGCAACCGTCGTTTGTAGCGGACTTCTCTTTCAGGTCTTTTCGTTGTACGGCGTTTCTGGTTGCTTGGGCATGAACACTTCTGGGACTGTTGGTGAGTTCTAATTTTTAATGTGACTTGGTGTTTTTCAGTTTCCACTGGGTGCCTTCTCTTCTCCATTCCACCTTGTGCCGCCTCAAATGTGCCGCTTCAAGTTTTGTGTGCTACATTGTAGTACACTTTCGCAATTTGGACCGCTTGTCCCACAACATCGCGGTGACAGGCACACCAGTGACATTCTAGTAACGCCTGTCCTTCATCATCGCATACCAGTGATATTTTAGTGATTTTAACTTTACTGTGCATTATTTTGTATTTTCATCACTAGTCTGTAGTCTTTCAAATGAAAAACGAAGTGCGAGTTTGTATGACATGATATATGCTCATTACTATGCTGATTTGCTGGGGGCTACTCACCCTCAGCACTGTACTATTTACTATTTTGATGGTTTATGATCTCTTTTCAGTTGTTCTTCCCTGCTTAAGGGATGGGAGTGGGTCCTAGTCCCATGTCTCTTTTTCACGCTCATTCACGTTTCAGATGTTTTTATCCCTAGCATTGGGATGGGAATGGGTTACTGTCCCATTTCTCTTCTTTACGTTTGGTAAGCCTTTGTATCCTTACATGTGGGGTTACTTAGCTGCTTTGTTATTTTTGGTATGGGTGTTAGCCCCATTTCCAAGTCATTGGTCTGTGTACCTTCACATTTTTGTATTGTGTGCGTGTGCCACACTTTACTGCTTTTGTGTAGTTTGCTTATCTGCACATGTCCTTGGGTGTTAGTCCCATGTGACACCAGCTGTTATGTTCCATGTTGTTGGACTTTTCCTTTTACGTCATCCCTTATACTAGTTGGGTTTGATGTACATCTCTTGTTTGGGATGTGTGTTTTGGGTGTTAGTCCCACTTACACGTTTTACTGTCATGCTGTGTCCAGTGTGTAAGCAGCTCAGCGCTTCACCTTGTGTTTTTACGTCGTAATGTAGTGTGTGTAAGTCACCCTGTGCTTCACCTCGACGTAATGTGTGCCTGTGCCACACTGTGCTGCACCTGTGTTGTTCTCGTGCTGTGCATGTCTTTGGGTGTCAGTCCCATTCAACGTTGTCATGTGTGTGTAAGTCGCCACGTGCCTCACCATGTGTTTTTACGTCATCATGTGTGTGTGTAAGTCACCTTGTGCTTCACCTTGACGTTATGTGTGCATGTGCCACACTGTGCTGCTTTTGCTGCACAAGTTCTTGGGTGTCAGTCCCATGCAACATTTTATGCTTCACTTGGGTGTCAGTGCCATGCAACACTACGTGTTACACTGCTTCTGTTTTGGGTCAGTGTCCCTCACATGAGGGGTGATGTCTTTCTATTCGCCACGTTCTCCTTACTTGATGAGTATTTCGTTGGGTGCTGTTCACCCATGTTTGAGTCTTGGGGTACGCTTTCCCCCTTTACTCTTGTGTCTTGCTTACTTGTTGCTTGTGAGTTCATCTTACACTATTTACCTTTTCTTTGTTTACTGTTAAAGGAGGAGGATGGTGTTAGTGTGTGTTTTTATCCTTTCATCCTTCTTTCCTCCTTTTTGCTTGTCTGTTTTCCCTCTCGCGATGTGTTCTATTATGCATCCCTGGGTCTATGGACTGCTTTCACCTTTTGTACATTACTGTGTATAGTTGTTTTAATTTTAGTTTGTGTATATTTAATTTTCAGTGTAAAAGGGAGAGGATGTGTAGTATCCTCAGGTCATGTTAATATGTTCCCTTTCATCCTGTACCTAGCTGCTCAGCCAGTGTGAGTGTTCCGTGTAGAATGTTAGTGTGAGTGGAATGTTTGGGTGCCTGGTGTGTGTGTGGTCAGTTGGAAGATGGGCTGAGCAGCTAGGAGGCTGCTCCTGGTGGGGCTTGCTGTAGCTCTGTATCTACTCTACTTATGGACTCAATAAACTACATCAACTTCATCTCGGCTACGTCTACTTTGTTACTTGAACATGTGGGGCCAGCCCACTACAAATTTATTTCTAGACCCTTTGAATCGCAGTAATCACTGAAGGAGTCTAATAGACATTGAAGTCCCTTCGGAGTTTGAGATACTTGGATGGTGTCGTCCGCAAATAGAAGAGCTGGTACTGGCACCCCACCTAACTTCGGTGAGTCATGTATACACCCCAGAAGATATTTTGGGGCATCATTTACATATAGTGAAAAAAGGATGGGTGCCAGTACACAGCTCTGTCTTACACCCCTCCTTATGGGGATTGCCTCAGTAAGCTCTCCCCTCGGTCCCCATATAACTTTCGCGTAGTTGTCTTCATGTAATCTTATTATTTGCACGAGAAGATCCTCAGGTACACCTTGGTTTTTTAGAGAACTCCAAAGCAAATCTCTGGGGATAAGGTCGAAGGCGGCCTTCAGATCTATAAAAGCTATATACAGGTGGCCTTTCTTTAAAATCATGTATTTCCAACTCATACAAAGGAGTCTAAAGACCTGGTCAATTGTACTGGTTCTAGCTCTAAACCCAGCTTTTTATTGTGATAAAATATGTTTCTCCTCTATCCAGTCATTTAATTTTGATAAAATCTGCTTAGCATAAATCTTTTGTAAAGTATCGATTAAACTTATAGGCTGGTAGTTTGCAGGGTCTTGGCGGTCTCCTTTTTTTAAAATAGTAATAATTTCAGCCCCTTTCCATGATTCCGGTACTGGGGCGCCTGCCGCCACTGCATTACAGAGAAGATTGATATATGGCCCCCAAACAGCTTTATCATGCCTCAACAGGTCGCCTGGTAATTTATCTGGACCTGGAGCTTTCCCGGGCTTTACTGCATCGATTGCTGCTAGGGTGTCCTCTATACTAAAAAACGGGGTTTGAATTTGTTCCATATTGGTAGTTATTGCAGGGTTTGTTATATGTCCTTGCTGGTTATTTCATGAATCAGTTATGGTCCCTGAATACAGTTTAGAAAAATGGTTGACCCAAGTATCTGAGTCTAAAAAGAGTTCCATACTACTTCTTCCCAATTTGTTACCTTTGGCTAATAATCGCCAGAAGCCTGCGTGATCCTTAATTTTGGCTGCAATAATCAATTCCGTCCAGACATTATCATCCCAATTTTTCTCAGTTTGTGTTAATAATCTTTTATACTTGGACCTTTTGTCTCCTAGTGTCTTGACATCGTTTGATTTGGTTGCCATAATAAGCTCACTCTTAGCTTTGCGGCACTCGCTGTTGTACCACTGATTGGCTGAGGTATTAGTGGCTGTATTCGACCCCCATTCTCCCTGGGGATCTTACTCAAGATCTGTTTTAGTTTGCCTACCATTGTGTGGTGGATCTGCTCTATAGGGATCTCTGCAACAGGCAGATCAATGTACGAAAGATGACATCTGAAAAGGTGTTATAAATCCTTATCATAACCTCATCTTTACCCACTATTGATGGCCATTTCAGGGCTCTACGGTTGTTTCTAACTGTGGGCTGAGTTGAAATTGAGTTGTTATCATTGTTTCTCCAATTCGTAGGATGAAGGAGAGAGCCTGCTAATGTTAAACACAAAGGATAATGATTGCTATCATCTCTGATTTCAACTATTAGATCATAGATGTTTGGCCAGAAGTTAATAGATACCAATATATAATCAATGCTGCTCTTAGTGGTTCCCCTGCTAAATGTAGGGGCACTCGGTCTATCCGACGGCAGTCGACCATTGCAGGCCCTAAGTCCCTGCCCTGAAACTAGTCAAATAAGTTGTGGTACTGCAACAGTGCAGGGCACTGTGGAGCTGGTTTCCAGAGGAGGGATAATATTTGCAATGTCCTCCTCTTCAAAGATATTTTCCAATCCCACTACCGGTTCAAATTTACGGTTAAAATCTCCCCCCACAATTAAAATTGCCCTTGAGTCAATTGTGCTTAAAAACTTGTCTAACAGCTCTATAGCTGGAGATTCCTTACTGGATGGACTTGGTCTATTATAAATATTTACTATATAAATTTCAGCTTTATCGTATGTTGAAAACTTTATCCCCAATATATCTTGTGTTGGAAAATCCAGCTGAGTTATATCAACACTTAGGGGCCGATTCCGATCCTGGTCGGAAACCGTTCCGTCCGACACGATCCCGGAGCGATATCCGACTGATTCGTGCCCCTTGGCTCCGAGCGAGCGAGTACGATGCAATCGAGCGCTGATGGACTCGTGTCGCTCGGAGCCCCATTGAAGTCAATGGGAGCCTGTTGTACGATGCGTACATAGACTCCCATTGTGAAAATAGCACGTCTTGGAGAAGTGTGCCCCCTATCGCGGGGACGCCTCGCTCACGCCCGCACCGTACATGCATGTGTAGGGGGGACCCTTGGGTCACCCCCTGTGTCCGACTCGTAAGGCTACAGGCAAAGGGGGTCCGGCACGGACCCCCGAAGTCCGCTTCCCGGAGCCTTTTCGTCCCGGAGACTCCGACTCGATCCGGCTGTCCGGATCGTGCATCGTACTGGCTCGGTCGTAAAACGTCTCCATTGCGCGTTATGAATCGAGTGCGAACAAGTCATACGGAGCGGTTCGGACCCGGAAACGATTCGATCGGCAATTCCGCGTTCATTCGCATCGTACTTGGGCGTCCGGACCTCTGTACGACTCGGTCGGAAACAAAGCCTCCGACTCGGATCCGGTGAAGCCGAATCCGATTCGGAGGCCTTCTGACCGAGATCAGAATCGACCCCTTAGGGTGATTTTTACCCACAGGACAAGACCACCCGAGGGTCTACCTCTTACTGAGGGGATGGCACTAACACTGAATGTTTTATACCCAAGCTTGTGAGGGGTTTCCAGAACCCAAGTTTCTTGCAGCAGGCAGATTTCACTACGATCAATATATTCCTGCCATTCGGCATCTTTTAGATTTCTTTTCAGCCCTGCTATATTCCATGCTGTCAGCCGTATTTCTGATTGCTGAGTTGGTGCACTTGGCATACGTGAGTTATCTAAGACATGATCTGCCCCTATTTCACCCCTGACTTCTTGGACCTCGTGATGTTTATTAATGAGATCGGAAGGGTATGATTCTTCATTAAGTAAAGACGAGGGCCCTACATTTCGATCAAGTGTAGAGGGCAGCGTTAGCTGTCAATCAACTGCCTCCAGGTTATTATTTGAAGGATCAGGGTTAGATGGTGGACTGGGGTTAGCAGATTCATGATAATTCCCTACTATTATGCCACGGGGATTAAATAATCTGAATCTCACAGATATATATTTACTTTAAAACAGGTATCAAACTTATATTTTAAATGTATTTTATAATTTTTAAATTATATAAAAATGTAACAAATATATATATATATATATATATATATATATATATATATTCACTAAAAAAAACATAGGTTTCAGCGACGTTATAGTTAGCTGGACATTTCACTCTTACAAAACCATAGAAATTCCACCGTTATAGTTAGTTCAGCTAACTATAACTCGCGCACCCGCAATGCACTGCTCAGGACGTCACATATTACATCATTCATGACATGGTCAGTGACATCACTGATGACATCACTGATGACATCTCAAATGACATCACTGATGACATCACTGATGACATCATTATTTGAAAATAAACATGTAGGTAACAAATACAAGGTGGATCTATGCTAACAACAATATGTGACCAGAAACCAATAATTATTCAAAAATATATTATTTTATTTGTTTGTTTTTGATTTAAAAAAGATATTCTTAAAAAAATATATTTTCACTATTAATTCAAGAATTAGTGAAGTCTACTTAAATGTAATACAATCAACAGAGTGCATTAACCAACTGGTGTCTCATTTAGCCAATGAAATTTGGTACATGTAGAGAAATATAAATGGTTGCAACCATCATTTGTACCTATTTATCTAGTCATACACAGCCATATACTATGTTTTGTGTTATGTCAGGATTAGATCAAACACACGATTTAAATCAAAGGCTAAACAAAGACAGATACATTAAAATAGATCAATACAAAATTAGTAACAGACTACCATACAATATGGTTATGGTTAACATGGTTACAATCTACGCGCGTTTCGGCGGGACGCCTTCATCAGGTAGCCATATATGTCTTAAAAGATGTATTCAAAGAGGTTTCAAACTGAGAAGCTTATAGTGTCCATGGATATGTCTTCTACCTCTTAAATTTGGTAACTGTGCTTCAAGATAGATAATGGCTTGATGCAAAAGTGGATTACTCAAAAAAAAAAAAAAAAAAATTTCTCCAGGATAGCCGACAACTTCAATAGTTTCCAACAGTCATAGTGATGTTACGTCACGTAGTCTGATAGGAAATCCTGATGATGTATAAACTAGTGGAGGGTCTCTGTGGCAGGCAGCTCAAAGATAATTGCTGGATATATGTAAAAACGCAGTTCCCGTTATGTAGAAGGATTCAACACCACCAAAAAATTCACTGACCGAATACTTTAAGAAGGGTAGAGTGATAGTCGAAAAAGCTGGGAAAAGATTCAAGACTATGGGGCCGATTCCGATCTCGGTCGGAGGCGCACCCAATACCATTCGGTCGGGAAAAAAGCCATGCGAAAGCCTGTTTCCCGACCGAACCGTACGCGGGTCCGGCCGAGCGAGTACGATGCGACTCGCCGACCGACTCGTCCGGGCGACCCGACCGCTCCGACCGACTCGTACCCGGATCGTACCGCTCCGACCGACTCGGTCGGACCCGAGTCCGCACCGCGCAATGGAGACGTTTTCCGGCCGGGTAAGTACGATGCGCACCTCGACCGCTCCGACCGACTCGCGCCGTCCGACTCGAACTCGCTGTCGGAGCCGTACTTTGGGGGTCCGTGTCGGACCCCCTGTACGCGTACCCGTGCGAGGCGCACACAGGGGGACCCATGGGTCCCCCTACCTGTGCGTGTACGCCGCGGAGCGCTTCGCGGCGTACTCGCTGTAGGGGCGCCCTTGTCCGCCTCGCACCCATTGAGGCAATGGGAGCCCGCGTACGCGTTGTACGACCGGCTCCCATTGAGTTCAATGGGAGTCCGACCGACTCGTGTCCGATAACATACGGACGCATCGGACTCGTTCGGTCGGACTGCACGGGTCCGATTCGGTCGGAAATCTCTCCGGGTCCGGCTCGGTCGGAGAAATTTCCGGCCCGAATCGGAATCGACCCCATAGCCGGGTTTTCAAGTCGAAAAGGATGCCATCTCCTGCTACAGGCTCCGCGTTCGTGCTGCACAGAGGTTCTTTGTGTACTGAATGGAAACGCCGACGAGGGCCCCACATTTCGATCAAGTGTAGAGGGCAGCGTTAGCTGTCAATCAACTGCCTCCAGGTTATTATTTGAAGGATCAGGGTTAGATGGTGGACTGGGGTTAGCAGATTCATGATAATTACCTACTATTATGCAACGGGGATTAAATAATCTGAATCTCACAGATATATATTTACTTTAAAACAGGTAAAACTTATATTTTAAATGTATTTTATAATTTTTAAATTATATAAAAATGTAACAAATATATATATATATATATATATTCACTGAAAAAACCATAGGTTTCAGGGACGTTATAGTTAGCTGGACATTTCACTCTTACAAAACCATAGAAATTCCACCGTTATAGTTAGTTCAGCTAACTATAACTCGCGCCCGCAATGCACTGCTGATGACGTCACATATTACATCATTCATGACATGGTCAGTGACATCACTGATGACATCACTGATGACATCTCAAATGACATCACTGATGACATCACTGATGACATCATCCAGTGACTGTGTGTTTCTATAAAATTTAAATATGTTTTATATATATGCCAAGGTGTATTGAAGACTGAGTGGGTGTATAAGTGTCTGCATGGAGGATTTAGTAGGTGCGTAACTGACTGTATAAGTGAGTGATTAAATATGTCTTACTGAATGCATGGGTTAGTGACTAAACTGTGTGAATGTCTGTATCAGTCTGTCTGTTGTGTAAGCTGCTGCATGGGTTGATCAGTAGCTACATGAGTGTCTATATAGGTTATTGATTGGTTGTCTGAGTATTTTTTGGGGAGATTGAGTGTGTGTGTGGGTGGGTGGGAGGTGTGTGACTCTGTGCATAGATGTGTGAGTGGTTGATTTACTGGGTGTATGGGTTCAAGAGTGCATGTGGAAACAGCTGTATGTGTGCCTGAGTGTGTGTATGGGTGTGTTGGTGAGTGAATGGATGTCTCAGTGGTACATGTCCAAGTAACTACATATGTAAAAGGCAGTGTATGTGAGAGTTGAAGTATATAAATGACTATACATGAGAGTCAGTGATTGTGAGACTGGCTGTATGGATGAGTGTGTACTTGTATCACTGATTATATAAGAGAGTAATTATGCATTATTATCTGTATGAATAAGTGAGGTGGTGTGTGTATAATTGTATAGGTGAGTAAATGGGAGTGTGATTGATTCTTTGCATGACTGAATAGGTGTGTGAGTAACTGCATGGATGAGTGGCGGTGTGTGAGTGTCTGTATAGGTGTATGAGTGCATATGATAGTGTTGTCTTGATGAGTGACTGCATGAATGAGTGATTCTATGGGTGAATGAGTGGATGTGTGTGTAGACCTAGGAATCAGTGAGTGCGTATGTAGTAACTGGTATTGGTGTGTCAATGATTTAGAAAATGGTAGTCTGTATTTTACAGTGGGTGTATTAAATGTTATATTAGAGTGTGAGGAGGTGCATCAGATTTTCACGTGGATGATGTCATCAGTGATGTCATCAGTGATGTCATTTGAGATGTCATCAGTGATGTCACTGACCATGTCATGAATGATGTAATATGTGACGTCATGAGCAGTGCATTGCGGGTGCGCTAGTTATAGTTAGCTGAACTAACTATAACGGTGGAATTTCTATGGTTTTGTAAGAGTGAAATGTCCAGCTAACTATAACGCACCTGAAACCTATGGTTTTTCAGTGAATTTCTAAGGTTTTTTAAATGCTAATTTCTAACTATAACATACCTGAAACCTATGGTTTTTTCAGTGAATTTCAATGGTTTTTTAAATGCTAATTTCTAACTATGACATCCCTATTAAGTCCCCTTGAATCATGAAGGTCCCTGGTGGCCAAGTAGCCCACCAGGTACATCCAGTAAGCGCCACAGAGCTGCTTTTCAGAGAGGTGTTCTGAGTCCACGCCCCTTTTTACACCACGCTGCAAACGCGGCTTCTGGCGCACTGCTGCTCAGAGGATGAAGTCCACTTGTGTCTTGAGGTCCTCAGGACACAAGAGGACCTCATCGCCCCACCAGCAGTGGACCAGAAGCCGCATTTGCAGAGTGGTGTAAAAAGGGGCGTGGCCTTGGAGCACCTCTCTGCAACGCAGCCCTGTGGCGTTTACAAGAGGTACCTGGTAGACTAATTGGCCCCCAGGGACCCTCAGGATTGAAGGGGAATTAATCCCCCAACTTAAAACGCGCCACAGGGCGCGTTTGCACTGTGGTGCAGGCAGGGGGCGGGGCCTGATGTGACAAGTGTGCAAACGCGTCCTGTGGCGCATTTTAAGTTGGGGGATTAAGTCCCCTTGAATCCTGAGGATCCATGAGGGCCAACTAGCCTACCAGCTACCTCCAGTTGCAGAGAGGTGTAAAAAGGGGCGTGGCCTCAGACCACCTCTCTGCAAGGCAGCCCTGTGGCACATACTGGAGGTACATGGTGGACTAGTTGGCCCCCAGGGACCCCCAGTATTGAAGGGGAATTAATTCCCCAACTTAAAACGCGCCACAGGGCGCGTTTGCAGAGTGTTGCTGGGAGGGGGCGGGGCCTCCGGCACAATGCCGGTCTTTTTTTTATTTTTATTTTTTAGAAGGGGGGCTGTGTGGTCCCCCTTCTTTTTCCATTTTTTGGGCCCTGGGGACCCCATCCCCCAGGGCC
This sequence comes from Calotriton arnoldi, assembly GCA_963921515.1. Lineage (NCBI taxonomy): Eukaryota > Metazoa > Chordata > Amphibia > Caudata > Salamandridae > Calotriton > Calotriton arnoldi. The sequence continues at coordinate 262,174 of CAWUFW010003872.1, read as the reverse complement.
TGACCCTTTTAAAAAAAAAAAAAAAATGTAAACGGGAAGGGGGCCGCATGGGCCCCCCTCCCGTGGCTGATTTCGGCCCCGGGGACCCCATCTCCCGGGGCATGGCCACATATATTAATTTTTTTAAGGAGGGGGGCTGCGTGGCCCCCCTCCTGAGGCCTCTATTGGCCCCGGGTACCCCATCCCCCGGGGCCGGCCTTTATTTATTTATTTTTTGGGGGGGGAGGGGGGCTGTGTGGGCCCCTCCCGGGCCACTTCTAGCCCCGGGGACCTCATCCCCGGGGCATGGCCAGTATTTTTATTTTTTTTAATGTATTTGGAGGGGGGCCGCATGGCCCCCCTCCTCAGGCCATTTATGGCCCCGGGGACCCCATCCACCAGGGCCGGCCTTCCCTTTTTTATTTTTTATTTTTTTAGCCCCAGGGACCCCATCCCCCGGGGCCTGGCCACTCCGTTGGGGACCGTGGGGGGAGCCCCAATGCCCCCACGGTCCCGCCGGCTCCCCGCCACCTGCGGGAGCCGGCATTGCTTTTCCACATGGGGAGCTGCTGACATGCAGCTCCCCGTGTGGAAAAGCAATCTGCTTAGGATTTTGGAAGCGAGAGCAGGAAACCTGCTCTCGCTTCCAAAATCCAAAGCAGAGTTTGCTATGACAGGGCGGGAGCCGCATGGCTCCTGCCCTGCCATAGCAAACAGCATTGTCCCGGGGGTGGGCACCCCGGGACACTGCAGGAGCCGGCCCTGGGGGGTGGCGGTCCCCAGGGCCATGGAGGGCTCCAAGAGGGGGGCTGCACGGCCCCCCTCCCAACGTGTTTGAAGCCCCGGGGAGGTGGTGGTCCCCGGGGCATGGGGGTCCGTAACGGACCCCCGATTTTAAATTTAGAGTGCCCCGGAAAGGTGGTGGTCCCCGGGGCGTGTGGGGGGGCTTGAGCCCCCGACACATCTTTTTTAATAAAAAAAAGAGCCCCAGGGAGGTGTCGGTTCCCGGGGCTGTGGGGGGCCGCGTGCCCCGTGGTTTATTATCAAAGCCCCAGGGAGGTGGCGGTCCCAGGGGCAGCGTGGGGGGATTGGGACCCCCCATGCTTTTTTTTCTACAGCCCCGGGGAGGTGGCGGTCCCCGGGGCTGCAGGGGGCCGTAGTGCCTCCCACATACATTTGTAATAAGCCCCGGGGAGGTGGCGGTGCCCGGGGCTGCAGGGGGCCGTAGTGCCTCCCACATACATTTGTAATAAGCCCCGGGGCAGTGGCGGTCCCCGGGGCTGCGGGGGCCCCCGTGGGCCCCCGCTGTTTTTTTTGGGCAGTGCCCCGGGACCTGGCCCACCCGGGGGCCTCATTTAAATTCAGTGAGTGGTTTTGTACTAACTGGTATTGGTGTGTCTATGGTTTCGAAAATGGTAGTCTGTATTTTAGAGTGGGTATATCAAAGGTTATATTAGGGTATGAGGAGGTGCATCATATTATCACGTGGATGATGTCATCAGTGATGTCATCAGTGATGTTATCTGAGATGTCATCAGTGATGTCACTGACCATGTCATGAATCATGTAATAAGTGACGTCATCAGCAGTGCATTGCAGGGCGCGAGTTATAGTTAGCTGAACTAACTATAACGGCCGAATTTCTCTGGTTTTGTACGAGTGAAATGTCCAACTAACTATAACGTCCCAGAAACCTGTGTTTTTTTCAGTGAATATATATATATATATATATTTATATACCAATAACATAAAATCCATTAAAAAAATCCATTATAAATTAAAACATTGAACTATTTAAAAATCTTTAAACTTAAATTTTCCACTTCAGTCAGTGCAACAGTAGAGAAAGTGTTGGATAGCGGAGGGGTAAGAATTACTATTCCCACTCCAGTCAGTGCAACAGTAGGGAACGTGTTGGATAGAGGAGGGGTAAAATTACTATTCCCACTCCAATGAGTGCAACAGTAGGGAAAGTGTTGGATAGCGGAGGGATAGAAATAACTAACCCCACTCCAGTCAGTGTATCAATAGGGAAAGTGTTGGATTTCAGAGGGGTAAAATTTACTATTCTCACTCCAGTCAGTTCAAGATAAAAAACAAACAAAATATCATCAACAAAATTAAAATATTTTTTTTAAAAGTAAAAAAAAATATAAATATGTTAAAAATTAAAATACAAATATATTTAATATTAAAAATAAAAAATTAAAACATATGTTAAATACATATCACAAATCCCTACAAATATTATATAAATAAAATAAAATAAAAATTTCAAACAAATATTTTTATTAGAAATTGTTTATTAACAAAAAGATTAATTATTACATAAATTTAGTCTATTTACTTGCTACCCTCTAACACCACACAATTCACAACCTTCAGTGAAAAAAAAAATTAATCGCATAATTAACATATTTAATTATGAAATAAACAAATATTATTAATTAAAAAACAGATTGAAACACATAAAATGTAATTAACTTCCCCCTTTACACCTATAATCCCCACAACCCACATTTAAAATTAAACTGTAAAAAATTAGCTGCACAATTAAAAAGAAAATCAACTAATAGTATTTAACAACTAATTATAAAGTAAGTAAAATTAATTTACTCCCCACCATTCACCCCTAAAAACCCAAAACAAAAAAATAATTAAACAATTACCCTAATTAATTATCAATTAATTAATTAATATTAATTATCAACTGATTATTAATTAAAAATAAATTACTTCCCACCCTTTACCCTAAAAACCCCACAACCTGCAACTAAAATTAATTACACAATTCCCTTATTTAATTATCAATTAATTAATATTAATTATCAATTAATTAATAAGTAATTGAAAAAAATTACTTCGCACCCTTTACCCCTAAAAACCCCACAACCGGCACCTAAAATTAATTACACAATGGCCATAATTAATTGTCAATTAATTAATATTAATTAACAACTAATTATCAATTAATTAAAAATGAATTATTTTCCACCCTTTACCCCTATAAACCCCACAACCCGCACCTAAAATTCACCCCAAAAAAATGAAAACACAATTACCATTGTTAAATCTCAATTAAATTAATATTAATAAATAAAAAATATTCATTCATTTATTATAATTAAATTACTTCCCACCCTATTTCCCTATAAACCCACAACCCGCTATGAAACTAAAAAACGCAAAATTGAATTAAAATAAAATTAATAACTACTAAATATGTAACGCATATATTCAAAAATATAAACAATACTTATACAATAAATACATCATATACATTTAAAATATATGCTAAAATACATAACACTAATAAAAAAATCAATATTGTAAACAACTATATCTGGGAGCGGTTCTTGCATTAGTTAAGGTATGAGTCTTACTTTGTGTATTGCCAGAAATGCGTTGTCTTTCACTTTGATTTTGTGTTGGAAATGTTTTAAAAGTCCTAACTTTTCAGAAACTACTTCAGGGAATTCGTCACATAACGCCTTGCATGCGCTTACCCTCTCAACTGCTAGGACTGGTTAAATACTGTTAGGGTCGAGCTTAATTCGCAAATCCTTTTGGTGTGCCCATCCTAATAAAACAAATACATTTTTTGTTAAATACATTTTCCCTACTGTAGTTCTTTCTTTAAAAGTAATTGGCATTGTTATCATTCCCACTAAGGGTATTGGGTCTCTGTTGTTGTCTTGTGGCTCATGGCCTCCTGGCCTGCCTGGATACGTTGGCACAGGCCTGGCTGCCATGATGACTTTTGCGCACGTTACTCTTGGCCGTTGTTCTGTCGCCCTCTGCTACTGCCAAGTTATTTTACAACTGTCTGCATTTTCTGTTTCTCACCTTTTCTCCTGTTCCCTTTCGGCTCAGTCTGAACAACAGTTACAAGGTCGAATAACACGTCCCTGGTTCTTACTGATTTGGCCCGTCCCTCGCACCTAGACATAACACCATGTACAGCTGCCATGGAGAAATTAGTGTGCTTTTAATAATGCGGTCGCCCGCTCTAGACACACTTGGAGATGACCTTTCCAGAGAGAAGAGCTGTGATTGTCTGCTGATGTAATTTTGCATCTAGAGACTGAGGTATGGGGGTTCGCTAGTCAAAACCCAGAGGTCTTCTATTTTCATAATAAACTGGCTTTCAGCACGGGGAGGGTGGTAATGTTAGTTAGACATATATCCACTGCTTTATGAGATGCTTTCCCCGTTCGTATTCTATGGAGTAGTAACTATGCTGATTATATTATTCATATGTATTATGCTATTAGTACTGACACGTGTACTGTATCTTAGAGCACGTAAGTTGAAATAAACATTTTAACCTATACAGTGTCTCTTCTTACGCATGTTGTGGACAGGTACGAGTGAGTGACGAAAGAGTGTTCTTGCCTCTGCGAGTCCTGAGAGAGAGATACCGTGTTCTGGGTTGTCTAATCATTGGTACATTAGTGCTAATGGGACGCTAAGGCTAGTTGGGTTGGGGTTTTGCGTGCTAAGGTCTATGGTTGGCTCACCACTATATTCCGAGGTCCTATTATCCTGTGCATAGCTCTGTATGTGCAGAAACCCTATAACATGGCGCGACCAACGGGTGGGGCAGCTTACTTGCAAGATGCTTGAGTAGTACTTGTGCTTGTCCACAAACCCCTCACGTACGCTTCCGGAAGCGTGTGTGACGGCGATACCTCCTATATTGTAGATTTTGTAGGTTCTTTCAAGCTTGATGTTATTAAAAAAGGTTTTTTAAAATATAACCCTTTTTGTGCTGCCTCGTGTAAGATTGTTGAATAGACCCGTTAGTAATGGCGGGTATAGACATAGCGGCGCATAGCCGCACAGCACTCCGGGATCACTTACGGGTGTATGGAGTGCCAGACGCGGGAGTTGAACTAGTCTTTGTGGTTCAAGCCGATCCGGCTTTCCACTTTGAAGTGTTCTACTCTTGGATCACTTTTCCAGCGGTGGACGCGAACGATAATCTGTTCCATGAATATGAACCCACCGTTGTTCCTGCTGTCTATAGACCTTATACTAATCTTGAAGTACCGCTCACGGCTTGGCAACACCGTGTTTGGTTTAATGGCGCCCTCCCACAACCGACTACCACGGTTCGTTTAGGCCCCTTATCAATTGAGGGGGCCACTTGGCCTGTTTTGGCCGGGTACACCCCACATCCGCGTTATATGACAATACCAGTCGCGGAACTGCGCACTATGTATGCAGCCTTGGTGCAGGTGCATCGAGCTTTAGTGCGATATGTTACAGGCAGCATCCATGGAGCCGCTCCTGGAGTTGCCGGCCAACCAGCTGCTGCAGGCGGAGTGACCATAAGTCCTGTCATGGTGAATTCGGTGATGGGCAAACGTCCACAAAATAAGGATGATTTTCCTTATTGGCTTGCAGAAAAGTTTGATCAGTTGGAGGCAGTTTTTCCACATACAACTCCAGTGGATAAACATCGTATTTTAACGATTAGTTTGCCAAAAGACTTAATTCCCGAGTTGACAGCATGTGACAACTGGGGTAAGGTATTCGCAGCAGTATATTCTAAATGTTTTGGTACTCCTTCCATGATGGTTCTCCCCTCTGTAATTAAAAAAGTACAGGACGAACATGGCCCTGAAGCGGCTGTGGAATTAGGGATGAGACTGGTGGGAGTGTTTGAAGTAGTAGCTGAGCTGATCCTTGCGAATGTCAAGGGCGATGCAGTGAACTTTCAAGTAGCTAACGCTTTGGCTCTGGTCCCAGAATTGGACAAGCCTCGCGAATTACCGAAAATTATTACCCAGGCTTACAAACTATTGGTAGAAATAGCCTGGGTAATAAGCCTTTGCAAAACAGCAAACACAATCGCAAACACAACAACAACAAACCAAATCTCAGTCTGAGAAAGATGAGAAACCAGTCTTCACTAAAAAGAGCTGGAGGCTGAAAAAACAGGGTAAGCAACAAAAGAAGCCGGGGTCGAGAGGCGCATCCCCGGTTTCAGTTTCTTCTGAACGCACTTATGATTTACGCGATAGAGCGAGAATTAAGTCACCGGATAGGTTTCAGATCCCTGATACGCGTTCTCCTCGTTCTTCACAGGCACAGACTTCGTCACAGGCCGGTGGAGGAGACCGCCAGGATAGAGGAAGGGACCGTGAGGCCCCACAGGGACGAGACCAGCCTCGACAACAAGTCAGAGGAAAAGCGGAAGACGCTCAACGTTTTTGACCACAATTTCAGAAGAAGAAAGTTGCCGCTGTAACAGCGAAATATGCCACAGACGGTGAGAACGAGGCTCCTGAATTGGACGTGGGCAGTAACCCTCCTATACAGCGCCGCGGAAGTTACCATAGTGCGGGAGGCGCTACGTCCTCATATGGAGGCGACAGCAACTGAAACATTCATTACTGTTGAAACAGCGGACACCAGAGTGGCACCCCTGACAGACTCTTTAATATTGTCATTCAAATTGAAGGTGATATACAGCGTGTAATTAAAGGGATTTTTTGGGAAAATCTGACCTCTTCATATGACATTTTGTTAGCAGAGGCGGATTGGCCACCCCCATTCGTTCTTACTGCGCGTAAAGGGGAGGAGGTAATCCTTCCGAGCTTTTCTCGACATGTCCCAAAGGACAAAGCGGAGGCTCTTGCAGCAGAGTGGGCTGTGTCCCTGGCTCCAGCGTTATTCCGCAATCACGTGGGTTGGGACGAAGATTCTCCCCCCCATGAAATACCTTTGCGGTCATTACCGCAGCCACAACCCCAATATCCCATAAAACGTGAAGCCAAAGGCCCCGTTTCCGAAATTCTGACTCAGTTGGAATATCAGGGAGTAATTGAACCCTGTGTATCACCTATGAACAATCCCCTTTTCGCGGTTTCTAAACCCGATGGATCGTACCGCTTAGTATTGGATTACCGGCATTTGAACTCGCATTGTCGGACCTTTGCGGTGCAAAACACCCATAGTTCTGCGCTTGTAGACAGTCTTGTTCGTAAAAAATACAAAACGACCCTTGACCTTTCAAATGGATTCTACACGCACAACTTAGCCCCGGAGAGTGGCCAATGGTGCGCTTTTACATCCGGTGGTAAAATGTTCAAATTCAGGCGTCTTCCTATGGGCTACAAAAATAGTCCAGGCGTGTTCGCCGCTCGTGTTGTCTCTTTATTAGACGGCATTGATCCAGACGCCTGTTCGTACGTGGATGACATTTATCTGACAGACGACGAATTGTTTCCGCATCTAACTCGAGTAGACCGCATTATTCTTGAATTCGCGGTTCAAGGTTACAAAATTAACTTTGCCAAATCTCATATTGCTGAATTTACCGTTTTGTTCTTGGGCTATGAGCTCAACAATGAAGGTAAGGGTTTAGCCCCCCATTTTCTGGAGAAATGTGCACTTCTGTGCCCTCCTACTAATCTGAAGAAACTTCAGTCTTTGCTGGGCTTTCTGAACTTCGGACGTACATATATTCCCGAATACGCCCAGCGTATCAAGCCACTGTATGCCTTGATACAACCTACCTTTTCGAAGTCTTGCTGGCTTCCGGAACATACCTCCATTCTTTGCAGACAGACCTTCTTGAGTCCAAATACCTTTTGACGCGTGATAACCACACAAACTTGGTGATTAGAATCATTCCAGGGGCAGTGGGTTTCACGTACTTAACCTTTAATGAAGGTGATACAGTACCCATCGCATACAAGTCACATCTGTACACCTCCGCAGAAATGCGGTTTTCATCTGCTGAGAAAGTTCTGACAGCAGTGCAAATGGCGATCCTGAAGGAGCGCGCACTGGCACAGGGAAAACGCATTTTGGTGGTAACACCATATCCTGCTCTAGAGGCAGTGACCAAAGCAAGTGTACCGAACTCTAAAGCTTTGCACCCCCGTTGGATTCAATGGGCAACATCTTTGACGTCTCCGGATGTCACTTTCATTTTTGACTCTTCTCTTCAGACTCAGGAGTTTTTACAGTATGAATTTTTTCATCCTCCTCCTTTGTCTTTATTGCCGCTTGAGGATTACGACTGTGTGATCTACACCGATGGTTCGGCACAACCGGCCACGGGGTCCAAGCATGCTTATTCAGCTGCATGTGCTATTGTTGCAGGTACGTTTGTGAACGGAAAGTTCAAATCCACTGTGGTGCATACACAGACACTCAGGGACAGTACCGCACAATTGGCCGAGTTGCGTGCATTGGTGCTTGCGCTTGAGTTTGTAAATCCTGATGTGACCACTTTAATAGTGTGCGATTCTTACTACTGTGTTCAATCATACAATGACAATCTGTTCTTTTGGTCGCAAAATGACTATAGAGACGCTAAAGGCAACACAATCAAGCATAAAATGCTTTGGGTTCGAGTGGCAGAATGACAACGACGTCTGCCACTCACGCAGGTGGTTCACACCCTAGGCCATCAGCGGGTGGGCGCACACGCTGTTGGTAACAGTCTGGCAGATGAAGCTGCCAGATCAGCAGTACTCACGTGTTCAGTAGCAGCAGTTACTAGATCCATGTCTAAAATAGACACTGATATCTTGGCAGCTATTGCTGCAACAAAAGAAGGAATGAATTACCCTAGAGGTTTCCCTTCGAAATATTCTTACCAGATAGGTCCCGATCAGGCTCCTTATGTAACAATACCTGACGTTGGTGATCGGCTGATCCCCAACGCGGACCGCAGACTTTCCTTGATGGCAGCGGCACACGAAGGCATGGCTTCGGCACATGCTGGTGTGTCTGCGACAATTTCCATTTTGCAGCAGCGTTGCTGGTGGCATGGTTTATATAAAGATACACGTACTTATGTGCTTTCCTGTGACGTTTGTCAACAGATCAAGCCTTCCACGGTCACACGACCACCTCAGACCTCGCTTGGAATTTCAAACAGACCCTTTGGGTGTGTTTACTTGGATCACTGTGGTCCATTTTCTTCAGACACTGCCTATAAATATATCTTAGTGGCAGTGGACTCGTGCACACGGTTCATCTGGGTCTGGCCACAACGGAGTGCTGACGCTCGAAATGTCATCAGGGATTTGCGTGTCTTTGTGGGAATTTTGCATGCAGCACCTTCCATTCTGACCAAGGTCCGGCGTTTGCCTCTAAGGCTTACAAGGACGCAATGGGCTCCTTGGGGGTGCGGGTGAAATTTTCGTCTCCGTATAGGCCTGAGGGCAACTCTATCGTTGAACGAATGAACCGTGACTTAAAGCAATCCTTGACAGCTAGAGTTATAGGTACTGGCAGGAACTGGCTGGCCCACTTGTATACCGTTCAGCGTGCACTTAATAATCTCCCTAGAAGGCCTCTGGGTGGGCGGACCCCTTACGAAATGCTCTTTGGCATACGAATGTTTGTGCCTGACCTTGATGGTCTAGACATGGCGGCGCAATCCGCCAAGTTTGATGTAGATAATCATTCTACTATGTTACAGGACTTACAAGAAGCCCGAGACAAACTTGCAATTGCACATTTGCCTTCAGCCACAGACCCTGCTCTGCAGATTCCGGTTGCCGGCTGGCTTCCGAAGATTGGTGACTTGGTACGGGAGAAGGTAGAGAACAAAAAAGAATTCGGCCCTTCTTTTCGTGCACCGGTTCCAGTCCTGGGCTTGAAGGGAACACGTACAGTCATCTTACCACCGCTTCCCGGTCGCAAGGAAAACAGATACATCTCAGTGGAAAATGTCAAGCTACAACATCTGGCCGATCCTGAATAGTGTCACACCAGCGGTCTCTTGTCCTGCCATTTATCGGACATGTGTTCGAGGCACGCCTGCACGAACAGTCACTGATGTTACCATGGAGATGGTTGATTTGCCTGAAAATATATTTGAACCCCCTGCATCCCCCTGCATCGACGAGGACGAATATACTTATCCCGCCACAGAGTCGGTGGCACACCAACCAACAACGCCACTGAGCCCGACACGTTATTCCTTTGACTCGGATTCCAACTCATCAACGGTCCCGTCCAAGTTTAGTCTTTTTGTATCCTGGTTTAGAGACAATTTTTTGATTCCACCTTGGACATATATCTGGATGGTGCTTTTCTTGATTTTTTTGTTCATGTCCATTGGTTTTGTCACAGTGTTTTTTCTGCTCATCAATGGTCACTATTTACCTGAACGCTCTGCTGTGAACAGTGTTGCTGGAACTTTGGCTCCACATTCCTCTTCACACATCATGAAGCGTGACCACACATTTGTGAACATTTCAGCGTTTCCAGTTGCTGATGGCATCGTATGGGATGCGGTAAACTTTCAAATCCATGGCCCGACGGAAATTATTAATGTACCAAATGTCCTTCGAGTCTCGATGGGTGATGTAGTAAAAGTAATATTCATTCTGATGATTGGGATGTGCATGCCGTTGAAGCATTGTTTGCTGATTTAAAATATTATGCTTCCTTTAATGCTGAGGACTTGTATATGAATTCTGCGAATTATGCCGATTTGTATTGCTACCAGCATTGGGGCAATCATTTTCTCCACAAACCGAGTGCACTACGCAGCCCTGTTACTTACACCCAATGGGAACACTGCCCAAACCCCATACCAGGTAGCTCCCAGACTCTTCGAAATAAATTCACCTATTTTACTGATTTCAATCGATCGAACCCTGGGTCCTATTATTTTAAATTGAAAACCCCATTGACTCAAAAAATAATGTTGACCCACACCAAATTACTTTATTCGGGTTCCTTTTTGAGCGCCTTGGCGGTGGGTGGTTATGAGTATTGGAAAGACACAGTGGATTTAAAATCAATCTGGGGTTCAAAGCCATGGCAGGTGCAAGGCACCGAGGCCTTGCACCGCACTTGCCTCATCCCAGCCCAAATTATGTTTTTAAATGCTTCCATTTATCAGACCACGTGTTGGGGGTTGGCTACCATTAAACAACTAAATGCGCCAGCCATCCCATCCTTGTCGAGTTCTCCAAATGATAGTTTGCGTTTTAATATGTCCCTTTTGAGGTTACAGGCTCAGTTCCAAAACAATTCCTTTAACGTTTCTGCACTGATACAGTCACCCTGGTTGGCATGGCCCATATCATCGAATGCATGCCAACTGCGTTTTCATGGCACAGTTCCTGGCTACATACAGGACAAGCCTGATCCAAGGTTTACTGAAACTCGTACTGTTACCATGTATTCAGTTGGTAAATTATGTAAACAATGGCTACAACATTCGTCTTTAGACTCTGTTAAGAAACATTTGTCCCTCCTATCAGGCACTATTGATTTGTCCGACTTTATCTTGGGACCTCGTGGTCCCCGACCGAAGAGATTCATTTATGAAGCGTATAATGAACTCTGGAAGCTCTCACAAATGGAAGCTGCTTCCCGTCTTAGGGAAATAGACCAAGCAAATTTGGAAAAGGTGCTTGCTGTTGTTGACAATAGTATAAATACCCTGTCTTCCCGCATTTACACATTAGAGAATATTGTATCCTCTGTTGTTGATATTGTACAAGATGATGTCTCTATGTTGTATCATGGTCAGAATCAATTGCGTTCAGTGATGCAGTTTGCCTGGACTTTGCAAACCCTTAAGTTAGGTAAAGTTCCTTGGAATTTGTTAAACACCACTGCCCTTTTTCTGCCTTTTAATTTGACTGACAAACAGCAGTTCATGTCCATGAAAGATGCATCTTACACTTTGTTACATATCGAGAAAGTGGATCCTTTACCATTCTCTGTAGCGGAACTAGATTCTGCGGTGTGGCTAGTTCATGGGGTTATAGCTTTACCTTTTTCCCTGTTTGAATTTAGCTTGTGCATGAAACATTATCCTGTAGGCCGTTTCCAGCCCTTGGGTAGTGCTTTCCTGCATGAACTTTGGTCCTTGCCTTTCATGTATAAATGCCTTAGAGACGGCAAGGAAGTGTTTCTCACGGGGGAGTCTTGTGATTCAACTGTGGGTCATTCGCTTATTTGTAAACATATTAAATTGCACAGGGCTTGTAGCGTTTCAGTTCCGAATCTTGCATGTGTGCTAAAGGGTATTCCTGCTCCTGCTATTTCTCCTACTTTTACTTTGCTTACTAACGGTAGCTATTTGCTTTTAAATAACGAGGACTGTTGTGGCCTACAGGCTGGCATTCCGTATATTGTTACGGTCTAACACAGAGTTGTCTGCTGCAAGAATGTGCTTTTTCCTCCCCCTCACGACATCGTTGATAACTCTATTTGGCCTTCCATTCCTACCATGGAGGCAGATTTCAATAAGTTGAGCAGAATAAAGGCCCTATTGTTGAATGAGGAGGTTATGCTCACATCCGCCCGGGAGACATTCATTCTCCAGGTGGCGAGTACCCACAGTGAAATACAGGCCCTTTTGAACACTGACCTCCCCCAACATTTTGGGGAGTTGATTCATCGTATTTTTAACGCATCAAACACTGAGGGTCTGGTGCACTTTTTAAGATTGTGGGGTCTGGCCTGGTGTCCACCTTCCAAACTATTTTCGGTGTGATACCGGCGTTCATACATTCTATTTTTTCTAGCGTCTTTGGTGGTTTCCCATTAATCCTCGCTTTGGCGGCTGGTGTCTTGCTGTTGGTCTGTTTTCTGCGCAATGGCTGCACACCACTGGGCCCTTCTCGATCCCGAACTCCTCCAGCTGCTCCGTGAGCGACTTCTGGTTGGCTTCGATGTTCTGCCCTTGGCAACTATCAGTGTGTCCTACACCCTTTCTTTTCGCTTTGCGTATTTCACTTGCGTGCAACCTGTGATGTCTTGCATCCGCTGTCCGTTCACATGGACCATGGATTATTGCCTCTCCAATTCGTCATTGTCTGTTCCGGATTTTGTTCAGTTGGTGGGTCCCTTAGAGGCCCATGAACGGGACTGTTCCGTTGCTGACTTTATGATGCGTGCGGCTGCACTGGGGATTTTGGCACAATGGGATATCTGGGCGGCTGCTCAGAATCTCCTACAACAAAGTTATATTGAATATCAAGCAAGCTGTCCCGCATTGCTTTTGGATGCTCCATCCTCTGAGGAACATTCCTGCAGCTTTGACCTGTTGGACTGGATGGCGTCTACGTTTTTTGACGATTCCAATGATGTCCTCTTGGACGGTATAGCATTTTTCTGCTCTTCCACGTTTTTGGATTGATTGATTTGCCGTTCACTGTCGGTGGACTGCCTCAGTTCTGCTCAGGTGTTTGGAACTCTGTCTCCGTTTTCGTCTTGGACGATGGACTGTCCAGGGGAGGGTGTCTTGTGACTCATGGCCTCCTGGCCTGCCTGGATACGTTGGCACAGGCCTGGCTGCCATGATGAGTTTTGCGCATGTTACTCTTGGCCGTTGTTCTGTCGCCCTCTGCTACTGCCAAGTTATTTTACAACTGTCTGCATTTTCTGTTTCTCACCTTTTCTCCTGTTCCCTTTGGGCTCAGTCTGAACAACAGTTACAAGGTCGAATAACACGTCCCTGGTTCTTACTGATTTGGCCCGTCCCTCGCACCTAGACATAACACCATGTACAGCTGCCATGGAGAAATTAGTGTGCTTTTAATAATGCGGTCGCCCGCTCTAGACACACTTGGAGACGACCTTTCCAGAGAGAAGAGCTGTGATTGTCTGCTGATGTAATTTTGCATCTAGAGACTGAGGTATGGGGGTTCGCTAGTCAAAACCCAGAGGTCTTCTATTTTCATAATAAACTGGCTTCCAGCACGGGGAGGGTGATAATGTTAGTTAGACATATATCCACTGCTTTATGAGATGCTTTCCCCGTTCGTATTCTATGGAGTAGTAACTATGCTGATTATATTATTCATATGTATTATGCTATTAGTACTGACACGTGTACTCTATCTTAGAGCACGTAAGTTGAAATAAACATTTGAACCTATACAGTGTCTCTTCTTACGCATGTTGTGGACAGGTACGAGTGAGTGACGAAAGAGTGTTCTTGCCTCTGCGAGTCCTGAGAGAGAGATACCGTGTTCTGGGTTGTCTAATCATTGGTACATTAGTGCTAATGGGACGCTAAGGCTAGTTGGGTTGGGGTTTTGGGTGCTAAGGTCTATGGTTGGCTCACCACTATATTCCGAGGTCCTATTATCCTGTGCATAGCTCTGTATGTGCAGAAACCCTATAACATTGTATCCCCCTGGTTCAATGTCCGCCTGATGTATAACATAATTCTTCTCTTGGAACTTCACTCGGAAAACATTATAATCAATCAAACTATATGGTGAACATGAGTTGGCATACACCTTGATTTTCACCCCATCTAAGGCTATGTCAGAAGTTGGATGATTGTTTTCCTTTCCTGCAGAACTAGTGTCAATCTGGAATATATATTTGTTTACTAAATCACCCGCATCTTCAATGGCACTCTGATACAAAGACTCTACGAAGCCGCTATAGAGGGGACTGCTCTTGACTGGATCACATCCTACCTTCACAAAAGAACCAATGTCATCCATACCCACCCTTTCTCTTTCAAACCGCACCGCACAAAATCAGGGATCCCTCAAGGCTCTATCATCTCACCCATGCTTTTCAACATCTACATGAAGTAATTGCCGGCACTGATCAATCAATTTCACCTCACATGCTATAACTATGCAGATGATACACAAATACTCCTTCAACTGGAATGCCCCAAAGACATTGGAAACTCACCAATTTTCAGTTGTCTCAGTGCTGTGGATCAATGGATGACATGGAGCCATCTCAAATTAAATGCTTCCAAAACAGAAATACTCACGTGTGGCGATTGGAAAAATTATGACCCACTCGCCGCATGGCTTGATGATCTGCGAACACCGCCTAAAGTATCAAAGGAAGTAAGAAACCTCAGAATGACTATGGACTCCAAGCTATCAATGAATGCCCAAGTTGACAAACTATGAAGATCAAGCTTTGTTACTATAAAAACTGATGCATCTTCCCCTATCTGGGATCCCACACAAGGTCCAGGCTACCATCGCTCTTGTTCTGTCCAAACTCGATTATGCCAATAGCCTCTACCACGGATCACCTTTAACAACTATAAAAAGACTACAATGGATTCAAAACTCTGCTGCCAGACTCCTCTTTCATATAAAACAGCAAGTCCACATCTCCCCTGCCTTGAAAGCCCTACATTGGTTGCCGGTTGTCAGAAGATCCACGTTCAAGCTGCTTTGTATGACCCACAAAGCGATACATGGAACAGAACCACTCTTCATCAGGAATAATATCACAAAATACATTTAACAGATGAACCTCTGCTCTAGAGTGGTACCTCGCCTCAAACTCCCACCATATAAGAAAAACATCATGGGTTGCACATCCTTCTCTGTTCAAGCAGCCAAACTATGGAACTCTTTACCCCCAAACATAAGATCCACGGATAACCACCTTCTCTTAGAAGACTACTCAAGAATTGGCTCTTCCCCACATAACCACAATACTCAAACATATATATACAGGTTCTCTCTCAATATATAAGCATTTATTTGTACTATAGATGTGTACCTACATATGTGTATTGCTTTGTATACACATGTATAATAATTATGTTTTTAAAGATATAGATATTCGTTAGTTCTGCTTAACAAATGTACATATTACTTATAGTTACATTATTCTATGTTTAACATATATATAAGTGACTGCATAAACAAGTAAATCTTTTATCATAACTATCTGCAATTGCTTCACTATTGAATTATAAAAAAACAAATAAATTAATTTAAAACACAGCAACACTTGAAAGTCTGAGATTATTAAATTCAACTTTAATTTACATATATTACCTTCCTTATACATATATACCTTCCATGTACTTATGATATACCTTCCATGTACTTATGTATCTCTATATTTATTACTTTGCTTCTAATTCAGCATATCCAATGTACTACCCTATATATCTTGCAATACATCCTCTACCTCCACTCTGACTCATCTCAAACCTCATTCTGCTACTCTCCCCAATGCACTACCACATTTCCTCACCCTTTACCGCTCTCAATATATCCTCTACCGCTACTCTCTGACTCATCTCAAACCTCATTCTACTACTCTTTCCAATGCACTACTCTATATCTCACTCTATACCTCTCTCAATATATCCTGTACCTCCACTCTGCCATTCATCCCAAACCCCATAACACTACTATGATCCCCAAAATAACCCTTTCTTGACCCTCCCTCCTCTACCCCTCCTTGCATCATCTCATACCTCTTTTACTGTTCAGATCTCCCAAACAAGCCTTTCTAAACCCTTCCCTCTGACTTTTCTCCCTCCACCTCCACTTTACTCATCTCAAACTCCCTCCTACTTCTACGACCCTTCCTTTTTCTATCCCTCCACACTATTCCTTTTACAATCCAAATAACAGACTAACATATCCACCGCTCAAATCAAATTAATTTCATATTTTCCTACACTAATTCACCCCTAATCCTTTCTGGGTTCCAGAGTAGCCTGCTACTTGCCGAAAAGTGTTTCAACACCTCATCAGAGGTAGCAAGCACAATATAAATGCAAATATTTTCCTCTTCTTTCCATCCACTATCCTTCTCAATCCAAATAATAGAGTAACATATCCAACGCTTAAATTTATTTTATATTTCACTATACTAATTCACCACTAATACTCATCAGGAATAGTAAGCTCTATATAAATGCAATTACAATACAATAAAAAACATTTTTCTTTTCTGTACTTAGATTCTTACAGAGCCTAACATAATGCCCCCTCTTATTGAATTTCCTGCATACAATAGAATGTGCAGCACAGCTGGGGTATTGGCTAAATGATTATAGTGTCCACAACGGTAGCACCTCAATATCCTCCTCTGTTTTCTTTTTGATAGGGTACTCATTATTCTTCTTGCCACCACCTACTTCGCCTAATGGTACCTCCCCAGTGGATTTATTCTTTACCACATTAGCAGTGTCAGATATGTTGCTTTGTTTCATTTCTTGTATGCATTCCACTGTGTGCTCAACACTTTTAGCAATTTCAACAGCAACTTTAAAATTGGGATTACCAACCAATAACTTCTCTTGAATTTTTGGATTGTTTGTACATCCGACTAATTGATCTCTGATAAGGGAATCGCATAAGGGACCAAATTCACACATACTTGCTAGCCCTCTTAAAACTGCAATATAACTTTTTACTTTCTTATTCTTCCCTTGTATTCTCCAAAAACATTTGTCTCTCCAATACCACGCTTACCTTCTGACCAAAGTGTTTTTCCAATTTATGTAGAGCAGACACATTCTTCTTCACCTTCCTCTTCTTCAGATTTACTCTGGGTGTGCTAAATTTTCATAGACTTTCCTACCTTGATTTCCAGTATTGTGTAATAAAATATGTTACTTCCTTAACGGTGAACATTTTTCCCCTCCTATTATGATAAGATATGACACAAACAATTTTCACATTCTTTCCAGGGTATAATTGGTTCTCCAACCTCATCTAAAAATGGAGGGGGCTGGTCCATATTTGCTGTTGCCATAATGAATACAGTGGAAGTGATATATAAGGTAGTGTTTGAATGAAACTATAAGGTTTTACTAATTTGTGGTTGCCTAAGCTATACCAAAAAAAAAATTACAGGAACCTCAAAAGAACTAAAATGCACTAGACAATGCACATTTTCCTCTGTAAAACCTTCACAGTTCCCAAATACCAGTCTTGTTTCTATATCAGTAAATTTGGCACATAGGCAGGGGTACAGTACTATCTAAACTAGACAACTGCTGATGTTTCCCTGGTAAATTCCCACTGTATTCACACTGCAGTACTGTTTCTATTACTTTGAGCTTCGAGGTGTGGTTAAACCAGGAAACAGTTATATGCTTTTACTTCTCTGTGATTCGACACTAAGGAATGCAGGAAACTGAGCCCACAAGGATAGTTTGTGCTTCCTCGCCGACCTCCTTAAGAAATATTCAAGTGAAAGTCACTTGATGCGTAATGCTCAGTCATCAGCGACACAGCAACACTTATCCATGTTTCCCCATTCCTCACGCAACAGGCTTGTAACCAAAGCTGTGCCTGTCAGCGTGCATTGGGATTCGTGCACCTTCGAGATTGCTCCATCTAAGGGAAGCTGTGCCTATCAGTGTGTAGGCTTGGTAACAACTTAAACTCATGATGTGGGCTCCTAATAACAAGCTGTGCCTGTCAGCGCGACAGGCTGTTACATTAATAGAAATGCCTTTATTTTGATTCTTGTCAGCTTGCGATATGTTGGAGTTTAAGATATTATAAAACCCTCTGCTCATCAAACACAAAGTGATGCCGTCTTTAAATTAAGCTGTGCCTGTCAGCATGACAGACTGTATGGGATGCCTCATTTAATGACTGCTCTAATCTCATCAAGTGCAGAATTACGCTGTTCCTTCCTCACGCTGTGTCTACCCAGAGCTGAATGCACAATACACACGCTGAGATAATGCATTGGTATTACAACACACGCTGCTCGACTAGTGCAGAGCATAGTGCCGATATCGGCAACCCCCTGCTTTGCAGTAATTGGTCGCGCTGCACAAAATAATCAGTCCACACAAATTTTGTTGTAAAACGGTTTGCTGCAGGTTTATTTCAGACAAGAAGTATGCCAGTGTGGTGGGTTAACTTACGGGCGATCCAAGGGCAGGCAGCGGTGACTAACCTAATCTGCCCTGCCCGCCTGATGAGCTAAACTGCACCGTGGCCAACCCAATAGATGCTACCGTTTATGTGGGGATTACCCCCCTTAAATACCATGGATCACCAGTCCATAACTTTACTCATGCCTTTTAGGGGCGGAGCGTTGCAAGGCCAGCCCCGGTTGCTCAGGCTTACAACCGCCCAAAGGACTAGTGGGGTGCCGACGTTTTCATCCAGGGTCCAGCCGTAATGATCCCTGTGGTTTGGAATAAGGCACCACTCTGTGCACCTGAAAGGGTACCCCTTTGTACCAATCAGCCTCTGGATCGCCCTGTAACACTGCCAATGCCCAGGATGTGGCCCCCCCACCATGGCATGCTCCATAACCACCTGCATCCTGCTGTTAGTCATTCTAGGTAGACAATTTCCTTATCTACCTCTGACAGGTGTGCCCCATCCCTATCAGGGTACCATGTGGTGTTACACGAAAGAGGCCACACCTAATTTACCCAGCCCTTCTTATTTTATATTAAATTTGAGTTGAAACATGCCCTCCTGATTGGTGGGCTTGTACATGGCTTCATTTTCCTTTCTGTAGGAATGTGATGGCCTCCCCGGAAGGGGGATCTACTGTTCTCTTCTTTAACCACAGCTTTGTTACCCTTTAAGTTATTGCAGGCTCGATAACCTCCTGCAACCTGCAGTTACCAGTCCTTCTAGCAGGACCACTTCCCTATCTACATCTGATAGGTGTGCCCTGTCCCTTTCGGGGTACCATGTGGTGTTTGCACAAAAGAGGCCATGCCTAATTTACCAAGCCCTTCTTATTTGATTTCAATTTGAGTTGAACCAAGCCCTCCTGCTTGGTGGGCTTATACATGGCTTTATTTACCCTTCTGTATGACTGTTCGATGGCCTCCCCGGAAGTTGGGAACTTCTGTTCTCTTCTTTAACCACAGCTTTGTTTACCCTTCAAGTTATTGAAGGGGCCAATCAATACCCTTATCTCTACCCACTGACCTCCAATTGTATGGGAGCGCAGTGCCAACAGGAAATAGGACCCCAAGAGCATTTAAAACTACTGCTCTCTTCATAACCACAGTTCTGTGTGATATAATCCATAGTGCATCATGTGCAAGATTAGGCATTTACATTTGGGGGTTAACTAAGCCCTTGTTCACCCCCCCCTACTTGGCGAGTCCCAACTTTGAGGGTTGCTGCACAGCAAGTGAATTATGGACCCCTGGAGAGGGTCATTGGGTGAGGACAGGGTAGAGGCTTCACCTTGGCATGGCCCTCTCACCCATGGGAAACATATGACATGTATCGAAATTGAGCTTTGTCATGCCTTCTGAGGACGCCAGGTGGACCTCCCCACTTAAACCAGGACAAAGGTGGATCTAACCACATGGGGATGAGCCCTGAGGTCCCCTAAGGGTACTCCAAATATTCTGCTACATCACATGTCATTCTTGCCTGCACCACCCATCAGTCTGACTGCGATCTTCAGATGCTGTGTCGCCATGCTGGTGTCCCACCCAAGCGTATATGCCCATAGCCAGCTTTACTGCAGGTATCCCAGGTGCTGAAAAATATGCCAATGCTTTTGGATTGTGAGGACATGGAGTAAAATATATGAACATATTTACCTGCACCTTCTTAGATAAGAATGAAATATGTGATCTGGAATTGTCAGCCTTTGTGCTCCAAACCCATATTTCTCGACACTATTGGAGCCACAGCATACTTTCTGGCATGACAAACTAACGCAACCCACCTGGCTGAATTACCACTGAGAGAGATTTCTTTTTTTCTTAAATGCAGGATCCATTACCCATAGTCTACGGGGTGCACAACTTCTATAGGAATGGCCAAGGGACAGCCTCTTTAAAACCCCACTCTATTTACACCGTTTCCTGGCAATGTAGCTTCTGCCCCTATATGGGCAAATGAAATGCCTGTAGCAATGTGAATCCCACCGCCCTACCACCTTAATGTGATCAGGGGGCGGGGGAGATGTCTGTACCCCTAGATTCTGCTTTATTACATGGCCTTATTGCCTGCAAGCCCGTCACCGTCTGAATGAGATCTTTCGAAGCTGTGTCGCCATGCTAAATGTCCCCACCCTTGCGCAAGTCATTGAATTCCATACCTCTGCTAATGTATACCATAATGCAGACAGTGGATGGAAAAGCTTTAGGGGTGGGGGTAGGAGGAGAACGATATGTACAGATACCTGCCCTTTCTTGGTTAATGGGAATGCCAATGTATTTTAATGGTTGTAACCTTTGTGCTCTAACCCAGTGTTTCCCAGCTTTGGAACCACAGCACACAAGTTAGGTAACAAACTTGCGGAACCCACCTGGCTGCAATGGCGATGAGGTGAGCGAAATTTAGCTTAACTGAAGCAACCAATCACACTGGTTGATGGAGTGCACAATTTCTGCTGCCCTGACCAGACATTTGCACAGACAGTTTTATAGATAAAACTATGGCAAACAAATTAATAGTGTCAAATCAGGTTCCAGTGATTGTTTGTCTATTGCGCATCGCCAGTAAGTACCTTGCTTTGTTTTGGCTGTGTAAAACTATTGCTTCCGTCGCACTCCAGGCTTACACAAAGTGCTTAATCTTTTGCTTTCTTAACTGCTGTGCGTTTCTGTTTCGGACTGCAAAATAGAGGGAGATTGCAAGCACCAATCCCTGTGTGAATAAATAATATTGTTGCATATTCTGTCAGCGGACATAGCCTTATCCTCGCCCTCCAATGATGTTGTCAACAGCAGGGACTCTGCTGGACTGTGTAAGAATATTCACATGCATGGCCCTTTGACCCCACAAAGGGGGGGGGGGTCCCACACTATGTGCTAACCATCTGTGACCCTTGTTGCTTAGTCCATATATTAGACCAAGTTCATTTGGTTTATCCCCAGAATTAATTGCCCTCCAACAGAATCAAAGACCTGTCTTGTTTCAGCTTACCTTCTGGTAACATTTGTACTAAGCAGAGACTGGCAGTCCTGCGTTGCCATTGCAATCACCCGTCCTATGCCCTCAGAAATCACTTCTATCCTTCTTGCGCAAGTGGTCATTTGGCTAAATCCTGGTGGGTGCACCCGTGGCATGTTGGCGCTGAATACCAGATGTTTATTGATACCCACTCAATGATACTCATTTTAACAACCTCAGAAGGATGAAAGGCTGAGTGAACCCAACAGGGTTTGATCCTATGACCAAGAGGTCAGACCTAGGCCCCCGCAGTGGATGCTTTTGTCCACTAGGTTATCTACAGTTACTTCTGACTCGAGAGGGACATCCAGTAATGAGTTGAGGTTGTGCAGTTATGCGAAATACCCAACCTATTGGCTTTGCCCATCACTGTTCATATTGTGAAGACATTTGAGCTCAATGCCCCAGGGTGCATGCATTGCATGCTGGGATTTTGAGGCCATATGTACCCTGATAGGTGCAGCAACTGGCCACATGTTCAAGTGCAGCTATAGGTCCCAGGATGCAACATATTGTTCGCATTAATACTGCCCATAGGGATACCGTGAACTACATTATTTGGGGCTGTGTGCTGCTTCTGAGTACTCTTACCTTTGTGAGCATGGCTTGTTTAGTTAGTTTCATTTTTTTTTTTTGCGCTTGATACATCAGTGAGGTCAATGGCCTTTAATGCCATTACCGAGACTGTACTCTGTGTGTGTGGCAGGGAAGTGAGTTTGTTTGCTGTTAATGCTGTTACAACTCCAGATATTAAACCTTCTCAAAACTGCTCTCCCCGTAATGCGTGAAGGAATTAGGGAAAGATCAGTTTACATTTAAACTCTATAGAAATGGCCAATTACAACATTTTTTTGTGTAATATCTAGCGCTTCAGATCGTGTTTTGCTATCTCAGCGCGGAGTCTGGAGATAGTACTGTCTTTTTGTGTATCCTGTGCTTCCTGTCTGTCCACCCTTCCGGCCCACCGGGAAAGCACCTGGTGCCCGCTAGGGGCCAGTCCGACCCTGGATGGTATCTTTGTGGATGTTGGCGATGCCTCCTCCATGTTTGTTGGTGCGGTCTCAGTGTATCATCATGTAGCCATTGGGAGTCGTGGTGGGGATGTCGGGGTGGAGTAGGGGTTGTGCCATGTCTCTGTGATGAAGATAACATTGGGGGTGAGGGTGGTGATGGTGTCCCAGATTTCGGTGACATGTTTGCAGGGTGATCTGGCATTCAGTAGGAGGCAGTGTTGGAGATCCGGGGTGGTCATGGTCAGAGCACAGGTGTGCTGAGGGTCTCCGATAAGGTGGGCGGTCCTGAGTTGCAGGTGAAGAGGCTTCGACAGCAAGTAAACGGTCCTACCGTTGATTGAGGAAATGCTATGCAGCAGTTGTTTTTGCAGCGTGTGGGGTCCAGGACTCGGAGCTCTGCGGTGGAGTAACTGTGGGTGGCAGGAGGGCCGGGGTCCATGGCACTGGGCACGGTCCAGGCACTGATGGGAGCAGATGGGCTTGCCTTTGCTGTAAAAATAAATAAGGATCAATGGGCAAAATACAATCACCAGGAAAGAAAGACAGGCAAGAGAATCAGAGGCAGCAGAGAAATGGCAGGAAGCAGGTCAAACAAAACAAAACAGACAAGGAGCAATGGGCAAAAATAGTCACCTAGAAACAAAGATAGGCAAGGCAGTCAGACACAGCAGAGAAATGACGGAAAGTGGGGCAAACAAAACAAAATAAACAAGGAGCAATGGGATAGGTATTCAGCTGCTTTTTCTGACAGTTCATTCTACCTCATGGAATTTGTAAATTCTGTTCATCACTTAGCATTTGAAATAGCAGTTCATCACCAATTCATCTTGGTGTACTGCATCAGTTTAATCTTCTAAAAGATCCATGTTCAATTGCCTGCAGATCTTCTGTCCCCTACCTTCCAGGTCTGCCTGTGTCTGTATCCAGTTTATAGTTCTTACCCTTTATTTGGCCTATGTTTATATTTGCTTTTAGATTTGCCATTAGGTTTTCTGGTCTTGGATGTTGTGAGTCATGGTTTTGGATATTAGACTCCGGCACATGAGAGGCGATGACAGGAGTTGTTCTAAAAGTTGTATTGAATGTGAATGAGTTGCATGAACAATTTTATTTACCTAGGCAGAATGTATCAGCTTTATTCTCACCCCCTTTAGTAATTAGGGGAGGGTAGTCTCCAGATGCATCTTTGTTTGCCACCAGCAAGAACTTATGCAGTGATAGGCAGTATGTGACAGGACTTTTTAAACATTCAAAATCTTTTTCAGCTGGCCATCTCCCTGATGCAGCCAGAGGTGTGCCTTTATTTCCCTTTTGTAATGAGGCATTTATTGACCTACCTCAAGACTGCTACAGCCCGCAGGTAGACCTCAAGACTGCTACAGCCCGCAGGTAGTTTCTTTGAATTCCTAACAGGGTCAAGTCATCCATCAGTGGTTCATAATTGAGTTATTATTATACTGGATAATATTAAGACTAGACATTTACAGCACATTGACTTTGAAACTGCCATATTGAGCTCTATTTAAACAAATATTGACAATATGTTTGACGTTTCTATAGCGAATGCGCAATAATATCCATGCACACATTCACATAAATGACGCATGCAAAGTATGCAGACAGCAATATAACACAGACATTCAGTTCAACACACCTAACTGACAAAAAAAGAGATCCTCCTGTTTGGAAAAGCTCTAACTATATTGGTTGGATCAATGGTGGCCCTCTGTGTTAGGTTCTGTTGCAACTACTAGTAGGACAGCTAGAAATCTAGGTCCCCTTCTCAACAAAAATCTACCTATGAAGGATCAGGTTATGTCCACTTTTGGTACCTGTTCTGGCACCATGCACCTTCTCAGGAAAGCATTTCATTGGCTCTCGCTAAGATGGAGGAGAACTCTTACTCAGGCCTTAATAATTATTCGTCTCGACTATGGAAACGCCTTACTACTAGCGACCAACGAATCCCTTTGTTCTAAAATGCAGGTTGTTCAGAACACTGCTGCTCACCTGGTTAATAAACTTCTGCCAGGCCCACTGTCGGTTCCTTCGCCCATAGCCCTTCATTGGCTTACAATCAGGAAATGATCTCTATTCAAACTGCTCTGCCTGACTTAGAAGTCCCTGAATGACAAAGGTCAAAATATCTACAGGAGAAACTCGCCAACTACTGTCCTAGCAGAAACCTAAGATACAAATTAAACTTCTGTTGTGTCCCCTCCGCATCCGCACGTTAATATACGGTGGCCGATCCTTTCCTTACCTCGTCCCTTACCATTGGAACAGGCTTCCCTTATACATCCGCTCTTGCACTGACTTTACAAGTTTCAAAAAACATCTCGAAACTTGGCTGTTCTGACTTGCTGCTCCGTCCTGACTCTGCTAAAGTGCCGAGGTACCCCTTCAGGGGTGAGTCGTTGTGCCATACTAAATCCTTTTTAACATAACATAACACCTACAGACAATCACTTGCACAGGCCGGTAGACAAACATACACCCATATACACAAAACTACTGTAACACACACACAATTCACCTAATATGCAGTCACTCAAACACAGGGACCGAGGGGCATGTGTTGTGTGATGTTAAGTTGGTTGATCGTAAAGCACTTTATGTTGCTCTCAGCTTGAATATACTGATGAGTCCCCAGAGGTAAAAGGTGGAACTAGGGGGTGGGAAAGAGGAAAGTGCCTTGTGAATGGAATGATCTTCCCCAAAATGGATCAGGAGTTCATAGCCAATCTTGGTCATCTGTCTGTCGAGGATACAGGTTAGGAAATACGTAGTAGAAGTGGAAAAGGAGTGGCTAGGGTCTATACATCTTGTGGAATGGAGCAAGGATTCTGAGGAAATTGGCATAACAGAAGTTTAAGAATGGTGGCCGGGTAGAAAAGTTCCAGGGAAAGTCAGGTAGCCATGTCTATCAATTCATGAAAACTGAAACCACAAACAGGATCACTTATGACACAGATATTCAAACAGCCCATCTTTTGGAAATTCTTGATAAAGGGGGATGGAATGCTCCAGTTTTCATGCTCATTCAACCACTCCCTCTTTCCAATGATCATGTCATAACAATGAAGAGCTGTGGGTAAAGCCGTTCCATCCTTGACCTCTTTGCTATAATACTACTGCAAGTAATTGCCTTCATTTGTTTAATTGAATCTATTGTATGACTTTTTGTTGAAACAACAAAGACTGTTACTTGATTGATGCTTACATGTTGATTTTCACATGTTTTCCCCTTAGTCCTGGCACTTTAAACCATCCGCATATTGCCATTTTATGGGCTGGCATGATCCGAGACCTTTTGATTTTCCCAAAGGAAAATAATAATATACATTTTTTTTTCTTCACTGAAAAAACTAAGGTTACAGGGACGTTATAGTTAGGCGATAGAATAAAAAACTGAAAAATTCACTGAAAAAACCAAAAGTTACAGGGACATTACAGTTAGGCTCAGTTTTCACTGAAATCGAAATTCAGCATTTATAGTTATCTAAGCTAACCATAACTTATGCCCCCGCAATGCACTGCTTATGACCTCACATATTACATCACTCATGACATGGTCAGTGACATCACTGATGACATCATCCAGTGAGTGTTAGTGTTTCATAAAAGTTTTTGAATCTTAAAGATGTATTCTAAGCTACTGCATAAGTCAAATTACTATTGTTTCTATGCTAGTAATTAGTCATACTATTTCAAATATGTTTTCTGAGTGGCTGCGTGTTTCTCTGTATCAGTGTATGAGTGGGTGTCTAAGTGGTTGTATGAGTGTGTGAGGGGCTGTATGGGTGAGTTAGTGGCTGTGTAAGTAGCCCTATGGCTGAGCGAGTGGCTGTGTGAATGGCTATATGGGTGAGTGACTGGGTGTGTGAGTGCCTGTAAGAGTGAGCAAGTGGGTGTGTGAGTGGCTTTATGGGTTAGTAGCTGTTTGAGTATTTATATATGTAAGTGAGTGGATGTGTGAGTGGCTATATTGGAGTGTGAGTATCTGTGAGTGGCTGTATGGGTGAGTGTCTGGGTGGTTGTATAAATGTGTGAATGGGTTTATAAGTAGTTGTGTGGGCGTGGCTGTATGAGTGACTGAATGAGTGAGTGACTATCACTGTATGGGTGAGTGAGTGGCTCTATGAGTGGCTTGATGGGTGAGTGAGTAGCTGTATGAGTGAGAGTTTGTGTGAGGGGCTGTATGGGTAAATGAGTAGCTGTGGAAGTGACTATGGGTGAGTGGCTGTGGAAGAGACTGTATGGGCGAGTGGCTGTGTGGGTAACTGTATGAGTGATTGAGTCAGTATGCGAGTGGCTTTAAGGGTGAGTGAGTGACTGCATGAGTAGTTGTATGGGTCTTTGAATGGGTATGTGAGTGGCTGTATAGGTGTGTGAGTGGGTATATGAGAGGCTGTATGGGGGTGTGAGTGGTTCTGTGGATGATGTCATCAGTGATAACATCAGTGATGTCATTGAGCTTGTCATGAGTGATGTAATATGTGAGGTTATAAGCAGTGCATTGTGGTGGTGTTAAGTTATAGTTAGCTCAGGTAACTCTAATTGCTGAATTTCTATGGTTTTGTACGAGTGAAATCTGAGTCTAGCTATAAAGTCCTTGTAAGTTTGTTTTTTTCAGTGAATTTCGAAGGTTTTTTAAATTCTATTTCTTAACTATAACGTCCCTGTAACCTTCAGATTTTTCAGTGAATTTCTATGAATTTTTAATGTCATTTTCTAACTTTAACGTCCCTGTAAACGTTGTTTTTTTTCATGAATTTTAAAGGTTTTTTCACCTTCGAAAAACAATTTATGTAGAAAGCTCTACAGAACATACAGGTGCTGCCAGTACAATTTCTCAGCTTTTAGTTCAGCACACAACTCACTCATAAGATAGCAAGTGGATTAACGTGTCTGCTGAAAAAGTATATTTGCCTTTTGTCTTGCAAGGATCTTTGCCTCTTTATAAGTTTGATGAGACCAAGCACCACTAAGTTGCATGGTACTAAAATGCATGTGAACTGCAGTGCCCCCAAGGGTCACTCAACAGTGAATGTTAGGTATTTGTTCCTGTTGTTTGATACTGCCAAGTTCCCCTCCTCTATGATTTTCATTGTTCACCCTCCAGTAACACCTTGAGACGTTGCTCCTCCTGCGAGGCCTCAGGTTCTAGCAACAATTGAGCTAGTGTCATGTCATTCAGGCGGTTGTTTAGGGATATTGCTTTGGGGCATAAGCTTTAGTATGGTGGGCAGACTACAGGGAATTGAAGAGAGTGCCTCAGTAGCAGAGATAACCACATGTCAAGGGCGAGACTGTCTACACCAACCCTACCAACCAGTGTTTTCCAAATTCTCTTAATTTTGCACTATGATAAGCTGCCTTTTTGATCATTCGATGACAAGCTGGTAATTCCATAATATCACGAATCAATATTCTTACAACTTTCAAGTCAATGGTGCTTTGATTACGTTTTTCATTATAAAATGATAGGAAACATATTGTTTTCATACAGCAAATAGAAGACCCTCTGGCATCTTCTGTGCAGTAGAACAGCACACTTCAATCCTTCTTCCAAACAGGACTAGACTGGAAGTTTGGGCGGTTATCTGTGCCTCAGCAGTTTTCCTCAGAGGGAAACATCGTCAGTTGTTGTTTTTTACATTGTAGCAAAACCAAAGGGGATGATGGACGGAGTGTTAAACATTGCAAGCACTCACCCCCAGTCAACTGATCTGGGTTTAATCCATCATCATTCTTTAGCTCACTCCGCCACCCCAGTTCAGACATGGCCATATGCAAATCAGTCTGACCCTGTGCCTCATGGGAACAGTCCAGCCCGAACTGCCAAGCCATGTCTTCCCTGGACCGGAAACAAGCATCCTGGGACCGGTTTCGGGTACATAACCCTCATCAGCCAGGCTATCTTGAATCCAGTGGCAAAGTGAGCAAGGGACCCACGTCTGGGCATACCCTGCCAACTTAGGGCAAACTTAGCAAAATCAAAGGGGATGATGGACGGAGTGTTGAACATTGCAAGCACTCACCCCCAGTCAACTGAGCTGGGTTTAATCCATCATCATTCTTTAGCTCACTCCGCCACCCCAGTTCAGAAATGGCCATATGCAAATCAGTCTGACCCTGTGCCTCATGGGAACAGTCGAGCCCGAACTGCCAAGCCATGTCTTCCCTGGACCGGAAACAAGCATCCTGGGACCGCTTTTGGGTTCATAACCCTCATCAGCCAGGCTATCATGAATCCAGTGGCTAAGTGAGCAAGGGACCCACGTCTGGGCATACCGCCAACTTAGGGCGAACTTAACAAAACCAAAGGGGATGATGGACAGAGTGTTGAACATTGCAAGCACTCACCCCCAGTCAACTGATCTGGGTTTAATCCATCATCATTCTTTAGCTCACTCTGCCACCCCAGTTCAGACATGGCCATATGCAAATCAGTCTGACCCTGTGCCTCATGGGAACAGTCCAGCCCGAACTGCCAAGCCATGTCTTCCCTGGACCGGAAACAAGCATCCTGGGACCGGTTTCGGGTTCATAACCCTCATCAGCCAGGCTATCTTGAATCCAGTGGCAAAGTGAGCAAGGGACCCACGTCTGGGCATACCCTGCCAACTTAGGGCGAACTTAGCAAAACCAAAGGGGATAATGGACGGAGTGTTGAACATTGCAACCGGTCCCAGGTCCCTGAAACCTATGGTTTTTTCAGTGAATTTCTTTGGTTTTTAACATGATAATTTGTAACTATGACGTCCCTGAAACCTATGGTTTTTTCAGTGAATATATATATATATATATATATATTCACTGAAAAAACTATAGGTTTTAGGGACAGTTATAGTTAGTTGGACATTGCACTCGTACAAAACCCGTGAAATTCCCCAGTTATAGTTGGTTCAGGTAACTATAACTCGCGCCCCCGCAATGCACTGCTGATGACGTCACATATTACATCACTCATGACATGGTCAGTGACATCACTGATGACATCACTGATGACATCTCAAATGACATCACTGATGACATCATCCAGTGACTGTGTGTTTCTGTAAAGTTTAAATACGTTTAATATATATAGGGAAAGGCGTATTGAAGAATGAGTGGGTGTATAAGTGTCTGAATGGATGATTTAGTAGGTGCGTGACTAACTCTATAAGTGAGTGATTAAACGTATCTTACTGAATGCATGGGTTAGTGACTAAACTGGGTGAATGTCTGTATCCGTCTGTCTGTTGCTGTGTAAGTGGCTGCATGGGTTTGTGAATAGCT
Source organism: Calotriton arnoldi (assembly GCA_963921515.1). Lineage (NCBI taxonomy): Eukaryota > Metazoa > Chordata > Amphibia > Caudata > Salamandridae > Calotriton > Calotriton arnoldi. The sequence goes on along the minus strand of CAWUFW010003872.1, from coordinate 232,260 downwards.
ACATGAGTGTCTATATGAGTTATTGATTGGTTGTCTGAGTATCTGTATGGGTGCCTGAGTGTTTGTGTGGGTGGGGGGTGTGCGACTCTGTGCATAGATGTGTGAGTGGGTGATTCACTGGGTGGATGGTTTCAAGAGTGCATCTGTGATAGACTGTATGGGTGGGTAAGTGTGTGTAAGAGTGTGTTAGTGAGTGAATGTATGTCCCAGTGGTACATGTGTGAGTAACTACATATGTGAAAGGCAGTATATATGTGTGTTGGAGTATATAAATAGCTATAAGCGAGAGTGTGTGATTGTGAGAGTGACTGTATGGATGAGTGTGTGCTTGTATCAGAGATTGTATAAGAGCATAAGAATGTGCTAGTATTTGTATGAGTAAGTGAGCTGGTGTGTGTATAACTGTATAGGTGAGTAAATGGGTGTGTGCTTAATTTTTTGCATGACTGACTAGGTGTGTGAGTACCTCTATGGATGAGTGGCGGTGTGTGAGTGTTTATATAGGTGTATGAGTGCATATAATAGTCCTGTACTGAGTGACTATAAGTATGAGTGACTGTACGGGTGAGTGAGTAGATGTGTGTGTGTAGACCTAAGAATCAGTGAGTGTGTATATAGTAATTGGTGTTGCAGTGTCTATGGTTTTGACAATGGCAGTCTGTAATTTACAGTGGGTGTATCAAAAGTTATATTAGGGTGTGAGAAGATGCATCAAATTATCACATGGATGATGTCATCAGTGATGTCATCAGTGATGTCATTTGAGATGTCATCAGTGATGTCACTGACCATGTCATGAGTGATGTAATATGTGACGTCATCAGCAGTGCATTGCGGGGCGCGAGTTATAGTTACCTGAACTAACTATAACGGGGAATTTCACGGGTTTTGTACGAGTGCAATGTCCAACTAACTATAACTGTCCCTAAAACCTATGGTTTTTTCAGTGAATTTGTAAGGTTTTTTAAATGCTAATTCCTAACTATAAAGTGCCTGAAACCTATGGTTTTTTCAGTGAATTTCAAAGGTTTTTTAAATGCTAATGCCTAACTATAACATGTCTGAAACCTATGGTTTTTTTCAGTGAATTTCAAAGGTTTTGTAAATGACAATTTTTAAATGTATTAATTGTTATATTTATTTTTTTGATACTGATTTACTACATTTTTTTAAATTATTTATTTTGAGATATTTTATTTTTTAAAATACATTGTAATTACATTATACATTACATTACAAAATATACTTTCTCAGAATGAATTACTTTAGTTTAAATACTTTGCAAATAGGCAAAAAAACTTTTAAATACAGTAGTTACAGTTGTTGCAATGGGCAACACAATTTCAAACACAATGCAACATTGAGCTCAATGTGAATTTAAAGTTAAATGCAATTAGTTACTTTATGGATTACTTTTCTAACCACAGGACTGGATCTTAGATTCAGTCCTGGGACATCTCCTGTAAACAGTTGAGTAAAAGCGTTTTGGTTACAGTAGTGATTTGTAAGGAATATTATTGTATTTTAAAAGTTGACACTTAGAAACTTTTTCACATAGAATCACCAATGTTATCCTATGGGAGGAAATTCACTTAGCAGGTAAGTAGTGTTATCGTTACTTTTCTTACTCAGTGGTGGATCCTGGATCCAGCACTGGTGCATCTCCTGTAAACAGTTGAAAGAATGCGTTTAAGTCATACAGGCGATTTTTAAGGAATATTTGTAGTTTGTGAAAATCGACACTTTGAAACTCTTTCTGCTGAAAACCAGACAATGGATTCCTATGGAGGGAAATACAAGTTACTGGTAAGTACGGTTAGAATTACTTTTCAGGGTCAGTGCTGGGCTCAAAGATGCAGCACTGGGTCTCTCCTGATAACAGGTGAGTAAATAGGAATTCGTAGTTCGGCTGATTTTAGAGGAATATTATAAAGTTCCAAAACTCCACACACACAAGAATTTCCAAGTGAAACCAGTCAATGTTAGCCTATGGAAGGAAATTCAAGTTACTGGTAAGTACGGTTAAAATTACTTTTCAGGATCAGTACTGGGCTCAAAGATGCAGCACTGAGGTCTCTCCTGATAACCGGTCAGTAAATCGGAATTCGTAGTTCGGCTGATTTTAGAGGAATATTTGTATGTTTCAAAAATCAACACTTAGAAACTTTTTCAGCAAAAAGCAGGCAATGATATCCTACAGAAGGAAATTCAAGTTACTGGTAAGTACGGTTAAAATTACTTTTCAGGATCAGTACTGGGCTCAAAGATGCAGCACTGAGGTCTCTCCTGATAACAGGTGAGTAGATCGGAATTCGTAGTTCGGCTGATTTTAGAGGAATATTATAAAGTTCCAAAACTCCACACTTAGAAGAATTTCCAAGTGAAACCAGTCAATGTTAGCCTATGGAAGGAAATTCAAGTTACTGGTAAATACGGTTAAAATTACTTTTCAGGATCAGTACTGGGCTCAAAGATGCAGCACTGAGGTCTCTCCTGATAACCGGTGAGTAAATCGGAATTCGTAGTTCGGCTGATTTTAGAGGAATATTTGTATGTTTCAAAAATCAACACTTAGAAACTTTTTCAGCAAAAAGCAGGCAATGATATCCTACGGAAGGAAATTCAAGTTACTGGTAAGTACGGTTAAAATTACTTTTCAGGATCAGTACTGGGCTCAAAGATGCAGCACTGAGGTCTCTCCTGATAACAGGTGAGTAAATCGGAATTCGTAGTTCGGCTGATTTTAGAGGAATATTATAAAGTTCCAAAACTCCACACTTAGAAGAATTTCCAAGTGAAACCAGTCAATGTTAGCCTATGGAAGGAAATTCAAGTTACTGGTAAGTACGGTTAAAATTACTTTTCAGGATCAGTACTGGACTCAAAGATGCAGCACTGAGGTCTCTCCTGATAACAGGTGAGTAAATCGGAATTCGTAGTTCGGCTGATTTTAGAGGAATATTTGTATGTTTCAAAAATCGACACAAAACTTTTTCAGCAAAAAGCAGGCAATGATATCCTATGGAAGGAAATTCAAGTTACTGGTAAGTACGGTTAAAATTACTTTTCAGGATCAGTACTGGGCTCAAAGATGCAGCACTGAGGTCTCTCCTGATAACAGGTGAGTAAATCGGAATTCGTAGTTCGGCTGATTTTAGAGGAATATTATAAAGTTCCAAAACTCCACACTTAGAAGAATTTCCAAGTGAAACCAGTCAATGTTAGCCTATGGAAGGAAATTCAAGTTACTGGTAAATACGGTTAAAATTACTTTTCAGGATCAGTACTGGACTCAAAGATGCAGCACTGAGGTCTCTCCTGATAACCGGTGAGTAAATCGGAATTCGTAGTTCGGCTGATTTTAGAGGAATATTTGTATGTTTCAAAAATCGACACTTAGAAACTTTTTCAGCAAAAAGCAGGCAATGATATCCTATGGAAGGAAATTCAAGTTACTGGTAAGTACGGTTAAAATTACTTTTCAGGATCAGTACTGGGCTCAAAGATGCAGCACTGAGGTCTCTCCTGATAACAGGTGAGTAAATCGGAATTCGTAGTTCGGCTGATTTTAGAGGAATATTTGTATGTTTCAAAAATCGACACAAACTTTTTCAGCAAAAAGCAGGCAATGATATCCTATGGAAGGAAATTCAAGTTACTGGTAAGTACGGTTAAAATTACTTTTCAGAATCAGTACTGGGCTCAAAGATGCAGCACTGAGGTCTCTCCTGATAACAGGTGAGTAAATCGGAATGTGTAGTTCTGCTGATTTTAGAGGAATATTTGTATGTTTCAAAAATCGACACTTAGAAACGTTTTCAGCAAAAAGCAGGCAATGATATCCTATGGAAGGAAATTCAAGTTACTGGTAAGTACGGTTAAAATTACTTTTCAGGATCAGTACTGGGCTCAAAGATGCAGCACTGAGGTCTCTCCTGATAACAGGTGAGTAAATCGGAATTCGTAGTTCGGCTGATTTTAGAGGAATATTATAAAGTTCCAAAACTCCACACTTAGAAGAATTTCCAAGTGAAACCAGTCAATGTTAGCCTATGGAAGGAAATTCAAGTTACTGGTAAATACGGTTAAAATTACTTTTCAGGATCAGTACTGGACTCAAAGATGCAGCACTGAGGTCTCTCCTGATAACCGGTGAGTAAATCGGAATTCGTAGTTCGGCTGATTTTAGAGGAATATTTGTATGTTTCAAAAATCGACACTTAGAAACTTTTTCAGCAAAAAGCAGGCAATGATATCCTATGGAAGGAAATTCAAGTTACTGGTAAGTACGGTTAAAATTACTTTTCAGGATCAGTACTGGGCTCAAAGATGCAGCACTGAGGTCTCTCCTGATAACAGGTGAGTAAATCGGAATTCGTAGTTCGGCTGATTTTAGAGGAATATTTGTATGTTTCAAAAATCGACAAACTTTTTCAGCAAAAAGCAGGCAATGATATCCTATGGAAGGAAATTCAAGTTACTGGTAAGTACGGTTAAAATTACTTTTCAGGATCAGTACTGGGCTCAAAGATGCAGCACTGAGGTCTCTCCTGATAACAGGTGAGTAAATCGGAATTCGTAGTTCGGCTGATTTTAGAGGAATATGTGTATGTTTCAAAAATCGACACTTAGAAACTTTTTCAGCAAAAAGCAGGCAATGATATCCTATGGAAGGAAATTCAAGTTACTGGTAAGTACGGTTAAAATTACTTTTCAGGATCAGTACTGGGCTCAAAGATGCAGCACTGAGGTCTCTCCTGATAACAGGTGAGTAAATCGGAATTCGTAGTTCGGCTGATTTTAGAGGAATATTTGTATGTTTCAAAAATCGACACTTAGAACTTTTTCAGCAAAAAGCAGGCAATGATATCCTATGGAAGGAAATTCAAGTTACTGGTAAGTACGGTTAAAATTACTTTTCAGGATCAGTACTGGGCTCAAAGATGCAGCACTGAGGTCTCTCCTGATAACAGGTGAGTAAATCGGAATTCGTAGTTCGGCTGATTTGAGAGGAATATGTGTATGTTTCAAAAATCGACACTTAGAAACTTTTCCAGCAAAAGCAGGCAATGATATCCTATGGAAGGAAATTCAAGTTACTGGTAAGTACGGTTAAAATTACTTTTCAGGATCAGTACTGGGCTCAAAGATGCAGCACTGAGGTCTCTCCTGATAACAGGTGAGTAAATCGGAATTCGTAGTTCGGCTGATTTTAGAGGAATATTTGTATGTTTCAAAAATCGACACTTAGAAACTTTTTCAGCAAAAAGCAGGCAATGATATCCTATGGAAGGAAATTCAAGTTACTGGTAAGTACGGTTAAAATTACTTTTCAGGATCAGTACTGGGCTCAAAGATGCAGCACTGAGGTCTCTCCTGATAACAGGTGAGTAAATCGGAATTCGTAGTTCGGCTGATTTTAGAGGAATATTATAAAGTTCCAAAACTCCACACTTAGAAGAATTTCCAAGTGAAACCAGTCAATGTTAGCCTATGGAAGGAAATTCAAGTTACTGGTAAATACGGTTAAAATTACTTTTCAGGATCAGTACTGGACTCAAAGATGCAGCACTGAGGTCTCTCCTGATAACCGGTGAGTAAATCGGAATTCATAGTTCGGCTGATTTTAGAGGAATATTTGTATGTTTCAAAAATCGACACTTAGAAACTTTTTCAGCAAAAAGCAGGCAATGATATCCTATGGAAGGAAATTCAAGTTACTGGTAAGTACGGTTAAAATTACTTTTCAGGATCAGTACTGGGCTCAAAGATGCAGCACTGAGGTCTCTCCTGATAACAGGTGAGTAAATCGGAATTCGTAGTTCGGCTGATTTTAGAGGAATATTTGTATGTTTCAAAAATCGACACAGAACTTTTTCAGCAAAAAGCAGGCAATGATATCCTATGGAAGGAAATTCAAGTTACTGGTAAGTACGGTTAAAATTACTTTTCATGATCAGTACTGGGCTCAAAGATGCAGCACTGAGGTCTCTCCTGATAACAGGTGAGTAAATCGGAATTCGTAGTTCTGCTGATTTTAGAGGAATATTTGTATGTTTCAAAAATCGACACTTAGAAACTTTTTCAGCAAAAAGCAGGCAATGATATCCTATGGAAGGAAATTCAAGTTACTGGTAAGTACGGTTAAAATTACTTTTCAGGATCAGTAATGGGCTCACTGATGCAGCACTGAGGTCTTTCCTGATAACAGGTGAGTAAATCGGAATTCGTAGTTCGGCTGATTTTAGAGGAATATTATATAAGTTCCAAAAGTCCACACTTAGAAGAATTTCCAAGTGAAACCAGTCAATGTTAGCCTATGGAAGGAAATTCAAGTTACTGGTAAGTACGGTTAAAATTACTTTTCAGGATCAGTACTGGGCTCAAAGATGCAGCACTGAGGTCTCTCCTGATAACAGGTGAGTAAATCGGAATTCGTAGTTCGGCTGATTTTAGAGGAATATTTGCACAATGGTGAAGGAAGGGGTGGGGCCTGAAGTGACATGTCTGCAAACACACCCTGTGGCGCGTTTTAAGTTGGAGAATTAATTCCTCCTCAATCCCGAGGGTCCCTAGGGGCCAACTGGCCCACCAGATACCTCCAGTATGCGCCAGAGAGCTGCGTTGCAGAGAGGTGTTCAGAGGCCACGCCCCTTTACAACACTCTGCAACGCAGCTCCGTGGCGCTTACTGGAGGTACCTGGTGGGCTAGTTGGCCCCCAGGGACCCTCAGGATTGAAGAGGATTTAATTCCCCATCTTAAAACGCGCCACGGGGCCTGTTTGCACACATGTCACCTGAAGCCATGCCCCCTCCTTCACCACTGTGCAAACGCACCCCGTGGCGCGTTTTAAGTTGGGGGATTAAGTCCCCTTCAATACTGAGGGTCCCTGAGTCCAACTAGCCCACCATGTACCTCCAAAAGCGCCACAGAACTGCGTTGCAGAGAGGTGTAAAAGGGGCGTGGCCTCTGTACACCTCTCTGCAACGCAGCCCCTGGCGCATACCGGAGGTTCCTGGTGGACTAGTTGGCCCCCAGGGACCCCCAGTATTCAAGGGGAATTACTTCAGGGGGCACGTTTGCAGACTGCTGCAGGGAGGGGGCGGGGCCTCCGGCATTATGCCGGTCTTTTTTTTTTGTTGTTGTTGCTTTTTTCTGCCCAGGGGGTCCTTGTGGGACCCCCTGAGCAGACCTAGGGGGTCAGGGTGTTTCTACCCTGCCCCCTTTGTGCATTTTGCGCACTTGTTTCTTGTGTTTTGTTTTTTTAATCGGCGGGATCCGCGCACCCTAAGCGCATCCCGCCGATTTTTTTTTAAAAAAATGCCTTTTTCTGCCCAGGGGTCCTTGTGGGACCCCCTGAGCAGACCTAGGGGGTCAGGGTGTTTCTACCCTGCCCCCTTTGTGCGTTTTGCGCACTTGTTTCTTGTGGTTTTTTTTTTAATCGGCGGGATCCGCGCACCCTAAGCGCATCCCGCCGATTTTTTTTAAAAAAAAATGCTTTTTTCTGCCCAGGGGGTCCTTGTGGGACCCCCTGAGCAGACCTAGGGGGTCAGGGTGTTTCTACCCTGCCCCCTTTGTGCGCTTTGCGCACTTGTTTCTGTCCCTCGGTTCTACCGAGGGACAAAATGGCTGCCAACACTTCCTGATTTGGAGTGTTGACAGCCACTTGACAGCCAATTAGCATGCAGCTCGTGATCGGGAGGGTACGCGGACCCTACTCGGCCATAGATATATATGTGACTTTACTTTTGATTTTCTCAGGAACTACTGAACAGATTTACACCATTTAAGCAAAAGGCACGACACTGAACCAAGGGCTACCTCTTTGCCAAATTTGGTGTAATTCCGTTCAGCAGTTCGGGCTGTAGCCGCGATGAGCAGTTCCTATGGAAAAATGAATGGGGAAAACGCGTTTTGGGACCCCCTTTTTCTCGGCCCCGCTTGACGAATCACCCTGAGACTTTCAGGATAGGAGCGGACCGGAGCGCCCAACAAGTTGGAAGCTTCGCGAAGATTCGTCAACCGGCGCCAACGTTATTTCAAATAGAATGTTGCGGATTTCCTATGGAAAATAGGTCCTAACTATAACTATCTACTGGCGACCGCCAGTAGATAATATATATATATATATATATTATCTACTGGCGGTCGCCAGTAGATAGTTATAGTTAGGACCTATTTTCCATAGGAAATCCGCAACATTCTATTTGAAATAACTCTTGCGTCGGTTGACGAATCTTCGCGAAATTTTCGAACTTTATGGCCCGCTCCGGTCCGCTCCTACCCTGAAAGTTTCAGGGTGATTCGTCAAGCAGGGGCTGAGAAAAAAGGGGGGTCCCAAAACGTGTTTTCCCCATTCATTTTCCCATAGGAAACTTTAGCCACGGCTACAGCCCGAACTGCTGAACGGAATTACACAAAATCTGGCAAAGAGGTAGTTCTTGGTTCAGAAAGAACCCTTTTTGTTAAATGGTGTAAATCCGTTCAGTAGTTGCTGAGGAAATCAAAAGTAAAAACACATATATATCTGGGCGGAGCCTAACCACACATGTCATCGTGAGATCTGATTGGCTGTCAGCACTTCATCCTGGAATTGCTGGCAGCCATCTTGGGACCAATATAAATGATAGTACCCCATTGAAATGCATTGTAGTGAATCGAAGATTTTGAGGGTTACCAAAAGGAGAACTATAAAGGGTGATAACAGACTTTAGTTACATTAGAATTCATTTGTTGATGGTACCATACTAATTTCAGGAATTGTGGTGTGTTCTAAGGTGATTTTACCCTGTGAAAAACCTTCTGCTGGGATATCATGAATCATGTTTGAGAGAAAACTATTTTCACATGCTTGTCCCATACAGTTTTGGAAGGTGCTCCAGAAGCTAAAATGAGAGCATATTTTCTGTAAATTCACATTATCTTTCTCAGTCATGTGAGAATGAAGTCTGACATTCTCAGTAAAACATGTACATCCAACAAGGGCAGAGACTGTCAGTTGATTCCTTTGTGTTCTACTGCAGCTTCCCAGAGTGTTCTAAAGAACAACTAGAGTGCTAACAGCCTTACTTATGACAAAAGTATGGCACACCTGAAGCCATCTTGATTGGAATAAACTGGTAACACTTAAAACATTTAATTTAAAAAGGAACAACATGATGGGGTTCATCTTGTCATAGAAATTATGGTTAGTGCTCTGGAAAGAAAAATTAGGACATGTTTCAAGTGTGATCTCAAATATCTTCCTGTTATATTTCAACAGGAGCAGCCTGTCAGTTGATGCCTTTGTGTTCTACTGCAGCTTCCCAGAGTGTTCTAAAGAACAACTAGAGAGCTAACAGTCTTACTTATGACAAAAGTATGGCACACCTGAAGCCATCTTGATTGGAATAAACTGGTAACACTTAAAACATTTAATTTAAAAAGGAACAAAATGATGGGGTTCATTTTGTCATAGAAATTTATGGTTAGTGCTGTAGAAAGAAAAATTAGGACATGTTTCAAGTGTGATCTCAAATATCTTCCTGTTATATTTCAACAGGAGCAGCCTGTCAGTTGATGCCTTTGTGTTCTACTGCAGCTTCCCAGAGTGTTCTAAAGAACAACTAGAGCGCTAAGAGTCTTACTTATGACAAAAGTATGGCACACCTGAAGCCATCTTGATTGGAATAAACTGGTAACACTTAAAACATTTAATTTAAAAAGGAACAAAATGAGGGGGTTCATTTTGCCATAGAAATTATGGTTAGTGCTGTAGAAAGAAAAATTAGGACATGTTTTAAGTGAGATCTCAAATATCTTCCTGTTATATTTCAACAGGAGCAGCCTGTCAGTTGATGCCTTTGTGTTCTACTGCAGCTTCCCAGAGTGTTCTAAAGAACAACGAGAGTGCTAACAGCCTTACTTATGACAAAAGTATGGCACACCTGAAGCCATCTTGATTGGAATAAACTGGTAACACTTAAAACATTTAATTTAAAAAGGAACAAAATGAGGGGGTTCATTTTGCCATAGAAATTATGGTTAGTGCTGCAAAAGAAAATTTAGTGCATGTTTTAAGTGAGATCTCATATCCTCTTCTATTTCATTAGAAAATTCTGACATGCAGACTGAAACAATCACTTTCAATACCAGCAGTAGACTTCCAGTTAACTCCTTGGTGAGCAGTAGCTTTACTACAGTGATCTAATGAACAACTAGAGTGCTAACATTCTGAATTTATGGCAAATGTGTGACACATCTGAATGCCTTCTTGATGGAATCAAAGTAAAAACTGAAAGCATTTCCTACTGAGGAGACTGCAGTAAATGAGGAAATTTGGAAACTTCATAACAAAGAAGTGTTCCAAGATGGCCACCAGTGAAAAAGAGCCCAAATGTAGCACAAATATTACCCAGATGTAGCCCACATATAGCCCAATGACAAAAGTGTGCAAAACACTTTTTATTTTTAGTTTTTTGCAGTTTTATGTAGTGCAGACTTTCAGGTATTGGAGCGTTGCATCTTAAAACATGACCCCCCTACACTACAAAAACACCACTGCACTACCCTAAACCCTAAAACACTACCCCCAGCACGACCACCTACACTACACAAGCACCACTGCACTATCCTAAACCCTAAAACACTACCCCCAGCATGACCCCCTACAATACACAAACACCACTGCACTACCCTAAACTCTAAAACACTACCCCAACACCACTGCGCTAACCTAAATCCTAAAACACTACCCCCAGCATGACCCCCTACACTACCCAAACACCACTGCACTACCCTAAAACATGACCCCCTACACTACACAAACACCACTGCACTACCCTAAACCCTAAAACACTACCCCCAGCACGACCCCCTACACTACACAAGCACCACTGCATTACCCTAAACCCTAAAACACTACCCCCAGCACGACCCCCTACACAAGCACCACTGCATTACCCTAAACCCTAAAACACTACCCCCAGCACGACCCCCTACACTACCCAAACACCACTGCACTAACCTAAATCCTAAAACACTACCCCCAGCACGACCCCCTACACTACCCAAACACCACTGCACTACCCTAAAACATGACCCCTACACTACACAAACACCACTGCACTACCCTAAACCCTAAAACACTATCCCCAGCACGACCCCTACACTACACAAGCACCACTGCACTACCCTAAACCCTAAAACACTACCCCCAGCACGACCCCCAACACTGCCCGAAAACCACTGCACTGCCCTAAACCCTGAAACACCAGCCCCTGCACGACCCCCACACTGCCCGAACACCACTGCACTGCCCTAAACCCTGAAACACCAACCCTAGCATGACCCCCTACACTGCCCGAACACCACTGCACTGCCCTAAACCCTGAAACACCACCCCTTCACGACCCCCTACACTGCCCGAACACCACTGCACTGCCCTAAACCCTGAAACACCACCCCCAGCACGCCCCCTACACTGCCTGAACACCACTGCACTGCCCTAAACCCTGAAACACTACCCCCAGCAAGACCTCCTACACTGCCCGAACACCACTGCACTGCCCTAAACCCTGAAACATCACCTCCAGCAAGACCCCCTACACTGCCCGAACACCACTGCCCTAAACCCTGAAACACCACCCCCAGCACGACCCCCTACACTGCCCGAAAACCACTGCACTGCACTAAACCCTGAAACACCACCCCCAGCACGACCCCCTACACTGCCCGAACACCACTGCACTGCCCTAAACCCTGAAACACCACCCCCTGCACGACCCCCTACACTGCCCGAACACTACTGCACTGCCCTAAACCCTGAAACACCATCCCCAGCACGACCCCCTACACTGCCCGAACACCACTGCACTGCCCTAAACCCTGAAACATCACCCCCAGCAAGACCCCCTACACTGCCCGAACACCACTGCCCTAAACCCTGAAAGACCACCCCCAGCAAGACCCCCTACACTGCCCGAACACCACTGCACTGCCCTAAACCCTGAAACACCAGCCCCAGCACGACCCCTACACTGCCCGAACACCACTGCACTGCCCTAAACCCTGAAACACCACCCCCTGCACGACCCCCTACACTGCCCGAACACCACTGCACTGCCCTAAACCCTGAAACACCCCCAGCACGACCCCCTATACTGCCCGAACACTACTGCACTGCCCTAAACCCTGAAACACCACCCCCAGCACGACCCCCTACACTGCACGAACACCACTGCACTGCCCTAAACCCCGAAACACTACCCCCAGCAAGACCCCTACACTGCCCGAACACCACTGCACTGCCCTAAACCCTGAAACATCACCCCCAGCAAGACCCTCTACACTGCCCGAACACCACTGCCCTAAACCCTGAAACACCACCCCCAGCAAGACCCCCTACACTGCCCGAACACCACTGCACTGCCCTAAACCCTGAAACACCACCCCCAGCATGACCCCCTACACTGCCCGAACACCACTGCACTGCCACTAAACCCTGAAACACCACCCCCAGCACGACCCCCTACACTGCCCTAACACCACTGCACTGCCCTAAACCATGAAACACCAGCCCCAGCACGACCCCCTACACTGCCCGAACACCACTGCACTGCCCTAAACCCTGAAACACCACCCCCAGCACGACCCCTACACTGCCCGAACACTGCACTGCCCTAAACCCTGAAACACCAGCCCCAGCACAACCCCGTACACTGCCCGAACACCACTGCACTGCCCTAAACCCTGAAACACCAGCCCCAGCACGACCGCCTACACTGCCCGAAAACCACTGCACTGCCCTAAACCCTGAAACACCAGCCCCAGCACGACCCCCTACACTGCCCGAACACCACTGCACTACCCTAAACCCTCAAACACCAGCCCCAGCACGACCCCCTACACTGCCCGACACCACTGCACTGCCCTAAACCCTGAAACACCAGCCCCAGCAAGACCCCCTACACTGCCCGAACACCACTGCACTGCCCTAAACCCTGAAACACCACCCCCAGCAAGACCCCCTACACTGCCCGAACACCACTGCACTAAAGCCTGAAACACCACCCCCAGCAAGACCACCTACACTGACCAAACACCACTGCACTGCCCTAAACCCTGAAACACCACCCCCTGCACGACCCCCTACACTGCCCAAACACCACTGCCCTAAACCCTGAAACACCACCCCCTGCACGACCCCCTACACTGCCCGAACACCACTGCACTGCCCTAAACCCTGAAACACCACCCCTCAGCACGACACCCTACACTGCCCGAACACCACTGCACTGCCCTAAACCCTGAAACACCACCCCCAGCAAGACCCCTACACTGCCCGAACACCACTGCACTGCCCTAAACCCTGAAACACCACCCCTGCACGACCTCCTACACTGCCGGAACACCACTGCACTGCCCTAAACCCTGAAACACCACCCCCAGCACGACCCCCTACACTGCCCGAACACCACTGCACTGCCCTAAACCCTGAAACATCAACCCCAGCAAGACCCCTACACTGCCTGAACACCACTGCCCTAAACCCTGAAACACCACCCCCTACACTGCACGAACACCACTGCACTGCCCTAAACCGTGAAACACCACCTCCAGCAAAACCCCCTACACTGCCTGAACACCTTTGCTCTATCCTAAATCCTGAAACACTAGCCCCAGCACGACCCCCTACACTGCCCGAACACCACTGCACTGCCCTAAACCCTGAAACACCACCCCCAGCACGACCCCCTACCCTGCCCGAACACCACTGCACTGCCCTAGACTCTGAAACACCAGCCCCAGCAAGACCCCCTACACTGCCCGAACACCACTGCACTGCCCTAAACCCTGAAACCCCAGCCCCAGCATGACCCCCTACCCTGCCCGAACACCACTGCACTGCCCTAAACCCTGAAACACCAGCCCCAGCAAGACCCCCTACACTGCCCGAACACCACTGCACTGCCCTAGACTCTGAAACACCAGCCCCAGCAAGACCCCCTACACTGCCCGAACACCACTGCACTGCCCTAAACCCTGAAACCCCAGCCCCAGCATGACCCCCTACACTGCCCAAACACCACTGCACTGCCCTAAACCCTGAAACACCAGCCCCAGCACCACCCCCTACACTGCCCGAACACCACTGCACTGCCCTAAACCCTGAAACCCCACCCCCTGCACCGCCCCCTACACTGCCCGAACACCACTGTACTACCCTAAACCCTGAAACACCACCCCCAGCACGACCCCTTTACTGCTCGAGACACCACCCCCAAACCCTGAAACACCACCCCCAGCACGACCCCCTACACTGCCCGAACACCACTGCCCTAAACCCTGAAACACCACCCCCTGCACGACCCCCTACACTGCCCGAACACCACTGCACTGCCCTAAACCCTGAAACACCACCCCCTACACTGCCCGAACACCACAGCACTGCCCTAAACCCTGAAACACCACCCCCAGCACGACCCCCTACACTGCCCGAACACCACTGCACTGCCCTAAACCCTAAAACACCACCCCCAGCATTACCCCCTACACTGCCCAAACACCACTGCACTGCCCTAAACCCTAGAACACTACCCCCAGCACGACCCCCTACACTACCCGAACACCACTGCACTACCCTAAACCCTAAAATACTACCCCCAGCATGACCCCTACACTACCCGAACACCACTGCACTGCCCTAAACCCTAAAACACTCCCCCAGCACGACCCCCTACATTTCCCAAACACCACTGCACTGCCTTAAACCCTAAAACACTACCCCTGCATGACCCCTACACTACCCAAACACCAATGCACTACCCTAATCCCTAAAACACTACCCCCGCATGACCCCCTACACTACCCTAAACCCTAAAACACTACCCCCGCACGACTCCCTACACTACCCAAAGACCACTGCACTACCCTAAACCCTAAAACACAACCTCCTACACTACACAAACACCACTGCACTACCCTAAACCCTAAAACACTACCCCTACACTACACAAACACCACTGCACTACCCTAAACCCTAAAAAACTAACCCCAGCACGAACCACTACATTACCCAAACACCACTGCACTACCCTAAACCCTAAAAAACTACCCCCAGCAGTACCCCTATACTACCCAAACACCACTGCACAACCCTAAACCCTAAAACACTACCCCCAGCAGTACCCCCTACACTACCCAAACACCACTGCACTACCCTAAATCACTACCCCCAGCACGACCCCCTACACTACCCAAACACCACTGCACTACCCTAAACCCAAAAACACTACCCCCAGCACGACCCCCTACACTACCCAAACACCACTGCACTACCATAAACCCTAAAACACTCCCCCCAGCACGACTCCCTACACTACCCAAACACCACTGCACTACCCTAAACCCTGAAACATCACCCCCAACAAGACCCTCTACACTGCCCGAACACCACTGCCCTAAACCCTGAAACACCACCCCCAGCAAGACCCCCTACACTGCCCGAACACCAATGCACTGCCCTAAACCCTGAAACACCACCCCCAGCATGACCCCCTACACTGCCCGAAACCACTGCACTGCCCTAAACCCTGAAACACCTCCCCCAGCACGACCCCCTACACTGCCCGAACACCACTGCACTGCCCTAAACCATGAAACACCAGCCCCAGCACGACCCCCTACACTGCCCGATCACCACTGCACTGCCCTAAACCCTGAAACACCAGCCCCAGCACAACCCCGTACACTGCCCGAACACCACTGCACTGCCCTAAACCCTGAAACACCAGCCCCAGCACGACCGCCTACACTGCCCGAAAACCACTGCACTGCCCTTAACCCTGAAACACCAGCCCCAGCACGACCCCCTACACTGCCCGAACACCACTGCACTACCCAAAACCCTCAAACACCAGCCCCAGCACGACCCCCTACACTGCCCGACACCACTGCACTGCCCTAAACCCTGAAACACCAGCCCCAGCAAGACCCCCTACACTGCCTGAACACCACTGCACTGCCCTAAACCCTGAAACACCACCCCAGCAAGACCCCTACACTGCCCGAACACCACTGCACTAAAGCCTGAAACACCACCCCCAGCAAGACCACCTACACTGGCCGAACACCACTGCACTGCCCTAAACCCTGAAACACCACCCCCTGCACGACCCCTACACTGCCCTAACACCACTGCACTGCCCTAAACCCTGAAACACCACCCCTTGCACGACCCCCTACACTGCCCGAACACAACTGCACTGCCCTAAACCCTGAAACACCACCCTCAGCACGACACCCTACACTGCCCGAACACCACTGCACTGCCCTAAACCCTGAAACACCACCCCCAGCACGACCCCCTACACTGCCCGAACACCACTGCACTGCCCTAAACCCTGAAACACCACCCCCTGCACGACCTCCTACACTGCCGGAACACCACTGCACTGCCCTAAACCCTGAAACACCACCCCCAGCACGACCCCTACACTGCCCGAACACCACTGCAGTGCCCTAAACCCTGAAACATCAACCCCAGCAAGACCCCTACACTGCCTGAACACCACTGCCCTAAACCCTGAAACACCACCCCCTACACTGCACGAACACCACTGCACTGCCCTAAACTGTGAAACACCACCTCCAGCAAAACCCCCTACACTGCCTGAACACCTTTGCTCTGCCCTAAATCCTGAAACACTAGCCCCAGCACGACCCCCTACACTGCCCGAACACCACTGCACTGTCCTAAACCCTGAAACACCACCCCCAGCACGACTCCTACACTGCCCGAACACCACTGCACTGCCCTAAACCCTGAAACACCAGCCCCAGCAAGACCCCCTACACTGCCCGAACACCACTGCACTGCCCTAGACTCTGAAACACCAGCCCCAGCAAGACCCCCTACACTGCCCGAACACCACTGCACTGCCCTAAACCCTGAAACACCAGCCCCAGCATGACCCCCTACACTGCTCGAACACCACTGCCCTAAACCCTGAAACACAAGCCCCAGCACCACCCCCTACACTGCCCGATCACCACTGCACTGCCCTAAACCCTGAAACACCACCCCCTGCACCGCCCCCTACACTGCCCGAACACCACTGCACTGCCCCAAACCCTGAAACACCACCCCCAGCACGACCCCTACACTGCCCGAACACCACTGCCCTAAACCCTGAAACACCACCCCCTGCACGACCCCCTACACTGCCCGAACACCACTGCACTGCCCTAAACCCTGAAACACCACCCCTACACTGCCCGAACACCACTGCACTGCCCTAAACCCTGAAACACCATACCCAGCACGACCCCCTACACTGCCCGAACACCACTGCACTGCTCTAAACCCTAAAACACCACCCCCAGCATTACCCCTACACTGCCCAAACACCACTGCACTGCCCTAAACCCTAGAACACTACCACCAGCACGACCCCTACACTACCCGAACACCACTGCACTACCCTAAACCCTAAAATACTACCCCCAGCACAACCCCCTACACTACCCGAACACGACTGCACTACCCTAAACCCTCAAACACTCCCCCAGCACGACTCCCTACACTACCCGAACACCACTGCACTGCCCTAAACCCTAAAACACTCCCCCAGCATGACCCCCTACACTACCCAAACACCACTGCACTGCCCTAAACCCTAAAACACTCCCCCAGCACAACCCCCTACACTACCCAAACACCACTGCACTGCCCTAAACCCTAAAACACTACCCCCGCATGACCCTCTACACTACCCAAACACCAATTCACTACCCTAAACCCTAAAACACTACCCCCGCACGACTCCCTACACTACCCAAAGACCACTGCACTACCCTACACCCTAAAACACGACCTCCTACACTACACAAACACCACTGCACTACCCTAAACCCTAAAACACTAGCCCCTACACTACACAAACACCACTCACTACCCTAAACCCTAAAAAACTACTCCCAGCACGAACCACTACACTACCCAAACACCACTGCACTACCCTAAACCCTAAACAACTACCCCCAGCAGTACCCCTACACTACCCAAACACCACTGCACTACCCTAAACCCTAAAACACTACCCCCAGCAGTACCCTCTACACTACCCAAACACCACTGCACTACCCTAAATCACTACCCCCAGCACGACCCCCTACACTACCCAAACACCACTGCACTACCCTAAACCCTAAAACACTACCCCCAGCACGACCCCCTACACTACCCAAACACCACTGCACTACCCTAAACCCTAAAACACTCCCCCAGCACGACTCCCTACACTACCCAAACACCACTGCACTACCCTAAACCCTAAATCTACCCCCAGCATGATCCCCTACACTACACAAACACCACTGCACTACCCTAAACCCTAAAACACTACCCCCAGCACGACCCTCTTCACTACCTAAACACAACTGCACAATTTGTTACAGGCGTTGCAACGCAGGTCTGTGGTGCTTACTGGAAGTACCTAGTGGGCTAGTTGGGCCCCAGGGACCCTCAGGATTCAAGGTGACCTAATCCCCCAACTTAAAACGCACCACGGGGCAGTGGTGAAGGGAGGGGGCGGGCCTCAGGTGACATGTGCGCAAACACGCCCTGTGGTGCGTTTTAAGTTGGGGAATTAATTCCCTTTGAATCCTGAGGGACCCTGGGGGCCAACCAGCCCACCAGGTACCTTCAGTAAGCACAACAGAGTTGCGTTGCAGAGAGGTGAAAAAGGTGCCTGGCCTCGGAACGCCTCTCTGCAACTCAGCTCTGTGGTCCTAACTGTAGGTACCTGGGGGCTAGTTGGGCCCCAGGGACCCTCAGAATTCAAGGGGACTTAATCCCGCAACTTAAAATGCGCCACGGGGTGCGTTTGCACACATGTCACCTCAGGCCCCCCTCCCTTCACCACTGTGCAAACGCGCCCTGTAGCGCGTTTTAAGAGGTAGTTTTAATCCCCTGCCCTATTATGTACTAGGGACTTGCAGAGGAGGTCATGCTAATCACAGGGGTACCCCAACGCATAGTGTTCCCTAGTGTATGTAGGTGTTTTCACTGTATTCTAAGTGTCTTTTAGCATAGCACTGGCTCTGGTTAGTCAGAGTCAGTTACCACCAGTACCCGTCTGAAAAAGTTGTGGGCACAGGATGATTTTCCAACAAGGCCTCTTTCTGCTCCTCTGTTGGTTCTTTCTGCACATCTTTTGCTTCTTTCTGTGCGTTTTTTCTTCTTTCTTCACATGTCCTACCTCTGTAGGCATAGTTAGAAACTAGCATTTAAAAAAACCTTTGAAATTCACTTAAAAAATCATAGGTTTCAGGCACGTTATAGTTAGAAATTAGCATTTAAAAACCTTTGAAATTTACTGAAAAAACCATAGGTTTCAGACACGTTATAGTTAGAAATTAGCATTTAAAAAACCTTTGAAATTCACTGAAAAAACCATAGGTTTTTGGGACAGTTATAGTTAGTTGGACATTTGACTCGTACAAAACCATAGAAATTCCCCGTTATAGTTAGTTCAGCTAACTATAACTCGCGCTCCGTAATGCACTGCTGATGACGTCACATATTACATCACTCATGACATGGTCAGTGACATCACTGATGACATCACTGATGACATCTCAAATGACATCACTGATGACATCATCCATGTGATAATTTCATGCATCTTCTCACACCCTAATATAACTTTTGATA
The DNA here is from genome assembly GCA_963921515.1 of Calotriton arnoldi. Lineage (NCBI taxonomy): Eukaryota > Metazoa > Chordata > Amphibia > Caudata > Salamandridae > Calotriton > Calotriton arnoldi. The sequence continues at coordinate 212,563 of CAWUFW010003872.1, read as the reverse complement.
CACCCACTCTAAATTACAGACTGCCATTCTCAAAACCATAGACACTCCAACACCAAAAACTACATACCCACTCACTGATTCTTAGGTCTACACACACATCCACTCACTCACCCGTACAGTCACTCATACTTAGTCACTCAGTACAGGACTATCATATGCACTCATACACCTATATAAACACTCACACACCGCCACTCATCCATAGAGGTACTCACACACCTAGTCAGTCATGCAAAAACTTAATCACACACCCATTTACTCACCTATACAGTTATACACACACCAGCTCACTTACTCATACAAATACTAGCACATTCTTACGCTCTTATACAATCACTGATACAAGTACACACTCATCCATACAGCCACTCTCACAATCACACACTCTCACTTATAGCCATTTATATACTCTAACACACATATATACTGCCTTTCACATATGTAGTTACTCACACATGTACCACTGAGATATACATTCAATCACTAACACACCCATACACACACTCACCCACCCATACAGTCCATCACAGATGCACTCTTGAAACCATGCACCCAGTGAATCACCAACTCACACATCTATGCACAGTCACACACACCCCACCCACACAAACACTCAGGCACCCATACAGATACTCAGACAATCAATCAATAACCCATGTAGACACTAATGTAGCTATTCAGAAAGCCATGCAGCCGCTTACAAACCAACAGACAGACGGATACAGACATTCACACAGTTTAGTCACTAACCCATGCATTCAGTAAGATACATTTAATCACTCACTTGTAGAGTCAGTCACTCACGTACTAAATCATCCATTCAGACACTTATACACCCACTCATTCTTCAATACGCCTTTCCCTATATATATTAAACATATTTAAACTTTACAGAAACACACAGTCACTGGATGATGTCATCAGTGATGTCATCAGTGATGTCATTTGAGATGTCATCAGTGATGTCATCAGTGATGTCACTGACCATGTCATGAGTGATGTAATATGTGACGTCATCAGCAGTGCATTGCGGGGCGCGAGTTATAGTTAGCTGAACTAACTATAACGGGGGAATTTCTATGGTTTTGTACGAGTGAAATGTCCAACTAACTATAACTGTCCCTAAACCTATGTTTTTTCAGTGAATATATATATATATATTACCTACTGGCAGTCGCCAGTAGGTAGTTATAGTTAGGACCTTGTTTCTATTCAAAAGCGTTTTTCTTTTGCCAATATCTTTGGCGCCATTTGACAAATCTTCGCGCAATTTTCAAAACTAATGGTTCACTCAGGTCAGCTTCTGTCTTGAATGTTTCAGGGTGATTCGTCAGCGGGGGCCAAGATAAAATGGGGGTCGCAAAACGCATTTTCCCCATGGTAATTTCCATAGGAAATTTAGACATGGCTACAGCCTGAACTTCTAAACGGAATTACACCAAATTTGGCGAAAAGTTAGCCCTTGGTTCAGAAAGCAACCTTTTTTTTAAATGGTGTAAATCCGTTCAGTAGTTGCTGAGAAATTCCAAGAATTAAAATATCGATATCTGAGCACCGAGAAGGATTCGCAAACTCCTCCGAGCACGAGCTTCATTCTGATTGGCTGCCAACACTCCAAACCAGAATGTGTTGGCAGCCATCTTGTGACTCGGTACCGAGTCACAAGAAAAAGGTAAAAAAAAAGGTTAAAAATGAAGAAAAGGGGGCAGGGTAGAAACACCCTGACCCCCTAGGCCAGCTCAGGTGGTCCCACTAGAACCCCTGGGGCCAAAGAGAGCATTTAAAAAAAAAATCAGCTAAATTTGCACTGGGTGCGCAAATCAAGCCGAATTTTTTTTTTTTTAAACGGAGCATGGGCTTCCGCGCTTCGTTTTCTATAAGCCCCCAGGTGGGCCAGGTCCCGGGGGCAATGCCCAATTAATTAGCAGGGGCCTCCACAGCCCCAGAGACCGCCAACTCCCTGGGGCTTAGATAATTGTATGCGGGGGCACACGGCCCCCCTGCAGCCCCAGGGACCGACACCTCCCCGGGGCTTTTTAAAAAAATGCACTCCTGCCCCCCACGCTGCCTCGGGGACCGCCACCTCCCTGGGGCATTTGCATTTTAGGGCGGGGGGCCTCGCGGGCCCCCCCAAGCCAGGGGACCACCACCTCCCCAGGGCTATACATTATTTTGGATGGGGGGCCTCGAGGGCCCCCCAAGGCCTGGGGACCACCACCTCCCCAGGGCTACATTATTTAAATGCGGGGCCACGCGGCCACCTGCAGCCCTGGGGACCGCCACCTCCCCGGGGTTATTTCCATAACTAAAGTGTGGGGGGCTAGAGCCCCCCCACACTGCCCCAGGGACCACCACCTCCCCGGGGCATTGAATATGTAAATACGGGGTCTGTAGCAGACCCCTGGCCCCGGGGACCACCATCTCCCCGGGGCTTCAATCTTGTCCTTCATGGCCCTGGGGACTGCCACCCCCCAGGTCCAGCTCTTGCAATGTCCCAGGGTGCCCACCCCCGGGACATTGCCATTTGCTATGGCAGGGCTTGAGCACAGCTCCCGCCTTGCCATAACTAACACTGCTTTGCTTCTTGGAAGTGAGAGCAGGAAACCTGCTCACGCTTCCATGAAGCAAGCAGAATTAGCTTTGGGCAAGGGAGCTGCATGTTAGCGGCTCCCTTGCCCAAAGCAATGCCGGCTCCCGCAGGAGGTGGGAGCCGGCTGGGACCATGGGGGCATTGGGGCTCCCCACAGTCCCCAACGCTGAGGTCAGGCCCCAGGGGATGGGGTCCCCGGGGCGAGAAGTGGCCCAGGGAAGGGGGGCCACGCAGCCCCCCTCCGGAAACAAAAAAAAGCATTGGCCATGCCCCGGGGGATGGGGTCTCCGGGACTAATAATGGCCTCAGAAGGGGGGCCATGCGGTCCCTCTCTTTATATATATATTTTTTTAAATTAGATTGCATGCCCTGGGGGATGGGATCCCCGGGACCGAAATTGGCCAAGGGAAGGGGGGCCACACGGCCCATCTTCCTTATTTTTAGTTATTTAAAAAAAAAAAGAAAGAGGTAATGTCCCGGAGGATGGGGTCCCCGGGCGATTTTTGAATATTGGAAGTGGGGTGTTTTTTTTTTTCCTTTTGAGTTTGGAGTCGCGACCCCAACGCGGCTCTCAGTGTGGTCCCCCATGTAACGTCGCGTCGGATTCGCGGTTCCTCCTTAAATAAATAATTTAGTAGTATATAATTTAGATGGTAGCGTTGCATTTGTGAAGTTGTTTTAAAAAGGGAATGTGGTTGAAGTTAATGAGAAGATTAAAATTGATAGAGTTACAAAAAATATATAAAATTTAAAATTAAAAGTTAAACTTGTAAAGTGTATTGTGTTGTAGTACATTGAATTCATACTTTTGTTTTGTGGATTCGCGACGGGTTCGTGAATCCTGAAAATATTTAAAAAAAGCGTATGTATGTTAAAAAAAATAAGATTCACTATTGAGTTATAGGGTGGCTCTAAAAAGAGCCCTTGTTTTCATTATGACTTTGTTGGAGCTACATGTAAGTGCGTATGCACAGATTTAGGTTGTTGAGAAAGACTCTGTTTCCTTGATCTGTGAAGTGTACTCCATCACTTCTGTAGATGTGATCCATATCAAAACGTATATTGTTGTTATAGATGGAACCCATCCTATGGTCTCTGAGGTAAGCAGAAACAGCTTTATTGACATTCTTCCTAGCTTTCTCAATTTGTGGACAGAATTGATTTGACCACTTCCATTTCTGTCTTTGGCATATATTAGAGTATAGAAAGACAGTTTGAGGCAAAAGCAGTGCTTTAAATGGGCCGGTACTCACCGGTACTGGAGTACCGGCACTTCTTATTTTTACCAAGCTGAGTACCGGCACTTCTCCACTGCCAAGGAGAGTACCGGTACTCAGGGTCGAATTGATAAGGTGGGCACTGGGCCGATGCCGAGGGCCAACTGTGTTCCTGTTTTTTAGCAGCATGTTTGCCGTTTGTCTGTGTTATTCAGCTGTGGCAAGCGGCACGATGGGGCCTGAACGGCCTGCTGCTGCGTCAAGTGGGCCTCTTCTCCCTCCCCACCCAGATGAAAGCTCTCATTGTCCTCAAGAGCCCCCTGCCGAGCCTCCATGCTGGGACGTCTTGTTAAATAGTGTATGGGACATTTTCTACCTGAGACACAGTGATGTGTGCAGACTGAATGAGTGTGGTGGGAGGGGGGAGCCTGCTCAGGAGTGGCCACTTAAGAACCCAGGTAACAAGGGCCATTTTCACCCCTTGGCCTCTCACTGGGGTCTGACTGTCTTTCCCCTGACTCACTTGCAAATCAACCCCCACCCCGCCTGCCTGCTGTGACATTGTGTCCATGATGGGCGGGGATGAGGTGGTGGGGATTACCTAGGCGGACTCCCTCGTGCCCAGGTGAGGTGAGAGGCGGAATACTGACCTTCCCATCAGAGGCCAGTATTGTTCTGCCCCTGACCTCTACCCTGCTGGACATTGCACATGTTCACGACCCAGCAGTGCTCACTGTCTGCCACTGAAAGTTACCGTCCGTGGGGCCTTCTGCTGAGGGGAGAGGACGGATAATGGGGTGAGAGAAGGCGAAGAGTGAAGGGACAGAGATAGGAGAAGCAGAGAAGAGTTTAAAGGGGAAAAAGATAGGCAGAAGGGGTAAGCACAGATAGAGATGGGGAAGCGATTGAGACAGCTATGGAAAGAGTAAGAGAGGCACGGAGAAATAGAGAATGATAGGATATAATTGGGGTAAAGAGAGTGGGACAGAGTTAGATACAAATGGGAGAGAAGTGAGGGGGAGGGATCGAGAGGTTTGAGATGTAAAGACTGATAGTGTTTGTCTGTTTGTTTGTGAGTGAGAGAGAAATGAAATCAGATCGGAAGAGAATCGGGACACTCAGGAGGTATTTGAAAAGAAATGCGTGGAATACTTGTTTTGTGTTTATGTGTGTGCACTCTTGAATATAAAAGGATTGCGCCAAATGTAAGTAAGTAGGAACAGTATGACATTAAGAAGCTGCAAATATTGTGAAACAAGGAAATATTAACATGTGGTGTTTGACATTCATTTTGTGTAACGAATTAGCACATTTTGTTTATTTTCATACATTTCTCACATGTTTTGGTATGTCCTGCAACTGGCGTAAATGCCCTGCTCTGCACATATGAAAAGTTTGAGACAACTATCAAGGACAAAATGAATACTCAACAGAAATGTTTTTGTTTCATCATGTCTCACCCCGCCTCTAACCCCGCCCACTGCCACGCCCCTAGCTCAATTTAATGAGTACCTGCACTTATTTTTTTCCATTTAAAGCACTGGGCAAAAGCAACATCAATTGTGCAAAGGTGTCCTTCATTAGCATTTCCAGACCTACCCAGTCAATGTGCCTAGGTCATTGCCACCACAGTGCACAATCATGAGATCAGGGGGTTTGAGATGCAAAAAGGTTTTAACTAAAGGCATCAATTGGTGCCACTTTAATCCTCTCTGTGCAATCCATTTAATATCCACATTTTGTAAAGCTAGGTCTTTGTCAATACCTCTGCATTCAGCATACCTTTTGCACCAGAAAACATAGCTGTGCCCAACAATCCATACTGTAAGCATTTTGAAGGGATGCCTGGATGTAATGAAAAGATGTCTGTAGCTGAGGTAGTCAGTTGGTAGAACGAGAGGTATCTAAAATGGTGGACAATATGCTGTTTTTAAAAAGTAGAGAATTGATTGGCTGTTTAAGAACATTGTATATTCAAAAATAGGGTGCATGTTACTTTCTTAAAAAAGCATGTTTCTTTTGGTTAGTAAAAAATGTTTGAAAGGTACAGTAGATAGGATAAGGTCATATTTTGCAAAAGTCAACCCCACCTGCTGTTTTCATTTGTAACCTTGTGTGCTGAACTTGAAAATATGGTGAACTTGTGACCTGTCAGTTCAGTTGAATGTTCCATGAACTGTTACTATGTAAACTGGCATTAAGCAGAATGGGGGAAGGGTTGAATGTTATCTGTGGCTCTAAAATATGGAATTGTAATTTATATTTAAGTGATATGTTATTAAAGTAAGATTTCCCAAGTCAGTACTATCTTTAGAAGTGGTGTGTTCTTAAAAAATAGTGGTATTTTTATTTGCAATATATTTTTGAACTCCCGTATGGATTCGCGGCTCCATCGGGTTGGTGCACGGTGGAGTCGCGACTCCAAAAAATTCCAGAACCAGTTTGGGCACTTTTAGAAGTCAGTTGGTAAGGGTAATAGAAATGTGTTTTACAATTTGAAATAATGTAGGAAGCAATGTGATTTGTTACTTACATTTATTTGTGTGGAGGAAAGTTTGCCATTACTGGTTTTACCTTGTTGAGAGTGGTGCATTACATTGATTGTGTGCATAAGAAAATCTTTTATGAGTTTCTGATATTTCATAATCTACAAATCAATTTGGAAGGTGAGTTATACATTTGTGAGGTGTATTATGTATTAGCTTTATTTTTAAACTTTAAAAAATTATTCAAGAACTGTGATGTTTGAAATATATTATTAAATGTAGTTTGTAGTTGTACTTAAATGATGTTTGAAATAGATTCTGTACAGTAATATGTGTATATTGAAAGATGGATTAGTGATTATGGTAGTTTGTTTTAGTGTGTAGAAATTTACATTTGAAGTACACCACATAATTTTAGGTGTCGCTTTCAAATTGGAAGTGCAGTCTATCAAGTTTTAAGGTGTGCATGGACTTGTGTCTGAAGTATATCTATTTTCATATGTCTTACACATTTGAAGGTGTATGATGTATAACAAAGAGGTGTTGTTGCTTTTTATGTGGTAGGCTCAAGTCTGTGAGTAGTAGTAGAATGGTGAAGATGCAGCACAAAAGTGTGGTTTAAAAGATGTTGACATAAGGTATTAGTGATTAGGGTACTTTTTATAAGTCTCTAGAAAGGTACAATTGAAATATGCTGCATAATTGTTGGTGTTTGCTTGAAATTGGAAGTTTGCGCTGTGAATTTTGAGGTGTGCATAGTGTTGTGATAGAAGAAAGTCGGTACTAGGAGATATATTCTTTTATGTGTTATGTATCAGAAGACGTATGCATCAATTTGTGTATTTCTTTTATATATAATGGTGCTAGAAAAAGGTACAGAAATATGCATGTATGCTTTCAGGAGTATGTTGAGACTTACAGCAGAGACATGTGAAGGGTTCCTGGTTTGTATTTGGCTAGGTGTAACATTATAAGTAGTTGTAGAATGGTAAATCAGCAGCACAAAAGAGAGGTTTGAGATATGTTTTTAGAGATATTATTTATTAGAGTAATTTGTATGAGTAAATGTAAAGTTGAGTCTGTCAAGTTTTATGTGTAAGGTCTCCATGGTCTTGTGATTGCTAAATGTCTGTACTTGCGCATGTGTTCTCATGTCTGCTATGCATGTGAAGATACAGGTATACTTTTATTTGTATATTTAGATATGAAGATGGTTTGAAAAGGTAGAAACGTATGCATGCATGCTTTTAACAATATGGAGAGTTACAGTTGAGTCATGTAATAGATTACTGTTTTATATTTGGCTAGGTCCAACATTCATGCAGTTAAGAAAACACCCAAGCACTAACCATGCAGTCTTCTAATCATCCAGGCACTACCTATGCACTGCTGCAATCACCCAGGCACTACCCTTGCAGTCATGCAATCACGCAGGCACTACTTATGCACTCATTCAATCACCCAGGTATTACCCATGCACTCCTTCAATCACCCAGGCACTACCCATGCACTTATATAATCACTCAGGCACTATCCTTGCACTCCTCGAATCATGCAGGCACTACCCTTGTACTTATGTAATCACTCAGCCAGTACTCATGCAGTTATAAAATCACCCAGGCACTACCTTTGCACTCCTCCAATCACTCAGGCACTAACTTAGTACTCCTGTAATCACCCAGGCAGTACCCATGCACTTATAAAATCACCCAGTCACTTCCTATGTACTCCTGTAATCCCCAAGATATTACCCCTGCACTCATGCAATGACCCAGGCATTACCTATGTACTCTTCTAATCCCCCAGATGTTATCCCTGTACTCATGCAATCACCAATGCATTAGCTATACACTGCTTCTATAACCCAGGCACTACCCTTGCACTCTTTCAATCACGCAGACACTACCCTTGTACTTATGTAATCACTCAGCCAGTACTCATGCACATATAAAATCACCCAGGTACTACCTTTGTACTCCTCCAATCACTTAGGCACTGCCTTAGTACTCCTGCAATCACCCAGGCAGTACCCATGCACTTATTAAATCACCCAGTCACTTCCTATGCACTCCTGTAATCCTCCAGATATTACCCCTGCAGTCCTGCAATCACCCAGGCATTACCTATGTACTCCTTTATTCCCCCAGACATTACCCCTGTACTCATGCAATCACCAATGCATTAATTATACATTGCTTCAATCGCCCAGGCACTACCCTTACAGTCTTTCAATCACGCAGACACTACCCTTGTACTTATGTAATCACTCAGCCAGTACTCATGCTCTTATAAAATCAGCCAGGCACTACCTTTGTACTCCTCCAATCATTCAGGCACTACCTCAGTACTCCTGCAGTCATACAGGCAGTTCCTATGCACTTATAAAATCACCCAGTCACTTCCTATGTACTCCTGCAATCCCCCAGATATTACACCTGCAGTCATGCAATCACCCAGGCATTAGCTACGTACTCCTTTAATCCCCCAGATGTTACCCCTGTACTCATGCAATCACCAATGCAGTAGCTATACACTGCTTCAATCACCCAGGCACTACCCTTGCACTCTTCCAATCACCATGTCAGTATCTATGCACTCCTCCAATCACTCAGCCAGTACCCATGCTGTTATACAATCAGTCAGGCAGTACCCTAGCATTCCTCCAATCACCCAGGCACTACTCTTATTCTCATACAATCACCCAGGCACTACCCCTGCAGTAATGCAATCACTTAGGTACTACCTGTGCAGTTATGCAATCATCAAGGCATTATCCCTGCAATCATGCAATCAGATATGTATTACCAAAGAACTCCTTCAATCATCCAGGCAGTACCCATACAGTTATATAATGACCCAGGCACTACCTTTGCACTCTTCAAATCACCCAGGCACTACCCCTGTACTCTTCCAATCACCCAACCAGTACCCATTCACTTATAAAATCACCCAGGCACTACCTGTGCACTCATCCAATCACCCAGGCACTACCATTACACTCATACAACCATCTAGACATTTGACTACACTTATGCAATCATCCAGACATTACTCATGCACTCCTCCAATTACCTACACATTACCTGTGCACTCATGTAACATGCAATCACCTAGACATTACCCAAGCACTCCTTCAATCACAGAGCCATTACCCATACACTTATATAATGACCCAGGCACTACCCTTGCACTCCTCCGATCACCCAAGCACCATTTCTGTACTCATGTAATTACCTAGGCAGTACCCATACACTTATAAAATCACCCAGACAATACTTATGTGCTACCCCTGCAGTCATGCAATCACGCAGGCTCTACCTATGCACTCATGTAATTACCCAGGCACTACCCTTGCAGTTGTAGAATCACACAGGACCTACTGTTGCACTCATCTATTCACCTAGGCACTAGTCAATGACTCATCTATGGCTTCAGGTGCTATTCATACACTTATTCATGTACTCAACGTCTATGTGTGTACTCATGCAATTAGCTACTCACTATCCATCCTCTCCTCCAATTACCCAGCAACTACCCTTGCACTCATACAATCATCCAAGCACTACCCATGGAGTTATGCAATCACTCAGGCAGAACCATTACATGTCTCAGTTGTAGGTTTCACTATATTCCTGAAATATTGTATATATACTTCTTTTAGATATGATGATGATTTGAAATGGTAGAGACATATGTATGCATGCTTTTAATAATATGGAGAGACTTACAGTAGACTCATGTAATAGTCTGCTGCTTTATATTTGGCTAGGCCCAAAACTCATGTAGTTATAAAAACACCCTAGTACTACCCATGCAGTCTTCCAATGATCCAGGCACTATATATGCACTGCTGCAATCACCCAGGCATTACCCCTGCACTAATGCAATCACCCAGGTACTACCTATGCACTCATGCAATCACCCAGGTACTACCTATGCACTCATGCAATCACCGAGGTATTACCCATGCACTCTTTCAATCACCTAGCCATTACCCATGCACTTATATAATCTCTCAGGCACTACCCTTGCACTCCTTCAATCATGCAGGCACTACCCTTGTACTTATGTAATCACTCAGCCAGTACTCATGCACTTATAAACTCACGCAGGCACTACCTTTCCACTCCTCCAGTCACTCAGCCACTACCTCAGTACTCCTGCCATCCCTCAGGCAGTACCCATGCACTTATAAAATCACCCAGGTACTTTCTATGTACTCCTGTAACCCCCCAGTTTTTACCCCTGCAGTCATGCAATAACTCAGGCATTAGCTATGTACTCCTTTAATCCCCCAGACGTTACCCCTGTACTCATGCAATCACCAATGCAGTAGCTCTACACTGCTTCAATCACCCAGGCACTACCCTTGCACTCTTCCAATCACCCAGGCACTACCACTACACTAATACAACCACCCAGACATTACCCCTGCACTCAAGCAATCACCCAGACATTACTCAGGCACTCCTGTAATCACTCACACATTACCTATGCACTCATGCAATGACCTAGTATTTACCTAGGCATTACCCAAGCACTCCTTCAATCACCTAGCCATTACCCATACACGTATATAATGACCCAGGCACTACCCTTGCAGTTCTCCAATCACCCAGGCACTATCCCACGCAGTACCCATACACTTATAAAATCACACAGACACTATTTATGTACTACATCTGCAGTCTTGCAATCACGCAGGCTCTACCTATGCACTCATAAAATAACCCAGACACTACCCTTGTAGTTGTAGAATCACCCAGGCCCTACTGTTGTACTCATCTATTCCCCTAGGCACTACTCAATGACTCATCTATGCCTTCAGGTAGTATTTATACACTTATCCATGCACTCAACCTCTATGTGTGCACTCATGCAATTAGCCAGTCACTATCCATCCTTAATCCAATTACCCTTGGACTCATACAATCACTTAAGCACTACCCATGGAGTTACGTAATCACTCAGGCAGATCTATTACATGTGTCTGTTGTAGGTTTCACTTTATTCCTGAAATATTGTATACATATGTCTGTACCTTTTCCTAGCAAATTCATACATAAAAGTAACAATACAAATAGATGTACACCTGTGTTTTATATATCTATCAACTTCACATGTATGATATGTATCAAAATGGATATGCAAGTAGAGATATACCTCAGTTACAAGACTATAAAGGGTTTACAATTTGAGAGATTGCACTTTACATTTCAAACAGACACATAGATTTATGTGGCATACTTCAAGTGAACTTTTCCACAGATTCTTACAAAGTACCATAATCAGTACTTAGTCACCAAACATATCTTAAACATCACTTGTCTACTGCTACTGCTTCACTATTCAACTACTAGTTAGGTATTGAGCATAGCTAAGGGCAAAGCAGCAATCTTTAACATGTCTCTGCTGTTAGTCTTACCATCTTCCTCAAACTGTGCATGCATATGTCTGTACCTTTTGGTAGTGCACCATATATAAAAGAAGGATAGAAATAGATGTATACTTGTGTTTTACACGTGTAGCATCTTCAGATGGATAACACATATCAGAGAATATGAGTAAGTAGAGACATATGTGCATACACACCTACATTTATGTGGCGTACAAACATATGCATGGATGCTTTCAGGAAGATGGTGACACTTACAGCATACATATGTGATAGGTTGCTGCTTTATATTTGTCTGTGAAAGGTTTGCATCAAATACACCACATGGTTTTAGGTCTCTACTTGAAATGAGAAGTGCAGCTTCTTTAGTTTTAATGTGTGCATAAAGAAGGAACAGAGGTGCAGAAAGAGGCAATAGGGGTGTAGACAGAGGGAAGAGGGTGTGAAAGAGGCACAAGGGGTGCAGAAAAAAGCAAGAGGGGTGCAAAAAAAAGCATGAGAGGTTCGGAAAGAAGCAACCGAGGTGCAGGAAGATGCAAGAGGGGAGAGGAAAGAGGGAAGAGGGGTGCAGAAAGAGACATAAGGGTTGCAGAAAAAAGGGACAGAGGTGCAGAAAGAGGCAAGAGAAGTGCAAAAAGAAGAAACAGAGATGCAGAAAGGGGGAGGAGGGGTGGAGAAAGAGGCAAGCAGGACAGCCGCTCTTTACATTCTGCTCCTGGGGTGTCCAAAAAACGAGCCGCACGGAAAAAAACACAGGTTTCAGGGACGTTATAGTTAGGCTGACATTGCACTTGTAAAAAAACAGAGACATTTGGCCGTTATAGTTAGTTGAGCTAACTATAACTTGCGCCCCCGCAATGCACTGCTGATGACATCACATATTACATCACTCGTGACATGGTCAGTGACATCACTGATGACATAACTGATTACATCTCAAATGACATCACTGATGACATCATCCAGTGACTGAGTGTTTCTGAAAGGTTTAAGAATGTTATCTATATATACGCCAAGGTGTATTGAAGAATGAGTGGGTGTATGAGTATCTGAATGGATGATTTAGTAGGTGCATGACTGACTGTACAAGTGAGTGATTAAACGTGTCTTAATGAATGCATGGGTGAGTGACTAATCTGTGTGAATGTCTGTATCAGTCTGTCAGTTGGTATGTAAGTGGCTGCATGGGTTGGTGAGTAGCTACATGATTGTATATATGGGTTAATGATTGGTTTTCTGAGTACCTGTATGGGTGCCTGAGTGTCTGTGTGGGTGTGGGGGTGTGACTCCCTGCATAGATGTGGGGTGATTCACTGGGTGTATGGGTTCATGAGTGCATCTGTGAGGGGCTGTATGGGTGGGTGAGTGTGTGTATAGCTGTGTTGGTGAGTGAATGGATGTCTCAATGGTATATCTATGAGTAACTACATATGTGAAAGGCAGTATATGTGAGTGTTGGAGTATATAAGTGTGTATATGTAAGAGTGAGTGATTGTGAGAGTGGCTGTATGGGTGAGTATATACTTGTGTCAGTGATTGTATAAGAGAATAAGTATGTGTTAGTATCTGTATGAATAAGTGAGGTGGTGTGTGTATAACTGTATAGCAGAGTAAATGGCAGTGTGATTGATTCTTTGGGTGACTGACTAGGTGTGTGAGTAACTCCATGGATGAGTGGCGGTGTGTGAGTATCTGTATAGGTGTATGAGTGCATATATCAGTGGCTGTATTGATCAGTGACTGCGTGTATGAGTGACCGTATGGGTGAGTGAGTGGATGTGTGTAGAACTATGAATCAGTGAGTGGGTATGTAGTAACTGGTATCGGGGTGTCTATGGTTTCAAGAATGTTAGTCTGTATTTTTGAGATGGCATTTGTCAACAAGGAAATATAGCGGCACCATCTATCCTTGTCGTGTAAAAAGATATCCCCTGGTATGCCGTCTGGCCCTGGTGCCTTTCCAGCCAGTACTGATTTGAGTGCTGTCTCTACCTCAACCCTACTGAAGGTGTCATCCAGATATAATGTTCTTATAATTTCACCCTCCCTCCAGATAGGTTTGAGGCATATTGGGGTTTAAAATGGTTCACCCAATCCGACTGCGATACATGGTTTTGAGGTCGCGCAGCCTGTCCCCCATTGTCCCATTTATAAACGTTCCAAAATAGTTTGGGGTTTTTCGTGGCGCAGGCTTCCTAAGTTCCTGCCACCTTTTGTCGTCCCATAATCTCTTAGCTTTAGCCTGGGTGCCCCTGTAGAGGGACCTTGCCGCTCGAACTTTTTGGGGTCGCCACCTTTTATGGTTGCCCCTAAGGCTTGGCGTGCCTCTCGGCCTTCTTTATTATACCATTGCCCCACTTTCGGATTAGGTGCCTTAGAGTTCCTTCCCTGCTTAAAAAATAGGTGCATGAAGTGGCTAAAAAATGTGTTGTGTGTACATATTGAATTGGCTAGATCCCTATTTTTAGCTACATTGGCCTCTAGTTCATTAATGGCATAATCCATGCTCTTGAGAATATTGTCTAGCAGATCTGGCATTTCTGTTATTCTTACCCACTTAAGCCGTCTTAAATCGTTAGATGGTACAACGTCGCCTGGGGAATATCTGTTCCTAGCTTGTGTGCAGGTCTTTTGACAGCTCAGATCTATGGTCCCACACAAGGGATTATGATCACTTTCTAGCCTGTCTATGACCGCCATGTCCACCATGGTATGCCATAGCTCCAAGCTCACCAAAACATGCAATATGGTGCATGAGAAAACAAACAACAAAGCCCAAAGCAATCAAAATCCGATAAAAGTCACAATAAATAGAAAGGGCCGAATATGTAGGCTTTCTCTCATTGAATCAGAATCTGAGACAACAGGGACACCAACATCTAAAAACCTGGAAAAGTAGAGAAAAAAGGATGCAGGTAGCCCTGCCAGATCACAGGACAAGGTCATCGTAGAACTAATGGATCAAGAATCCCATGCTGACCACGACATACCAGCGGTTAGAAACCCTGCAGTAGGAAAAAATGACATTTTACAACCTTCCACTAGTATTCAAAACCACTCCAAGGTGTTTGCATCAAAACTGACGTTTGCGCCAGAATATTCAACCAAAGGAAGGCAAGACATTTTGAATCGAGGGAATTTGCTAAGGCTGTTTAAAGAAATCCCAGAATCAAAGGGAATATCCTCACAAGACTTATTAGCCGTGGAATTTCAACAAACAACATCAACTCCAGATATTGAAGAATCATTGACAACATGGTCCACAAAGGAACTAGTGGACAAGATATACGCAATGAGATCAAGGTTTGGAGCCTGGGAATTACGCTGAGGCTACATAAACATCCAAGGTACCCCTACCCCCTCCTAAAAAATTCCATAAATTTAAAAAAGGAAGATACATCTGGGAAAAGCCAAAAAAAATGTGTACGCGGTACCTGATCCACCACTCCCGCAACGCCTCCCAACGTAAACGGGGCCAATGCAACAGCGAGTCCACTAAATTCGGAAGGCCGAACATTTGACTGCATGGACTGGTCTTGGGTGCCAAAGGCGCTAAGTAACAAGCGTACCTAACGAACAGCTTAAGTCAAGCACGGAAGACAAGTGGTGGGGTCCGCTAGACCGGACCAACGGGCAGGAAGCAGAGGAAGGCCCGAGGCAGGACCATAACTGGGGGGAGGCAAGACAGGACATGATTAGGATCTGCTCATGGAATGACCACGGTTTTAAAGGCATGGGACAGGACCATGAAACTCTATCTTTTTTCCAACAACAAGACATAATCCTGCTCCAGGAAACGTGGAATATGAACCCAGTTTCAATTTCAGGTTATATAGAACACCACGGGGCATATCTACAAGGGCTTTATCTCCGCTTTTGGCTTTTAAAGCCAAAAAGCGGAGATAAAACTATCGCCCTATTAACAAGAGGGTGCAAACATGCATAATCGCATGTTAGCACCCTTTTCCTAACGCCTCCCTTTGCATCTCTAATGAGATGCAAAGTGAGCGTCACTGGGCGTACCCCGGATGGTCTACCTTGCAAATATCGCTGATGTTCACATCGCGATATTTACAAGGCAACCCACAGGATTTTAGCATACGTTAGATTTTGGCGAAAACTGCAGTTTTCGCCAAAATCTAACGTCTGCTAAAATCCTGACTTACCTATGTTTGACATAGGGGTGGATTATGCTGATACGACCACAGGGTCGTATCAGCAAGGTTATCGCCGTTTTGCAGGGAACATCGCTGGAAAACCAGCGATGTTCCCTGCAAAACGGCGATTTCCCCCGCTATCGCTGGATTTCTTATCGCCGTTGTGAAAAGCGTTGTTAATACAGCGCTATCACGGCGATGAAATCCAGCGATAGGATAAACATCGCTAAACGCGCTTAGCGATGTTTATCTATAATCGTTGTTGATATGCCCCTATATTCTTGCAGAACGATTTTCAATCTTCGGTCACCCGCGAGGAGGACTATCAATATATGCATCTCAAAAACATGGCTGGCTAACTGAAGAACTAGATGCTGGGGTTAACTGGGTACCAGTGATCAAACTTACCGGCAAGCTCCTGCTCAACAAGTCAAATTGGCAATTAATATTAGTCAATGTTTATATCCATCCTGAGAGAAAGAATCAGAAGGAAAAATTCACAATTTTAATGAATCTGATCAAAGCAATGCAAAGATCCCACGAGCGATGCCCCTTGTTCATTTCGGGAGATTTCAACTGTAATCTTGTCCTGCTGCTGAGCCTGCACCACCCCGGATCAAAGGGGGGCCACGGGACACGTAAGCACGATGAGTCCAGTTCGTGGGGCATGCGTGATGGATTGAGGACAGTTTTTATGCTTATGTTTGAGGCTCATGTGAGAGCCTTATCCTGCACGAATTTAGAAGCGCATCCATTCAGGTTTTAATAAATGGACTTCAATTCCCACAAGGCAACGTGTTGTTTTTATATAGAACAGCCCATTTGGGCGCCCGATATGGCCGAATGAGGGAAGAGAGGCACCGAATGCACTCCTCTGATTGCCTCTGAAGAAGTGATTAACGAAACGCGTCAGGCGAATCAGGTGCTTTGAAAGTGATCAAACATGAAAATGCCCATACCATTGAAACACTCTGGGGAGGCTATTGACAAGTGTTCCGGCGCAGAAGCAGGTGCCAGATTCCAGGTCTTGCGAGAGACCAGAGCGAGCGCGTGTGCAGCAGCAGCAGCAGCGGTAGCGGAGCTGCGGGAAGTCAGAAAAACCACGAACCCGCAAAAACCGCAAAACCGCGAGCCGCACCAGGAGCCGCTCTAGGAGCTGCGGCAGCTGGTCGGAGGGTTCGAAACCACGATCCTGTGAACCCACGAATCGCAGGAGCTGCGTTCGAACTGCGGCAGCTACCCACAGCGGAGCAAAACGGTGTTTCAGGAAGCCAGGAGCAGCGAAACCGCGAAGCCCGTGAATCACATCGGGAGCCACACAGGAGCTGTGACCAAACCGCGTGGAGTCACGGGAAGCTGCGAGGGGCTGCAGGGGGGCCGGTTCCGGCCCCGGTCCCTGTCGCAGAGGAGACTGCGGGAAACCGAGGTGAGATGTGTGATGTGAACAGACTTGATGTGATCTGGCTGTAGCGGTAACAACAATAGCAACGGTAGCAGCAGCAGAAAGAAAAATAAAACGTTGTAACCCAACAATATCGTATAAATACAACAAGCATCATCAACGTGCTACCACCTACAGCCACTCTCTATCCGCACTACCTCACCGCAGTTTTACCGCATCTCCACCGCATCACCCATAGCACAGAGGCACAGAGGTTAAGAGGCAAAGCAAAAGCACGGAGGCGGAGGCAGAGGTGTAGAGGCACAGAGTCACGGAGGCTCAGAGGTGCCTAGGTGAGCAAAAGCAAAAGCATAAGGAGACAGGGGGTGTGCAGGTTCCTGTCTGTAGTCAACTCGATCCTCACGAGCCCCCTGAGCACAGCAATTTGTGTGCCTCCACAGTAACAACATCAGAGTGCAAGCACTGGCAACAGAGCCCGTCAGCAACTGCCACCAAGCGAGGCACGGAGAGTCGGTGGAGTTGGGCTCAGTCAGCGGCACACCGGAGCACACAGGAGCGCCCTGCTCTCAGCGCACCCAAGAGGGAATAATCCGGACACCGAAAATAACTCAAAGAATTTAACATCCAATTCATTTTCCCCGCAAAGGAATATGAGATCGGGGAAAGTTCGTCAACTGGCAACAGGCAAAAACAAAATTAAAACCAAAAAACTCATTGATGAAGGTTCTCCATCAAGCCAAAAAAGAAAGGCTCCAAGGCTGAGAGAGAGGCTGGTCTCAGCGCCGACTCCAGAAACAACGTTCCTGAGTCCCAGAAGCAAAACCGGGATTCAGAAATTCTTCTTTTTAAAGGACCCAATGGCCGCGATTTACGCACCAACAGTTGAGGCATCCCAATTTTTCCAGACATTAGGACCAACAAGGTTGATTCAGGAACACCTGCCCAACAAGCAAATTGCGCTCCTATTCACACCAAAACAAGTGCTTCTTCCATACAGGCACTGGTAAACACCAACGACGCACCAATAGGGAATTCAGCCCTACAGAAATCAATGATAGAAATCCCAGAAAGTAGGTTGGTAACTGTAACTGCACAGGTGCATCAGTTCAAGTCCACAACAAATGAAAAGGAAGCAATCAGAAGTGTAGCAATTGAGGGAAACAAAAAGGGATATATGGATGAAAAGATAAATAAAACAGCTGAGCGGGTAGTCCTCGTGGAAGAAGCCTGGTCAAACTCATTTTCCTTATCTAACGACCCCAGCCTCTTACAAATCTTGGAAATTAAAACACAGAAAGAAGAAACTCAAGGGAATCTCTTGTCACCGGAAACCCGTAGGGTAGTACAACAGACTAGATTGGGAATGGCGGTATCCACTCCATTATGCCCGACCCTCAGTAACGACCAACAGGTGATCGCACCAGAGGAAGGCAGTAGTTTTTCTACAAAAGTAAACCAATTAAACCTGTCGTCCCCAGTAACAATTTCATCCGTTAGTAGGATCGATCATGGGTCAGGGGCCTCGGGAAAGTGCCTTGAAGATTATCCAAATGCACAATGGAGCCAAACCCTGTTAGGTACACTGGACCAAGCAATAAGGGTACTGAATTACCAATCAGATAAAATGGAAGTCCAAATAGACCTCATTAACTTAATCGCCGGCCACATCTCAGGTATAAACTCCAAGCTGGATTTAATTATGTCCCTTCTAACACTCAGGGAAACTCGGAGCCTTAAACAAACAATGATAAACAACTGCCTAATTGCGGCTGCGGCATCATAATTGAGAAATTGGCAACCTTGCCCGAAATACTAAAGGACATCCTAGGGGCCGTTAAATTAACATGTAATACCAAGCAAAACACGGGTACTCAAAATAAGGTTGAAATAAAGGAATTATCAAAAGGCAATAAATCAATAACAAAGCCAAACAGTAAAGATAAGGGAGAAGCAGAGCAAGAGGAATCAGATGATCAACCCAATATAACGGATTACCAAATGGAAGCAACACAGAGCATCCTTAAGACCACGCCTATTGTAAAACCAACAAAAAGGCAAAGGAAACGTGCAAGGAAGGCCAGGCTTAAATATAACAAACAACCAAGCTTAGGTCCTGAGAAAATCTTTTCAATCTTTACAACCAAAACATTACAAAGGGAAAAAAACAGATCATTGAAAGAGGCCACTTTTGAGGCACCATTAACAGTAGCAGATCAATCAAAAAGTATAATAGAACCCAACCCAAAGCAAGAAACTTTGATCCCTATCATCCCTACCATCCAAAAGAGACGAATCAGGATCTTCATATAGCTGCAAGACACCCACCGGCAAAAGAAGCAGCACAAAAATATAGGCACAAAAAGTGGCGGCCAGATCGAAACCAATTATTTGAGAAAGGTGCAGGGCGAGAAAAAATAACTCAAGTCCAAGAGAAAAATACATCCCGGGGCTATAGATCTAGAAGTCCAGATATAGGAGAAAAAACATCTAATCGGAATGAGGAGAGCCAAAAACGGAGCGAACTAGGAAGCTTGGAAGATACAACATGCCATTTTCCATTTCAACAGCTTTATTCGACAGGTTTTAAGTCATAAAAGCATTTACAAAAATACAGATGGAATTGATTAGATAGAACAGCTGTCAAAGGAAAAACATGTAAATTTGATAATTGGATATATTTTTAAATAAAATGCACGCACTTATTATGGTCATCTTTAAAGTCTCAAAATCATATAACTAAATGATAAGGCATGCAATCCAAGCCTTTAAAAATTTAGGGGAATACACTTCTCATAAAACTTGATAAAAACACATACAAAAAATATAATAAAAGCATTTAAAATATGTACAATACACATCACAATTTTAGATAAGTTAAACACTCATTTGAATCTAAATAGATAATTCTCACTATTGTGTCCTGGGCTACTTAATGGAAAATGGCTGTATTAGGTCACATCATTATTTATCCTCACATAGACGTATAGAGTGGGCCCTTAATACCCATGACCACCCTAAAAATTTTGCCATGGCTATAGCAATTGTTGCTGAGGTATCGGTCCGCAAGATTCTTTCGGCTTCACTAGCCCGTCTGGTGCCCAGGAGCTTACAAATTGGGAACAACCAAACGCGACGCGGAGCAACATACCCAGCACAAACAAAAAGAAGATGAGCCAAAGATTCATTGCTAGACTTACACACCGGGCATGTATCTACCGTTGGTTTATTCCATCTAGCAGTGAATGCTCTCACTGGCAATGTGCCTACCCTAAACTGAAAATACAGTTTACGGTCTAGCGGTTTCGTGATTAGATCCCAGTATATCTCCAACTTCGGGATAACTTTATGTTCCAAAAAAGGCCAGTTAGAGAGGATGGCTCACTTAGTCTATTGATGTTATACTGAAACCATTCCCAATATTTAGCCTTCAGAACCTCCTTTGTGGGAAAATTTGAATTTTCAGGATCGGTCCATAGGGAGGACATACCTATGTTAGACAAGAGGTCTCTGACCGCCCATAGCCATTTAATACGATGTAAAGCATCAGCCCTTATTATTTCTGAGAAGCCTATCGCATAGCCTGCGAGCTCCGGCGTAGTCCAGAGCCTCCGCCAATAGAGGAGGGGTCGAAGTTTAGCTATGGCTGCAATCGGTTTTCTCCCCAGATCAAATAATAATGGGCACATTGGGGTACTTTGTGGAAGTCTAGTAATTTTCCTCAAGAACCTATTTTCAGAAGACGTAAGAGTTAATAGATTCTCGCACCCCCAGAGTTCAGAGCCATAGAGGGCTGAGCTAATGACTTTTATGCTGTAGATTTCTAAAACTGGGCTAATGGGCTTAGTATGTGAAGAGTTATGTTCCAGGTGTAAAATCCCTGACAATTGCCTATGTTTAAGGGATGCTAGATCTATCTGATGATCCCACTTCATATTGTCTTGAAAGTTAACCCCTAGATAGGTGAACTCCTTGACCAGTTCTAACGTCCTATCGTTCATTCGGAAGCCCCTCTTGAAGGCCCTATGTGGATTAAATGCCATCAGTTTTGTCTTTGACACATTGACCTCCAAGCCCCGCCGTGAACAGAATCCCTCAAATGTTTTTAGGGCTTTCTGGAGACCGCTCGGGTTCTTGGATAGAATCAATGTGTCGTCAGCAAACATTAATATTGGCACTTTATCGCCTGCCAATGCCGGGGCATCCGAAGGGGTGGAACTCATGTAGTCCACTATCCCGTTAATATATAATGAAAATAGCGTTGGGGCCATCACGCAGCCTTGGCGCACGCCTCTCTCTACAGGGAATGATTCGGTAACTTCCCCCTGTCCACCCCATCTAATTTTTGCACTGTTATCTTCATGCAGTCTAATAATCAAGGACAGGAGTTCTGATGGCATCCCTAATTCTTGTAAAGTTATCCATAATTTAGTGCGGGGACGAGGTCGAATGCCGACTTAAGATCTACAAATGCGGCATAAAGGCTTCCCTTACCAATGGTCACTATCTTCCAATATATCAGGACAAACCGAAACACCTGATCGATTGTGCTGGTGAAAGCTCGAAATCCAGCTTGCAATGGGGACAAAACCCTAAACTCCTCAATCCATTCTTGTACTCTATTGAGCACCAGCCTCCCAGTTATTTTCTGCAGACAATCAATTAGGCTGATTGGCCTATAATTCCCAGGGCATGATTTGTCCCCTTTCTTATAAACAGGAATAATATCCGCTCCTTTCCAGGAGTCGGGTATGGGGGCTCCTTGGGCGATGGCATTTGTCAACAAGGAAATATAGCGGCACCATCTATCCTTGTCGTGTAAAAAGATATCCCCTGGTATGCCGTCTGGCCCTGGTGCCTTTCCAGCCAGTACTGATTTGAGTGCTGTCTCTACCTCAACCCTACTGAAGGTGTCATCCAGATATAATGTTCTTATAATTTCACCCTCCCCTCCAGATAGGTTTGAGGCATATTGGGGTTTAAAATGGTTCACCCAATCCGACTGCGATACATGGTTTTGAGGTCGCGCAGCCTGTCCCCCATTGTCCCATTTATAAACGTTCCAAAATAGTTTGGGGTTTTTCGTGGCGCAGGCTTCCCTAAGTTCCTGCCACCTTTTGTCGTCCCATAATCTCTTAGCTTTAGCCTGGGTGCCCCTGTAGAGGGACCTTGCCGCTCGAACTTTTTGGGGTCGCCACCTTTTATGGTTGCCCCTAAGGCTTGGCGTGCCTCTCGGCATTCTTTATTATACCATTGCCCCACTTTCGGATTAGGTGCCTTAGAGTTCCTTCCCTGCTTAAAAAAATAGGTACGCAAGTGGCTAAAAAATGTGTTGTGTGTACATATTGAATTGGCTAGATCCCTATTTTTAGCTACATTGGCCTCTAGTTCATTAATGGCATAATCCATGCTCTTGAGAATATTGTCTAGCAGATCTGGCATTTCTGTTATTCTTACCCACTTAAGCCGTCTTAAATCGTTAGATGGTACAACGTCGCCTGGGGAATATCTGTTCCTAGCTTGTGTGCAGGTCTTTTGACAGCTCAGATCCATGGTCCCACACAAGGGATTATGATCACTTTCTAGCCTGTCTATGACCGCCATGTCCACCATGGTATGCCATAGCTCCAAGCTCACCAAAACATGCAATATGGTGCATGAGAAAACAAACAACAAAGCCCAAAGCAATCAAAATCCGATAAAAGTCACAATAAATAGAAAGGGCCGAATATGTAGGCTTTCTCTCATTGAATCAGAATCTGAGACAACAGGGACACCAACATCTAAAAAACCTGGAAAAGTAGAGCAAAAAAAGGATGCAGGTAGCCCTGCCAGATCACAGGACAAGGTCATCGTAGAACTAATGGATCAAGAATCCCATGCTGACCACGACATACCAGCGGTTAGAAACCCTGCAGTAGGAAAAAATGACATTTTACAACCTTCCACTAGTATTCAAAACCACTCCAAGGTGTTTGCATCAAAACTGACGTTTGCGCCAGAATATTCAACCAAAGGAAGGCAAGACATTTTGAATCGAGGGAATTTGCTAAGGCTGTTTAAAGAAATCCCAGAATCAAAGGGAATATCCTCACAAGACTTATTAGCCGTGGAATTTCAACAAACAACATCAACTCCAGATATTGAAGAATCATTGACAACATGGTCCACAAAGGAACTAGTGGACAAGATATACGCAATGAGATCAAGGTTTGGAGCCTGGGGAATTACGCTGAGGCTACATAAACATCCAAGGTACCCCTACCCCCTCCTAAAAAATTCCATAAATTTAAAAAAGGAAGATACATCTGGGAAAAGCCAAAAAAAATGTGTACGCGGTACCTGATCCACCACTCCCGCAACGCCTCCCAACGTAAACGGGGCCAATGCAACAGCGAGTCCACTAAATTCAGAAGGCCGAACATTTGACTGCATGGACTGGTCTTGGGTGCCAAAGGCGCTAAGTAACAAGCGTACCTAACGAACAGCTTAAGTCAAGCACGGAAGACAAGTGGTGGGGTCCGCTAGACCGGACCAATGGGCAGGAAGCAGAGGAAGGCCCGAGGCAGGACCATAACTGGGGGGAGGCAAGACAGGACATGATTAGGATCTGCTCATGGAATGACCACGGTTTTAAAGGCATGGGACAGGACCATGAAACTCTATCTTTTTTCCAACAACAAGACATAATCCTGCTCCAGGAAACGTGGAATATGAACCCAGTTTCAATTTCAGGTTATATAGAACACCACGGGGCATATCTACAAGGGCTTTATCTCCGCTTTTTGGCTTTTAAAGCCAAAAAGCGGAGATAAAACTATCGCCCTATTAACAAGAGGGTGCAAACATGCATAATCGCATGTTAGCACCCTTTTCCCAACGCCTCCTTTGCATCTCTAATGAGATGCAAAGTGAAGCGTCACTAGGCGTACCCCGGATGGTCTACCTTGCAAATATCGCTGATGTTCACATCGCGATATTTACAAGGCAACCCACAGGATTTTAGCATACGTTAGATTTTGGCGAAAACTGCCGTTTTCGCCAAAATCTAACGTCTGCTAAAATCCTGACTTACCTATGTTTGACATAGGGGGTGGATTATGCTGATACGACCACAGGGTCGTATCAGCAGAAGTTATCGCCGCTTTGCAGGAACATCGCTGGAAAACCAGCGATGTTCCCTGCAAAACGGCGATTTCCCCGCTATCGCTGGATTTCTTATCGCCGTTGTGAAAAGCGTTGTTAATACAGCGCTATCATGGCGATGAAATCCAGCGATAGGATAAACATCGCTAAACGCGCTTAGCGATGTTTATCTATAATCGTTGTTGATATGCCCCTATATTCTTGCAGAAAGATTTTCAATCTTCGGTCACCCGCGAGGAGGACTATCAATATATGCATCTCAAAAACATGGCTGGCTAACTGAAGAACTAGATGCTGGGGTTAACTGGGTACAAGTGATCAAACTTACCGGCAAGCTCCTGCTCAACAAGTCAAATTGGCAATTAATATTAGTCAATGTTTATATCCATCCTGAGAGAAAGAATCAGAAGGAAAAATTCACAATTTTAATGAATCTGATCAAAGCAATGCAAAGATCCCACGAGCGATGCCCCTTGTTCATTTCGGGAGATTTCAACTGTAATCTTATAACTAACAAACGGAATGAAAGAAAGAAGTTGGAGAACTGGGGAGCCCGAATAATAACGCGTGAGTCAGAAAGCCTTGGTCTGACAATTTTGAATGGTAACATAAGCGGAGATATACCAGCGGCAATAACACATTTGAGCGGAAAATGTCGAACAACAATAGACTTCACCATTACCAGCAGTAATTTAGTCCCATGTATCGACACATTCCAAGTCAACCCGCGCATAGAAAGCGATCACCATCCACATATTACGAGAATCAACATCTCTCTCGCGCAGGCCCCATAAATAAATTCCCTTATACGACACACAGAAAAGTTTAATCTGCGAAGATTAAAATGGCGGGGAGCGGACATGAAAATCACACTGGACACAATCAAGGAACACTTGAGTGAACTGGGGCCACCGATAGAGGAGGAGCGAGTAAGAAGCTGGGAACAGTTGGCCCTTGTCCTCATCCGAAAATTTCCAGCCATCCATGGAAGTCAAAAAAGAACAGATACCAGGAGGGAACCATGGTTCAATATTGAATTGCGAGACCAAAAAAGGAGGATAGCAAGAGAGGTGCGATTACAAACAGTGGCGGCAAGAATGGGCAGTAAAATAGATAAAGGAAAACTGAAAGAAATATGGAACAACTATAAGAAGATGTTGAGGGATGCGAAAGCAGCGTATACAGAAACAGTCTGGACAAAACTACTGTGCCCAAGCAAATTGCCAAATAGTAGGGACTTTTGGGGCATTATAAATAATTTGACTAAGGGCTCAAGACTGCAACAAGAAGCAGGAATCGGAGAAGAAATGTGGATTCAACATGTGCATAACATGTACAGCAGCACGAAGCAGGAAAAGAGAGCTACGGTGTCAAGGGCCGTAGAATGGTCCCGAGAGCCATACCTCGATCCGGAAAAAACACAAATAATAACCATCCAGGACCAGGCAGAACATAAAGACCCAGGACTAGAGATGTGTAGTAATGAACAAAACAACTTGACCGATATTAAACAATTAAGAGGAATAATACAACAACTAAAGACTGAGGGGGCGGCAGGTCCAAACGGGCTTCCAAACGCGCTTTTTAAAAATGATCCAGATTTCTGGTCTGACTACCTTACGCCGCTCTTCGATCAAATTTATAATCAGAACAACGTCCCCAATTCCTGGAAAGGGAACATAATCCATCCAATATTTAAACAAGGAGATCACAGTAAGCCTGGAGACTACAGATTGATATCTCTGATCGATGTAGAGGCCAAGCTTTACGCTTCTTGTCTTCTAGCCCAGCTTCAAGATTGGACGGACGAAAAGAACATAATCCCCAAGTTTCAAACGGGTTTTAGACAAGGGATGGGCACCATAACAAACCTGGCCATCTTGGCGCTGTTAACGGAAAAAGCGGTAAAAAAGAAAACACGGCTGTACGCATGTTTCGTCGACTTAAAATCAGCTTTCGACAGAGTGAGTAGAAACCGTCTCTGGGAAAAACTAAAAGCATGGGGATTGCCGAGTAAATTACTGGACGCAATAATTGCCTTACACAGTGAAACCTGGGCAAGAGTGAAATTGGGCGATGGGTGCAGTGCAACCTCGAGCATCCACACGCAGCAAGGCCTAAAACAAGACTGCGTCCTGGCGCCAAGCCTATTTAACTTGTTTCTCTCAGATATTAGTAAATAAATGCAAGCAGCAGATTGTCACCCACCAAACTTGGCCAATGAGCCAATTTCCTTTTTACAGTTCGCAGATGACATTGTGGTGTTGAGCCAAAGTCCCATTGGATTACAAAGAGCGATAAATAACTTAGCAACGTATTTGGACCAGGAAAACTTGGAACTAAACAAAGAGAAAACCAAAGTTGGTCGCCTAGTGGACACTAAAAAAATTAAGTTTAAATGGCTTGTAAAAGGGGCTACAGTGGAAGAGCAAGTGTCCTACAAATACCTTGGCATAAAAGTAGGGCGGGGTATAACACATAAGGAACACAAACTGGCCCTAAAAGCCAAAGCGCAATCATTAATCTTTGCATATAGATTACTGTATAAAAAACTAGACTGCCCGAACCATAACCACCTCTTAAAAGTGATGGCAGCGCAAATCCTGCCCACACTGTCATGCGGTCTAGTCACTTGGTGCGGCAAGGAGGCTGATTTGTTAAACGAACTTCAGACGAAGGTTTATAAGGCCGTTTTTAATCTTCCAAAGTCTGCCTCCCCAGCTCAGGTTCGGCTGGAATTCGGCCTCCAGAATCAGAAATTCCGGGGTATGAGCGGCTTCGTGAAGCTATGTCATAAATTCCGCTCCTCCGATCCAGGCACACTGAATAGTTTATGCTGGGAAGAAATTAAGCATCAGATGGATCAAGACAATCAAATTCATGGGGAAGTTACTTGAGAACATCACTGACTGAGCTGGAAACACAAATAGCATGGGATAAACGGCAGACAGAGCAAGCATTAGTAAATCTGTCAACGACGCAGCAAAGAAGAAATCTTTTCTGGAAGACAAAAAAGCTATTTCCAAACGTCGGCACGGGTGGACCGTGATGAATTCTTACCAATCTTTAAAGCCTCAAGCTTATTTAACAGCTAATTTTAGCATGCAGTTAAAAAAGAGCTTCTCAGACTATCGGATGGGCTTGCACGATTCAAAAGACCTACAGCCATCTTGGATAAATAACCAACAAGCAGCGCATTGTCGATTATGTGGCTTTTTTAAGGAAACTTTAACTCACCTCCTATGTGCATGCCCAGCAGTTATTGATCTGAGGAGACAGTATTTAAAACGCATTTTTAATTAATTGAATATTCACACGTGCAGGCAAGCCGTGATATGCTGGATGGAAGGGTCCTCTATAATCTTGGCCTGCCGGGGAGTAAAATACCTGGCAGAAGTAAGGAAACTTTTACGGCAAGTTAATCTGGAGGAAAATAAAAATGCATGAACAATGCCGGCATGCGTCTAGTTGACTCATCTATGTAACAAACGGACTTAATGCAAAATTCATTAAGAGATAATTTATTCAGCAGGACCTCAGAAGCTTGCTTTTAACATATATTTTAAATTTTACTGTATAATTTTGCACTTTTCCAGGTACTTGCTATCTTAATCAGGGCCTGCTAATTTTCCAGCTTGTTGTCTTTAAAACACTGATTGTAAGGTTGAAAGCAATATCACGGTATTTGCAATGAAAAAGATCTATTTAGAAAATGTATTTATAACGCAAATATAACATTACATGCTGATGGTCCAGCACCTGCACTTTAGCTAATAACCTAGGGATACCATCAATGTTGTTTGGATTTTATAAAAAAATAAATTAAAAAAAATAAGACTTAAGGTGGTAACATTACGGGATGCTTTTACTCGTGTATGTAAAGATATATTTTTTAATCTTATTTTTTCGAAATTTGTAAAGATTTTAATTAATCATATACAATAAACTATGACTTGACTTGACACTCTGGGGAAGGTGCGCGCACGTTCGAGTGCGGCTCGTTTTTTGGACACCCCAGGAGCAGAATGTAAAGAGCGGCCGTCCTGCTGATGAGCCTGCACCACCCCGGATCAAAGGGGGGCCACGGGACACATAAGCACAATGAGTCCAGTTCGTGGGGCATGCGTGATGGATTGAGGACAGTTTTTATGTTTGAGGCTCATGTGAGAGCCTTATCCTGCACGAATTTAGAAGCGCATCCATTCAGGTTTTAATAAATGGACTTCAATTCCCACAGGGCAACATGTTGTTTTTATATAGAACAGCCCATTTGGGCGAACGATATGGCCGAATGAGGGAAGAGAGGCCCCGAATGCACTCCTCTGATTGCCTCTGAAGAAGTGATTAACGAAACGCGTCAGGCAAATCAGGTGCTTTGAAAGTGATCAAACATGAAACTGCCCATACCATTGAAACACTCTGGGAAAGGTGCACACACGTTCAAGTGCGGCTCGTTTTTTGGACACCCCAGGAGCAGAATGTAAAGAGCGGTCGTCCTGCCGCTGAGCCTGCACCACCCCGGATCAAAGGGGGGCCACGGGACACGTAAGCACGATGAGTCCAGTTCGTGGGGCATGCGTGATGGATTGAGGACAGTTTTTATGTTTGAGGCTCATGTGAGAGCCTTATCCTGCACGAATTTAGAAGCGCATCCATTCAGGTTTTAATAAATGGACTTCAATTCCCACAAGGCAACGTGTTGTTTTTATATAGAACAGCCCATTTGGGCGCCCGATATGGCCGAATGAGGGAAGAGAGGCACCGAATGCACTCCTCTGATTGCCTCTGAAGAAGTGATTAACAAAACGCGTCAGGCGAATCAGGTGCTTTGAAAGTGATCAAACATGAAACTGCCCATACCATTGAAACACTCTGGGGAAGGTGCGTGCACGTTCGAGTGCGGCTCGTTTTTTGGACACCCCAGGAGCAGAATATATATATATAAAAACTTTGTGATTTGGATTTGAGCGGCTATACCCAGCTGCGGAAGAGCCCCGCCGTCAGCACAGCGGTCCCGTGGAGACACCATTGGGTGATTCCAGTGTAATGGGAGGTAGTCACATCACGGAGGCATGAGACTGCAGCTTGTCTTGAGGGAAGACTACGCATCACCCCACTGTGGTAATACCATGAACTAAGATCACCGCATTACTTGACAGGCTCACTGGAGTATGATAATTGGCAACTTCAAGCACCACAAGGCCATGCGAGTGGCCACGCCCAAGGGGGCGGTATGTATGAAATATAAGCTGCACAATCCTGTCTTCTTTTACGGACTATGCCAATGATTAAGGGTCATGACGAACCCGAAACGCGTCTGGCAATTTGAATGTTTGATGCTTGTCTTTGCCATCTCGCTGCAGCCTTCGTGATTAAAAGTTGAAAATCACCTACCTTTTTGTGGCTCTTCCATCAGGGGTAAAACTTTGTGATTTGGATATATATATATATATATATATTCACTGAAAAAACCATAGGTTTTAGGGACAGTTATAGTTAGTTGGGCATTGCACTCGTACAAAACCTGTGAAATTCCCCTGTTATAGTTAGTTCAGCTAACTATAACTCGCGCCCCGCAATGCACTGCTGATGACGTCACATATTACATCACTCATGACATGGTCAGTGACATCACTGATGACATCACTGATGACATCTCAAATGACATCACTGATGACATCACTGATGACATCATCCAGTGACTGTGTGTTTCTGTAAAGTTTAAATATGTTTAATATATATAGGGAAAGGCATATTGAAGAATGAGTGGGTGTATAAGTGTCTGAATGGATGATTTAGTACGTGAGTGACTGACTCTACAAGTGAGTGATTAAACGTATCTTACTGAATGCATGGGTTAGTGACTAAACTGTGTGAATTTCTGTATCCGTCTGTTTGTTGGTGTGTAAGTGGATGCATGGATTTGCGAATAGCTACATGAGTGTCTATATGGGTTATTGATTGGTTCTCTGAGTATCTGTATGGCTGCCTGAGTGTTTGTGTGGGTGGGGTGTGTGTGACTCTATACATAGATGTGTGAGTGGGTGATTCACTGGGTGCATGATTTCAAGAGTGCATCTGTGATGGACTGCTTGGGTGGGTGAGTGTGTGTAGGGGTGTGTTAGTGAGTGAATGTATATCTCAGTGGTACATGTGCGAGTAGCTACATATGTAAAAGGCAGTATATATGTGTGTTAGAGTATTTAAATGGCTATAAGTGAGAGTGTGTTATTGTGAGAGTGGCTGTATGGATGCGTGTGTGCTTGTATCAGTTATTGTATAAGAGCGTAAGAATGTGCTAGTATTTGTATGAGTAAGTGAGCTGGTGTGTGTATAACTGTATAGGTGAGTAAATGGGTGGTTGATTAATTTTTGCATGACTGACTAGGTGTGTGAGTACCTCTATGGATGAGTGGCGGTGTGCGAGTGTTTATATAGGTGTATGAGTGCATATGATAGTCCTGTACTGAGTGACTGTAAGTATGAGTGACTGTACAGGTGAGTGAGTGGATGTGTGTGTAGACCTAAGAATCAGTGAGTGGGTATGTAGTTTTGGTGTTGGAGTGTCTATGGTTTTGAGAATGGCAGTCTGTAATTTAGAGTGGGTGTATCAAAAGTTATATTAGGGTGTGAGAAGATGCATGACATTATCACATGGATGATGTCATCAGTGATGTCATTTGAGATGTCATCAGTGATGTCATCAGTGATGTCACTGACCATGTCATGAGTGATGTAATATGTGACGTCATCAGCAGTGCATTGCGGGCGCGAGTTATAGTTAGCTGAACTAACTATAACAGGAATTTCACGGGTTTTGTACGAGTGCAATGCCCAACTAACTATAACTGTCCCTAAAACCTATGGTTTTTCAGTGAATTTCAAAGGTTTTTTAAATGCTAATTTCTAATTATAACGTGCCTGAAACCTATGGTTTTTCAGTGAATTTCAAAGGTTTTTAAATGCTAATTTCTAACTATAACGTGCCTGAAACGTATGATTTTTAAGTGAATTTCAAAGGTTTTTTAAATGCTAGTTTCTAACTATGCCAACAGAGGTAGGACATGTGAAGAAAGAAGAAAAAACGCACAGAAAGAAGCAAAAGATGTGCAGAAAGAACCAACAGAGGAGCAGAAAGAGGCCTTGTTGCAAAATCATCCTGTGCCCACAAATTTTTCAGACGGGTACTGGTGGTAACTGACTCTGACTAACCAGAGCCAGTGCACGCTTGCACAGTGGTGAAGGGAGTGGGGTCTGAGGTGACATGTGTGCAAACGCGCTCCGTGGCGCGTTTTAAGTTGCGTGGATTAAGTCCCCTTGAATCCTGAGGGTCCCTGGAGCCCAACTAGCTCCCCAGGTACCTACAGTTAGGACCACAGAGCTGAGTTGCAGAGAGGCGTTCCGAGGCCACGCACCTTTTTCACCTCTCTGCAACGCAACTCTGTTGTGCTTACTGAAGGTACCTGGTGGCTAGTTGGCCCCCAGGATTCAAGGGAATTAACTCCCCAACTTAAAACGCACCACAGGGCGTGTTTGCGCACATGTCACCTGAGGCCCCGCCCCCTCCTTCACCACTGTGCAAACGCGCCCCGTGGCGCGTTTTAAGTTGGGGGATTAGGTCACCTTGAATCCTGAGAGTCCCTGGGGCCCAACTAGCCCACCAGGTACTTCCAGTAAGCACCACAGGCCTGCGTTGCAACGCCTGTAACAAATTGTGCAGTTGTGTTTAGGTAGTGAAGAGGGTCGTGCTGGGGGTAGTGTTTTAGGGTTTAGGGTAGTGCAGTGGTGTTTGTGTAGTGTAGGGGGTCATGCTGGGGGTAGATTTAGGGTTTAGGGTAGTGCAGTGGTGTTTGGGTAGTGTAGGGAGTCGTGCTGGGGGAGTGTTTTAGGGTAGTACAGTGGTGTTTGGGTAGTGTAGGGGTCGTGCTGGGGTTAGTGTTTCAGGGTTTAGGGCAGTGCAGTAGTGTTCGGGCAGTGTAGGGGTCGTGCAGGTGGGGGGTGTTTCAGGGTTTAGGGTAGTGCAGTGGTGTTTGGGTAGTGTAGGGGATACTGCTGGGGGTAGGGTTTAGGGTAGTGCAATGGTGTTTGAGTAGTGTAGGGGTACTGCTGGGGGTAGTGTTTTATGGTTTAGGGTAGTGCAGTGGTGTTTGGGTAGTGTAGGGGTTCGTGCTGGGGTAGTTTTTAGGGTTTAGGGTAGTGCAGTGGTGTTTGTGTAGTGTAGGAGGTCGTGTTTTAGGGTTTAGGGTAGTGCAGTGGTCTTTGGGTAGTGTAGTGAGTCGTGCGGGGTATTGTTTTAGAGTTTAGGGTAGTGCAGTGGTCTTTGGGTAGTGTAGGGGGTTGTGCGGGGGTAGTGTTTTAGGGATTAGGGTAGTGCATTGGTATTTGGGTAGTGTAGGGGGTCATGCGGGGGTAGTGTTTTAGGGTTTAGGGCAGTGCAGTGGTGTTTGGGTAGTGTAGGGGGTTGTGCTGGGGGAGTGTTTTAGGGTTTAGGGCAGTGCAGTGGTGTTCGGGTAGTGTATGGGGGTCGTGCTGGGGGAGTGTTTTAGGGTTTAGGGCAGTGCAGTCGTGTTCGGGTAGTGTAGGGGGTCGTGCTGGGGGAGTATTTTAGGGTTTAGGGTAGTGTAGTGGTGTTCGGGTAGTGTAGGGGTCATGCTGGGGGTAGTGTTCTAGGGTTTAGGGCAGTGCAGTGGTGTTCGGGCAGTGTAGGGGGTCGTGCTGGGGGTGGTGTTTTAGGGTTTAGGGCAGTGCAGTGGTGTTCGGGCAGTGTAGGGGGTCGTGCTGGGGGTGGTGTTTCAGGGTTTAGGGCAGTGCAGTGGTGTTCGGGCAGTGTAAGGGGTCGTGCAGGGGGTGGTGTTTCAGGGTTTAGGGCAGTGCAGTGGTGTTCGGGCAGTGTAGGGGGTCATGCAGGGGTGGTGTTTCAGGGTTTAGGGCAGTGGTGTTCGGGCAGTGTAGGGGGTCATGCTGGGGGTGGTGTTTCAGGGTTTGGGGCAGTGCAGTGGTGTTCGGAGCAGTAAAGGGGGTCATGCTGGGGGTGGTGTTTCAGGGTTTAGGGCAGTGCAGTGGTATTCGGGCAGTGTAGGGGCGGTGCAGGGGTGGTGTTTCAGGGTTTAGGGCAGTGCAGTGGTGTTCGGGGAGTGAAGGGGGTGGTGCAGGGGGTGGTGTTTCAGGGTTTAGGGCAGTGCAGTGGTGTTCGGGCAGTGTAGGGGACGTGCAGGGGTGGTGTTTCAGGGTTTAGTGCAGTGGTGTTCGGGCAGTGTAGGGGGCGGTGCAGGGGTGGTGTTTCAGGGTTTAGGGCAGTACAGTGGTGTTCGGGCATTGTAGGGGGTGGTGCTGGGGCTGGTGTTTCAGGGTTTAGGGCAGTGCAGTGGTGTTCGGGCAGTGTAGGGGGTGGTGCTGGGGCTGGTGTTTCAGGGTTTAGGGCAGTGCAGTGGTGTTCGGGCAGTGTAGGGGGTGGTGCTGGGGCTGGTGTTTCAGAGTCTAGGGCAATGCA
The DNA here is from genome assembly GCA_963921515.1 of Calotriton arnoldi. NCBI lineage: Eukaryota > Metazoa > Chordata > Amphibia > Caudata > Salamandridae > Calotriton > Calotriton arnoldi. The sequence goes on along the minus strand of CAWUFW010003872.1, from coordinate 178,683 downwards.
GTGGTGTTCGGGCAGTGTAGGGGGTCTTGCTGGGGCTGGTGTTTCAGGGTTTAGGGCAGTGCAGTGGTGTTCGGGCAGTGTAGGAGGTCGTGCTGGGGGTGGTGTTTCAGGGTTTAGGGCAGTGCAGTGGTGTTCGGGCAGTGTAGGGGGTCGTGCTGGGGCTAGTGTTTCAGGGTTTAGGGCAGAGCAATGGTGCTCAGGCAGTGTAGGGGTTGTGCTGGGGGTGATGTTTCAGGGTTTAGGGCAGTGCAGTGGTGTTAGGGCAGTGTAGGGGGTCGTGCTGGGGGTGGTGTTTCAGGGTTTAGGGCAGTGTAGTGGTGTTTGGGCAGTGTAGGGGTCGTGCTGGGGCTCGTGTTTCAGGGTTTTGGGCAGAGCAGTGGTGTTCGGGCAGTGTAGGGGGTCGTGCTGGGGGTGGTGTTTCAGGGTTTAGGGCAGTGCAGTGGTGTTCGGGCAGTGTAGGGGGTCTTGCTGGGGGTGGTGTTTCAGGGTTTAGGGCAGTGCAGTGGTGTTCAGGCAGTGTGGGGGTCTTGCTGGGGGTGGTGTTTCAGGGTTTAGGGCAGTGGTGTTCGGGCAGTGTAGGGGGTCTTGCTGGGGGTGATGTTTCAGGGTTTAGGGCAGTGCAGTGGTGTTCGGGCAGTGTAGGGGGTCTTGCTGGGGGTAGTGTTTCAGGGTTTAGGGCGGTGCAGTGGTGTTCGTGCAGTGTAGGGGGTCGTGCTGGGGTGGTGTTTCAGGGTTTAGGGCAGTGCAGTAGTGTTCGGGCAGTGTAGGGGGTCGTGCAGGGGGGTGTTTCAGAGTTTAGGGCAGTGCAGTGGTGTTCTGCCAGTGTAGAGGTCATGCTGGGGGTGGGGTTTCAGCGTTTAGGGCAGTACAGTGGTGTTCGGGCAGTGTAGGGGTCGTGCAGGGGTGGTGTTTCAGGGTTTAGGGCAGTGCATTGGTGTTCGGGCAGTGTAGGGGTCGTGCTGGGGCTGGTGTTTCAGGGTTTAGGGCAGTGCAGTGGTGTTCGGGCAGTGTAGGGGGTCTTGCTGGGGGTGGTGTTTCAGGGTTTAGGGCAGTGGTGTTCGGGCAGTGTAGGGAGTCTTGCTGGGGGTGATGTTTCAGGGTTTAGCGCAGTGCAGTGGTGTTCGGGCAGTGTAGGGGGTCTTACTGGGGGTAGTGTTTCAGGGTTTAGGGCAGTGCAGTGGTGTTCGGGCAGTGTACGGGGTTGTGCTGGGGCTGGTGTTTCAGGGTTTAGGGCAGTGCAGTGGTGTTCGGGCAGTGTAGGGGGTCTTGCTGGGGGTGGTGTTTCAGGGTTTAGGGCAGTGGTGTTCGGGCAGTGTAGGGAGTCTTGCTGGGGTGATGTTTCAGGGTTTAGGGCAGTGCAGTGGTGTTCGGGCAGTGTAGGGGGTCGCACTGGGGGTGGTGTTTGAGGTTTAGGGCAGTGCAGTGGTGTTCGGGCAGTGTAGGGGGTCATGCACAGGGTGGTGTTTCAGGGTTTAGGGCAGTGCAGTGGTGTTCGGGCAGTGTAGGGTGTTGTGCTGGGGCTGGTGTTTCAGGGTTCAGGGCAGTGCAGTGGTGTTCAGGCAGTGTAGGGGGTCGTGCTGAGGCTGGTGTTTCACGGTTTAGGGCAGTGCAGTGGTGTTCGGGCAGTGTAGGGGGTTGTGCTGGGGCTGGTGTTTCAGGGTTTAGGGCAGTGCAGTGGTGTTCGGGCAGTGTAGGCGGTCGTGCTGGGGCTGGTGTTTCAGGGTTTAGGGCAGTGCAGTGGTGGTCGGGCAGTGTAGGGGGTCGTGCTGGGGCTGGTGTTTCAGGGTTTAGGGCAGTGCAGTGGTGCTCGGGCAGTGTAGGGGTCGTGCTGGGGGTGATGTTTCAGGGTTTAGGGTAGTGCAGTGGTGTTCGGGCAGTGTAGGGGGTCGTGCAGGGGCTGGTGTTTCAAGGTTTAGGGCAGTGCAGTGGTGTTCGGACAGTGTAGGGGGTCGTGCTGGGGCTGGTGTTTCAGGGTTTTGGGCAGAGCAGTGGTGTTCGGGCAGTGTAGGGGGTCATGCTGGGGGTAGTGTTTCAGGGTTTAGGGCAGTGCAGTGGTGTTCGGGCAGTGTAGGGGGTCTTGCTGGGGGTGGTGTTTCAGGGTTTAGGGCAGTGGTGTTCGGGCAGTGTAGGGAGTCTTGCCGGGGTGATGTTTCAGGGTTTAGGGCAGTGCAGTGGTGTTCGGGCAGTGTAGGGGGTCGCACTGGGGGTGGTGTTTGAGGGTTTAGGGCAGTGCAGTGGTGTTCGGGCAGTGTAGGGGGTCATGCACAGGGTGGTGTTTCAGGGTTTAGGGCAGTGCAGTGGTGTTCGGGCAGTGTAGGGTGTTGTGCTGGGGCTGGTGTTTCAGGGTTCAGGGCAGTGCAGTGGTGTTCAGGCAGTGTAGGGGGTCGTGCTGAGGCTGGTGTTTCACGGTTTAGGGCAGTGCAGTGGTGTTCGGGCAGTGTAGGGGGTCGTGCTGGGGCAGGTGTTTCAGGGTTTAGGGCAGTGCAGTGGTGTTCGGGCAGTGTAGGCGGTCGTGCTGGGGCTGGTGTTTCAGGGTTTAGGGCAGTGCAGTGGTGGTCGGGCAGTGTAGGGGGTCGTGCTGGGGCTGGTGTTTCCGGGTTTAGGGCAGTGCAGTGGTGCTCGGGCAGTGTAGGGGGTCGTGCTGGGGGTGATGTTTCAGGGTTTAGGGTAGTGCAGTGGTGTTCGGGCAGTGTAGGGGGTCGTGCAGGGGCTGGTGTTTCAAGGTTTAGGGCAGTGCAGTGGTGTTCGGACAGTGTAGGGGGTCGTGCTGGGGCTGGTGTTTCAGGGTTTTGGGCAGAGCAGTGGTGTTCGGGCAGTGTAGGGGGTCATGCTGGGGTAGTGTTTCAGGGTTTAGGGCAGTGCAGTGGTGTTCGGGCAGTGTAGGGGTCGGTCTGGGGGTGGTGTTTCAGGGTTTAGGTCAGTGGTGTTCGGGCAGTGTAGGGGGTCTTGCTGGGGGTGATGTTTCAGGGTTTAGGGCAGTGCAGTGGTGTTCGGGCAGTGTAGGGGGTCTTGCTGGGGGTAGTGTTTCAGGGTTTAGGGCAGTGCAGTGGTGTTCGGGCAGTGTAGGGGTCATGCTGGGGGTTGTGTTTCAGGGTTTAGGGCAGTGCAGTGGTGTTCGGGCAGTGTAGGGGGTCGTGAAGGGGGTGGTGTTTCAGGGTTTAGGGCAGTGCAGTGGTGTTCGGGCAGTGTAGGGGGTCGTGCTAGGGGTGGTGTTTCAGGGTTTAGGGCAGTGCAGTGGTGTTGGGGCAGTGTAGGGGGTCATGCAGGGGCTGGTGTTTCAGGGTTTAGGGCAGTGCAGTGGTGTTCGGGCAGTGTAGGGGGTCGTGCTGGGGGTAGTGTTTTTAGGGTTTAGGGTAGTGCAGTGGTGCTTGTGTAGTGTAGGGGGTCGTGCTGGGGGTAGTGTTTTAGGGTTTAGGGTAGTGCAGTGGTGTTTGTGTAGTGTAGGGGTCATGTTTTAGGGTAGTGCAGTGGTGTTTGGGTAGTGTAGGGGGTCGTGCTGGGGGTAGTGTTTTATGATTTAGGTTAGTGCAGTGGTGTTTGGGTAGTGTAGGGGTCGTGCTGGGGGTAGTGTTTTAGGGTTTAGGGTAGTGCAGTGGTGTTTGTGTAGTGTAGGGGGTCGTGCTGGGGGTAGTGTTTAAGGGTTTAGGGTAGTGCAGTGGTGCTTGTGTAGTGTAGGGGTCGTGCTGGGGGTAGTGTTTTAGGGTTTAGGGTAGTGCAGTGGTGTTTGTGTAGTGTAGGGGGTCATGTTTTAGGGTAGTGCAGTGGTGTTTGGGTAGTGTAGGGGGTCGTGCTGGTGGTAGTGTTTTAGGATTTAGGTTAGTGCAGTGGTGTTTGGGTAGTGTAGGGGGTCGTGCTGGGGGTAGTGTTTTAGGATTTAGGATAGTGCAGTGGTGCTTGTGTAGTGTAGGGGGTCGTGCTGGGGGTAGTGTTTTAGGGTTTAAGGTAGTGCAGTGGTGTTTTTGTAGTGTAGGGGGTCATGTTTTAATATGCAATGCTCCAATACCTGACCAGTCTGCACTACATAAAACTGCAAAAAACTAAAAATAAAAAGTGTTTTGCACACTTTTGTCATTGGGCTATATGTGGGCTACATCTGGGTAATATTTGTGCTACATTTGGGCTCTTTTTTCAATGGTGGCCATCTTGGAAGACTTCTTTGTTATGAAGTTTCCTAATTTCTTCATTTACTGCAGTCTCCTCAGTAGGAAATGCTTTCAGTTTTTTACTTTGATTCCATCAAGAAGGCATTCAGATGTGTCTCACATCTGCCATAAATTCAGAATGTTAGCACTCTAGTTGCTCATTAGATCACTGGAGTAAAGCTACTGCTCACCAGGGAGTTAACTGGTAGTCTGCTGCTGGTATTGAAAGTGATTGTTTCAGTCTGCATGTCAGAATTTTCTAATGAAATAGAAGAGGATTTGAGATCTCACTTAAAACATGCCCTAATTTTTCTTTCTGCAGCACTAACCATAATTTCTATTTCAAAAAGAACCCCTCATTTTGTTCCTTTTTAAATTAAATGTTTTAAGTGTTACCGGTTTATTCCAATCAAGATGGCTTCAGGTGTGCCATACTTTTGTCATAAGTAAGGCTGTTAGTGCTCTAGTTGTTCTTTAGAACACTCTGGGAAGCTGCAGTAGAACACAAAGGCATCAACTGGCAGGCTGCTCCTGTTGAAATATAACAGGAAGATATTTGAGATCACACTTGAAATATGTCCTAATTTTTCTTTCTACAGCACTAACCATAATTTCTATGACAAAATGAACCCCATCATTTTGTTCCTTTTTAAATTAAATGTTTTAAGTGTTACCAGTTTATTCCAATCAAGATGGCTTCAGGTGTGCCATACTTTTGTCATAAGTAAGGCTGTTAGCACTCTAGTTGTTCTTTAGAACACTCTGGGAAGCTGCAGTAGAACACAAAGGAATCAACTGACAGTCTCTGCCCTTGTTGGATGTACATGTTTTACTGAGAATGTCAGACTTCATTCTCACATGAGTGAGAAAGATAATGTGAATTTACAGAAAATATGCTCTCATTTTAGCTTCTGGAGCACCTTCCAAACCTCCATGGGACAAGCATGAGAAAATAGTGTTCTCTCAAACATGATTCATGATATCCCATCAGAAGGTTTTCACATGGTAAAATCACCTTAGAATACACCACAATTCCTAAAATTAGTATGGTACCATCAACAAATAAATTCTAATGTAACTAAAGCCTGTTATCACCCTTTATAGTTCTCCTTTTGGTGACCCTCAAAATCTTCTATTCACTACAATACATTTCAATGAGGTACTATCATTTATATTGGTCCCAAGATGGCTGCCAGCAATTCCAGGATGAAGTGCTGACAGCCAATCAGATCTCACGATGACATGTGTGGTTAGGCTCCGCCCAGATATATATGTGACTTTACTTTTGATTTTCTCAGGAACTACTGAACGGATTTACACCATTTAAGCAAAGGCACGACACTGAACCAAGGGCTACCTCTTTGCCAAATTTGGTGTAATTCCGTTCAGCAGTTCGGGCTGTAGCTGCGACTAAAGGTTCCTATGGAAAAATGAATGGGGAAACGCGTTTTGGGACCCCCTTTTTCTCGGCCCCGCTTGACGTATCACCCCGAGACTTTCAGGATAGGAGCGGACCGGAGCGCCTCAACAAGTTGGAAACTTTCGCGAAGATTCGTCAACCGGCGCCAACGTTATTTCAAATAGAATGTCGCGGATTTCCTATGGATAATAGGTTTTAACTATAACTATCTACTGGCGACCGCCAGTAGATAATATATATATATATATATATATATATATATATATATATATATATATATATATATAATCTACTGGCAGTCGCCAGTAGATAGTTATAGTTAGGACCTATTTTCCATAGGAAATCCGCAACATTCTATTCCCAATAACTTTGGCGCCGGTTGACGAATCTTCGCGAAATTTTCAAAACTTATGGCCCGGTCCGCTCCTATCTTGAAAGTTTCGGGGTGATTCGATCAAGTGGAGGCCGAGAAAAAGGGGGTCCCAAAACGTGTTTTCCCCATGCAATTTTCCATAGGAACCTTTAGTCGCAGCTACAGCCCGAACTGCCGTACGGAATTACACCAAATTTGGCAAAAAGGTAGCCCTTGGTTCAGAGTCGTGCCTTTTGGTTAAATGGTGTAAATCCGTTCAGTAGTTCCTGAGAAATTTGAAAGAAAACCCATATATATCTGGGCGGAACCTAACCACACATGTCATCGTGAGATCTGATTGGCTGTCAGCACTTCATCCTGGAATTGCTGGCAGCCATCTTGGGACCAATATAAATGATAGTACCCCATTGAAATGCATTGTAGTGAATCGAAGATTTTGAGGGTTACCAAAAGGAGAACTATAAAGGGTGATAACAGACTTTAGTTACATTAGAATTCATTTGTTGATGGTACCATACTAATTTCAGGAATTGTGGTGTGTTCTAAGGTGATTTTACCCTGTGAAAAACCTTCTGCTGGGATATCATGAGTCATGTTTGAGAGAAAACTATTTTCACATGCTTGTCCCACACAGTTTTGGAAGGTGCTCCAGAAGCTAAAATGAGAGCATATTTTCTGTAAATTCACATTATCTTTCTCAGTCATGTGAGAATGAAGTCTGACATTCTCAGTAAAACATGTACATCCAACAAGGGCAGAGACTGTCAGTTGATTCCTTTGTGTTCTACTGCAGCTTCCCAGAGTGTTCTAAAGAACAACTAGAGTGCTAACAGCCTTACTTATGAAAAAGTATGGCACACCTGAAGCCATCTTGATTGGAATAAACTGGTAACATTTAATTTAAAAAGGAACAAAATGATGGGGTTCATTTTGTCATAGAAATTATGGTTAGTGCTGTAGAAAGAAAAATTAGGACATGTTTCAAGTGTGATCTCAAATATCTTCCAGTTATATTTCAACAGGAGCAGCCTGTCAGTTGATGCCTTTGTGTTCTACTGCAGCTTCCCAGAGTGTTCTAAAGAACAACTAGAGTGCTAACAGCCTTACTTATGAAAAAGTATGGCACACCTGAAGCCATCTTGATTGGAATAAACTGGTAACATTTAATTTAAAAAGGAACAAAATGATGGGGTTCATTTTGTCATAGAAATTATGGTTAGTGCTGTAGAAAGAAAAATTAGGACATGTTTCAAGTGTGATCTCAAATATCTTCCAGTTATATTTCAACAGGAGCAGCCTGTCAGTTGATGCCTTTGTGTTCTACTGCAGCTTCCCAGAGTGTTCTAAAGAACAACTAGAGCGCTAACAGTCTTACTTATGACAAAATTATGGCACACCTGAAGCCATCTTGATTGGAATAAACTGGTAACTCTTAAAACATTTAATTTAAAAAGGAACAAAATGAGGGGGTTCATTTTGTCATAGAAATTATGGTTAGTGCTGTAGAAAGAAAAATTAGGACATGTTTTAAGTGAGATCTCAAATATCTTCCTGTTATATTTCAACAGGAGCAGCCTTTCAGTTGATGCCTTTGTGTTCTACTGCAGCTTCCCAGAGTGTTCTAAAGAACAACTAGAGAGCTAACAGTCTTACTTATGACAAAAGTATGGCACACCTGAAGCCATCTTGATTGGAATAAACTGGTAACACTTAAAACATTTAATTTAAAAAGGAACAAAATGAGGGGGTTCATTTTGCCATAGAAATTATGGTTAGTGCTGTAGAAAGAAAAATTAGGACATGTTTTAAGTGAGATCTCAAATATCTTCCTGTTATATTTCAACAGGAGCAGCCTGTCAGTTGTTGCCTTTGTGTTCTACTGCAGCTTCCCAGAGTGTTCTAAAGAACAACTAGAGTGCTAACAGCCTTACTTATGACAAAAGTATGGCACACCTGAAGCCATCTTGATTGGAATAAACTGGTAACACTTAAAACATTTAATTTAAAAAGGAACAAAATGATGGGGTTCATTTGGTCATAGAAATTATGGTTAGTGCTGTAGAAAGAAAAATTAGGACATGTTTCAAGTGTGATCTCAAATATCTTCCTGTTATATTTCAACAGGAGCAGCCTGTCAGTTGATGCCTTTGTGTTCTACTGCAGCTTCCCAGAGAGTGTTCTAAAGAACAACTAGAGCGCTAACAGTCTTACTTATGACAAAAGTATGGCACACCTGAAGCCATCTTGATTGGAATAAACTGGTAACACTTAAAACATTTAATTTAAAAATGAACAAAATGAGGGGGTTCATTTTGCCATAGAAATTATGGTTAGTGCTGCAGAAAGAAAATTTAGGGCATGTTTTAAGTGAGATCTCAAATCCTCTTCTATTTCATTAGAAAATTCTGACATGCAGACTGAAACAATCACTTTCAATACCAGCAGTAGACTTCCAGTTAACTCCCTGGTGAGCAGTAGCTTTACTACAGTGATCTAATGAACAACTAGAGTGCTAACATTCTGAATTTATGGCAAATGTGTGACACATCTGAATACCTTCTTGATGGAATCAAAGTAAAAAACTGAAAGCATTTCCTACTGAGGAGACTGCAGTAAATGACGAAATTAGGAAACTTCATAACAAATAAGTCTCCCAAGATGGCCACCAGAGAAAAAAGAGCCCAAATGTAGCACAAATATCACCCAGATGTAGCCCACATATAGCCCAATGACAGAAGTGTGCAAAACACTTTTTATTTTTAGTTTTTCTGCAGTTTTATATAGTGCAAACTGGTCAGGTATTGGAGCGTTACATCTTACTTGGACCCCTTATTGCGTATTTTGCACGAAGTACATGAGATTGATCTTGCGAAACATTGAACTTTACGATTCTGTTAACCTGAAGTTGCTCTGAACCGGGCTTTGTAACACCTGTTTTTACCTACTGGTTTTAATTAATTCTCACTGTATTGTATTAGGAAAGAGGATTTACTGTTTTTATGTACACTTTTATGATCTATGTTTCTAAATCAGATCAAATAAAGTTTAATGAATTCTATGGCAGGACGGAGGCGAGGATTATGCATATCTTTCCTCACTTTATTTGCATAGCAGTTCAAAGAAAACGTAACACAACAATCATTAAACAAAAGACTACACAACCCATGAACCATTAGGGGGTAGTCTCCAAGGCAACTATAGTCCAATCATATCACAGTCCATCGTATATAATATCGTGACGTCCCTTCCGCTTCCTCTTTCTTCACTGCTCGTCAGTTAAGTGCATTCCTTACATTCTTGGCTTAATCTGACGTTGTTGCTGTTTGTATAGCGGTTTCTTGTGCACGTTATCAGCATTATTGCCTTGGTATTGTTTCATATTCCCTGCGCAGCAGGCTCTTGCCCGAGCGCGTTCTCCCCCTCGCAGTTTCTCCCGCTGTGTGCTCTGCGCGCGGTGAGATCCTGTCAGGCGCGTCTGGTCCGAGCGAGGCAGTTCCGTCGAGCGCTCCCGCTGGTCTTTACGCGCGTTTGGGAATCCGGTCACTCCTTTAGTGTCCGCTTGATTCCCGACCAACCCTCGCCTAATTTTGACACCGCTACGCGGTGATTTCCCCACACGGCCACGTTAGTGACCAGCGCCACCTGGTGGTGGTAATTGGTATTGCGCCTCAGTCTATTCTTATAACAGCTTCGGGGAAAGCCCAGCTGTTGGAGCACCGGCGAGGGGGCTGTCTTAAGGATTTTAAGGGCATTTGTTCTGTGCTCACACCCTCTGCTATCATGTCTTCTCCAGAAGACCATTTTTACTCCTCCTACCAGGAAGTGGAGGAGGAATGGCCCCCAACTTCTCCCTCCAGCAGTGGACCAAGCCCTCTCTCTGGCTATTTCTAGGGCGCTGGCTCCTCTTAGGGATCAGGTTGATAAGCTGGCGAAAAGCATCCCTGGGGTGTTCAGTGACCCAGATCTGGTGGTGGCGGGTCCAAGTAGCTCCCAGATGGGGAATAAAAGGGCCGTTAAGCATAACGCGGGGCACTTGGAAGGATTTGATAAACTTACGGAGACCTTCCTCAAGAGTGCGCGAACGCTAAAACATGCACCCTGCCGGGAGGAGGAGGGGCCCGGAGAAAATTGCGACACTGTCACCACTATTGTAGACCCCGACGGTGGGTTTCCCTTAGAGGGAGAGGGTGTATCAGACGACGATTTCTCCTCCGATGAGGATAAGGACTCGGGCGTCCCTGGCGTCCAGAGTCCCACTCCTCTCAGTCCCCGGTTGGGGACGGGGTCCACTTGGACATGTTCGAGCCTACCCAAATTTACCATCCTAGGTCGGCAGCGTGGACACCTGACGCCAAAGTGGCAGAGTATGTGGTGGGGAAAATCCATCAACCCCTTGAAAGGGAGGTCAGGAATAGGATGAGGGAGAATGCCCCAGGCCCTCACTGAAGGGGAAGGTGGCACACACGCCTGAAATTGATGAGAAACTATGTACCTTTTTCTCCAAGTATATGAGGGATCCCAAGAAAGGAATTGATAGGTCTTGGACGTGGTAGGGCCCTTGACCCAAATTATTCAATTGACAGAGCGTTCCAAAGAGTCAGGATCCCCTTTGTCCACGGATATTGTGGCTGGTTGGGCGCACTACCCTAAACCCTAAAACACTACCCCCTCCACTACCCAAACACCACTGCACTACCCTAAACCCTAAAACACTACCCCCAGAACGACAGCCTACACTACCCAAACATAACTGCACTACCCTAAACCCTAAAACACTACCACCAGCACGACTCCCTACACTACCCAAACACCACTGCACTACCCTAAACCCTAAAACACTACCCCCAGCACGACTCCCTACACTACCCAAACACCACTGCACTACACTAAACCCTAAATATACCCCCAGCATGACCCCCTACACTACCCAAACACCACTGCACTACCCTAAACCCTAAAACACTAACCCCAGCATGACCCCCTACACTACCCAAACACCACTGCACTACCCTATACCCTTAAACACAACCCCCTACACTACACAAACACGACTGCACTACCCTAAACCCTAAAACACTACCCCAGCACTACCCCCTACACTACCCAAACACCACTGCACTAACATAAACCCTAAAACACTACCCCCAGCACAACCCCCTACACTACACAAACACCACTGCACTACCCTAAACCCTAAAATACTACCCCCAACACGACTCCCTACACTACCCAAACACCACTGCACCACCCTAAACCCTAAATCTACCCCCAGCACGACCCCCTACACTACCCAAACACCACTGCACTACCCTAAACCATAAAACATTACCCCCAGCATGACCCTCTACACTACACAAACACCACTGCACTACCCTAAACCCTAAAACACTACCCCAGCACAACCCCCTACACTACCCATACACCACTGCACTACCCTAAACTCTAAAACACTACCCCCAGCATGACCCCCTACACTACTGCACTACCCTAAACCCTAAAACACTACGCCCAGCACGACCCCCTACACTACCCAAACACCACTGCACTACCCTAAACCCTAAAACACTACCCCCAGCACGACCCCCTACACCACCCAAACACCACTGCACTACCCTAAACCCTAGAAAAGAAACCCCACCCCATGCCCAATCCCCCTTACCTCTCACTCCTCATGGTTCCTCTCTCCTCTGTGGTTCCTGCTTCACGTCATCTCTGAGGGGCGGTGCACGTTGTTGTGAGGAAACGGAACAGCCTCTGTTTCCTTACAACGACATGGATCGTCTACATGTTTTAGAACGCATGGTCATTTACCATACATACCTTTACAACAAAATTCGTTGTAAAGGCATGCGTGGTAAATGACCATGCGTTCTAAAAAAATGCATAATAATGACTTCGTGATGTACAACGCATGCATGGTAATGCATGCGTTGTAATGGTATCGCAAAGTAAAAAGTCGTTGTAACGGCTGTTTACCGATCGAAGCTGGCCCCTGTTCTTCAGTGAGTCGTTTATTTGATTAATTAGGAGGAAGGAATGTGGGTTTTTTTACCGAAAAGTGCATTCCCGGCTGTTGTATTGTGAAAGTGTCCGCGTGGCCTGGTTTCACTTCCGGTGAGAGAGTGGAAGAGTCTGTTTGGATCTAAAGGAGTTCTGTTGTTGGACGGGGCCTGCGCGACATGTCATCAGAAAACATAGCTAATGGAAAGCGTCCTCCCTGAAGTGTGGAGCAGTGCCATGAGAGGTCAACGAGTGTGCGTCCCACCGCAGTATGACCGTACCGCGTGACCCATGTGCCGCCTCCAGGGTACGGGAGGCAGAAGCGGCATCGCAGGTCCTCTTGAAGACCGTTGTAGCACTAATTCTACATTTTGGTACTAGGGCATTTTAACTTCGTTGTTCCTGCCAGATACAAAGAGAAGATCCTGTGTTATTCAGTGCCCTCGTTACCTTTTTTGTGGGTTGTGGTGCTTGTAACTTCGCTGCCCCGCCGGTGCACACGACTGGGCACCCCACCTCGTGTGCCATCTGCAGGGCCTCTGCCCTCGGATCACTGGTTTCGGTTTCTGGAGTGGCAACATAAACAGTTGCTCCCAAAGGACTAGCCTGAACACTTAAGTGAATATCCCCTGCACCAGCATTCCACGGAAATTCTTTCCTAGCTCTCCCACGTCAACGAGCACGGCTCCGCTCGCGACACGGTATGACGTCATCGGAGCCATAAGAGGACCTCGTCGGCGTGCTGACGTCAGTTCCACCCATTTTTTCCTTGCCACCGAGGCAAAATGGGGATTGAGACATTTTCACATGTATACATAGTATAATAAATATATATATATTCACTGAAAAAACCATAGGTTTCAGGCACGTTATAGTTAGAAATTAGCATTTAAAAAACCTTAGAAATTCACTGAAAAAACCATAGGTTTCAGGCACGTTATAGTTAGAAATTAGCATTTAAAAAACCTTAGCAATTCACTGAAAAAACCATAGGTTTCAGGGGCGTTATAGTTAGTTGGACATTTCACTCGTACAAAACCATAGAAATTCCCCGTTATAGTTAGTTCAGCTAACTATAACTCGCGCGCCCGCAATGCACTGCTGATGACGTCACATATTACATCACTCATGACATGGTCAGTGACATCACTCATGACATCACTGATGACATCTCAAATGACATCACTGATGACATCATCCAGTGAATGTGTGTTTTTCTGAAAATTAAATATGTTTTATATATGTATATCTCAAGGTCGATGGAAGAATAAATGGGTATATAAGTGTCTAAATGGATGATTTTTTTTGTAAAATTGATTGTATAACTGACTAAGTGTATCTTAGTGAATACATGGGTTAGTGAGTGATGTTTAAATATGAAAATATCTGTATCAGTCTCTCACTTTGTGTATAAGTGGCTGCATGGGTTGGTGAGTAGCTACATGAGTGTCTATATGGGTTATTAGTTGGTTTTTTGAGTATCAGTATGAGTGTCTGAGTGTCTGTATGGTTCGGTGGGGGTATTACTTAGTGCATAGATGCATGAACGAGTGACTCACTGTTTGTATGTGTTGAAGACAGCATGTGTGCAGGACTGTATAGGTGGATGAGTATGTGTATGGGTGTGTTAGTGAGTGAATGACTGTCTCAATAGTGTCTTTATGAGTAACTACATATGTTTTAAACTAGTATATGTGAGTATTGGTGTATATAAGTGAGTATATGTGAGAGTGAGAGATTGGAAGAGTTCCTGTACAAATAAGTAGGTGTTTCTATAAGTGATTGTTTAAGAGAGTAAGTATGTGTAAGTTTCTGTAGAAGTAAGTGTGGTAGTGTGTGTATAACTGTATATGCAAGTAAATGGATGTTTGATACTTTGTTTGCATGTGTGACTATGTATGTGAGTAACTCTATTGATGAGTGGCTGTGTGTAACAGGATGTATAGGTGTATGAGTACATATGATGAGTGACTACATGTATGAGTGACTGTATAGGGACTGTTGATGAATGAGTGGATGTGTGTGTAGATCTTGGAATTACTGAATAGGTGTGTTGTAACTGGTATTGGTATGTCCATTGTTTTGAAAAAGTTAGTTTGTATTTTTGAGTGTGTGTATCAAAGGTTATATTAGGGTGAGAGGAGGTCTGCCACTCTATCACAAGGATGATGTCATCAGTGATCTCATCAGTGATGTCATTTGAGATGTCATCAGTGATGTCATGAGTGATGTCACTGACCATGTCATGAGTGATGTAATATGTGACGTCATCAGCTGTGCATTGCGGGTGCGCGAGTTATAGTTAGCTGAACTAACTATAACAGGGGAATTTATATGGTTTTGTACGAGTGAAATGTCCAACTAACTATAACGCCCATGAAACCTATGGTTTTTTCAGTGAATATATATATATATGTTTCCAATGTGTTATCCACAAATTGAAGACGCACTCAGCAAAGGATGCTTTATCAGAAACTTTACTTTCAAACCGGCATTTCATTCCAAACATCTTCCATAGGCTGACTCGTTTCAGAGCTTCTGCTCTTTCATCAGAGGCTTGCTAACAGTCCACAGAAGCAGGAACACACCCTCTTCTCCCTTCTGCGGAACTGCTGATAAGTGGAGAAAAATAGAAAATTAACTGTGCAGTCTGCATTTGGAGGCCCACTGGAGGGCTATGAATAAAGAAATTAACAACCGGAGATGGTGCAGACCCCACTGAAGGGGATGAATTGGCTGCAAGACACTACAAGTCCCAACATGCACTGAAGGTAACACTCACCTCGGAGGCCCACCAGAGGGAAATATAACTTTAATTCGCAACTAGACAAGTGTGTTTTCAGCGTTTCTGCAACATTTCTGACAAGCCTGTAAACAAGAAGCTTGGTGCTTCGAAACGCGTCAGGCATAAATGTCATCTAGATGCAAGCTGCTGGTTTGGTTTTATAATAAAGGAATTCTGAGAATCCATCACCAGGCGAGTGCGTCTTCAATTTTGGAGAAACTATGGATACATACATACTGGCTGTCCGGCCAGAGAAGACTGCAGCGTCACTAAAGCAAAGGAGCGGCCGCAGGGTTGGAACCCTTCTAGCCTGAAAAGCGGAACTGCTGAAAAGTTGAGAAAAATGGAAAATTAACTATGCAGGCTGCATTTGGAGACCCACTGGAGGGCTATGAATAAAGAAATGAACATCCGGAGTTGGCCCACACCCCACTGAAGGGGATGAATTGGCTGCAAGACACTGCAAGTCCCAACATGCACTGAAGGTAACACTCACCTGGGAGGCCCAGAGGAGGGCAATATAACTTTAATTGGCATGTAGACAAGTGTGTTTTCAGCTTTTCTGCAACATTTCTGACAAGCCTCTGAACAATAAGCTTGGTGCTTCGAAACGCGTCAGGCATCAATGTCATCTAGATGCAAACTGCTGGTTTGTCTTTTATAATAATTAATTCTGAGAATCCATCACCAGGCGAGTGCGTCTTCAATTTTGGAGAAACTATGGATACATACATACTGGCTGTCCGGCCAGAGAAGACTGCAGCGTCACTAAAGCAAAGGAGGGGCTGCAGGGTTGGAACTCTTCTAGCCTGAAAAACGGAACTGCTGATAAGTGGAGAAAAATGGAAAATTAACTGTGTAGGCTGCATTTTGAGGCGCCCTGGAGGGCTATGAAAAGAAATTAACCGGAGATGGTGCAGTCCCCACTGAAGGGGATGAATTGGCTGCAAGACACTGCAAGTCCCAACATGCACTGAAGGTAGCACTCACCTGGGAGGCCCACCGGAGGGCAATATAACTTTAACTGGCATGTAGACAAGTGTGTTTTCAGCGTTCCTGCAACATTTCTGACAAGCCTGTGAACAATAAGCTTGGTGCTTCGAAACCCGTCAGGCATCAATGTCATCTAGATGCAAGCTGCTGGTTTGTCTTTTATAATAAAGGAATTCTGAGAATTCATCACCAGGCGAGTGCGTCTTCAATTTTGGACAAACTATGAAAACATAGATACTGGCTGTCCTGCCAGAGAAGACTGCACCACCACTAAAGCAAAGGAGGGGCCACAGGGTTGGAACACTTCAGGCCTGAAAAGCGGAACTGCTGATAATTGGAGAAAAATGGAAAATTAACTATGCAGGCTGCATTTTGAGGCCCACTGGAGGGCTATGAAAAGAAATTAACCGGAGATGGTGCAGTCCCCACTGAAGGGGATGAATTGGCTGCAAGGCACTGCAAGTCCCAATATGCACTGAAGGTAACACTCACCTGGGAGGCCCACCGGAGGGCAATATAACTTTAATTGGCATGTAGACAAGTGTGTTTTCAGCGTTTTTGCAACATTTCTGACAAGCCTATGAACAATAAGCTTGGTGCTTCGAAACGCGTCAGGCATAAATGTCATCTAGATGCAAGCTGCTGGTTTAGTTTTATAATAATTAATTCTGAGAATTCATCACCAGGCGAGTGCGTCTTCAATTTTGGACAAACTATGGAAACATACATACTGGTTGTCCTGGCAGAGAAGACTGCAGCGTCACTAAAGCAAAGGAGGGGCCGCAGGATTGGAACCCTTTAGGCCTGAAAAGCGGAACTGCTGATAAGTGGAGAAAAAAGGAAATCTAACTGTGCAGGCTGCATTTGGTAGCCCACTGGAGTTCTATGAATAAATAAATTAACAACCAGAGGTGGCGCAGACCCCACTGAAGGGGATGAATTGGCTGCAATACACTACAAGTCCCAACTTGCACTGAAGGTAACACTCACCTGGGAGGCCCACCGGAGGGCAAAATATCTTTAATTGGCATGTAAACAAGTGTTTTCAGCGTTTCTGCAACATTTCTGACAAGCCTGTGAACAATAAGCTTGGTGCTTCAAAACGTGTCAGGCATAGGTGTCATCTAAATGCGAGCTGCCGGTTTAGTTTTATAATAATCGAATTCTGAGAATTCATCACCAGGCGAGTGCGTCTTCAATTTTGGACAAACTATGGACACATACATACTGGCTGTCCTGCCAGAGAAGACTGCATCACCTCTAAAGCAAAGGAGGGGCTGCAGGGTTGGAACCCTTCAGGCCTGAAAAGCGGAACTGCAAATAAGTGGAGAAAAATGGAAAATTAACTGTGCAGGCTGCATTTGGTAGCCCACTGGAGTTCTATGAATAAATAAATTAACAACCAGTGGTGGCGCAGACCCCACTGAAGGGGATGAATTGGCTGCAAGACACTACAAGTCCCAACAAGCACTGAAGGTAACACTCACCTGGGAGGCCCACGGGAGGGCAAAATATCTTTAATTGGCATGTAGACAAGTGTGTTTTCAGCGTTTCTGCAACATTTCTGACAAGCCTGTGAACAATAAGCTTGGTGCTTCGAAATGCGTCAGGGATAAATGCCATCTAGATGCAAGCTGCTGGTTTGTTTTTATAATAAAGGAATTCTGAGAATTCATTACCATTCGAGTGCGTCTTCAATTTTGAACAAACTATAGAAACATAGATGTTATGTTATGTTATATGTTATGTTATACGACATTTATAGCGCGCACGGATACTCAGGAGTGTCCCAGTGCGGGAGCCAGTTAGAAGAAGACAGAGGGGCGTGGGACGCGGCAGGATGTTAATTAAAAAGCAAGGTTTTTAACTGCTTTTTAAACAGCCTGAGGTCCTGGGTGTTTCTCAGGTCATAAGGGAGAGCATTCCAGGCTTTGGCTGCCCTGAATGAAAGGGAGCTACCCCCTGTTCTAGCAAGGCGGTAGTGCGGAATGACAGCGAGGCATTGCGCTGTGGAGCGCAGATGTCTTTGAGGCACATAGAAGTTGAAGCACCTACTAAGATAGGGGGGCCCAGCTTTATATAAGGCACCATGGGCAAGAGTGAGGGCCTTAAACAGAACACGCCGCCCCACCGGGAGCCAATGCAAATCCCGGAGATGCTGCGTTGTACTAGACCTGCCAGAAATGCCCAACAGCACTCTCGCTGCCGCATTCTGAATGGTCTGTAGCTTTTTCAGCTGATAACCGGGAAGACCAATATATAACGCATTGGCGTAATCGATGCGCAACAGGATGAGGGCACGAGTCACCATTTCCTTCGCTGGTCTGGGCAGTAATGGCAGAAATTTCCTGAGTAGCTTCAATGTGCCGAAGCATACTCTGGCCAGCTTTTTTATCTGTGAGGAAAATCTAAGGTCCTCACTGAATCAGACCCCCAGATTCTTCACTGGACTCCCCGTTGAGTTGGGCATAGGGTAACCCGCAGGCCAAAGGTCCTCCCTGAAGTGCGGAGGGAAGGACCCATAAAGGAGTACCTCCGACTTGTCCTCATTACATTTAAGCCGAGCCTCCTCGAGCCATTTAAAGACTGCTGCAAGGCAGTTTTTGGCTGAGTCAGGGGACAGATCTTTTTAGGAGCTGGGTATCATCAGCGTAAGCTATGATCTTAGCACCCAGCTCCTCCGCCAGATAGATTAGCGGCGTGATATAAACATTGAAGAGAAGGGGGCTCAAAGTAGACCCTTGAGGAACTCCCGTGGACACTTTTCTTGGTGCTGAAGAAAATGGAGGCAGCCAAACCTGCTGGGTTCTATTCTCAAGAAAAGATTCAATCCAATTCCACGCCGAGCCTGAGATTCCGATGTTAGAAAGACGGGCCAAAAGTTGGCGGTGAGGCACCGTATCGATACTGGCTGTCCTGCCAGAGAAGACTGCACCACAACTAAAGCAAAGGAGGGGCCACAGGGTTGGAACCCTTCTAGCCTGAAAAGCGGAACTGCTGATAAGTGGAGAAAAATGGAAAATTAACTGTGCAGGCTGCATTTGGAGGCCCACTGGAGGGCTATGAATAAAGAAATTAACCGGAGATGGTGCAGACCCCACTGAAGATGATGAATTGGCTGCAAGACACTACAAGTCCCAACATGCACTGAAGGTAGCACTCACCTGGGAGGCCCACCAGAGGGCAATATAACTTTAATTGGCATGTAGACAAATGTGTTTTCAGCTTTTCTCCAATATTTCTGACAAGCCTGTGAACAAGAAGCTTGGTGCTTCGAAACGCGTCAGGCATAAATGTCATCTAGATGCAAGCTGCCGGTTTGGTTTTATAATAAAGGAATTCTGAGAATTCATCACCATTCGAGTGCGTCTTCAATTTTGGACAAACTATGGAAACATAGATACTGGCTGTCCTGCCATAGAAGACTGCACCACCACTAAAGCAAAGGAGGGGCCACAGGGTTGGAACCCTTCTAGCCTGAAAAGCGGAACTGCTGATAAGTGGAGAAAATTGGAAAATAAACTGTGCAGGCTGCATTTTGAGGCCCACTATAGGTCTATGAATAAATAAATTAACAACCAGAGATGGTGCAGACCCCACTGAAGGGGATGAATTGGCTGCAAGATACTACAAGTCCCAACATGCACTGAAGGTAACACTAACTTCGGATGCCCACCGTAGGGCAATATAACTTTAACTGGCATGTAGACAAGTGTGTTTTCAGCGTTTCAGCAACATTTCTGACAAGCCTGTGAACAATAAGCTTGGTGCTTCGAAACGCGTCAGTGATAAATGTCATCTAGATGCAAGCTGCTGGTTTGGTTTTATAATAAAGGAATTCTGAGAATTCATCACCGTTCGAATGCGTCTTCAATTTTGGACAAACTATGGAAACATAGATACTGGCTGTCCTGCCAGAGAAGACTGCACCACCACTAAAGCAAAGGAGGGGCCTCAGGGTTGGAACCCTTCAGGCCTGAAAAGAGGAACTGCTGATAAGTGGAGAAAAATGGAAAATTAACTGTGCAGGCTGCATTTGGAGGCCCACTGAGGGCTATGAATAAAGAAATTAACCGGAGATGGTGCAGACCCCACTGAAGGGGATGAATTGGCTGCAAGACACTACAAGTCCCAACATGCACTGAAGGTAGCACTCACCTGGGAGGCCCACCGGAGGGCAATATAACTTTAATTGGCATGTAGACAAATGTGTTTTCAGCGTTTCTCCAATATTTCTGACAAGCCTGTGACAATAAGCTTGGTGCTTCGAAACGCGTCAGGCATAAATGTCATCTAGATGCAAGCTGCCACTTTGGTTTTATAATAATGGAATTCTGAGAATTCATCACCAGGCGAGTGCATCTTCAATTTTGGACAAACTATGGAAACATAGATACTGGCTGTCCTGCCAGAGAAGACTGCACCACCACTAAAGCAAAGGAGGGGCCACAGGGTTGGAACCCTTCTAGCCTGAAAAGCGGAACTGCTGATAAGTGGAGAAAATTGGAAAATAAACTATGCAGGCTGCATTTTGAGGCCCACTGGAGGTCTATGAATAAATAAATTAACAACCAGATATGGCGCACACCCCACTGAAGGGGATGAATTGGCTGCAAGACACTACAAGTCCCAACTTGCACTGAAGGTAACACTCACCTGGGAGGCCCACCGGAGGGCAAAATATCTTTAATTGGCATGTAGACAAATGTGTTTTCAGCGTTTCTGCAACATTTCTGACAAGCCTGTGAACAAAAAGCTTGGTGCTTCAAAACGTGATGCGAGCTGCCGGTTTAGTTTTATAATAAAGGAATTCTGAGAATTCATCAGCAGGCGAGTGCGTCTTCAATTTTGGACAAACTATGGAAACATAGATACTGGCTGTCCTGCCAGAGAAGACTGCACCACCACTAAAGCAAAGGAGGGGCTGCAGGGTTGGAACCCTTCAGGCCTGAAAAGCAGAACTGCTGATAAGTGGAGAAAAATGGAAAATTAACTGTGTAGGCTGCATTTTGAGGCCCACTGGAGGGCTATGAATAAAGAAATGAACATCCGGAGTTGGCCCACACCCCACTGAAGGGGATGAATTTGCTGCAAGACACTGCAAGTCCCAATATGCACTGAAGGTAACACTCACCTGGGAGTCCCACCGGAGGACAATATAACTTTAATTGACATGTAGACAAGTGTGTTTTCATCGTTTAAGCAACATTTCTGACAAGCATGTGAACAATAAGCTTGGTGCTTCGAAACGCGTCAGTGATAAATGTCATCTAGATGCAAGCTGCTGGTTTGTCTTTTATAATAATTAATTCTGAGAATTCATCACCAGGCGAGTGCGTCTTCAATTTTGGACAAACTATGGATACATACATACTGCCTGTCCGGCCAGAGAAGACTGCAGCGTCACTAAAGCAAAGGAGGGGCTGCAGGGTTGGAACTTTTCTAGCCTGAAAAGCGGAACTGCTGATAAGTGGAGAAAAATGGAAAATTAACTGTGTAGGCTGCATTTTGAGGCGCCCTGGAGGGCTATGAAAAGAAATTAACCGGAGATGGTGCAGTCCCCACTGAAGGGGATGAATTGGCTGCAAGACACTGCAAGTCCCAACTTGCACTGAAGGTAGCACTCACCTGGGAGGCCCACCAGAGGGCAATATAACTTTAATTGGCATGTAGACAAATGTGTTTTCAGCGTTTCTCCAATATTTCTGACAACCCTGTGAACAAGAAGCTTGTTGCTTCCAAACGTGTCAGGCATTAATGTCATCTAGATGCAAGCTGCCGGTTTGGTTTTATAATAAAGGAATTCTGAGAATTCATCACCATTCGAGTGCGTCTTCAATTTTGGACAAACTATAGAAACATAGATACTGGCTGTCCTGCCAGAGAAGACTGCACCACCACTAAAGCAAAGGAGGGGCCACAGGGTTGGAACTCTTCTAGCCTGAAAGGCGGAACTGCTGATAAGTGGAGACAATTGGAAAATTAACTGTGCAGGCTGCATTTGGAGGCCCACTGGAGGGCTATGAATAAATAAATTAACAACCAGAGATGGCGCAGACCCCACTGTAGGGGATGAATTGGCTGTAAGACACTACAAGTCCCAACATGCACTGAAGGTAACACTAACTTCGGAGGCCCACCGTAGGGCAATATAACTTTAACTGGCATGTAGACAAGTGTGTTTTCAGCGTTTCAGCAACATTTCTGACAAGCCTGTGTACAAGAAGCTTGGTGCTTCGAAACACGTCAGGCATAAATGTCATCTAGATGCAAGCTGCCGGTTTGGTTTTATAATAAAGGAATTCTGAGAATTCATCACCATTCGAGTGCGTCTTCAATTTTGGACAAACTATGGAAACATAGATACTGGCTGTCCTGCCAGAGAAGACTGCACCACCACTAAAGCAAAGGAGGGGCCACAGGGTTGGAACCCTTCTAGCCTGAAAAGCGGAACTGCTGAAAACTGGAGAAAAATGGAAAATTAACTGTGCAGGCTGCATTTGAGGCCCACTGGAGGTCTATGAATAAATAAATTAACAACCGGAGATGGTGCGGACCCCACTAAAGGGGATGAATTTGCTGCAAGACACTACAAGCCTCAACTTGCACTGAAGGTAACACTCACCTGGGAGGCCCACCGGAGGGCAATATAACTTTATTTGGCATGTAGACAAGTGTGTTTTCAGCGTTTCTGCAACATTTCTGACAAGCCTGTGAACAATAAGCTTGGTGCATTGTGTGAGAAGTTGGCCTGGCATATGCTGTCCACTAATTATAGTGGGCACCTTGCACCAGTCCAAACAACCCCTTATTGGAGATAGGTTAAAGACAACCTTTATTGCAAGCTATCCTAGTGGTAGCTATGGAGAGCAGCCTTCAGGCTAAGTCTTGAAGGAATGTAAAGCAGCTTGTTTTACCAGTCTATAATCTCTTGAGTGACCAAATGAAAGAGCACCACACCAGGTATATATTCAAAATATATGTATTTATTGCTAAACACACCCCTCTAGTCTCTTTATGAGGCTAGAGTTCGAAGTACACAAGTTATAAGTTATTTAAACACAGTAATAGCACAAATACACGTTTGGGCCCTAGGGGCGTACCAAACCATATACCAATAAAGTGGTATAAGAACCACGACTGAACTAGACACTAGGCCTAGAGCCTCTAGAAGTGCTTGGACCACAAGGAACCACCCAAGGTAGTGACACAGGGGACCCACGGGGACGCGTGCAGTGTAAATACACAACCGCGATACGCCGTTAACTTCTATGGAGAAAGTCGCGATCAGGAAATTAAAGAAAAGGGACACTTAAAGGAGGACTTGGAGCAAACCCTTTGAGAACTAGGTCGTTCTAGAGTCTCTACCCACGGGAGCACCGGAGTACTCGTGTTACCTCACCCAGGGAAGCCGGGTGCATAGGTGCCTTTCGGGGTCGGGTTTCGTCGTCGATTTGAATGGCGATCTGCTGCAAAGTGCTGCTGGCGACCAAGTGGAAAGTGTCCGGGTGGATCCAAGAGTGGATCGGAGATCTGAAGAACCTGAAAGCAGAGGGGACAGAGTCTGGGTCACTAGCCAGTGACCAGGAAGGCGATGGACAGATGCCCACCGATGTCGAGTGCTTCAGGTGCGTTGACGGTCGTCTTGACTCTTCAGCCACGAGGTCCAGGAGGCGTTGTCGGCACCCAGGAGCAGGATTCGGGCTGGTACACAATGTCTGTCGAGTGCTGAGGTGTCGGCGACCGGATTGGACCCAACAAGCCTTGGCAACGGCAAGTCTTGATGAAGATGAAGATCGTCGATGGTGCAGACCAGCAAGGTCTGGGGAACTCACCCAGCAAGGGTAAGTGAGGGCAGGCCTGGAGCAACCAGGATGCCCAAGAAGAAAAAGATTGGCCTTCGTGAAGGGCTACTAGCCAACGGGCTAGCGACCGCGAAGGAGCCTCGAGACGTCGCACGTGGATCTGGCTCACAGGACACTCGTGGAGTGGAGGCCAGTGATCTTCGGTGCAGTTGGTGCTGGAGGCTAGGGCTACTCGGAGCCCAAAGCACGACTTCGTGGGAGACCCAGAAGAGGATGCACTTGCAAATGTGCTTGGTGTCCAGGGGTCACGGTCTCACGTTACCCACGATAGCTACGGGCCTCAGCTTTGCTGGGGACTCAGGGTAGCCTCGGGGAAGTCTGAGAATCCACCTCTGGTGATGCTAAGACTTCGGCGTCTGACGGGAGCTTCAGAAATGCAGACCGGACAGATGCATCTTTGGTGCCTGCCAAGCAGGGGAGTCACTCCTTGACCCCAAGGGAGATTCTTCTGTCCTCTAATCTTGAGTAGAGCGTCGAAGGTCCAGGATTCTGTTTCAGAGTTTCGTCCAGGGATAATCTAAAGTCCTAAGGACTGGGTTCCTATACTTATACCAAGTTTAGGGGTTGGACTACTCTGTGGCCCCACCTATGGGTGGGTCAGGGCAGAGGGGTGGCTACACCCCTTTCCCTTTGTCCAGTTCGCGCCAAAGCAGGGGCTGCAAGCCCCTGATCCGGTTTGAACTGGGGTATGCACAGGGACACCAAGTGTGCCCCCAGTGCAGGACTTCAAAGCACCCGAAAGTGCTCCCGCCCAGCCCCAATACACATTATCCTGTCTGGGGAGGTGGTCACACCTCCCTGGGACAGGAAACCTATTGTCCAGGCCTCCCCTGCCGGAGTTTCGTCCAGCAGCAGGAGGCCAGACTCGTGTCTGTGGCAGCAGCATCCATTTTGTGATGCCAGGGCTTTAGAAAGAAGTTACCGGGCTAGCCAGAGTTAACATGTCTTTCCCTCTAGAAGGGTGGAATGCTACCCCCGCCGCCAGAATTGGCGGGGGGTAGTATTCCAAGATGTTTGACACCAAACACGACATGTTTAGGTGCAGCCATTCCAAAGTTAGCATTTAACGCGAGGTTATAATGCGCTTAAGAGTATATGGTCAGGCTGCACTACAAACAGCATCAGAGAAGGGTCTCCGAACGCTGCAGAGGGGCCCTGCTCATGCAGGGGCACCCTCTCACATAGGAACCATGCACTCTGCCTTCAGGATTGATAAGGCCTGCCTTAGGAGTGACTTATAGGTTTATATGTGTGTATGTATTTAGTGATATAGGTAACCTATATCACAGTAAGGAGTGCATGCACCACCTTACCCAGGCTGCAGTAGCAGACCTGTGGTGTCAGTTTGGATGGCCTTCCAGGGGTGGCATAATACATGCTGCAGCCCCTGGTAGGCCTCTGAGGTACCTATGCCCTTGGTACATAGTATACCATATACTAGGGACTTATAAGGGCACTCCAGATTCCAATCAGTGATGTGCCTAAGGCACATGGAAACCATTTTAGAGAGGAAGCAGCTAGGCTGGGGTTCTGATTAGCAGGGCCCCAGCCAGACTAATGTCGAAAAACAGTGAAGCATCAGCAAAAAGTGGGGGTACCCATGTGAAGCAGATCCTACTCTCCTACACAACCCCCCCAAACGTAGGGACATTAAACTAACCTTGCCCAGTTAAGTCTTCATGTTCTAAGTGGAAGTACCTAGAGAGTCCATCTGCATTGGCATGGTTACTCCCAGGTCTATGTTCCACTGTAAAGTCCATCCCCTGTAGGGAAATGGACCACCTAAGCAGTTTGGGGTTTTCACCCTTCATTTGTTTTAGCCATAAGAGGGGCTTATGGTCTGTCTGAACCAGGAAGTGGGTACCAAACAAGTATGGCCTCAACTTCTTCAGAGCCCAGACCACAGCAAAGGCCTCCCTCTCTATGGCTGACCAACGTTTCTCTCTAGGGGTCAGCCTTCTGCTAATGAAAGCTACTGGCTGATCCTGACCTTCTTCATTCAATTGTGACAGTACAGCCCCTACCCCCAATTCAGATGCATCAGTTTGAACAATGAACTTCTTGGAGTAATCAGGACTCTGTAGAATGGGAGCAGTGCACATGGCCTGCTTCAGGTCATCAAATGCCTTTTGACAGCTAACTGTCCACTGAACCTTTTTGGGCATTTTCTTAGAAGTTAAGTCATTCAGGGGTGTCACTATTGATCCATACCCCTTGACAAATCTCCTATAGTACCCAGTCAGGCCTAAGAAGGCTCTCACCTGAGTCTGGGTAGTTGGAGCAGTCCAGTCCATGATAGTCTGGATCTTGCTCTGCAAAGGTTGAACCTGGCCTCCACCCACAAGGTGGCCCAGGTACACAACCTGACTCTGCCCTATCTGGCACTTAGTGGCCTTGATAGTCAGGCCTGCCTTTTGCAGGGCCTGTAAAACATTCCTGAGGTGGACCAGGTGATCCTCCCAGGTGGAGCTAAAGACAGCAATATCATCTAGATATGCTGCACTATAGGCTTCCAGACCTGTGAGAACTGTATTCACCAACCTCTGGAAAGTGGCAGGTGCATTCTTCAGACCAAAGGGCATCACCACAAATTGATAATGCCCACTAGGGGTTGAGAATGCTGTTTTGGGCTTTGCAGTATCAGCTAGTCTGATCTGCCAGTAGCCAGCTGTCAAGTCAAATGTGCTGAGATATTTGGCTGAGGCCAAAGTATCTATGAGCTCATCTGCCCTTGGTATTGGATGGGCATCAGTCCTAGTGACTGCATTGAGACCCCTGTAGTCCACACAAAACCTCATCTCTCTTTTTCCACCACTGGTGTGAGGTTTTGGTACAAGGACCACTGGACTAGCCCAAGGGCTATCTGAGGGTTCAATAACTCCCAACTCCAACATTTTCTGGACTTCAGTCCTGATACAGTCCCTGACATGGTCAGGTTGCCTATAAATCTTATTTTTAATAGGCAGACTGTCCCCAGTGTCCACTTCATGAGTGCACCAGGTGGTCTGACTGGGTGTCAGTGAAAACATGTGTCTAAACTGATTGAGCACCTGTCTACAATCAGTTTGTTGCTGGGTAGTGAGGCTGCCTGCCAAGGCTGCACCATCTACTGACCCATCGTCAGGGTTCTGTGAGAGCAGGTCAGGGAGTGGGTCACTCTCTTCCTCCTGCCCTTCATCAGTAGCCATGAGCAAGCCCATGTCTGCCCTGTCCACATATGGTTTTAACCTGTTGACATGGAGAACCCTGTGGGGACTCCTGGGTGTTCCTAGGTCTACTAAGTAGGTAACCTCACCCTTCTGCTCAACAATAGTGTGGGGTCCACTCCATTTGTCTTGGAGAGCTGCTGGGGCCACTGGCTCCAGCACCCACACCTTCTGTCCTGGCTGGTAAACAGTCAGAACAGCCTTTTGGTCATGCCAGGCCTTTTGAAGTTCCTGGCTAGCCTCAAGGTTTTTGGTTGCCTTTTTCATATACTCAGCCATCCGGGAGCGGAGACCAAGTACATAGTCCACTATGTCTTGCTTTGGGGGCTTGAGAGGTAACTCCCATCCTTCCTTCACCAAGCACAGTGGACCCCTGACAGGGTGGCCAAACAGAAGTTCAAAAGGGCTGTAACCAACCCCCTTCTGAGGCACCTCCCTATATGCAAATAAAAGGCAGGGCAAGAGTATGTCCCATCTTCGCCTAAGCTTTTCTGGGAGCCCTTTAATCATGCCCTTCAAGGTTTTGTTGAATCTCTCAACTAAACCATTGCATTGTGGGTGATAGGGTGTGGTGAACTTATAAGTCACTCCACACTCCTTCCACATTGCTTTTAAGTACCCAGACATGAAGTTAGCACCCCTGTCTGATACTACCTCCTTAGGAAAGCCCACTCTTGAGAAAATTCCCAGGAGGGCCCTTGCCACCACAGGTGCTGTAGTGGTCCTGAGGGGAATAGCTTCTGGGTACCTGGTGGCATGATCCACTACCACCAGGATAAACCTGTGCCCAGAGGCTGTTTGGGGATCCATGGGACCAACAATGTCAATCCCTACCCTTTCAAAGGGCACCCCCACCACAGGTAGTGGTATCAGGGGGCCTTTGTAGTGCCACCTGCCTTGCCACTGGCCTGGCAGGTTACACAGGAGCGACAAAACTCCTTGGTGTCTTCAGACATGTGGGGCCAGTGAAAGTGAGGGACAATTCTGTCCCAAGTCTTGTTCTGGCCCAGGTGACCTGCCAAGGGAATATCATGGGCTAGGGTCAATAGGAAGCCCCTGAACTTCAGAGGTATAACCAACCTCCTGGTAGCACCAGGCTTGGGGTCTCTACTCTCTGAGTACAGGAGTCCATCATCCCAATACACTGTATGGGGACCACTAGCTTTCCCAGCAGCCTCAGCAGCAGCTTGCTGTCTGAGGGGTTCAAGGAGGGGCAGCTCTGCTGCTCCTGGCTCAGATCTGCCCTGGAAGGTCCCCCTGTCCCCAAGAACTCAACCTGGTCAGGTTCAAGTTCCTCTGGGACAGTTCCTTCTTCAGGACTGAGATCATCCCCCTCAAGGGACTGATCTTCTTCCTGAGCCAAGGGGAAGGCACTGCCTTAACCCTACTACTCCTCCTCTTGGAAGGCACTTGGTCCATTATTCCAGAATCCAAGGCCTGTTCAGTGCTAGACATTTTGGCTTGTGACCTGGTCACAGCAAACACATCTGCAGGGATCCCCAGCATTTCTGCATGGGTCCTGAGCTCCACTTCTGCCCAAGCAGAAGTCTCTAAGTCATTGCCAAGCAAGCATTCGACTGGTAGGTTTGCACTCACCACAACCTTCTTAAGGCCAGTTACCCCTCCCCAGGAGAAGTTAACAACTGCCAGAGTATGGTCTGTTCTGACGTTGCTAGCATTGGTCACTTGGTACATCTCACCAAGTATAACTTGCCCAGGATTCACAAGGTCTTGTGTCACCATTGTGACACTTGCCCCTGTGTCCCTAAATGCCAAAGCCTCTCGTCCATTGATTAAAGGCTGTTGTCTGTACTTGCCCAGATTACTGGGACTCACAGAGGAGGTCACATCCATGCCTCCATCACAGACTAACACAGCCTGAGTCAGTTCTCTGACTAGGTCAGAGCCCAACTCAGTACCCAGGGTGAACCCTACTAAACCCTTGGCTGGAGCACTCCCACCAACTGTACTAGGGGGAACAGGTGCCTTAGGGGCATTGGTGGGTGCTGGACTTGAGTCTTTGGACTTGGTGCAATCACTGGTCCAGTGGGTCTTTTGCTTACAGACCTTGCACCATGGTTTTCTTTGGCCTTTCCCTTTTGTAGACTGTGAATCCCCACCTGAAGAAGATTTTTGGGGGCCTGATGAAGACTTTTGATCTTTACCCTTCTCCCCACCCTTTTCAGAGTTCTTAGCATCTTGCTTCTTAGTGTCCCCACCTTGGTTCTGTACTTTCTGCTTCACCCTGGTTCTGACCCATTTGTCTGCCTTCTTTCCCAATTCTTGGGGAGAGGTCAGATCAGAGTCTACCAGGTATTGATGCAACAGCTGATTTTGACAGTTATTAAGAATCTGCTCCCTCATTATCAGATTGTACAATCCTGAGAAGTCACACACCTTACTGCCCATCAACCAGCCTTCCAGAGCCTTGGCAGAACAATCCACATAGTCTACCCAGTCTTGAGTCTGTGCTTTTTGGGTATCTCTGAACTTCAACCTGTACTGTTCAGTGGTTAGGCCAAACCCATCAATAAGAGCACTCTTCAAGACCTTGTAATTATCAGCATCCTCCTCTCTAACAGTGAGGAGCTTATCTCTACCTTTGTCTGCAAAGGAGAGCCACAAGATTGCTGCCCACTGCTCCTGAGGGACCTTCTGTACTTTACAGGCCCTCTCTAGAGCAGTCATCCATTTGTGGATGTCATCCCCACTCTGGTAGGGAGGGACAATCTTGCTCAGGTTCCTATGGTCATAGGACCTTTCCCTATCTCTAGGGACATGGCTGCCACCATGGGACTCTAGTCCCAACTTTCTTTTCTCTCTAAAGAGATCTAGGGACTCCCTGTCTAAGGCTACTTGCTTCCTTCTGAGTTCAAGCTGAGCTTCCTCATACTGAATCAGCCTTGTTCTCCTCTCATGAGAGGATTCCCTCCTATGAGATGAGACAGAGCTCCCTATTGAGGTGCCAGAGTGGTTAGACTCCTGAGAAGGAGATCTAGACTTTCTGGGCACACTCATAATCCTTCCTGGGGGGACAAAGAGGGCATCATCCTGATCATCCTCTTCATCTTCCACAGGAGGGATTGGAGTTATCCAGGTCAGGGTCATTGTCACCCTCCTGGCCAGTTTCAGAGGGGGGCTGGGGGTATTTCTACCCCTGGCCCCTTCCTCTTCTTCTGCCCCACCCTCAGCTCCTACCCCTTCAGTCCCCAAGGGCTTACTAAGGTCATAAGCCACCAACAACTCTTTAAGGTGTTGGGTGGTGGGACTTTGGCCTGTCCTTAATTTCCTCAAGTTACATAATGCTCTCAATTCCAAGAATGGGAGGGTATCATACTTGGAGGGAAGAAGCCCAGTGGCTTCTGGTAAGGATTCTCTAGATCCTACCTTTAAAGACATTACTAGTGTGGTGTGGTGTATGCACTACCTACTCTAGTGTGGCCTACTAAACTCTCTTGAGTTGTAGAAAGGGTGTGCTATCCCTTAACACACAACTCTAAGTTCAGTAGAACTTACTGTATTCTAAGCTTAAATTATATGTACCTTAGGTACCTTTAGTGGTTTTCAGTTGATCAATTCAATTGAGATTATCTGGTAAAACAATAGCAAGCTGGAATCCCACACGCTGCACACCAATGTGAGAAGTTGGCCTGGCATATGCTGTCCACTAATTATAGTGGGCACCTTGCACCAGTCCAAACAACCCCTTATTGGAGATAGGTTAAAGACAACCTTATTGAAAGCTATCCTAGTGGTAGCTATGGAGAGCAGCCTTCAGGCTAAGTCTTGAAGGAATGTAAAGCAGCTTGTTTTACCAGTCTATAATCTCTTGAGTGACCAAATGAAAGAGCACCACACCAGGTATATATTCAAAATATATGTATTTATTGCTAAACACACCCCTCTAGTCTCTTTATGAGGCTAGAGTTCGAAATACACAAGTTATAAGTTATTTAAACACAGTAATAGCACAAATACACGTTTGGGCCCTAGGGGCGTACCAAACCATATACCAATAAAGTGGTATAAGAACCACGACTGAACTAGACACTAGGCCTAGAGCCTCTAGAAGTGCTTGGACCACAAGGAACCACCCAAGGTAGTGACACAGGGGACCCACGGGGGACGCGTGCAGTGTAAATACACAACCGCGATACGCCGTTAACTTCTATGGAGAAAGTCGCGATCAGGAAATTAAAGAAAAGGGACACTTAAAGGAGGACTTGGAGCAAACCCTTTGAGAACTAGGTCGTTCTAGAGTCTCTACCCACGGGAGCACCGGAGTACTCGTGTTACCTCACCCAGGGAAGCCGGGTGCATAGGTGCCTTTCGGGGTCGGGTTTCGTCGTCGATTTGAATGGCGATCTGCTGCAAAGTGCTGCTGGCGACCAAGTGGAAAGTGTCCGGGTGGATCCAAGAGTGGATCGGAGATCTGAAGAACCTGAAAGCAGAGGGGACAGAGTCTGGGTCACTAGCCAGTGACCAGGAAGGCGATGGACAGATGCCCACCGATGTCGAGTGCTTCAGGTGCGTTGACGGTCGTCTTGACTCTTCAGCCACGAGGTCCAGGAGGCGTTGTCGGCAACCAGGAGCAGGATTCGGGCTGGTACACAATGTCTGTCGAGTGCTGAGGTGTCGGCGACCGGATTGGACCCAACAAGCCTTGGCAACGGCAAGTCTCGATGAAGATGAAGATCGTCGATGGTGCAGACCAGCAAGGTCTGAGGAACTCACCCAGCGAGGGTAAGTGAGGGCAGGCCTGGAGCAACCAGGATGCCCAAGAAGAAAAAGATTGGCCTTCGTGAAGGGCTACTAGCCAACGGGCTAGCGACCGCGAAGGAGCCTCGAGACGTCGCACGTGGATCTGGCTCACAGGACACTCGTGGAGTGGAGGCCAGTGATCTTCGGTGCAGTTGGTGCTGGAGGCTAGGGCTACTCGGAGCCCAAAGCACGACTTCGTGGGAGACCCAGAAGAGGATGCACTTGCAAATGTGCTCGGTGTCCAGGGGTCACGGTCTCACGTTACCCACGATAGCTACGGGCCTCAGCTTTGCTGGGGACTCAGGGTAGCCTCGGGGAAGTCTGAGAATCCACCTCTGGTGATGCGAAGACTTCGGCGTCCGACGGGAGCTTCAGAAATGCAGACCGGACAGATGCGTCTTTGGTGCCTGCCAAGCAGGGAGTCACTCCTTGACCCCAAGGGAGATTCTTCTGTCCTCTAATCTTGAGTAGAGCGTCGAAGGTCCAGGATTCTGTTTCAGAGTTTCATCCAGGGATAATCTAAAGTCCTAAGGACTGGGTTCCTATACTTATACCAAGTTTAGGGGTTGGACTACTCTGTGGCCCCACCTATGGGTGGGTCAGGGCAGAGGGGTGGCTACACCCCTTTCCCTTTGTCCAGTTCGCGCCAAAGCAGGGGCTGCAAGCCCCTGATCCGGTTTGAACTGGGGTATGCACAGGGACACCAAGTGTGCCCCCAGTGCAGGACTTCAAAGCACCCGAAAGTGCTCCCGCCCAGCCCCAATACACATTATCCTGTCTGGGGAGGTGGTCACACCTCCCTGGGACAGGAAACCTATTGTCCAGGCCTCCCCTGCCGGAGTTTCGTCCAGCAGCAGGAGGCCAGACTCGTGTCTGTGGCAGCAGCATCCATTTTGTGATGCCAGGGCTTTAGAAAGAAGTTACCGGGCTAGCCAGAGTTAACATGTCTTTCCCTCTAGAAGGGTGGAATGCTACCCCCGCCGCCAGAATTGGCGGGGGGTAGTATTCTAAGATGTTTGACACCAAACACGACATGTTTAGGTGCAGCCATTCCAAAGTTAGCATTTAACGCGAGGTTATAATGCGCTTAAGAGTATATGGTCAGGCTGCACTACAAACAGCATCAGAGAAGGGTCTCCGAACGCTGCAGAGGGGCCCTGCTCATGCAGGGGCACCCTCTCACATAGGAACCATGCACTCTGCCTTCAGGATTGATAAGGCCTGCCTTAGGAGTGACTTATAGGTTTATATGTGTGTATGTATTTAGTGATATAGGTAACCTATATCACAGTAAGGGGTGCATGCACCACCTTACCCAGGCTGCAGTAGCAGACCTGTGGTGTCAGTTTGGATGGCCTTCCAGGGGTGGCATAATACATGCTGCAGCCCCTGGTAGGCCTCTGAGGTACCTATGCCCTTGGTACATAGTATACCATATACTAGGGACTTATAAGGGCACTCCAGATTCCAATCAGTGATGTGCCTAAGGCACATGGAAACCATTTTAGAGAGGAAGCAGCTAGGCTGGGGTTCTGATTAGCAGGGCCCCAGCCAGACTAATGTCGAAAAACAGTGAAGCATCAGCAAAAAGTGGGGGTACCCATGTGAAGCAGATCCTACTCTCCTACACATTGAAACTCGTCAGGCATAAGTGTCATCTAGATGTAAGCTGCTGGTTTGGTTTTGTAATAAAGGAATTCTGAGAATTCATCAGCAGGCGAGTGCATCTTCAATTTTGGACATACTATGGAAACATACATACTGGCTGTCCTGCCATTGAAGACTGCACCACCAATAAAGCAAAGGAGGGCCGCAGGGTTGGAACCCTTCTAGCCTGAAAAGCGGAACTGCTGATAAGTGGATAAAAATGGAAAATTAACTGTGCAGGCTGCATTTAGAGGCCCACTGGAGGGCTATGAATGAAGGAATTAACAACCGGAGATGGCGCAGACCCCTCTGAAGGGGATGAATTGGCTGCAAGACACTACAAGTCCCAACATGCACTGAAGGTAACACTCACCTGGGAGGCCAACCGGAGGGCAATATAACTTTAATAGGCATGTAAACAAGTGTGTTTTCAGCGTTTCTGCAACATTTCTGGCAAGCCTGTGAACAAGAAGCTTGGTGCTTCGAAATGCATCAGGCATAAATGTCATCTAGATGCAAGCTGCCGGTTTGGTTTTATAATAAAGGAATTCTGAGAATTCATCAGCAGGCGAGTGCGTCTTCAATTTTGGATACATTATGGAAATATATATATATATATTAATTAAGGGCGGGTCCCCTGTACTAACCCTGGGCGGCAAATTCTGTTCCGCTCATGGAACTTGCAGAATTCTCAGCGGAAATGTCGAAACTTCCGTGATCCGCGAGCGGCAGGAATTCGGGTATAAATAAAGCAGGTGCCCGAGTTGAAGCTCAAATTCTGTGAGCGAGGTTGTGGCTAAGCAGATGTGCCTTCTCTCCATTGGCACCCTGAAAAGCTAGCTGTAATCCTTTATGGAGGTCTTTGCATCCTTGATTTTCTCGAGCGCAATCCTCGTGTAGAATTCGTGAGCGTGGTTAAGCAGATGTGCCTTCTCTCCATTTCCACCCTGTAAAGTTAGCTGTAATCCTTGATGGAGGTCTCTGCACCCTTGATTTTCTCGAGCGCAATCCTCGTGTAGTTCCTGTGACCAGGAGGTTCCTTCTCCTTGTCTGCCGCTGAGATCCTGCTCTGACCCTTTATAAACAAGATTCATGTGAACGGGCCTCGAAGCCCCGCCCGCTTGGCCTCGCCCACATACACTAGTGGTATGCACCGTCTTCCCGCCCTTTCCCCACTATGATGGACAGCTTAATCAAAGGACCCCGGTGCTTTCGGCGCGGTGGCAAAGTTACAGACACACAGGTCACTGGGGAAAATTCTTCAGGTCCTTTACGCAGCTGTAGTGTAGGAAAGGCACTATACATTTACCCAACGAGGTAGCACTTACTGATTAGCCAGTAGAAAGTACTCCAGCTGAGTAGAGGTATTGCACAAAACGGTGGCATCTTCGTGGATAAATATGCAGGGTAGGTGTGCAGAATTCGTGAGCGTGGTTAAGCAGATGTGCCTTCTCTCCATTTCCAACGTGAAGTTAGCTGTAATCCTTGATGGAGGTCTTTGCATCCTTGATTTTCTCGAGCGCAATACTCGTGTAGAATTCGTGAGCGTGGTTAAGCAAGCAGATGTGCCTTCTCTCCATTGCCACCCTGAAAAGCTAGCTGTAATCCTTGATGGAGGTCTTTGCATCCTTGTTTTTCTTGAGCGTAATCCTCGTGTAGAATTCGTGAGCGTGGTTAAGCAGATGTGCCTTCTCTCCATTTCCACCCTGTAAAGTTAGCTGTAATCCTTGATGGAGGTCTCTGCACCCTTGATTTTCTCGAGCGCAATCCTCGTGTAGTTCCTGTGACCAGGAGGTTCCTTCTCCTCATCTGCCGCTGAGATCCTGCTCTGACCCTTTATAAACAAGAGGCATGTGAACGGGCCTAGAAGCCCCGCCCGTTTGGCCTCGCCCCACATACACTAATGGTATGCACCGTCTTCCCGCCCTTTCCCCACTATGATGGACAGCTTAATCAAAGGACCCCGGTGCTTTCGGCGCGGTGGCAAAGTTACAGACACACAGGTCACTGGGGAAAATTCTTCAGGTCCTTTACGCAGCTGTAGTGTAGTGTAGGAAAGGCACTATACATTTACCCAACGAGGTAGCACTTACTGATTAGCCAGTAGAAAGTACTCCAGCTGAGTAGAGGTATTGCACAAAACGGAGGCATCTTCTTGGATAAATATGCAGGGTAGGTGTGCAGAATTCGTGAGCGTGGTTAAGCAGATGTGCCTTCTCTCCATTTCCAACGTGAAGTTAGCTGTAATCCTTGATGGAGGTCTTTGCATCCTTGATTTTCTCGAGCGCAATTCTCGTGTAGAATTCGTGAGCGTGATTAAGCAGATGTGCCTTCTCTATATTGCCACCCTGAAAAGTTAGCTGTAATCCTTGATGGAGGTCTTTGCATCCTTGATTTTCTCGAGCGCAATCCTCGTGTAGTTCCTGTTACCAGGAGGTTCCTTCTCCTCGTCTGCCGCTGAGATCCTGCTCTGACCCTTTATAAACAAGAGGCATGTGAACGGGCCTAGAAGCGCCGCCCGTTTGGCCTCGCCCCACATACACTAGTGGTATGCACCGTCTTCCCGCCCTTTCCCCACTATGATGGACAGCTTAATCAAAGGACCCCGGTGCTTTCGGCGCGGTGGCAAAGTTACAGACACACAGGTCACTGGGGAAAATTCTTCAGGTCCTTTACGCAGCTGTAGTGTAGTGTAGGAAAGGCACTATACATTTACCCAACGAGGTAGCACTTACTGATTAGCCAGTAGAAAGTACTTCAGCTGAGTAGAGGTATTGCACAAAACGGACTCATCTTCTTGGATAAATATGCAGGGCAGGATTCATTCTGGGCTGGCACGATGCTCCTGTCACAAAAATTAAACCTCAACAGGAAGCACTTACAGATATAAAGGGGCGCAGCAAAATCTCTGCAAGCACGCGAAATTCCGCGTGGTCGCGGAGTTTTTTTGCCGTTTCGCGGAATTTCGCGGAACGCAATTCCGCAAATTCCGCCCACCCTTACCCTGTACCCCTATTTGCTCCATGTTTGAATACTCTATCACTGTGTGGTAGAGTTTATCTTTTTCATATCGCTAAAGCCAAACTTCTAAGTGATATGCGTGCCTATATATACAGTTGCTGTTGGGGCATTCAATTCATCTTTCTATACATGTTTCTCCGTCTCCAGTGCATATGATTCTCATGTATTCTATAAGTGTACATGCAGATCCTCATCTGCATTGAGACCAAAGGGCATTTTTGTATGCAAGCTTATGATGTATTTACTTTCCAGTCTTCAAAGTTGTAATGTGCTGTTCCCACCTCTCTCATTTTTTGGAACATGTGCCACTCCATAATATCTGAAAGTTTTCCAATTGTTGTCATGATGTTGGACATGATGTTTAGCAATTGCATAGCTGGTATCTTTATGTTGAACAGCCCGTATTGGTTCCAATATTTTTTTTCAGAGGGCAGATTGTGCTTCCCACTTACTTCAGACCACATATGCACTCAATAACATATACTATAAATTGAGTATTGCAGGTAATTTGTTGTTCAATTGAGATCTATTTGCCTCTTGAGTCTTTGAAATTCCTCATGTTTTTTCCAATCCTGCATGCTTTACAGTTATTGCATCTAAGGAAGCCTTTACTTTGTTGTTGTTGTAACCAGTTCTCTGACTGCTGATTTGAAAAATGGCTTCTTACTAGTCGATCTTTAAGAGAGCGTACTTTCCTATATGTGATTTGAGGTTTAGCTCCTACTGCTTTGACAATTTCATTGTCACTTGTTAAGATATTCCAATGTTTCTGAAGGATCTTATGTATTTGCAGGTGTTCTTTGTTATATGTTGTAATCATTCTAATGGTTGCCTCCTTCTCCTTCTTCTGATCAGATTTTTCCATTAATATCTGATCTCTTGTTTTATTCTTTGCTCTTTTAGCCCCTTGTTCAATGTAGGATGCTGGATATTTTCGCTGATAAAATCTTTTCTTCACTTCTTTGAATTGGGCCACAGTGTCCTCCTCTTTTGAACAGTTTCTTTTGTTGCGCAGGAATTCTCCATATGGGATGATTTTTATTAAACACTTCAGATGGAAACTGGTTCCGTGTAGCACGATATTTGTCTCTGTGGGCTTTCTATACATGGTCGTTTCCAATTTCTGATTTTTGACATATATTCTGATGTCCAGAAAATCAATTTGCTTGTCATTCACGTTGTATGTGAAGCTTAGGTTGTGATCATTGCGATTGATGACTTTGAAATGCTGTTCAAATTCTTTCTGTGTTCAATTCCAAATTAGGAATAGGTCATCTATATATAGCAGGCAAATTATTATTTTCAATAGATGATGTTCGTGTATGTCATTCCATGCAATTTTCCTCTCCCACCAGCCCATGGTCAAATGTGCGTAGCTGGTGGAGAAGGAAAGTCCCATTGCAGTTCCGCTGGTTTGCTGATATAGTTGTTGATTAAAGAAGAAGATGTTGTTGTGTAGGCACATTTCAATCATTTCCAGGATCATATTTGAATGTTTAGTTTCCCTGATGTTTATTTGCTTGAGAAAGTAACTCACTGCATTTAGTCCTGTTTCATGTTTGATGGAAGTGTATAGATAGACTACATCGATGGTTACAAGCAGGAAAGTCTTTTGTCATTCGATTTCTGGTATTATTCTGAGAAACTCTCCACTATCTTTTTAATATGATGATAATGTTGTTACCATGGGGAAGATGTAATAATCCACATATTTAGAGATGTTCTCAAACATAGATTCGCACCTGGATACAATTGGTCTTCCCGGGGTTTTTTTTAGTGTTTTATGAATCCTAGGGACAAAGGGGCTTATTTACAAGGCCCTTGCACCACTTTTGCGTCATTTTTAACATGGGAAAAGTGATGCAAAAGTGGCGCAAGGGCCTTGTAAATCTGCCCCAAAGTATATTGTCGGCATCGTTGGATTGGTAGTTGTCAAAAATTGGTATTCCTCTTCGTTGAGTAATGTATCATCGTAACATCCTTTTAATTTAAGGTTGAGATTGGTCATCATTATTTCCATCAGATTATATTGCAATTTCTTGTAGTTGTTTACATCATTCAGCTGTCTATGTGCTTCTCTCATGTAATCCTCCTTATTGAGGATCACAATATTTCCGCCTTTGTCAGCTGGTTTCACGATTATTGATTCGTTTTTGGACAGATTCTTTAAGGCAGTTCTTTCCAGTATCGTGAGATTTTCTTTGATATATTTATTGTTATTCTTGATTTTTAATTTTTTCAGATTATTCATTAATGCATAATAGAAAATGTCTACTTTGTTACCAGGGGCCAGACTGGGACAAAATTTAGATTTGGGTTTAAAGGAACTATGTGTATGGTCATTGGTTTCCCATTCCAATTGTTCCATAATGTGTGTCTCCGTCATATCTTCATCACTTAGATCATGCATCAAATCAAACAACAGCTTAATGTCGCTTGTTTGCTCTATTGTTACATTATCTTGTGAGTTGCTAATAATGTGTTCTCTCTGTTTGGGTTCTTTGTTGGAGAAGTATGTTGCCAGTTTGACTTTTCTTATAAACTTATAGATATCTATTTTAGTTTCCACTATATCTATGTGTTGTTCAGGACAGAAGGAAAGGCCTTTGTTAAGTAAGGAAAGTCCGTATTTGTCCTGTTGACAAACGGACAAATTGATTACTAGGTTTTTCTCTTCATCATATTTGTTTTCTGTCATTGTTGTTGTTATTGTTTCTTCTGTCTCTGGCATAGAGGGTAAGTTCTTTTTCCCATGCCCTCTTCTACACTTTCGATGCTTCTTTGATTATTTCTTGCTTTCCTCCACCTATATTGCATCCTCGGCCCCTTCCTTTTGATGTCTGGTGATCCAGGTACATTAATTGCTTTTCCTCCAGTAGCGTGGCCCTTGTCATCCCTTCTGAAGTACCTTCTCCTTCACTGTAATCTGTGCCAGATTTACTTATTTCCTCTGTTGGTAATGCAATCTTCACTTTGGCATTCCTAACATGTTGTTTTTCAATGCTTCAAATCGTCTAGCAAATTTGTAAACTGTTCCATTGAGATAATCCTGTCTCAGTGAATATATGGGTGAGTGACTGGTTGTGTGAATGTGTGTATCTGTCTGTCAGTTGATGTCTAAGTGGGTGTATGAGTGTGTTAGTGGGTACGTGAATGGCTATATGGGTGATTGATTGGTTGTCTGACTATGTCTATGGTTGTCTGGGTGTCTGTGTTTGTGGGTGAGGAGGTATGTGACTGCCTGTATGGATCAGTGAGTGGGTGAGTCAGTGGCTGTATGGGGTACTGTTGCGTGTGTGAGAAGTTGTATGGATGAGTGAGTGTCTGTATGGCTGTGTCGGTGAATGAGTGCATGTGTCAGTATGGGTGAGTAACTGAGTATGTGAAAGGCAGTGTACATGAGTGACGGGGCATATGAGTGACTGTATGCATGAGTGAGTGAATGGGAGAGTGGCCATAAAGATTAGTGCATGCTTCTGTCAGTGACTGTATAGCTGAGTGAGTATGTTTTACTCTTTGTATGAGTAAGTAAGTGGGTGGGTATGTAACTGTTTGGGTGGGTATGTGGCTGTATGATTGACTGTATGGGTGAGTGTCTGGGTGTGTGAGTAGTTCTATGGGTGACTCACTCAGTGTGTGAGCACCTGTATGGCTGTATGAGTGGATATGTCAATGGCTGTATTAGTGAGTGAGTGGGTCTATGAGTGGCAGTATGGGTGAGTGAGTGGATGTATGTATAGATCAATGAATCAGTGAGTGGGTGTGTAAGTACTGGTATGGCTCTGTGAATGGGTTTGTGAATGGTGGTGTGGAAGTGGCAATGGGTGTATAAAAGATTCTATAGGGGTGTGAGTGGGTGTGTCAGAGATGGTGTGGATAATGTCATCACTGATGTCATCAGTGATGTCATTTTAGATGTCATGAGTGATGTCACTGACCATGTCATGAGTGATGTAATATGTAAGGTCATAAGCAGTGCATTGCAGGGGCGCGAGTAACGGCTGAGTTTCTATGGTTTTGTACAAGTGAAATGTCAGCCTAACTATAGCGTCCCTGTAACCTTTGTTTTTTCCGTGAATTTCTAAGGTTTTTTAAATGCTAATTTATAACTATAACGACCCCGAAACCTGTGTTTTTTTCAGTGAATTTGTAAGGTTTTTTAACTAACAGTCACGTTTGCAGAGTGGTGGAGAAAGGGGTCTGGGCCACCGACCAGCTCTCAGGAATTCCGTTGCATAGGACTTACAGGAGGTATTAGGAGGGTTTCTTGGCCCTCAAGGTCCATCTGGAGTAAAGTGGACTTTATCCTCCAACCAGTAGTGCCCAGGAGGTGTGTTTGCAGAGTGGTGGACAAAGGGGGCATGGCCTCTGAAGACCTCTTAGCAATCCATTTGTGTGGGACTTACTGGAGGTACCAGGAGGGGTAGTTGGCCCCCAAGGACGTCCTTGGGGGCCAACTACCCCTCCTATTACTTCCAGTAAGTTCCACATAGCAGGATTGCTGAGTTCTGATAGCAGGCCATGCCCCCTTTGTCCACCACTCTGCAAACGCGCTTCCTGTTGCACTCTTGGTTGGGGAATGAAGTCCCCTTCACTGCTGGAGGTCCTTAGGGGCCAACTAGCCTACCTGTTACCTCCAGTAAGTCACACACAGTGAGATTGCTGAGAGGTGGTCACAGGCCACATCTCCTTTTTCCACCACTCTGTAAATGCGCCTCCTGGTGCGCTCTTGGTTGGGGTATGAAATCCAC
Source organism: Calotriton arnoldi (assembly GCA_963921515.1). Classification (NCBI taxonomy): domain Eukaryota; kingdom Metazoa; phylum Chordata; class Amphibia; order Caudata; family Salamandridae; genus Calotriton; species Calotriton arnoldi. The sequence goes on along the minus strand of CAWUFW010003872.1, from coordinate 137,719 downwards.
TTTAGTCCTGAGGTCTTCAGGAGACAAGGGGACCTCATTGCCCCACCAGCAGTGTGCCAAGAGGTGCGTTTGCAGAGTGGAGTAAACAGGTGGGCTAGTTGGCCCCTAAGGACCCTCAGCAGCGCAGGGGACTTCATCTCCCAACCAAAAGCGTGCCAGGAGGTGCATTTGCAGAGTAGTGGAGAAAGGGGGCGGGTCCTCAAGCGAGTTACCGGCTTCATTTTTATTTTAGGAAGGGGGCTGTGTGGCTCCCCTTCCCTTGACCCTTTTGGGTCCCGGAACCCCATGCCCCGGGACCTTACCCATTTTTATTTCTCTTTTGTAAAATAAAAGGGGAGGGGGGCCGTGCAACCCCCCTCTCCCCAGGCCGATTTTGGTCCCAGGGACCCCTCCCCCGAGGCCCAGCCAATTTTCCAATTTTGGCCAGCCCGGGACCCGGCCATTTTTTAATTTAAATAAAAAAGGGAGGGGGGCCGACCGCCCCCCTCCAGGGCCATTTTCAGCCCTGGGGACCCCATCCCCCAGGACTTGGCCATATCGTTGGGGGCCGCTTGGGAGCCTCAAGGCCCCTGGGGTCCCTGTGGCTTCCCGCCTCCTGCGGGAGCTGGCATTGCTTTTGGGCATAGGGAGCTGCTAACATGCTGCTCCCTCTGCCCAAAAGCAATTCTGCTTCGCTTCATGGAACCAAAAGCATTTTCAGTGCTCTCGCTTCCATGAAGCGAAGCAGAGTTTGCTATGGCATGGCTGGAGATGCCATAGAAAACAACAATGTCCTGGGGCTGGGCACCCTGGGACATTGCTGTAGCCCGCCCTGGGAGGTGGCGGTCCCAGGGCCATGGAGGGCTCCTTGAGGGGCTCCCCTCCCATCTACATTGTAGTCCCAGGAGCCTTGGGTCTGCCCCGGGGAGGTGGCGGTCCCCTGGGCTGCATGCGGGGGGCCACATGGCCCCCCACATTACATTGAATTAGCCCCGGGGAGGTGGCGGTGCATGGGGCTCCGTGGGGGGCTAGAGCCCCTGCACATCTTTTGAATTTGTGCCCCGGGGAGGTGGCAGTCCCTGGGTCCATGCTTTTGGGGGGCCACGTGGCCCCCCGCATTTAATAAACATAGCCCTGGGGAGGTGGCGGTCCCTGCATCTATTTTAATGATTGACCCTGGGACCTGGCGCACCTGAGGGCTTAAAGAAAACGAAGCACGGAGCCCGTGCTTTGTTTTTTTAACTTATTTATTTTCAGCCGAATTCGCAGGTCCAACATAAGGTCAGTGCTTATGACTAGCAAATAAAACATTATATTCGAATCTTACAAGTGAATGCACTTGTCACTGGCAACACGCCCGAGGTTGCCGGAGTTAACTCACCACCGCAGGAGTGGTACCCGAGACGTGAGGTGCGGCGGAGGGTGAAACACATCTGAAGATGGATATATGTATATATATATTCACTGAACAAACCACAGGTTTCAGGGACGTTATAGTTAGAAATTAGCATTTAAAAAACCTTAGAAATTCACTGAAAAAACCACAGGTTTCAGGGACGTTGTAGTTAGTTGGACATTTCACTCATACAAAACCAGTGAAATTCGGCCGTTATAGTTAGTTGGGCTAACTATAACTCGCGCCCCTGCAATGCACTGCTGATGATGTCACATGTTACATCACTCATGACATGGTCAGTGACATCACTTATGACATCACTGATGACATCTCAAATGCTAATTTCTAACTATAACGTCCCTGAAACCTGTGGTTTTTTGAGTGAATTTCAAAGTTTTTTTAAATGCTCATTTCTAACTATAACGTCTCTGAAACCTATGGTTTTTTGAGTGAATTTCAAAGGTTTTTAAATGAGAATTTCTAAGTATAATGTGCCTCAATCCTATGTTTTTTATTGACTACATATATACATATATATATTTTAAAAAAGTTGAGAATAATTTATAGTTAGGATAACTATATTCATTCTTTTTCTTTTTTTAAAAATTATTATACAGAAGTCGCACACCCTACGCGCACCCTACACGATGGCTGTGCGCATTCTCGTAGCCATTTTGAAAAGTCGCGCGGGGTCGCGACGTCGGCGTAATTTGTAAAGTATGAAATATCTTTAAATTAATTATGACTAAAAGTTTTGCTTTAAGTGTTTGTCTAAATTTATTTACAAAAGTATTTTTAAACTATTATTTTCAATATAATCTGTACGAAAGTAAATTTGCTGTATGCGCGGCGTATGTGCTTAGTGTGCGTGACCCCTCCCCGCACGTATTTCAGGGGTCGCGCCTTGATCGTGCCGGAGTCGCGACTTCGGCGTATTTTTAAAGTTGAAAAAATGACTATTGAAACTTTGAATAGGATAATAGAGTGAACAGTTTTGCTAATATACTTATTAAAAGTATATAGAGATTTCTATTTATAGTGTATAATCATGTATACGATATTTCGCGGTTGCGCGATGGGTGCGTGACGGGTGTGCGCACCCTACGCAACTTCATGTCAGCCCAAGAAAAAAAGAATCTGATTGGTTTAAATCAATTTCATTGTGGAAGAGGGAGGATCCATCCTCTTGATATTCCCCTTATTTTTTGTCTTTCATATAGACAAGACCTGTTTCCTGCTTCTCTTTAAAACTTTACCTTTATTGTGTGTTTCTTTATTTCATAAAACAACTATGGCTTCCAGTCTTGCTGAAGTTGATCCTTTGGCCATTGTGGAGGAGGAAGAGATGGTGGACCGTGGCAAAAAGAAGAAAGAAAGCATTGTGTGGGCTTTTTTCACCATTCCTGAGGGCGAAAAAAAGGTGAACGCCCGAAAAGTTACTTGCATTATTTTCCAAAGAGTGCTGTCAAGAGGGTCCGACAAAAAATATTCATGCGGTACCAGCAGCATGAGGAAGCATTTGGAGACTATACACCCAGTACACCTGGCAAGAGAGGAGAGGAGAAGAGAGTTAAATGCTGCTGCCGAACGAGATCCAAATGCTCCATCTACGTCAGCACAGCTTCCACCTGCTCCAAGGCCCCACATTCTTCCTGAATTTTTAAATGCAGCAGTTAGTTGCATTAAGTGCGACACAAAACTCTGTATTGGAGCGCAGTGTGTGGACGTTATCTCTGCTGCTCTAAAAGCACATAAGTGTTAATTTTTCTCTGTATAATGTGCTTTTGTTTTTGTTGGAGAGATCGTTTCCTGATCTTCATTTTTGTCTGTTGTTTTTAAAATAAAAATCACACAAAAAAGTTAAAAAGTTAAAAAATAACATTTAAAAAAAAAAATGATCTTACGGAACCACCTCTACTGGTTAAAAAAGAAAAATTACTTAAGTGATTGCATGAGAGTATGGACACTGTGTGGGTGATTGGAGAGTTGCAAGTCTACTATATGGTTATTTTATGAATGTTTGAGTAGTGGTAACGTGATGGTTAGTGCCTGGGTCATTGCATGAGTACATGGGTAGTGACTGGATGACTAGAGTACTGCAAGGAGAGTGCGTGGTGAATTTATAAGTGCTTGGGTATTGGCGGAGTGTTTGGATTAGTACATGGTAGTGGCTGGGTGACTGGAGGAGTGCACGGGGAGTGACAGTGTGATTGCTGGAGTGCATGGTTAGTACCTGGGAAAATGAAGGTGTGAATGAGCAGTGTGTAGGTGGTTAGAGGTCTGCATGGGTAGTGCACATGTGATTGTAGCACTGCATGTGTTAGTGCCTGGGTCATTGCATGAGTACATGGGTAGTGACTGGATAATTAGAGTACTGCAAGGAAAGTGTATGGTGAATTTATAAGTGCTTGGGTATTGGTGGACTGATTGGATTAGTACATGGTACTGGCTGGGTGATTGGAGGAGTGCACGGGGAGTGACAGTGTGATTGCTGGAGTGCATGGTTAGTACCTGGGAAAATGAAGGTGTGAATGAGCAGTGTGTTGGTGGTTAGAGGACTGCATGGGTAGTGCACATGTGATTGTAGCACTGCATGTGTTAGTACCTGGGTCATTGCATGAGTACATGGGTAGTGACTGGATGATTAGAGTACTTCAAGGAGAGTGTATGGTGAATTTATAAGTGCTTGGGTATTGGTGGAGTGATTGGATAAATACATGGTGCTGGCAGGGTGATTGGAAGAGTGCTCAGGGAGTGACAGGGGGATTTCTGGAGTGCATAGGTAGTGCTCTGGGGATTGTAGCAGTGCATGTGTTAGTGCCTGGGTCATTGCATAAGTACATGGTTAGTGACTGGATGATTAGAGTGCTGCAAAGACAGTACATGGTGAATTTATAAGTGCTTGGGTATTTGCGCAGTGATTGGATCAGTACATGGTGCTGGCAGGGTGATTGGAAGAGTGCTCATGGAGTGACAGGGGAATGCTGGAGTGCATAGGTAGTGCTCTGAGGATTGTAGCAGTGCATTTGTTAGTGCCTGGGCCATTGCATGAGTACATGGGTAGTGACTGCATGATTAGAGTACTGCAAAGAGAGTGCATGGTGAATTTATAAGTGCTTTGGTTTTGGCGAAGTGATTAGATAAGTAGATGGTGCTGGCGGAGTGATTGGAAGAGTGCACAGGGAGTGACAGGGGGATTGCTGGACTGCATGGGTAGTGCTCTGGAGATTTTAGCACTGCATGAGTTAGTGCCTGGGCCATTGCATGAGTACATGGGTAGTGACTGGATGATTAGAGTGCTGCAAGGCAAGTGCATGGTGAATTTATAAGTGCTTGGGCTTTGGCGGAGTGATTGGATAAGTACATACTGCTAGCTGGGTGATTGGAGGAGTGCATAGGTAGTGACAGGGGGATTACTGGGGTGCACAGGTAGTCCTCAGGGGATTGTAGCACTACATCTGTTAGTGCCTGGGTCATTGCATAAGTACATGGTTAGTGACTGGATGATTAGAGTGCTGCAAAGAGAGTACATGGTGAATTTATAAGTGCTTGGGTATTGGCGCAGTGATTGGATAAGTACATGGTGCTGGCAGGGTGATTGGAAGAGTGCTCAGGGAGTGACAGGGGGATTGCTGGAGTTCATAGGTAGTGCTCTGGGGATTGTAGCAGTGCATGTGTTAGTGCCTGGGCCATTGCATGAGTACATGGGTAGTGACTGCATGATTAGAGTACTGCAAAGAGAGTGCATGGTGAATTTATAAGTGCTTTGGTTTTGATGAAGTGTTTAGATAAGTATATGGTGCTGGCGGAGTGATTGGAAGAGTGCACAGGGAGTGACAGGGGGATTGCTGGACTGCATGGGTAGTGCTCTGGAGATTTTAGCACTGCATGAGTTAGTGCCTGGGCCATTGCATGAGTACACGGGTAGTGACTGGATGATTACAGTGCTGCAAGGAGAGTGCATGGTGAATTTATAAGTGCTTGGATTTTGGCGTAGTGATTGGATAAGTATATGGTGCTGGCGGGGTGATTGGAAGAGTGCACAGGGAGTGACAGGGGGATTGCTGGAGTGCATAGGTAGTGCTCTGGGGATTGTAGCAGTGCATGAGTTAGTGCGTGAGACATTGCATGAGTGAATGGGTAGTGCTTGGATATTAACTGGGTGATTGCACAATATGGAATCAGTAAATCATTGCTCTTGTAGTTTTAAAATCACATATTCACTACCTTTGCACTCCTGTAATCGGTCAGGCACCTCTCAATAGTTCAGTAAGCATACATACAACTGTATAAATAGAATCTGAACACATAGATGAGTCATTACATACTTTCTAGTTAAGTAGATAAGTAAACATACCAGAAAGGGTAATATGTGGTGGTTTACTTTTGAGCTACATCTTGACCATTCAATCTACAAATATGTGACATCATCAAACTATACCTCTCAACAGACTTAAGAAAGAAGGGTAATTAACAACACCTTTTATGAGCATTTCTAAAACCACACTTTTATTATACATCTTCACCTTTGTATCTAAAATTATGTGGCATCATTCAACTATACCTTTGCTCAGACTACAAAAAGAAGCATAATTAACAACACCTTATTTCACCATTCTATCTTAAAACATATGGCATCATTTAACTTTACCTTCTGTACAAACTAATAACAGAAACCTATTTATTAACACCTTATATGATCATCTTTCAAACAGCACAGTTGTGCTGCATCTTTACCAAAGTATTTATAATTATGCAGTATCATTCAACTATTCCTTTTGTAGAGAGAAGAAAAAATGAAGGCTAATAAACTACACCTTATATGAACATCTTTCAAACTACACATTTGTACTGCATCTTCATCCAACTATCTCAAAAACATGTGGCATCATTCAACTATACCTTTGAACAGACTTAAAAAACAAGCTTAATTAATAACATCAGTAATCATCTTAAAAAATACACATATTACTGTACAGACTCTTTTTAAACAATATTCAAGCACAATGAAACTAATTCCAATATACATCTCTACATTTAATAATATATTTCAAACAACACAGTATTAGAATAATTTCAAATCTTTTTTAAATAAACCTCAAAAATGTATAACTCACCTTGCAAATAAATCTGTTGAATGAAAAATCTCACACACTCAGACAGGATTTTCTTTTACACACAGTCAATATAATGTACCAGCCTCAGCAAGGTAAAACCAGTAATGGCAAGGTTTCCCTCTCTTTTTCCGTACAAATATACATAAGCAACAAATGACATTGCTTCCCAGAGTTTTTGAAATTGTAAAACACATTTCCATTGGTTACAGATATTAACCCTTATCAACTGACTTCTTCACCCCTTCTGCTTAATGCCAGTTTCCATAGCAACAGCTCATGCAATGTTCAACTTAACTGACAGGTCACAAGTTCATCATATTTTCAAGTTCACCACACAATGTTGCAAATGGAAACAGCAGGTGTGGTTGGCTTTGCAGAACATGACCTTATCCTTTCTACTGTACTTCTCAAACATTTTTTACTAACCAATAAGAAACTTGCTTTTTAAAGAAAGTAAAATGCACCCTATTTTTGAATGTACAATGATCTTAAACAGCCAATCAATTCTCTTCTTTCTTAAAAACAGCATCTTCTCCACCATTTTAGATACCTCTCATTCTACCAACTGACTACCTCAGCTACAGACATCTTTTGATTACCTACAGACATCCCTTCAAAATGCTTTCTGTGTGGATTGTTGGGCACAGCTATGTATTCTGGTGCAAAAGGTATGCTGAACACAGAGGTATTGACAAAGACCTAGCATTGCAAAATGTAGACATAAAATGGATTGGGCAGAGAGGATTAAAGTGGCAGCAATTGATGCCTTTGGTTAAAACCTTTTTGCATCTCCAAGCCCCTGACCTCATGATTGTGCAGTGTGGTGGCAATGACCTAGGCACATTGACTGGGGTAGGTCTGGAATTGCAATTGAAGGACACCTTTGCAAAATTGATGTTGCTTTTCCCCCAAACTGTCTTTGTATACTCTAACATATGCCAAAGACAGAAATGGAACTGGTCTAATCACTGTTGTCCTCAGATTGAAAAAGCTAGAAAAAATGTCAATAAAGCTGTTTCTGCTTACCTCAGAGACCATAGTATGGTCCATCTATAACAACAATCTTCGTTTCAATATGGATGGCATCTACAGAAGTGACGGAGTACACTTCACTGATGAAGGCAACAGAGTGTTTCTCAACAACCTGAAGCTCTGCATCCGCACTTACATGTAGCTACAACAATCTCCCAATGAAAACAAGGGCTCTTTTTAGAGCCACTCAATAACACAACATATAACCTAGGTTTATATAAAAAAAATCTTAATTATTTTTGCTTGGAGTTGCGCACCCAGCCCGACTTACGGAGCCGTGCACCCATGGCGTTCACACTAGGGGCCGCGCTGAGAGCCGCGCATCCACCATGTTCATACCATGGAGCCACGCACCCCTCGCGTTCACACCAGGGGGCAGCGCTGGGAGCCGTGCACCCCTCGCGTTCACACCAGGGGGCCGCGCTGAGCGCTGCGCTAGGGTCGCAACTCCAAATTTTGGTGAAAAAAAATACCGTCCACTTCCATTAATTTACATTCGCCCCGGGGACCCCATCCCCCGGGGCATGCCCAAATCTAGTTTAAAAAAAAAAAATTAAAACAGAGGAGGGGGGACTGCGTGACCCCCCTCCCAGGCCATTTTGGGCCCCGGGGACCCCATCCCCCGGGACCTGGCCTCATGGTTGGGGACCGTGGGGGGAGCCCCAATGCCCCCACGGTCCCTCCGGCTCCCCGCCTCCTGCGGAAGCCGGCATTACTTTTGAGCAAGGTGAGCTGCTAATATGCAGCTCCCCTTGCCCAAAAGCAATTCTGCTTTCCTTCATTGAAGCAAGAGTAGTTTCCCTGCTCTCGCTTCAATCAAGGAAAGCAGAGTTTGCTATGACAGGGCGGAAGCCGTGCTCCCGCCCTGTCATAGCAATCGGCAGCGTCCCGGGGGTGGGCACCCCGGGACATTGCAGGATCCGGCCCTGGGGGGTGGCGGCCCCAGGGCCATGAAGGGCCATTACAAAGCCCCGGGGAGGTGGTGGTCCCTGGGGCTTGGGGGTCCGTAACGGACCCTTCATTTGCATACTTAGTGCCCCAGGGAGGTGGTGGTCCCCGGGGCGTGTGGGGGGGCTCGAGCCCCCCACACACATTATTTTTTTTTAAATTAGAGCCCCGGGGAGGTGGCAGTCCCCGGGGCTGTGGGGGGGCTATGTGCCCCCCGCATTTTTATCATCAAAGTCCCGGGGAGGTGGTGGACCCCGAGGCGTGTGGGGGGGGCTCGAGCCCACAGATCATTTTTTTTTTAAATAGCGCCCCGGGCAGGTGGCGGTCCCCGGGGCTGCAGGGGCCCCCGTGGGCCCCCGCTATACATTTTCTGCATGCCCCCAGGACCTAGCCCACCCGGGGGCTTAAAAATAACGAAGCACGGGAGCCCGCGCTTCATTTTTAAAATTGTTTCGTCCAGATTCGCGCACCCAGCGCGAATTCGGTCGATTTGTTTTTTAAAAAATGCTTTCTTTGGCCCTGGGGGTCCCTGGGGGACCCCCTCAGCAGGCCTAGGGGGTCAGGGGGTCTGTACCCTGCCCCTTTTCTTGTTTTTCATCCTTATTTCTCTGTTTTCTTGTGACTCGGTTACTGAGTCACAAGATGGCTGCCAACACTTCCTGGTTTGAAGTGTTGGCAGCCAATCAGAATGAAGCTCGTGCTCGGGAGTGTTCGCGAACCCACCGCGGCCATAGACATCGAAACTTTTTCTTTTTCTAATTTCTCAGGAACTACTGAACGGATTTACACCATTTAACAAAAAGGACTCTTTCTGAACCAAGACCTAGCTTTTTGCCAAATTTGGTGTAATTCCGTTCAGCAGTTCGGGCTGTGCCTTTGGCTAAAGTTTCCTATGGAAAATAACATGGGGAAAATGCATTTTGGGACCCCCCTTTTTTCTCGGCCCCCGCTTGGCGAATCACCCCGAAACTTTCAAGACAGGAGCTGACTGGAACTGATCACTAGTTTTGAAAATTTTGCGAAGATTCGTCAACCGGAAATTAGGAAACTTCATAACAAATAAATCTCCCAAGATGGCCACCAGAGACAAAAGAGCGCAAATGTAGCACAAATATCACCCAGATGTAGCCCACATATAGCCCAATGACAGAAGTGTGCAAAACACTTTTTATTTTTGTTTTTTTGCACTTTTATATAGTGCAGACTGGTCAGGTATTGGAGTGCTTTACATGAGCATTGGTTACATCACACAAGGACAAATTCATTTTGGTTGTAGACATGGGGAGATTAAGTGATTTGACCAGAATCACAGAATGTCGAGCTGAAGCAGAAACTCCAACCTGGTTCCCCAGTTGCAAAGTCTGCAGCTCTGGAAGTAACACCACATCCTCTCCCTAAGTGCAACCTTTAATCAAGTGGTCAACTGGATAAAAAAACATAAAGATAACAAATAATTTAAAAGTGCTTTGTCGCTATTTGAAAACTCAGAAAATATGTCCTCATTTTAGTTTTTTAGAGCACTAACCATAGTTTCAATGCACATAAGATCCTCTCATTTCTGTAATTTCTAAAGGAAATGCTCTAGGTATTACAGTTTTGATTACATCAAGATGACGTCAGGCGTGCCACACTTTTGTAATAAATATAGAATGTTAGCAATCTAGTTGTTCATTAGGATACTGTTGAGAGGCAGAGGCCAGGGGCACGTTCTCAGAAAATTGAAGGCAGGTAGGAGGGTGCAGAGGCAACAATTTGACCACACTGGGGAGGCAGGAAGGGCAGTGGCAGCACAACAGACTATGGAGGGCAGTGGAAAGGGGGGCAGGGGCAACAAACCAACAATGCAGGACAGGCAAGAGAGGCTGTGGCAATATAATAGACCATTGTGGGCATAAGGAAGAGGCAGTGGTAGTACAACCATACATGCCAACAGACCCGATTCAGCCAGGAAACGCCCAATGTTTTTAAGCCCAAATGGGCTTTATTTGATCTATCTCCTGTCTAGAATCTCCTCTTTTTCAATGTAAGTCAATGGGGAAAATCAATACCCCAATTTTTGTTTCAAAATCTCCCTCTTACCAAGTTGCAAATGTTAGCAAGTATGGTACATTGGATCATGGAAGGCAGGAGGAATTGGGGTAGGGACATGGACTCGGATAACAGAGGACAGGAGGGACATGGACAGGTGCACCAAACTGACCTTACAGGGCAGGCATCAGGGTTTGCAGCAGCACAATACACCACACAGGGCATGCGGGACGGGATTGCAGCACAACAATCCATGGAAAGCAATAGGGAGGGGACAGGACCATGCACATGGACAACAGAGAACAGAGGAGAAAGAGGCAATGGCAGCTAGCTGACCATAATGGACAGACAGGAGAGAAAGCTGCAGCATAACGGACCATAAAGGGCAGGAGGGAGGGATCAGGGGCATTACAATGGAACAGACAAGCCAGGAGGGAGGGAATAGGGGTCTGCACATGGAAAACAGAGGGCAGGGGGCAAGGGGGCAGGGCAGGAGCAGCAAGATGACCATGGAGGTCAGGCAGGATGGGCACTAGAAGCAAGACACACCATGGAGAGCAACAGGGAGAATATAATTTCATACACACAGACCATGGAGGGAAGGTGGGAGGGGGTCAAGGGCAGCTAGCTGACCACACAGGGAAGATGGGAGGGGCCGTGGTAGCACAGAAGACCATGCATGGCAAGCAGGAGGGTTAGTGGCAGCACAATGGCAATGATGGGCAAGAAGGAGGGGGCAGGGGCATGCACAAAGGACCATGGAGGATAGAAAGGAGGGGTAGGAGCTGGGCACAGACAAGAGAGTTCAGGGGAAGGGGCCTCACAACAGACCACGCGGGGCAGGCAGGAAGAGCAGTTGCAGCACAACAGACCAGGGAGGGAAGAAGGGTGTGGCAGTAAAATGGACCATGGAGGACAGGAGGAAGGGGATAGGGGCATGGAATGTGGACAGGCAGGGTGGAGGTGGCAGGGACAGGTTACAGTCATCTGAGAATGCTAGGCAGGTGGGAGGGGAGGCGCAGCTCAACAGAACACTCAGAGTAGATAGGACTGGCAGGTCCATGGAACATGGTGGGCAAAAAGGATGGAGCAGGGGCATGCACACAGACATCGGAGGGCAGGGGGAAGGAGAGTAGGGGCAGCAAGCTAAGCACAGAGGCTAAGCAGGAGGTCAATGATGGGGCATAGAATTGGGCAATGGAGGGCAGGAGGAGTGGACTGGGACATCATGCTAAATGGAGGGCAGTGGCAGCACATCAGACCATGCATGGCAGGAGGGAGGAGGCTAGTGCATGGATTCAGACAACAGAGGATAGGGAGGAGGTTGATGGGGCAGCAAGCTAACTGTTCAGAGAAGGCGGGAAGGCCAGTGGCACAACAACGAGTCACCGAGAGATTCATCAACACCCAGCTGACCACCTTCATCGAAGAGAACGCCATCCTCGACTCCTCCCAGTTCGGATTTCGCAGCAGCCACAGCACCGAGACCGCCCTCCTTGCCGCCACTGATGACATCTGCATGCTCCTCGACCAAGGCCACACTGTGGCCCTCATCCTACTAGACCTCTCCGCGGCCTTCGACACCGTCTCACACTGCACCCTCGCAGCCAGACTCCACAATGCCAGTATACGAGGAACCGTCCTCGACTGGATCCACTCCTTTCTCTCATGCAGAACCCAAAGGATCATACTCCCTCCCTTCCTCTCCGAACCTACAGAGATCAACTTTGGAGTACCCCAAGGATCCTTGCTCAGCCCCACGCTTTTCAACATCTACATGGCCCCCCTCACCACCATCGTCAGACAGCATGGGCTCAGCATAGTATCTTACGCCGACGACACCCAGCTCATCCTCTCTCTCACGAAGAACCCCGAAGACACCAGACTCAGCTTCCAAGAAGGAATGAAAGACATCACAGCCTGGATGAGCAACAGCTGCCTAAAACTGAACTCGGAGAAGACCGAGGTCCTCGTCCTTGGACCCTCCCCCATGGCATGAGACAGCTCCTGGTGGCCCCCTGCCCTCAGAAACCCCCCCCACCCCGACGGACCAAGCCCAGAACCTCAGCTTCATTCTAGACTCCTCCCTCACCATGACCCGCCAAATCAACGCCGTCGCCTCGACCTGCTTCAACTCCCTCCGCACCCTCCGCAAGACCTTCAAGTGGATCCCCCACGAATGCAGAAAGACCGTCACCAGCGCACTCGTAACTAGCAGACTGGACTACGGCAACGCCCTCTACGCCGGAATCAACAAAACCCTGCTACATGAGCTCCAAACCATCCAGAACACCACAGCCAGACTCGTCCTCGGAACCCCACGACACGAACACATGACCCCGCACCTACAAGACCACCACTGGCTCCCCATCGAGAAGAGAGTAACCTTCAAGCTACTCACCCACGCCTACAAATCCCTCCACAACATCGGACCCAAATACCTCAATGAAAGAGTCTCCTTCCACATACCCAAAAGGAACCTCCGCTCCACCGACCTAGCCCTGGCAGAGACCCCACACATCCGCCGAACCAGAGCAGGTGGAAGAGCCTACTCCTACATCACAGCAAAGACCTGGAACGAGCTCCCAGTCAACATCCGACGCTCCCCCACTCTGCACACCTTCAGGAGGAGCCTCAAGACCTGGCTTTTTGACTAATTCAGAGCTGCCCCCCCAGCGCCTTGAGACCCTCACGGGTGAGTAGCGCTCTTTATAAACCCCTGATTGATTTATTGATTGAACGGCCACACAGGGCTGTAATGAGGGAGCAGGGGCATGGACTTGGACAATGGATGGCAAAGAGATGGGGAGGCAGGAGCAGCAAGCTTGGGTGGGGGCAGCACAATGCCAGGCCAGGCCCTGCTTCCAACCCCCACCATCTATTGTGATAGGCATCTTACTTAACGTTAAAAAAAACTAGAAATTCGCTGAAAAAAACAAAGATTACAGGGACGTTATAGTTAGACTCAGATTTCATTCGTACAAAACCAGTGAAATTCAGCAGTTACAGTTACCTGAGCTAACTATAACTTACGCTCCTGCAATGCACTGCTTATGACCTCAGACATTACATCATTCATGACATGGTCAGTGACATCACTCATGACATCACTCATGACATCTCAAATGAGCTGTGAATGGAATGGAACTATAATCGCTAGAACTTTATTTAGGGATAGTGTGTGTATATTAACACCCCTTTTTTTCTTTTCTTTCGTGTAAGAACCATTATAATACGCAACGTGCCCAGATCAATATGGCCGATAGCCTTCACTTTAAAGTAATGTGTAGTCCATTGTTTATGTTGATGTTTGCAATCCTAAGTATGTTTATTATGAACAAGTCACATTGACGAACATACAGGTACGGCGGTCACAGGGCAAGATATGCTGAAATGACATTGTGTGCATATTAACACTTGTTTTCTTTTCTTTATTGTATCAATTCCTGAATTTTCACATTGTGACCAGGCCAATATGGCCGCCAGCTTTTGGATTAAAGTAATATGTAGTCCTTTGTTAATGTTGGCAACTGGAGGCATTTGTACATTTAAATAAGGAAGCTACAATGACGTCTTGTATCGTTATCAAGGTTCGGACGAGCCGAAACGCGTGGATTGCGTCCTTTGCAGATTAAATACTTCCAAACTACAACCTGAGTGCTGATTCCTTCCTTGTAAGAGTGAGAGGAGATTGAATACATATATATAAAATTCACTGTAAAAACCACAGGTTTCAGGGACGTTCTAGTTAGTCTGACATTTCACTCGTACAAAACCAGAGAAATTCAGCCATTATAGTTAGCTGAGCTAACTATAACTCACGCCCCTGCAATGCACTGCTGATGATGTCTCATATTACATCACTCATGACATGGTCAGTGACATCACTGATGACATCCCTGATGACATCTCAAATGACATCTCTGATGATATCACTGATGACATCATCAAGTGACTGTGAGTGTTTCTAAAAAGTTTAAGAATGTGATATATATATGATGATTCAGTCAGTGTGTGACTGACTGTATAAGTGAGTGATTATACATGTCTGGGTCAATGTATGGGTGAGTGACTAATCTGTGTGAATGTCTGTATCAGTCTGTCAGTTGGTGTGTAAGTGGCTGCATGGGTTGGTGAATAGGTACATGAGTGTCTATATGGGTTATTGATTGGTTGTCTGAGTACCTGTATGGGTGCCTGAGTATCTGTGTGTTGTGTGACTACCTGAATGGATGTGTGAGTGGGTGATTCACTGGGTGTATGGGTTCATGAGTGCGTCTGCGAGGGGCTGTATGGGTGAGTGAGTGTGCATATGGCTGTGTTGGTGAGTGAATGGATGTCTCAGTGGTATATGTGTGTGTAACTGCATATGTGAATGGCAGTATATGTGAGTGTTGGAGTATATAAGTGACTGTATGTGAAAGTGAGTGATTGTGAGAGTGGATGTATGGATGAGTGTGTGCTTGTGTCAGTGATTGTATAAGAGAGTAAGTATGTGTTAGTATCTGTGAATAAGTGAGGTGGTGTGTGTAGAACTGTATAGTTGAGTAAATGGCATTGTGATTGACTCTTTGGGTGACTGACTAGGTGTGTGAGTAACTCTATGGGTGAGTGGCGATGTGTGAGTGTCTGTATGGGTGTATGAGTGCATATAATAGTGGCTGTATTGATGAGTGATTGCATGTATGAGTGACTGTATGGGTGAGTGAATGGATGTGTGTGTAGACCTATGAATCAGTGAGTGGGTATGTACTAACTGGTATTGGTGTGTCTATGGTTTCGAGAATGGTAGTCTGTATTTTTGAGTGGGTGTATGAAAGGTTATATTAGGGTGTGAGTAGGTGCATCAGAGATTAAGTGGATGATGCCATCAGTCAATCAATCAATCAGGGGTTTGTAAAGCGCGCTACTCACCTGTGAGGGTCTCAAGGCGCTGGTGATGTCATCAGTGATGTCATTTGAGATGTCATCAGTGATGTCATCCGTGATGTCACTGACCATGTGACATCACTGATGTAATATGTGATGTCATCAGCAGTGCATTGCGGGGGCGTGAGTTATGTATATATATATATTACCTACTGGCGGTCGCCAGTAGGTAGTTATAGTTAGGACCTTGTTTCTATTCAAAAAGCGTTTTTTCTTTTCCCAATAACTTTGGCGCCGGTTGACGAATCATTGCAAAATTTTCAAAACTAGTGGGGCGCTCCGGTCAGCTCCTGTTTTGAAAGTTTCGGGGTGATTCGGCAAGCGGGGGCTGAGAAAAAAGGGGGTCCCAAAATGTGTTTTCTCCATGTTAATTCCCATAGGAGACTTTAGACACAGCTACAGCCCGAACTGCTGAACGGAATTGCACCAAATTTAGCAAAAAGGTAGCCCTTGTTTCAGAAAGAACTCTTTTTGTTAAATGGTGTAAATCCGTTCAGTAGTTCCTGAGAAATTTAAAAAAGAGGGCAAAAAATGAATTTCCCATAGGAAACTTTAGACACGGCTACAGCTCGAACTGCTGAACGGAATTACACCAATTTGGCAAAAGGTAGTGCTTGGTTCAGAAAGCGCCCTTTTTAAAATGGTGTAAATCCGTTCAGTAGTTGCTGAGAAAATCAAAAAATAAAAGTTTCGATATTTAGAGGCACGGAGGATCCGCGCACCCTCTCGATCACGAGCTTTATTCTAATTGGCTGTCAACACTCCAAACCAGGAAGTGTTGGCAGCCATCTTGTGGCTCGGTAGAACCGAGTCACAAGAAAAGAGAAAAACAAACGCAAAAAACAAGAAAAGGGGCAGGGTAGAAACACCCTGACCCCTAGGCCTGCGCAGGGGTCCCACAAGGACCCCCAGGGCCCAAAAAAGCATTTTTTTTTTTTAAATCGGCCGAATTCGCGCTGGGTGCGCGAATCCGGCCGAGAAAATAAAAAAAAAACGAAGCGCGGGCTTCGTTGGATTGAAGCCCCTGGGTGGGCCGGGTCCCGGGGGCAGTGAAAAAAAAGTCCCCCCCACACTGCCCCAGGGACCACCACCCCCTGGGGGTTTCATTAATTATTTGCGGGGCACACGGCCCCCGCAGCCCCGGGGACCGCCACCCCCCGGGGCTACTTTAAAAAAATATATATATACCTGTGTGGGGGGGCTCGAGCCCCCCCCACATGGTCCGGGGACCGCCACCTCCCCGGGGCACTAAAATGCTAATTTGGGGGTCCGTTATGGACCCCCGAGCCCCGGGGACCACCACCTCCCCGGGGCTTTGCAATTGAAGGAAGGGGGGCCCCGCGGCCCCCCTCCTGGAGCCCGTGATGGCCCTGGGGACCGCCACCCCCCAGGGCCGGCTCCTGCAGTGTCCCGGGGTGCTCACCCCCAGGACACTGCTGTTTGCAATGACAGGGCGGGAGCCTCTTGGCAAACAGCTTTGCTTCATTGAAGCAAAGCAGATTGCTTTTCCACAAGGGGAGCTGCATGTCAGCAGCTCCCCATGTGGAAAAGCAATGCCAGCTCCCGCAGGACGCAGGGAGCCGGCGGGACCGTGGGGGCATTGGGGCTCCCCACGGTCCCCAACGGAGAGGGCCAGCCCCGGGGGATAGGGTCCCCGGGGCTAGAGGTGGCTCGGGAGGGGCCACGCGGCCCCCTCCCCAAAATTAAAAATGTAATAAAAAATAAATAAATAAATAAAGGCCGGCCCCGGGGATGGGGTCCCCGGGGCCAGTAGAGGCCTCAGGAGGGGGGCCACGCAGCCCCCCTCCATAAAAATAAAAAAACAAAATGTGGCCATGCCCCGGGGGATGGGGTCCCCAGGGCCGGAATTGGCCACGGGAGGGGGGCCCACGCGGCCCCCTTCCCGTTCATTTTTTTTTTTTTTTTTTTTTAAAAGGGGTCAGGCCCTGGGAGATGGGGTCCCCAGGGCCCAAAAAAAGGGAAAAGAAGGGGGGCCACATAGCCCCCCTTGTAAATAAAAAAGAAAAAGAAAAAAGACTCGATTGTGCCAGAGGCCACGCCCCCTCCCAGCAACACTCTGCAAACGCGCCCTGTGGCGCGTTTTAAATTGGGGAATTAATTCCCCTTCAATACTGGGGGTCCCTGGGGGCCAACTAGCCCACCAGGTACCTCCAGTAAGCGCCACAGGGCTGCGTTGCAGAGAGGTGGTCCAGGCCACGCCCCTTTTACACCTCTCTGCAACTCAGCTCTGTGGCGCTTACTGGAGGTACCTGGTGGGCTAGTTGGACCCCAGGGACCCTCAGGATTCAAGGGACTTAATCACCCAACTTAAAATGCGCAACGGGGCACGTTTGCACAGTGGTGAAGGGAGGGGGTGGGGCCTGAGGTGACATATGTGGAAACACGCCCTGTGGCGCGTTTTAAGTTAGGGAATTAATTCCCCTTCAATCCTGAGGGCCCCTGGGGGCCAACTAGCCCACCAGGTACCTCCAGTAAGCGCCACAGGGCTGCGTTGCAGAGAGGTGGTCCAGGCCACGCCCATTTTTACACCTCTCTGCAACGCAGCTCTGTGGTGCTTACTGGAGGTACCTGGTGGGCTAGTTGGACCCCAGGGACCCTCAGGATTCAAGGGGACTTAATCCCCCAACTTAAAACACGCCACGGCGCGCGTTTGCACAGTGGTGAAGGGAGGGGGTGGGGCCTGAGGTGACATAGTGCAAACACGACCTGTGGTGCCTTTTAAGTTAGGGAATTAATTCCCCTTCAATCCTGAGGGCCCCTGAGGGCCAACTAGCCCACCAGGTACCTCCAGTAAGCGCCACAGGACTGCGTTGCAGAGAGGTGGTCCAGGCCACGCCCCTTTTTACACCTCTCTGCAACGCAGCTCTGTGGCGCTTACTGGAGGTACCTAGTGGGCTAGTTGGACCCCAGGGACCCTCAGGATTCAAGGGGACTTAATCCCCCAACTTACAACACGCCAGGTGGCGTGTTTGCAGAGTGGTGGAGAAAGGGGGCATGGCCTTTGTCTACCTCTCACCAATCCCACTGCGTGGGGCTTACTGGAGGTAAAAGGTAGGCTAGTTAGCCCCTAAAGGACCCCCAGCAGTGAAGGGGACTTCATTCCCCATCCAAGAGCGTGCCAGGGAGCGCGTTTGTAGAGTGGTGGGCAAATTGGGCGTGGCCTGGTACGAGTACTTACCAATGCTGCTGTGTGGGACTGACTGGAGGTAATAGTTTGCGAAGTTGGCCCCCCAGGATGTCCTTGGGGGCCAACTACCCCTCTTGTTACCTCCAGTAAGTCCCACACAGTGGGATTGCTAAGACGTCTTCAGAGACCATGGCCCCCTTTCTCTACCACTCTGCAAACGTGCCTCGTGGCAGACTACAGGATGGGGGATGAAGTCCAATTTAGTCCTGAGGGAGTTTGGGGGCCAAGAATCCCTGCTGCTACCTCCTGTAAGTCCGATGCAGCGGAACTCCTGAGCGTTGGTTGGACGCCCAGCACCCTTTATCCACCACTCTGCAAACGCGACTACTAGTTAAAGTAGCATTTTTCTGCACCTCTGACTTAGAGGTAGTTTTAATCCCCCTGCCCTATTATGTACCAGGGCCTTACAGAGGAGGTAATGCTAATCACAGGGGTACCCCAACGCATAGTGTTCCCTAGTGTATGTAGGTGTTTTCACTGTATTCTAAGTGTCTTTTAGCATTGCACTGGCTCTAGGCCTGGTTAGTCAGAGTCAGTTACCACCAGTACCCGTCTGAAAAAGTTATGGGCACAGGAGGATTTTGCAACAAGGCCTCTTTCTGCTCCTCTGTTGGTTCTTTCTGCACATGTCTTGCTTCTTCCTGCTCTTTTCTTCGTCTTTGTGGACTTCTGTTGCTTCTTTCTGCATTTCTTTTGCTTCTTTCTGTGCGTTTTTTCTTCTTTCTTCACATGTCCTACCTCTGTAGGCATAGTTAGAAACTAGCATTTAAAAAACCTTTGAAATTCACTGAAAAACCAGAGGTTTCAGGGACGTTATAGTTAGAAATTAGCATTTAAAAAATCTTTGAAATTCACTTTAAAAACCATAGGTTTCAGGCACGTTATAGTTAGAAATTAGCATTTAAAAAACTTTGAAATTCACTGAAAAAACCATAGGTTTCAGGCACGTTTTAGTTAAAATTAGCATTTAAAAAACCTTTGAAATTCACTGAAAAAACCATAGGTTTCAGGCACGTTATAGTTAGAAATTAGCATTTAAAAAACCTTAGAAATTCACTGAAAAAACCATAGGTTTTAGGGAAAGTTATAGTTAGTTGGACATTTCACTCGTACAAAACCAGAGAAATTCCCCGTTATAGTTAGTTCAGCTAACTATAACTCGCGCCCCCGCAATGCACTGCTACTGACGTCACATATTACATCACTCATGACATGGTCAGTGACATCACTGATGATATCACTGATGACATCTCAAATGACATCACTGATGACATCACTGATGACATCATCCATGTGATAAATTGATGCATCTTCTCACACCCTAATATAACCTTTGATACACCCACTCTAAATTACAGACTGCCATTGTCAAAACCATAAACACTCCAACACCAATAACTACATACCCACTCACTGATTCTTAGGTTTACACACACATCCACTCACTCACCCATACAGTCACTCATACTTATGGTCACTCAGTACAGGACTATCATATGCACTCATACACCTATCTAGAAACTCACACACCGCCACTCATCCATAGAGGTACTCACACACCTAGTCAGTCATGCAAATAATTAATCACACTGCCATTTACTCACCTATACAGTTATACACACACCAGCTCAATTACTCATACAAATACTAGCACATTCTTACGCTCTTATACAATCACTGATACAAGCACACACTCATCCATACAGCCACTCTCACAATCACACACTCTCACGTATAGCCATTTATGTACTCCAACACACATATATACTGCTTTTCACATATGTAGTTACTCACACATGTACCAATGAGATGTACATTCATTCACTAACACACCCCTACACACACTCACCCACCCATACAGTCCATCACAGATGCACTCTTGAAACCATGCACCCAGTGAATCACCCACTCACACATCTATGCACAGAGTCACACACACCCCACCCACACAAACACTCAGGCACCCATACAGATACTCAGACAACCAATCAATAACTCATATAGACACTCATGTAGCTATTCGCAAACCCATGCAGCTGCTTACACAACAACAGACAGACGGATACAGACATTCACACAGTTTAGTCACTAACCCATGCATTCAGTAAGATACGTTTAATGTCTCACTTATAGAGTCAGTCACGCACCTACTAAATTATCCATTCAGACACTTATACACCCACTCATTCTTCAATACGCCTTTCCCTATATATATTAAACATATTTAAACTTTACAGAAACACACAGTCACTGGATGATGTCATCAGTGATGTCATTTGAGATGTCATCAGTGATGTCATCAGTGATGTCACTGACCATGTCATGAGTGATGTAATATGTGACGTCATCAGCAGTGCATTGCGGGGGCGCAAGTTATTGTTAGCTGAACTAACTATAACGGGGGAATTTCTCTGCTTTTGTACGAGTGAAATGTCTAACTAACTATAACTTTCCCTTAAACCTACGTTTTTTTCGGTGAATTTCTAAGGTTTTTTAAATGCTAATTGTAGGAGAGTAGGATCTGCTTCACATGGGTACCCCCACTTTTTGCTGATGCTTCACTGTTTTTCGACTTTAGTCTGGCTGGGGCCCTGCTAATCAGAACCCCAGCCTAGCTGCTTCCTCTCTAAAATGGTTTCCATGTACCTTAGGTACATCTTTGATTTGAATCTGGAGTGCCCTTATAAGTCCCTAGTATATGGTATATTATGTACCCAGGGCATAGGTACCCCAGAGGCCTGCCAGGGGCTGAAGCATGTATTATGCCACCCCTGGTAGGCCAGCCAAAATGACACCACAGGTCAGCTACTGCAGCCTCGGTAAGGTGGTGCATGCACCCCTTACTGTGATATAGGCTACCTATATCACTACCATTGCACACACATATAAACCTATAAGTCACTCCTATGGCAGGCCTTTACAATCCTGAAGGCAGGGTGCTTGGTTTTTATGTGAGAGGATGCCCCTGCATGAGCAGAGCCCCTCTGCAGCGTTCGGAGTCCCTCCTCTGATGCTGTTTGTGGTACAGCCTGACCATATACTCTTAAGTGCATTATATCCTCGTGGTACAATGCTAACTTTGGACTGGCTGCACCAAAACATGTCGTGTTTGGTGTCAAACATCTTGGAATACTACCCCCCCCCCGCCAGTCCTGGCGGCGGGGGTAGCATTCCACCCTTCTAGAGGGAGAGACATGTACCCACCAGCCTACCCGGTAACTTCTTTACAGAGCCCTGGCATCACAAAATGGATGCCGCTGCCACAGACACAGGTCTGGCCTCCTGCTGCTGACTGAAACTCCGGCAGGGGAGGCCTGGACAATAGGTTTCCTGTCGCAGGGAGGTGTAACCACCTCCCCAGACAGGATAATGTGTATTGGGGCTGGGCGGGAGCACTCTCTGGTGCTCAGAAGTCCTGCACTGGGGGCACATTTGGTGTCCCTGTGCTTAGCCCAGTTCAAACTGGTTGCAGGGGCTACCTGCCCCTGCTCTGGTGCGAAACTGGACAAAGGGAAGGGGTGTAACCACCCCTCTTCCCTGACCCTCCCATAGGTGGGTCCCCAGAGTATGTCCACCCCCCTACCTTAGTATAAGTATGGGACTCCAGTCGTTAGGACTTTAGATATCCCTGGACGAAACTCTGAAACTGAATCCTGGACCTTTGACGCTCTACTTCAAGATTAGAGGACTGAAGAATCTCCCTTGGGGTCAAGGAGTGACTCCCCTGCTTGGCAGGCACCTAAGAAGCAATTGTCCGGTCTGCATCGCTGAAGCTCCCGCCGGACGCCGAAGTCTTTGCAACACCAGATGTGGATTTACAGACTTCCCCGAGGCTGCCCTGAGTCCCCAGCGAAGCTGAGGCCCATAGCTGTCGTGGGTAACGTGGAACCTTGACCCCTGGACACCGAGAACTTTTGCAAGTGCATCCTCTTCCTGGTCTCCCACGAAGTTGTGCTTTGGGCTGCGAGTAGCCCCTGCCTCTGGCACCAACTGCACTGAAGATCACTGGCCTCCACTCCATGAGTGTCCTGTGAGCCAGCTCCAAGTGCGTCCACTTAAGGCTCCTTTGCTAGTCTGTTGGCTAGTGGGCCCTCCCGAAGGCAACTCTTCTTCTGCTTGGGCTTTCCTGGTTGCTCCAGACATGCCCTGACTTACCCTTGCTGGGTGAGTCCCTCAGACCTTGCTGGTCTGCATCAACATCCTTTCTTTGTTTCCACGTGACTTGCCGTTGCCAAGGCTTGTTGGGTCCAATCAGGTCGCCAACACCTCAGAAATCGACAGACGTCGTGGGACAGCTCGAATCCAGCTCCTGGTTGTCATCGACACCTCCTGGATCTCCTGGCTGAAGAGTCAAGACAACTGTCAACCTACCTGAAGCACCTGACATCGGTGGGCATCTGATCATCGCCTTCCTGGTCACTGGCTAGTGACCCAGACTCTGTCCCCTCTGCTTTCAGGTTCTTCAGATCTTCGATCCACCCTTGGATCCACCCGGACACTTTCGACTTGGTCGCCAGCAGCCTGCTGCAGCAGATCGCCATTGAAAACGACGACGAAACCCGACGCCAAAAGACACCTATGCACCCGGCTTCCCTGGGTGAGGTAACTCGAGTACTCCGGTGCTCCCGTGGGTATTGACTCTAGAACTGCCTAGTTCTAAAGGGATTTGCTCCAAGTCCTCTTCTAAGTGTCCTTTCCTTTTAAAAATCCAACCGCGACTTTCCCCATAGAAGTTAACGGTGGCTCGCGGCTGTGTTCTCACACTGCACGCGTCCCCCGTGGGTCCCCTGTGTCACTACCTTGGGTGGTTCCTTGGGGTCCAAGCACTTCTACAGGCTCTAGGCCTTGTGTCTAGCTCAGTCGTGGTTCTTATACCACTTTATTGGTATATGGTTTGGTACGCCCCTAGGGCTCAAACGTGTATTTGTGCTATTACTGTTGATAACTGACTTGTAACTTATGTACTTCGAACTCTAGCCTCATAAAGAGACTAGAGGGGTGTGTTTAAGACTAAATACATATATTTTATATATATACCTGGTGTGGTCCTCTTTCATTTGGTCACTCAAGAGATTATAGACTGGTAAAACAAGCTGCTTTACATTCCTTCAAGACTTAGCCTGAAGGCTGCTCTCCATAGCTACCACTAGGATAGCTTTCAATAAAGGTTGTCTTTAACCTATCTCCAATAAGGGGTTGTTTGGACTGGTGCAAGGTGCCCACTATAATTAGTGGACAGCATATACCAGGCCAACATCTCACATTGGTGTGCAGCGTGTGGGATTCCAGCTTGCTATTGTTTTACCAGATAATCTCAATTGAATTGATCAACTGAAAACCACTAAGGGTACCTTAGGTACATATAAAACAAGCTTAGTATACAGTAAGTTCTACTGAACTTAGAGTTGTGTGTTAAGGGCTAGCACACCCTTTCTACAACTCAAGAGAGTTTAGTAGGCCACACTAGAGTAGGTAGTGCATACACCACACCTCACTAGTGATGTCTTCACTACCAGGAACCAGTGGGCTCCTGCCATCCAAATATGACAACCTCCCATTCTTGGAATTGAGAGAGTTGTGCAAGATTAGGAAGTTGAAGACAGGCAAAAGTGCCAACACCCAACGTCTCATGGAGATGCTCCTGCTAGATGATCTCAGAAGACCTATAGGGTCTGCAAGGGTAGGCAGAGAGGGTGGGGCAGAAGAGGAGGAAAGGACCAGGGATGAAAATACCCAGGACCCAACCTCTGAAACTGGCCAGGAGGATGACAATGATCCTGACCTGGATAATGCAGCTACTCCTGAGGATGAGGAGGAGGATCAGGATGACCTCCCCTTTGTCCCCCCAGGAAGAGTTGTGAGTGTGCCCAGAAGGTCTAGATCTCCTTCTCAGGAGTCTAACCACTCTGACACCTCAGTAGGGACCTCTGTTTCCTCTCATAGGAGGGAATCCTCCAGTGAGAGGAAAGAGAGACTGCTCAAGTATGGAGAAGCTCAGTTGAGACTCAGAAGAGAGCAGTTGGCTATAGACAGGGAGTCCCTAGAGCTTCAAAGGCAAAGAAGAAAGTTGGGACTAGAGTCCCATGGTGGCAACAACTTCCCTAGTGGTAGGGAAAGGTCTTATGACCATAGAAACCTGAGCAAGATTGTCCCTCCCTACCAGAGTGGGGATGACATCCACAAATGGATTTCTGCACTGGAGAGGGCGTGTAAAGTCCCGAGGGTCCCTCAGGAGCAGTGGGCAGCAATCTTGTGGCTCTCCTTTGCAGACAAAGGTAGAGATAAGCTCCTCTCTGTTAGAGAAGAGGATGCTGATAATTATCCAGTCTTAAAATGTGCATTGATTGATGGGTTTGGCCTAACAACTGAACAATACAGGTTAAAGTTCAGAGATACCCAAAAGGCACAGAATCAAGACTGGGTGGACTTTGTTGATTGTTCTGCTAAGGCTCTGGAAGGTTGGTTAGTGGGCAGTAAGGTATGTGACTTCAAAGGATTGTACAATCTTATCATGAGGGAGCAGATTCTTAATAACTGTCAAAATCAGCTGTTGCATCAGTACCTGGTGGACTCTGATCTGACCTCTCCCCAAGAATTGGGAAAGAAGGCAGACAAATGGGTCAGAACCAGGGTGAGGCAGAAGGTACAGAACCAAGGTGGTGACCCAAAGAAGCAAGATTCTAAGAACTCTGACAAGGGTGGGGAGAAGGGTAAAGACCAGAAGTCTTCACAAGGCCCCCAAAAATCTTCTCCAGGTGGGGATTCACAGTCTAACAAAGGGAAAGGCCAAACTAAACCATGGTGCAAAGTCTGTAAGCAAAAGACACACTGGACCAGTGATTGCACCAAGTCCAAAGACTCTATTCCAGCCCCCACCAATGCCCCTAAGGCACCTGTTCCCCCTAGTGCAGTTACAATTGGTGGTGGGAGTACACAAGCCAAGGGTTTAGTAGGGTTGACCCTGGGTAATGAGATGAGCTCTGGCCTAGTCAGAGAACTCACTCAGGCTGTCCTAGTCTGTGATGGAGCCCTGGATGTGACCTCCTCTGTGAGTCCCAGTAATCTGGGCAAGTACAGGCAACAGCCATTAATAAATGGAAAAGAGGCTTTGGCATTTAGGGACACAGGAGCAAGTGTCACCATGGTGACACAAGATCTTGTGGATCCTGGACAGATTATACTTGGTGAAATGTACCAAGTGACCAATGCTAGCAATGTCAGAACAGACCATACTCTGGCAGTTGTTAACTTCTCCTGGGGAGGGGTAACTGGCCTTAAGAAGGTTGTGGTAAGTGCAGACCTACCAGTTGAATGCTTGCTTGACAATGATCTAGAAACTTCAGCTTGGGCAGAAGTGGAGCTCAGGACCCATTCAGAAATGCTGGGCATCCCTGCAGATGTGTTTGCTGTGACCAAGTCACAGAGCAAAATGCCTAACACTGAACAGGCCTTGGATCCTGGAACAATGGACCAAGTGCCATCCAAGAGGAGGAGTAGTAGGGTAAAGGCAGTGCCTTCCCCCTTGGCTCAGAAGGAAGATCAGTCTCTTCAGGGAGATGATCTCAGTCCTGCGGAAGGAACTGTCCCAGAGGAGCTTGAGCCTGATCAGGTTGAGTTCTTAGGAACAGGGGCCCTTCCAGGGCAGATCTGAGCCAGGAGCAGCAGAGCTGCCCCTCTCTTGAACCCCTCAGACAGCAAGCTGCTGCTGAGGCTGCTGGGAATGCTAGTGGTCCCCATAAAGTGTATTGGGATGATGGACTCTTGTACTCAGAGTTTAGAGACCCCAAGCCTGGTGCCACCAGGAGGTTGGTTATACCTCTGAAGTTCAGGGGCTTCCTATTGACCCTAGCCCATGACATTCCTTTAGCAGGTCACCTGGGCCAGAACAAGACTTGGGACAGAATTGTCCCTCACTTTCACAGCCCCACATGTCTGAAGACACCAAGGAGTTTTGTCGCTCCTGTGTAACCTGCCAGGCCAGTGGCAAGGCAGGTGGCACTACCAAGGCCCCCCTGATACCACTACCTGTGGTGGGGGTTCCCTTTGAAAGGGTGGGGATTGATATTGTTGGTCCCATGGATCCCCAAACAGCATCTGGGCACAGGTTTATCCTGGTGGTGGTGGACCATGCCACCAGGTACCCAGAGGCTATTCCCCTAAGGACCACTACAGCACCTGTGGTGGCAAGAGCCCTCCTGGGAATTTTCTCAAGAGTGGGCTTCCCTAAGGAGGTTGTATCAGACAGGGGTGCAAACTTTATGTCTGGATACTTGAAGGCAATGTGGAGGGAGTGTGGAGTGACTTACAAGTTCACCACACCCTATCACCCACAATGGTTTAGTTGAGAGATTCAACAAAACCTTGAAGGGCATGATTAAAGGGCTCCCAGAGAAGCTTAGGCGAAGATGGGACATACTCTTGCCCTGCCTTTTATTTGCATACAGGGAGGTGCCTCAAAAGGGGGTTGGCTACAGCCCTTTTGAACTTTTGTTTTGTCACCCTGTCAGGGGTCCATTTTGCCTGGTAAAGGAAGGATGGGAGTTACCTCTCAAGCCCCCAAAGCAGGACATAGTGGACTATGTACTTGGGCTCCGCTCCAGGATGGCTGAGTACATGAAAAAGGCAACTAAAAACCTTGAGGCTAGCCAGGAACTCCAAAAAGCCTGGCATGACCAAAAGGCTTTACTGACTGTTTACCAGCCAGGACAGAAGGTATGGGTGTTGGAGCCAGTGGCCCCAGCAGCTCTCCAAGACAAATGGAGTGGACCCCATACCATTGTTGAACAGAAGGGTGAGGTTACCTATTTAGTAGACCTAGGAACACCCAGGAGTCCCCACAGGGTTCTCCATGTCAACAGATTGAAACCATATGTGGACAGGGCAGACATGGGCTTGCTCATGGCTACTGATGAGGGACAGGAGGAAGAGAGTGACCCACTCCCTGACCTGCTCTCACAGAACCCTGATGATGGGTCAGTGGATGGTGTAGCCTTGGCAGGCAGCCTCACTGCCCAGCAGCAAACTGATTGCAGACAGGTGCTCAATCAGTTCAGGCATATGTTCTCTCTGGCACCAAGTCAGACCACCTGGTGCACTCATGAAGTGGACACTGGGGACAGTCTGCCTATTAAAAATAAGATTTATAGGCAACCTGACCATGTCAGGGACTGTATCAGGACAGAAGTCCAGAAGATGTTGGATTTGGGAGTTATTGAACCCTCAGATAGCCCTTGGGCTAGTCCAGTGGTCCTTGTGCCAAAACCTCACACCAGTGGTGGGAAAAGAGAGATGAGGTTTTGTGTGGACTACAGGGGTCTCAATGCAGTCACTAGGACTGATGCCCATCCAATACCCAGGGCAGATGAGCTAATAGACACTTTGGCCTCAGCCAAGTATCTAAGCACATTTGACCTAACAGCTGGCTACTGGCAGATCAGGCTAGCTGATGATGCAAAGCCAAAAACAGCATTCTCAACCCCTAGTGGGCATTATCAATTTGTGGTAATGCCCTTTGGTTTGAAGAATGCACCTGCCACTTTTCAGAGGTTAGTGAATACAGTCTTTACAGGTCTGGAAGCCTATAGTGCAGCATATCTAGATGATATTGCTGTCTTTAGCTCCACCTGGGAGGATCACCTGGTCCACCTCAGAAATGTTTTGGAGGCCCTGCAAAAGGCAGGCCTCACTATCAAGGCCACCAAGTGCCAGATAGGGCAGAGTCAGGTTGTGTACCTGGGCCACCTTGTAGGTGGAGGCCAGGTTCAACCACTGCAGAGCAAAATCCAGACCATCATGGACTGGGTTGCTCCAACTACCCAGACTCAGGTGAGAGCCTTCTTAGGCCTGACTGGGTACTATAGGAGATTTGTCAAGGGGTATGGATCAATAGTGACACCCCTGAATGACTTAACTTCCAAGAAAATGCAAAAAAGGTTCAGTGGACAGCTATCTGTCAAAAGGCATTTGATGACCTGAAGCAGGCCATGTGCACTGCTCCCATTCTACAGAGTCCTGATTACTCCAAGAAGTTCATTGTCCAAACAGATGCATCTGAATTGGGGGTAGGGGCTGTACTGTCACAATTGAATGAAGGAGGTCAGGATCAGCCAGTAGCTTTTATTAGCAGAAGGCTGACCCCTAGAGAGAAACGTTGGTCAGCCATTGAGAGGGAGGCCTTTGCTGTGGTCTGGGCTCTGAAGAAGTTGAGGCCATACTTGTTTGGTACTCACTTCCTTGTTCAAACAGACCATAAGCCCCTCTTATGGCTAAAACAAATGAAGGGTGAAAACCCCAAACTGCTTAGGTGGTCCATTTCCCTACAGGGGATGGACTTTACAGTGGAACATAGACCTGGGAGTAACCATGCCAATGCAGATGGACTCTCTAGGTACTTCCACTTAGAACATGAAGACTCAACTGGACAAGGTTAGTTTAATGTCCCTGCGTTTGGGGGGGTTGTGTAGGAGAGTAGGATCTGCTTCACATGGGTACCCCCACTTTTTGCTGATGCTTCACTGTTTTTCGACTTTAGTCTGGCTGGGGCCCTGCTAATCAGAACCCCAGCCTAGCTGCTTCCTCTCTAAAATGGTTTCCATGTACCTTAGGTACATCTTTGATTGGAATCTGGAGTGCCCTATAAGTCCCTAGTATATGGTATACTATGTACCCAGGGCATAGGTACCCCAGAGGCCTGCCAGGGGCTGAAGCATGTATTATGCCACCCCTGGAAGGCCAGCCAAAATGACACCACAGGTCTGCTACTGCAGCCTGGGTAAGGTGGTGCATGCACCCCTTACTGTGATATAGGCTACCTATATCACTACCATTGCACACACATATAAACCTATAAGTCACTCCTATGGCAGGCCTTTACAATCCTGAAGGCAGAGTGCTTGGTTTTTATGTGAGAGGGTGCCCCTGCATGAGCAGAGCCCCTCTGCAGCATTCGGAGTCCCTCCTCTGATGCTGTTTGTGGTACAGCCTGACCATATACTCTTAAGTGCATTATATCCTCGCGGTACAATGCTAACTTTGGATTGGCTGCACCAAAACATGTTGTGTTTGGTGTCAAACATCTTGGAATACTACCCCCCTGCCAGTCCTGATGGCGGGGGTAGCAGTCCACCCTTCTAGAGGGAGAGACATGTACCCACCGGCCTACCCGGTAACTTCTTTGCAGAGCCCTGGCATCACAAAATGGATGCCGCTGCCACAGACACGGGTCTGGCCTCCTGCTGCTGACTGAAACTCCGGCAGGGGAGGCCTGGATAATAGGTTTCCTGTCGCAGGGCGGTGTAACCACCTCCCCAGACAGGATAATGTGTATTGGGGCCGGGCGGGAGCACTCTCTGGTGCTCAGAAGTCCTGCACTGGGGGCACATTTGGTATCCCTGTGCATAGCCCAGTTCAAACTGGTTGCAGGGGCTACCTGCCCCTGCTTTGGCATGAAACTGGACAAAGGGAAGGGGTGTAACCACCCCTCTTCCCTGAACCTCCCATAGGTGGGTCCCCAGAGTATGTCCAACCCCCTACCTTAGTATAAGTATGGGACCCCAGTCCTTAGGACTTTAGATATCCCTGGACGAAACTCTGAAACTGAATCCTGGACCTTCGACGCTCTACTTCAAGATTAGAGGACTGAAGAATCTCCCTTGGGGTCAAGGAGTGACTCCCCTGCTTGGCAGGCACCTAAGAAGCAATTGTCTGGTCTGCATCGCTGAAGCTCCCGCCGGATGCCAAAGTCTTTGCAACACCAGATGTAGATTTCCAGACTTCCCCGAGGCTGCCCTGAGTCCCCAGCGAAGCTGAGGCCCGTAGCTGTTGTGGGTAACGTGGAACCGTGACCCCTGGACACTGAGAACTTTTGCAAGTGCATCCTCTTCCTGGTCTCCCATGAAGTTGTGCTTTGGGCTTCGAGTAGCCCCTGCCTCCAGCACCAACTGTACTGAAGACCACTGGCCTCCACTCCACGAGTGTCCTGTGAGCCAGCTCCAAGTGCGTCCACTTGAGGCTCCTTCACGGTCGCTAGTCCGTTGGCTAGTGGGCCCTCCCGAAGGCAACTCTTCTTCTGCTTGGGCTTTCCTGGTTGCTCCAGATGTGCCCTGACTTACCCTTGCTGGGTGAGTTCCTCAGACCTTGCTGATCTGCATCAATGTCCTTTCTTTGTTTACACGTGACTTGCCGTTGCCAAGGCGTGTTGGGTCCAATCCGGTCGCCGACTCCTCAGCAATCGACAAACGTCGTGGGACAGCTCGAATCCAGCTCCTGGTCATCGTAGACACCTCCAGGACCTCATGGCTGAAGAGTCAAGATGACCATCAACCTACCTGAAGCACCCGACATCGGTGGACATCTGCTCATTGCCTTCCTGGTCACTGGCTAGTGACCCAGACTCTGTTCCCTCTGCTTTCAGGTTCTTCAGATCTTCGATACACCCTTGGATCCACCGGACACTTTCGACTTGGTCGCCAGCAGCCTGCTGCAGCAGATCGCCATTGAAAACGATGACGAAACCCGACGCCAAAAGACACCTATGCACCCGGCTTCCCTGGGTGAGGTAACTCAAGTACTCCGGTGCTCCCGTGGATATTGACTCTAGAACTGCCTAGTTCTAAAGGGATTAGCTCCAAGTCCTCTTCTAAGTGTCCTTTCCTTTTAAAAATCCAACCGCGACATTCCCCATAGAAGTTAACGGTGGCTCGTGGCTGTGTTCTCACACTGCACGCGTCCCCCGTGGGTCCCCTGTGTCACTACCTTGGGTGGTTCCTTGGGGTCCAAGCACTTCTACAGGCTCTAGGCCTTGAGTCTAGCTCAGTCGTGGTTCTTATACCACTTTATTGGTATATGGTTTGGTACGCCCCTAGGGCTCAAACGTGTATTTGTGATATTACTGTTGATAACTGACTTGTAACTTATGTACTTCAAACTCTAGCCTCATAAAGAGACTAGAGGGGTGTGTTTATGACTAAATACATATATTTTATATATATACCTGGTGTGGTCCTCTTTCATTTGGTCACTCAAGAGATTATAGACTGGTAAAACAAGCTGCTTTACATTCCTTCAAGACTTAGCCTGAAGGCTGCTCTCCATAGCTACCACTAGGATAGCTTTCAATAAAGGTTGTCTTTAACCTATCTCCAATAAGGGGTTGTTTGGACTGGTGCAAGGTGCCCACT
Source organism: Calotriton arnoldi (assembly GCA_963921515.1). Lineage (NCBI taxonomy): Eukaryota > Metazoa > Chordata > Amphibia > Caudata > Salamandridae > Calotriton > Calotriton arnoldi. The sequence continues at coordinate 105,904 of CAWUFW010003872.1, read as the reverse complement.
ATAATTAGTGGACAGCATAAACCAGGCCAACATCTCACACTAATTTCTAACTATAACATGCCTGAAACCTATGGTTTTTTCAGTGAATATATATATATATATATATCTATATATATCTCCACCACCAAGCTTACTTGTATCTGCAAGCACGAGCCACACCGATCCAAGTTTTTTCCAATAGAATTTTATTCCGGGCACAAACGACGCGTTTCGAGCTCAAAAGCTCTTGGTCACATGCTTTTTTTCTGAAAGGTTATGGGAAAGAAGCCAATTATAGATGTACATGCATCTCTTCATCATTATTCATTCCGGTCGGAAAGACACTACCAGCTTGTAGGATAAATCTAGATTGTGACCTGCGAAGGGCTTGGATCCTATTTCCCCCCCTGGGGTTCTTCAGGATGGTGTCAAGAGCAAAGTATTTGGCAGTAGTCCAATCACTATTGTGTACCTGGCTAAAGTGTCTAGCGGTGCTATAACTGAAATCTTTATTTATGATAGCACGCCAATGCTCCAAGATCCTTTCCTTCACCGGGAAGGTGGTGGATCCAATGTACCACTTGCCACAAGGGCAAGTGATCACATAAACTACAAAGTCAGTGCCACAACTAATGCTCATTTTGATGATCCACTGCCTGCTGGTTCTCTGGAGTCTGACTTCCCTCATGTTTATACTATTGCTACAGGCTTTACACTTTCCACATTTGTGGAATCCCCCAGATCTCTCTAACCACGTGGTTTTATGGTGTTCCATATGGCTCCTGACCAGCATGTCCTTGATCGATGGGCCCTTCCTGTAACTTATTGAGGGATGCTGGCCCAATTTTTTTCTTAGGATTTGATCCTGTGTAAGGATATCCCATCTTTTCTTAATGATTTTACTGAACTGGGCAGCTTGGGTATTCTACGTGGTAATCAATCTTATGGGCGATTCTTCCTCATTTTGCCTGGCTTTGGGCATTTTGTAGAGAGCCTCATTTCTCGTGATGGAATCTGCTCTTTCCTCACCCATTTTAAGCATTTTGAGAGGATAACCTCTTGCTCGGAACCTGCTCGTCATCTCTTTCTTGTTTCTCTGATAGTTGCTCTCTGTGCTGCAATTTCTTTTTGCCCGCAGGAACTCACTAAAAGGGATACTCCACCTGAAATTGGGTGGATGACAACTGGCCGAGTGTAGTACAGAATTCCCTGCTGTTGTTTTTCTAAAAACGTCCGTCACCAATTTGTTGTCTTTAATGGTGAGCCTGATGTCAAGAAAGTCTACTGTGTGCTGACTGTTTTGCATGGTAAATTTTAGATTGACAGTATTCTTGTTCAAATCATTCAGAAACTGTAATAGATCCTCCTCTCCTCCCTCCCACACAAAAAAGACATCATCGATGTACCTTAGCCAAATGTTCACTTTGCTAGTCCAATGTTCAAGGGATTCACTCCAGAGCACCTGCTTCTCCCACCAGCCCACCAAAAGATTGGCATAGCTGGGGGCGAAGCAGGTGCCCATCGAAGTCCCCAGTACACCATTAAATATGAACACATTTTCTAACAAACAGATCTCTATCATTTGAAGCAACATATGTGTATGCGCCAAAAGGTGTATGCTCCTGGTTTTAAGAAAGTGTTCACAAGCTTTGAGGCCATCTCTGTGTCTAATGTTGGTGTAGAGACTTTCCACGTCTAAGCATACCAATCATTGCTCTTTGCCCCAGTGTATGTTTTCAATTTTCTACAGGAAATCCTTCGTATCCCTCACATACGATGTTAGATCTTTGACATAACCTGCTAGAAAGTGGTCCAGATAGACCGACACATTCTCAAAGAGACTATTCTTGGAGGAAACTATCGGGCGGCCTGGTGGATGGAGTGGATTTTTGTGTACTTTGGGGAGCAGATAAAGAGTAGGCACTGTGGGTGTGTCATTTTTCAAAAATTGGTGTTCATCCCAATTAAGTAAAATGCTGTCTGTCCACCCCTGCAGTAAATCATTAAATCTGGCCTGTAGTTTAACCAGGTACGATCTATCCACTTTAACATAACAGGTAGTGTTGTTAAGCTGTTTCATGGCCTCTTGTGTGTAACTGCCTCTGTCCCAAAGGACGACATTACCGCCTTTATCAGACAGTTTGATTATGATGCTCTCATCCTTCTGTAAGGCCACAAATGCTGCTCTTTGTGCTCTAGTGATGTTTGATCTAGTGACTGGTTTCTTAAGAAGGTGTAAGATATCCTGGTTCACTGCCTCATGGAAAATGTTGATGTTGTCTTTAGCTATCTGGGGCATGTACTTGGATTTAGCCCTAAAAGGAGTTGTGACAGGTGTTGTAGGGTCAATCCCAAAGTTAGCAACTGTGGAGATGTTAGTAGGATCAAAAAGATCCACCGTTTGTGTGCCCTGAATTCCTGTGTCTTCTCTTAATTCCTCTAGTGATCTAAGAATGTTTATATCATCAATGCACAGGGATGTGGTAGGTCTGATTCCTGGTGTGGAGCTCTGCCCTTTCTTTTTGAGACTATGGGGCCGATTCCGATCTCGGCCGGTAGGGCTCCGAATCTGATTCGGCTTAACCGGATCCGATTCGGAGCCCTATTGGCCGACCGATTCGTACGCGCGTCCGGGCGAGCGAGTACGATGCGAAATCGCTGACCGACTCGTCCGGGCGTCCCAACCACTCCGACCGACTCGTTCCCGGGTCTAACCGCACCGACCGACTCGCTCGGACTCGACTCGCACCGCGCAATGGAGACGTTCCCCGGCCGGGTAAGTACGATGCGCGCCGCGAGCAGTCCGACCGAGCCGCGCCGTCCGGCTCGAAAGAGCAGTCGGAGCCGTACTTTGGGGGTCCGTGTCAGACCCCCCTGTACGCGTAGCCGCGCGAGTCGCACACAGGGGGACCCATTGGTCCCCCCTATCTGTGCGTGTATGGCGCGAGTCGCTTTGCCGCGTACACGCTGTAGGGGGCGCCCTTGTCTGCCTCGCACCCATTGAGTCAATGGGAGACCGCGTACGCGTTGTACGACAGGCTCCCATTGACTTCAATGCGAGTCCGACCGACTCGAGTCCGATGGCATACGTGCGCATCGTACTCGTTCGGTCGGGCTGCATGGGTCCGATTCGGTCGGAAATCTCTCTGGGTCCGGCTCGGTCGGAGAGATTTCCGGCCCGAATCGGAATCGGCCCCTATGTATTTTAAACAATTTGAGCTTGCGAACAAACAAATAAAGGTCAATGCGGGTCTGTGTGTAGTCAAGGGGTGTGTCTGGACAAAAAGTTAAGCCTAATTTCAGTACATCTTCCTCAGTTTTAGAAATAATTCTCTGGGATAGATTGATTACCGTAAGTTCTTGTCCATCCATTATTTTCTCCTCTGGTTCTGGCCCCTTGTTCCCACGCCAGTGCTGCTGTTCTTTTCTTCGTCAGTCCCGTCTTCTTTCGCTTTTGTTTTTCCTCCTCTTCCTCTACCCCTTATTCTCCCTCGTGTCGACTGTTCGTTTATTTCCTGTAGGAGGCGCAGTTCCTCAGAAAAAGACACTATTTCTGAGGGGTTGGAGTTGCTGCTATCGATGGAGCCTACATCAGAGCTCAAACTCGTGCCTGACTCCCATCTTCCTCTATCCGCTGCCCCCAATGCTCGATCTTTATTCAAGTTGGCACGTAATTTGTTAAATTTTCTCGCAAAAGTTAAAATTCTTCCGGATTTGTAGTCCCTCTCGTCTCTCTCGAACTTTCTCTGTTTCCTTTCGATAATCTCCTTTTCAAAAATGACAATCCTGTCATTTACTGCAGTTAGAACTTTCTTTACTTCATTCTGGTCCGGGTCTTTGGCCAGATCGTCCAGCAGACTTTGTATTTGTTCCAGCAGTTCTTTATGCTCATCCCATGCGTTCTTAATCAAAATGTGAAGCATTGTTTGTGAGCAGGCAGTGGTGTTGTCCATCCACGCTTTCAACACTTCCTGCTTCGGGTTGTTGAGTGTGGGCACAATGAAAATCCTGAGTCCTCGGGGTATCCGATCGACATCCAGGTAATTTTGGAGCGATGTCGCCTCCCACCACCTGCTCAATTCTTTCCTCCGTAGTTTCTCCAGAGTGTTGCCCTTTTGTTTTATAGTTGATAGTTGTTGTGGCTGATTGGTGCCTATTCCATCTCGGCTGTTTTCGGTAATAGTTTTTTTGAAAATTAGGCTCGCGGAGGCTTCACGGCCTTTCAAGAACTCCATCGCCCACAATGCAATTCGATCGTATGATCGTTCCAAGCTTGGATCGCGTCTTCTGGACAACTGTCCTGACGAACCCTGGCCGCTATCTCACTCACTTCAGCTCTACCGATACCTTCGAAGCTGCCGATCAACAGGTTTTCACGGAGCCGGTTGCATCATGTCAGTAATGCGGTGAGATAATTACGCTGCCGGCGGGCGTTTCTTTTAGTGATTTCGCAATCACAATACAGTCCATTGGCGCAGAAGCACGTCCTTCCACGTGGGTTGGGGCTCGTTATGAGCGGGCGCCCCCGCTCTGTTACATCCACCACCAAGCTTACTTGTATCTGCAAGCACAAGCCACACCGATCCAAGTTTTTTCCAATAGAATTTTATTCCGGGCACAAACGACGCGTTTTGAGCTCAACAGCTCTTGGTCACATATATATATTGCTCTTCATCTGAAACTTGGGAACTAGCCCGGGTTGCCTCCTCTTTTATTCATTTTTTTTTTTAAATCATTTATGTCGCACACTAAGCTTTAAAGGGCATTTATTATATATAGAATGCCCCTTTTATGGCTCAATACATTAAAAGTTTCAATATTAAATGAAGACAGCCCATGGTTTAGCTAAATGTTATATGCGACGATGAAGTCGACTCTACCCCATGTTTTGTGCAATAATTTATTGACATGCTAGGCACAAACTCCCTCTTTAACTTACGGACCGGCTATACAATTTTTATTTCCCCCTGTATTTCCGACCCCTTGTACTACTCTGTGGATACTGCTTTCACTATTCTGTGGATGTTGTTCTTCATTTAAAGTGTTTACTTTTTTTAACTTTATTTTCCCCCAAACTCGCGGTAGTTTCGACCGCACCTAAACTCACTGATTTTCCGCGAGCTGCCCCCTTCGTTGGCACGCACCGTGTGATACGTGTCACATGGCAATACACCTGCATTATCGGCGCATCGCCTCACGCCGCACACTAGCAGCTGCTCGAAGGGACATTACATCTACTAGTATACCATACAGTTCCATAGAACCCTTCGTATGCTAAGATTGTTAATCATTTTGAAGAAACAATGGCCTACATATATGTGTAACTATATAGATATTGCGCACATTAAGAACTGCTGCATTCTTTTCGTGGCTGAAGCAAAAAAATATCCTGCGGTCAGCATGTGTCGGGGAACAGAAGGAGCAGAAGGCAAGTGACAGTACCGCAGTACAGGCTTCTGCAATGGTTTACTAGGCTCACGTCATGGGTCAGAGGGACCTGAAGACAGACCGGCATTTCACAGCGCATATGTGCCCACACAGCGTACCTCTCCATTCCCTGCAGCAAGCATGCCAGTGGCTGACCCTAATATTCTAGAGAAGCAAATGGTACTGCGTGGATCAATATGTCATAAGCCTCTTTTTGCACCTCTGTTGGTTCTTTCTGCACTGCACCTCTTTTGCAAATTTCTGCATCCCTCTTGCCTATTTCCTCACCCCTCTCCCCTTTTTGTCCACCTCTCTTGCTTCTTTCTGCACTTCTCTTGCTTCTTTCTGCACTGCTCTTGCTTCTTTCTGCACCTCTCTTGTAAATTTCTGTATCCCTCCTGCCTCTTTCTGCACCCCTGCACCCCTGTTCCCTCTTTCTGCACCTTTCTTGCCTGCTTCTGCACTTGTCTTGACTCTTTCTGCACCTCTGTTGCTTCTTTCTGCACTTCTCTTGCCTCTTTCTGCACCCCTCTTGCCTCTTTCAGCACCTCTGTTGCTTCTTTTTGCACTTCTCTTGCTTCTTTCTGCACCCCTCTTGCCTCTTTCTGTACCCCTCATGCCTCGTTGTGCACCTCTCCTGCCTCATTCTGCACCTCTATTGCCTTTTTCTGCAGTTCTCTTGCCTCTTTCTGCACCTCTTTTACTTCGTTCTGCACTTCACTTGCCTCTTTCTGTACCCCTCTTGCCTCTTTCTGCACCTCTTTTGGTTCTTTCTGCACTGCTCTTGCTTCTTTCTGCACCTCTGTCCCAAATTTCTGCATCCCTCTTGCCTCTTTCTGCACCCCTCTTCCCTCTTTCTGCACCTCTCTTGCCTCAGTCTGCCCACCTGTTCCCTCTTTCTGCACCCCTTTTGCCTATTTCTGCAACTCTCTTGCCTTGTTGTGCACCTCTCCTGCCTCATTCTGCACCTCTCTTGCCTTTTTCTGCACTGTTCTTGCTTCTTTCTGCACCTCTCTTGCAAATTTCTGCACCCGTCTTGCCTCTTTCTGCACCCCTCTTACCTCTTTCTGCACCTCTCTTGCCTCTATCTGCATCCCTGTTCCCTCTTCCTGTACCTCTTTTGCCTGTTTCTGCAAGTCTCTTGCCTCTTTCTGCAATTTTCTTGCCTCCTTCTGCATCTCTGTTGCTTCTTTCTGCACTTCTCTTGCAAATTTCTGCACCCGTCTTGCCTCTTTCTGCACCCCTCTTACCTCTTTCTGCAACTCTCTTGCCTCTATCTGCATCCCTGTTCCCTCTTCCTGTACCTCTTTTGCCTGTTTCTGCAAGTCTCTTGCCTCTTTCTGCAATTCTCTTGCCTCCTTCTGCATCTCTGTTGCTTCTTTCTGCACTTCTCTTGCCTCTTTCTGCACCCCGTTGCTTCATTCTGCACTTCTCATGCTTCTTTCTGCACCTGTCTTGCTTCTTTCTGCACCCCTGCTGTTTCTTTCTGCACTCGTCTTCCCTCTTTCTGCACCTCTCATGCCTCTTTCTGCACCTCACTTGCCTCTTTCTGTACCCCTCTTGCCTCGTTGTGCACCTCTCCTGCCTCATTCTGCACCTCTCTTGCCTTTTTCTGCACTGCTCTTGCTTCTTTCTGCACCTCTCTTGCAAATTTCTGCACCCGTCTTGCCTCTTTCTGCACCCCTCTTACCTCTTTCTGCACCTCTCTTGCCTCTATCTGCATCCCTGTTCCCTCTTCCTGTACCTCTTTTGCCTGTTTCTGCAAGTCTCTTGCCTCTTTCTGCAATTTTCTTGCCTCCTTCTGCATCTCTGTTGCTTCTTTCTGCACTTCTCTTGCAAATTTCTGCACCCGTCTTGCCTCTTTCTGCACCCCTCTTGCCTCGTTGTGCACCTCTCCTGCCTCATTCTGCACCTCTCTTGCCTTTTTCTGCACTGCTCTTGCTTCTTTCTGCACCTCTCTTGCAAATTTCTGCACCCGTCTTGCCTCTTTCTGCACCCCTCTTACCTCTTTCTGCACCTCTCTTGCCTCTATCTGCATCCCTGTTCCCTCTTCCTGTACCTCTTTTGCCTGTTTCTGCAAGTCTCTTGCCTCTTTCTACAGTTCTCTTGCCTCCATCTGCACCTCTCTTGCTTCTTTCTGCACCCCTCTTGCCTCTTTCTGTACCCCTCTTGCCTCGTTGTGCACCTCTCCTGCCTCATTCTGCACCTCTCTTGCCTTTTTCTGCACTGCTCTTGCTTCTTTCTGCACCTCTCTTGCAAATTTCTGCACCCGTCTTGCCTCTTTCTGCACCCCTCTTACCTCTTTCTGCACCTCTCTTGCCTCTATCTGCATCCCTGTTCCCTCTTCCTGTACCTCTTTTGCCTGTTTCTGCAAGTCTCTTGCCTCTTTCTGCAATTTTCTTGCCTCCTTCTGCATCTCTGTTGCTTCTTTCTGCACTTCTCTTGCAAATTTCTGCACCCGTCTTGCCTCTTTCTGCACCCCTCTTACCTCTTTCTGCAACTCTCTTGCCTCTATCTGCATCCCTGTTCCCTCTTCCTGTACCTCTTTTGCCTGTTTCTGCAAGTCTCTTGCCTCTTTCTGCAATTCTCTTGCCTCCTTCTGCATCTCTGTTGCTTCTTTCTGCACTTCTCTTGCCTCTTTCTGCACCCCGTTGCTTCATTCTGCACTTCTCATGCTTCTTTCTGCACCTGTCTTGCTTCTTTCTGCACCCCTGCTGTTTCTTTCTGCACTCGTCTTCCCTCTTTCTGCACCTCTCATGCCTCTTTCTGCACCTCACTTGCCTCTTTCTGCACTTCTCTTGCTTCTTTCTACACCTCTGTTGCTTCTTTCAGCAATTCTCTTGCCTCTTTCTGCATTTTTCTTGCCTGTTTTTGCACCTCTCTTGCCTCTTTCTGTACCTCTCCTACCTCATTCTGCACCTCACTTGCTTCTTTCTGCACCCCTGTTCCCTCTTTGTGCAAGTCTCTTGCCTCTTTCTACACCTCTCTTCCTTCTTTCTGCGCCACTCTTGCCTCTTTATGTACCTTTGTTGCTTCTTTCTGCACGTCCCTTGCCTCTTTCTGCACCCTTCGTGCCTCTTTCAGCACCTCTGTTGCTTCTTTCTGCACTTCTCTTCTTTCATTCTGTACCCCTCCTGCCTCTTTCTTTACCCCTCTTGCCTCTTTTTGCATCTCTGTTGGTTCTTTCTGCACTGCTCTTGCTTCTTTCTGCACCTCTGTTCCAAATTTCTGGATCCCTCTTTCCTCTTTCTGCACCCCTCTTCCCTCTTTCTGCACCTCTCTTGCCTCAATCTGTCCACCCGTTCCCTGTTTCTGTACCTTTTGCCTGTTTCTGCAACTCTCTTCCCTCTTTCTGCAGTTCTCTTGTCTCCTTCTGCACCTCTGCTGCTTCTTTCTGCATCTCTCTTGCAAATTTCAGCACCCCTCTTGCCTCCTGCACCTCTGTTGGTTCTTTCTGCACTGCTCTTGCTTCTTTCTGCACCTCTTTTGCCTGTTTCTGTACTTCTCTTGCCTCCTTCTGCACTGCTCTTGCTTCTTTCTGCACCTCTCTTGCAAATTTCTGCACCCGTCTTTTTCTGCACCCCTCTTACCTCTTTCTGCACCTCTCTTGCCTCTATCTGCATCCCTGTTCCCTCTTCCTGTACCTCTTTTGCCTGTTTCTGCAAGTCTCTTGCCTCTTTCTGCAATTTTCTTGCCTCCTTCTGCATCTCTGTTGCTTCTTTCTGCACTTCTCTTGCAAATTTCTGCACCCGTCTTGCCTCTTTCTGCACCCCTCTTACCTCTTTCTGCAACTCTCTTGCCTCTATCTGCATCCCTGTTCCCTCTTCCTGTACCTCTTTTGCCTGTTTCTGCAAGTCTCTTGCCTCTTTCTGCAATTCTCTTGCCTCCTTCTGCATCTCTGTTGCTTCTTTCTGCACTTCTCTTGCCTCTTTCTGCACCCCGTTGCTTCATTCTGCACTTCTCATGCTTCTTTCTGCACCTGTCTTGCTTCTTTCTGCACCCCTGCTGTTTCTTTCTGCACTCGTCTTCCCTCTTTCTGCACCTCTCATGCCTCTTTCTGCACCTCACTTGCCTCTTTCTGCACTTCTCTTGCTTCTTTCTACACCTCTGTTGCTTCTTTCAGCAATTCTCTTGCCTCTTTCTGCATTTTTCTTGCCTGTTTTTGCACCTCTCTTGCCTCTTTCTGTACCTCTCCTACCTCATTCTGCACCTCACTTGCTTCTTTCTGCACCCCTGTTCCCTCTTTGTGCAAGTCTCTTGCCTCTTTCTACACCTCTCTTCCTTCTTTCTGCACCACTCTTGCCTCTTTATGTACCTTTGTTGCTTCTTTCTGCACGTCCCTTGCCTCTTTCTGCACCCTTCGTGCCTCTTTCAGCACCTCTGTTGCTTCTTTCTGCACTTCTCTTCTTTCATTCTGCACCCCTCCTGCCTCTTTCATCACCTCTCTTGCCTCTTTTTGCATCTCTGTTGGTTCTTTCTGCACTGCTCTTGCTTCTTTCTGCACCTCTGTTCCAAATTTCTGGATCCCTCTTTCCTCTTTCTGCACCCCTCTTCCCTCTTTCTGCACCTCTCTTGCCTCAATCTGTCCACCTGTTCCCTGTTTCTGTACCTTTTGCCTGTTTCTGCAACTCTCTTCCCTCTTTCTGCAGTTCTCTTGTCTCCTTCTGCACCTCTGCTGCTTCTTTCTGCATCTCTCTTGCAAATTTCAGCACCCCTCTTGCCTCCTGCACCTCTGTTGGTTCTTTCTGCACTGCACTGCTCTTGCTTCTTTCTGCACCTCTTTTGCCTGTTTCTGTACTTCTCTTGCCTCCTTCTGTACTCAAATGAGAAGTGCAAGCTGTCAAGTTTAAAGGTCTGCGTGCTCTCGTGACTGAGGTATATGTCTACTTGTATATGTATTCTTACATGTGTTATGCATCTGAAGATGGTAGCTTAAAAAGCGGGTAACTTCTCCTATAGGTGGTCAAATCTTCTCAGTTCTGCTCTGTCATTCGGTTGCACAGGCAGACATGTCTTATGTGTATAAATGTGTTATAGAGCCCCTCAAATATACTATTGAATACCCATGTGCCCTGTATTGTGAGCAGAAAGAAATGCATGTGGCTGTCTGAGTAGATATATCAGTGGCTTTATTAGTGAGTGAGTTGATATATGAGTGGCTGTATGGGTGACGGAGTGGATGTGTGTGTAGACCTATGAATTAGTGAGTGGGTATGTAAGAACTAGGGGTGGGCGGAATTTGCATAGTCGCGCTACTCAAATTCTCACGAAATTGTAAAAAATCTCCGTGAGCACGCGGAAATTCCGCAAACACGCGGAATTGCTTGTCCCGCCCATTCGCGATGTGTTTTTGCGTGCTCGCGGGGAATTATATAGCTAACTTGCCCATCTTGTTTTTCACTTGTCCCGCTCGCGATGCTCATTTCCTGTTCCGGGTCACGTATTGCGTGTTCCCGCCCGTTCGCAATGAGTATTTCCTGCTCGGGCACGCGATTACGTGTTTGCGATGCTTTTTGCATGCTCGCGGGGGAAATATCACACGAACTTGCCCATGCGGTTGCAATGGGCGCTGCCATCTTGTTTTTCAGTCTATTGCTATGGTTCTGGGCCTGCTTTTCTTTCCTCCCTCTATCTTTGCAATCCTTTGTTTCTGTACACTTTTTTAAAATCTTTTTTATTTAATATCTATCTCTCTATTTTCCTGAATCTATATTTTGAGTTTTTTTTACTTTTGTGTGACTTTTTCTACTACTTTTTCACTCTTTTTCTATAACTTGCTTTTTTCATTTCTTTTACTTACTTTTCTAATTCCTCCCCTTTCTTTTCCACCCCCCGAGTCCCAGAACCATGCCCAAGGGAGAGAGCGGGGGCAGCAAGGGAAAGGGCAAGGCTGCCCGTAGCCGCAGCCACGACTGCCTTCCCTGCGGAAGGCGGCACCCAAAAGGGGTGCAGGAACAGGCCTTAATTGGTGAGGCGGAGGTGGCCGCACTTGTTTTTTTTGTGCAGCGCCACCTCCCCTTAACCCTAGCAGCAGGCGGCAGGCCAGGGTCCGGGTACGGGCTCCGGGAGCATAGCCAGCGGTGGGGAAAGGTGCGCCGGGCAGTGTTTCGCTGCTCTGATGTCCGGCGCACTGATACCCAGCTGAGGCACCGGTGGTCCGATATCCTGGACCGGGAGCAGGACCTGCTGGACCTGCTAGGAGTGGAGGTCCCAGGGCTTGGTGAGTAGCTATTTAATATTACTACTTTGTGTTCTTCTGCGCTGTGTTATATATTGCGAATATATATTTTTTCCGAACAGCAAGAATGCTGCTGCTTACATTGCAGGTAAATTACGTTTAAAAATCTTCTGTGATTGTTATGACACAGGTGCTCGGCGCTACTAATCTTACTTGTTTGCAATTTTGCGCTCGCTTGGCCTGATTATGTAAGAGTTTACTTTAGAGAACTTAAGTTAAGTAATGCTAGAGAGACTCTAGTCCTTCCTTTGTCCCCCTGCCACTAAGAAGAGATAGCGGTGGATTGATAGGTTTAGTTACTTATTATTAGTAGGTAATTTTTTAGTGGTCTGCGTGATGCATCCTCTGTCACGTCACGTGTTGCTGAGTGCTGCTTACCCCAGTCCTTAGTAGAACCTTTTGTAGTTTGTTTAGTGAGTGGTAATAGCCTAGGCTTATCACTACCAGAACATCAGCAGCAACCAACCAACAATTTGGTGTATGCAAAAATGTATGCATGTGTCCTCCATCTATGCATTTTTTAGGACTAAAATAAATGGAAATGCAGACTTAGTGAACAATTGGCCCGTCTGGAATAGGTGGGCTCGGTCAGGTGGTACTTAGGCTTAGTTAGTATTCTGGAATCAGAATGGAACACTGGATTAGTGTTCATAAATAATAACTAGACGGTCCGCGAATCCCGCAATACTAGTCGACCAGATTTGATAGGTCAATTTTATTGCAATTGTTGTTTCCATAAATGTTTGAGCGTTTTTTAAAAAATATTATTTTTTTCACACCAATCATCCATGTTTGTCTCTTTCTTTCTTACATCTTTGATGATCAGCACCCAGGGGCAAGAAGAAGACGGGGTCGGAGTCGGCGGGAGCTGGAAAAGATGCCTGCCAGGGCCAGGAATGCTCCTCTACCGAGGGCTCTGCTGCTGGCCCCAGTAAGTCCTCCTGTTGTTAATATTAATAATTATACTTCCCTAACTTTTACTGCACCTTATTTTTTCCGAACTATTATTAGGATTTCCTAAATCTATTTTTTACAAAATCTTTTTCGATCTACACAATCTGTTTCTAAATTCTTTTTATCCCTGCCTCTAACTGCCTCTGCTATGACTCTCTGTACTACTACTATTAGTCTGTCTGTAGCTAAGCTTGCCCAGTTGGCCACTCTTTATTTAAAAGAATTTAAATAAAACTCAGATTCACCAATCGCTCTAGCCACTGAGTCCCGTCCTTTGGGTTGTCCTCTTCTAGTCTTCTTAATCTTGAGGCTTTTCGACAATTCCCACCAACAAAATGCCCAACCAGATATTTTACTATTTTTGATAGGATAGGAGATACTACTACTGTTGTAGGGGTTCTGCACATACAGAACTATGCGCAAGAAAATAGGACGTTGGTGATAGGCGGTTGGACCTTCCTCACACCTCACCCACAATCCCCTGACCGACTAGCTATAGTGTCTCATTAGCTCCCCGAACCCCCCGAAGATACCCAATGATTAGACAACCCAGAACATAACAGTCACTACACTCCCGACTTCTCAGAGTCATGGAAGCAATGCACACCCTGTCGCTCACTCACTCGTGTAAGTCCACACCAAATATCACAGAGTCTATGTAAGTTCAAAAGGTTTATTTTCAACTAACAAGCTCTAGCCAGCACCAACAGTAAAATGCATAAGATTAAAACAATAAACATTGTTACAACTACAAGTCCATAGAAGACAAAAGGGGAAATCAATCATGATGATAACTGAACAGTGGTGGAAGAACCACCCTCCCCTTGGTAGGAATATAGTTTATATAAAATTATAAATGAAGATCTCTGAGCGAATTCTGGGGACCCCTCACCTTAGAAGAAGCGTCCTAGAAGTACTGGTTACATCATAAACTCTGCAAAGCTCTGGTTCGTAGAAGGGAATCTTCCATCAGTTATGAGAAAAATGGTGCGCGTTAGTATTTTGTAAAGCATTTCTCAGTCGTGCCAAAAAGTGTAGCATGTTATGGCTAAGCAATACGGACTGACCACCAGAACAACATAACAAAGTGGCTTGTTTTTCGACCTTGTACGCAGCGCTCAGACAGTAGCAGTATGAGCTCATGTGGGCTCAAAGGCGTCTTACACAACAAGCTGCGAGGTAACGTGCGTAAAAATAAAAGACACAAAGCTAAAATGGTTGCATGGCTCAGTCTAACTTAACAAAGACTGGAATGACCCTAGGGACCATGATATAACACTACTAGTGTCTACTGTACCCTAGTACCTGATTTGCACTAGTGATGTATGTTGTATATGTATGTATTAACTTTTTTTTCAATCTTGCTAGTGAAAATGAAGAAATAGGGGGAGGTGTATATGGCAGCTAACAAAATGTGTAATGTTTTTTCTAGGCGTACTATCGACCACCAGTGCCGGGGCCAGCGGCGATGGCAACGCGGCCATTTCGGAGGGAGCAGGAGATGCGGCACAGGCAGTTGCAGGAGCTGCAGGGGGTGAGCCAGCAGCAGTGGCGGGCGGTGGTAAGATATATTCCTTACTTATTGACATTACACTCGCTGCAAGGGTGTACACTGTACGGTTGCGACTTAGTAAGAAGTTGTTGTTGTGAACAACGGTTGAATAAGACACCCTTTACTTAGCATTAGCAATAGCATTAGCGGCGGGAGTTGAGTAACCAATGGCCTCTTCTATCTGACTTCAACTCAGCTGTGAAAGTTTTATGGAGAAGACTAAAAGTCAGATCAGATGACGTTGATGGGTGTGTTGAACGAAAAGGGAAAGAAGGGTGGAAGGAGGAAGGATGGGCGAGATGTAATATTAATGACTGGCAGAGAAGGATACGTGTGATGCATGCATAGGTGGCTGATAGGAATCAGATGCATGGGTGGTTGAAGGATGGGTGGAAGGTGAAAGAAAAGATGCCTGCCTGGGTGGGTGAAACTGTATGGGTGGAGGATAGCAAGACTCCTCAGTGGTGTTTGGGTCAAACTCAAAGCCAAGGCAAGCAAGGAAGGAAAGGACGCATGGGTGGTGGTTTAAAAAAAAAAAGAATAAATGTTTGTTGTTGGTGAAACAAACTAAGGTTTGTTGAGAGATTAAGAAGAATAATAGACGTTTACTTTGAATGGATGGATGCCTGGATGGTATTCATCATAGATAGCACAGGTAGAGACTGTCACTGGATGAAGAGTCTTAGTTTGAAGAGAATGTGAAAGAAACCACGCCAGAGTAGCAAAGCCGAGGAGAATATAAGTTGTATTTTCAGAATACTCCCTTGACTCACAGTAGTTTGCAAGCACAGCATATATATTGTGTATGTATGTAGTTATCATCAAGCGCCTTCCTTCAACTCAGAGGACAACTCCCTACCTATGTTAATTTTTTTTCGACTGGGTCAGCCAGCCTGCCATGGGTGGCCTATCGGCTGGTTACACAATCAATCAAAACAAAGTACCTCATGTCGCCCCATATGAGCAATGATCATTGGATCAGATATTATCTGCCTTTTTCTAGTAGTCAGGGCAGGGTGAAAGTGAAATTAAGCAGTTGCCCTTGATGTAACAGAGTATGGCCAGTGCCACCCGTAATAGAAAAATACGATCTTCCCCACCTGCAGACAGTAGTAAATAAAACTAATGTGAGTCTGCGTCATCATGACTCTAGTATGTTTGTCTTGGGTGCAGGCTGACTGAGCTGGCATGCCGGCTACAACAAAGTTACGTTAATTTGGCAAAACAAGAGAGAAGAAGAAGACTGGTGTACTGTGTACTTGAGTCCATACATAGTGCTAGTATAATGCCAGAAACTCCCACAAATGTTAGAGGCCGAGGAAGTGGGAGGATAGATACATACCACAAATGTTATGTACTGTGCTTGCTAGTGCTACTGTGCCACTATGTGTTGAATTAATTTGTGTTACTGTTTTGCTAAGAGTATTGGTTAATAGTTTTTTTTCTTTCTTGATATAGCTACTCCTTCACAAGCAAAACCATCCAGGAAGGAGTTGGCAGCCATGGCCTGGCGCCGGAAGCTGGAGGCCATCTGCCAAGAATACCGGCGGCTGGTGGCTCTGGCGGAGGAGGAGGAGGAGGCGCGGCAGCTGCAGCCTCCTCCAATGCCCCGGGCCTCAGCCAGGTCCCTTGAGTGGTATGGCGCCATGGTCAGGCAGCCGCCCGCCACCGCCCTTCAATATCCAGCACTGCTGCCCCCCCCTGTGGATGCAACTGCAGAGCATATGCGCGCCGCATGCTCCTCCGGAATGCGCGTCTAGAGGAGCAGTTACAGGAGGTGAAGAAGAGGCTAAAGGTCCTGGAGAAGCCAAGCCGAAGATCCCGCCAATAACTTGACCCTGTTGCATTGCCCCTTTTTTAATCCTTTTTTTTGGTGGGTGGGAATTGGGCGTTGCGTTGGGGTTTAAAGACATTTTGGACATTGGTTGGACTTTATTGTTTTGGACATTGGTTGGGGTTAGGGAGAGGGGTGGGTTGGGTGTTGTGGGATTTTTTACATAGTTTATTTTTGTTAGGGTATTAAATTATATTTCTACTTAAACATAGCAATACGTTGTTAATGTTTTGTGTGGGGGTTACTGTTTTATGTCACAAACATGGTTTCCTTGCTGCTGCAGGGCCGCACCCAGTGTTGGATTTAATAATCTGCCAATTTTGTAACACACAAACAGATAGATGCGGTACCCCTCACTGAGTGACTTGTCCTACTAGTACTGTCAGTCTCTCCTCCTAGTCCATTATTATACCTCCCCAAACTTCTTATCTTACCTGGGATTGATGTTTAAGTTAGGCACAGCGATGGGTGCATGGCGATGATGGTTTTGTTTCCCAAGAGAATGGAAATGCCATGGCTGTGGTGGTAGTAGTAGACACTGGCAGTAGCATTTGCAAAAAAAGAAAATGAGACAGTCAGTCGCCTGAGACTCTGGGAGGAGTAGTAGAACGAAGTAAATAAAACATAATGGTGGTGGGGATAGCCTAGTACAACAAGTTACAAACTGTAGTTGTGTTGAGTCACTCGACTAGGTCTACACTCGACAGAAGCGTAACCTTTAGTGCTGTGTGTAGTAGGATGACAAATCCAATCGATGCTGGCAATTAATGCTGATGGATTAGGTTCCTTTGGTAAAAAAATTACCTCGCAAATATACTGCTCATGGGTGGGCAAGCAGAAGAAGATCCTCGCCCTGCCTTGAAATTGAATTAGTGTTGCTTTTGCCACATTCGCCCCAGCAAGCGTGTGATCAATTATTGGTGTACATTTAATTTAGTCACACCTCAATAAATCACACAGCCCGGGGGAAGAGGGTTAGGGTTTGATGAATGGTTGGGAAGGGGGGTTTGGGGAAAGGTTTGACAAAGAAAAACAGTACACATGGACAAACAACAAAACACAATCTTGGCAGACGACCATATCCATAAATCTGTTAAGAGAGAAAAAGGAAATGCATGCATGATGATGATAACTTGATGGTTAATGATAAGTAGTACTTACTAACTTCTACTAGACAATTAGACAGTACAGGGCAGCAGTATATTATGCAATTTGCCTTGCCTGTCTGCCCTCAGAGAGACCCGAATTACATACAGTTTCTGTTCTGTTGTACCGGGCTTACTTTTAAACATAGCAAAGAAAATTCAAAAATAGCTGTAGGGATGAATTTGAATTATAAGCAGAGAGCAAACATAATAATAACAACAACACACAGTAGTAATGATTGAAGACAAAAAATGAATCAAATTATTTAAAAGATGATGACAGTTGATACTGTTACTGTATGTTATCCTGGTCAAAATGGGGAGTTGCAGCTCGGCATTCCTCTTGGTCCTCCCTTCCATGGACGCTCCGGCCATCAATCTTGGGTGACGCCACTGCCTGCCTGGCAAATGTAGATTCATTGGTAAGGTAAGTGTGAGTTGTTTTTCCCAGTATAGCACAGGGTAAGGGCCGGCCTGTAATTGTAGATGGAAAAACAAAAGGGATATTGAAAAATCAAGTAGAAAAAAAATGCATAAATTATGGTGGAGTGCAACAAGAACACTTTCAGAGGCGGCCTGGATACATCATGTCTACTCTAGTCTGTTTCCAGCATTAACCTCCAACAACAACAGGACAGAACAGGCCCACGGCACCCGTGACCCATCCTCCATTTAGCGTACATTTTTTGACAGAGGCAGACAAAGCACATATACAGCAACATAGCATTTTACAAATTAAGTGACTAAATCAATGCACCGCTGTCAGGCAAACCACCACACTCGACTCCACCACTACACAGGCATGTAGGTCTGCAGTGGTTGTTGTTGACTTGTTTACCTTTTATGCCACTCATGAACGCCTGACTTATTCCATCAATCATCTCGGATCCTACTGAGTGACTGCGAAGATATTATGTCACTGTGGTCATCATCATGGTGTTGTCCAACTCAGTGTGCAGTGTACAGATTGAGTCCCCTTTCCATATTCAAAATGCAATGGATCAGCCTGCAGTAGAAGTACAAATGTGTTATTAAAAAACAAGAAGGGAAACAAACATTGCCTTTTAGTGTGTAGATTAGATAATAGTACACAATGAATTAACTTCATGCACAACAAACAACAACAACACAAATCACTCAGTCAGTGTCCAATGCATGGCATCATTCATTACCTGTTCCTTCTCATCTTCAGTTAATGGGCAGTCTCTCTCGGCTCGGAAATGAGGATAGCTATAGTAGTCATCATCATGTTCCACTTCTTTTGGAGGGACTCAACGAGGCAAGATTTTCTTTTTTCTTCTATTATGCTACATCCAATCATCATCTGGCTCGAGGGCAATAGATTTAGGGCGATTCAGGAGGATGGAGGAGTAGGACTCGGAGGAGTGGACTGAAATGCAGACAGCTGAAACTCAGTAGCGGTCCGTGGTAGGAGTGCCGGCCGGGCGGTGATGTGCGGCGGGGGAGGGGCAGGGTGGGGGGTAGTAAACCACGGCATTTGGCGATGCAGCGCTCACAACGAAATTCGTTTTATTTATTTAAATGTTTACTTACCTGTATTCGGCCGTAATCCGTGGCTTACTACCCCCCACCCTGCCCCTCCCACACCCCACATCACCGCCCGGCCGGCACTCCTACCACGGACCGCTACTGCTGAAACTCATAAATGGCAATAAAAGACTAGAAGACGGTGGTGATGGATTTGTTGTGATTCGAAGTTTCCCAATCAGAAAGACAGACACACAAATAAAAGTAAATAAGGGAGGAAGACAGTAAGAAGTGGAAGCCTAATTGTCAGGGAAGTATAGCTCGTCCTCAAACTCTGGGGTTCAACCAGAAGTAGGTAATCATCATCTAACACGCTACTTCCGTCACCTGAGCCGCTGTCCTCATCTTCCTGCGTTGATTCATGTATCGTGTAATTCGGTGGTATAAATTGCTGATTCATTTTGATCATGGTTAACCTCTCCACGTTTTTGGGCGAGAGACTGGTCCTTTTCACTGTTACAATGGAACCAGCAGCACTGAAAACACGTTCAGAAGAGACACTTGCGAAAGGGCAAGCCAGATAGTTTATCGCCAGCCTGCTGAGCACTGGCCATTGGCCCCTTTTGCCATACCAATACCACAATGGGTTTTGATCAATGTAGACCTCTGTTGGGTCATCCAGATAGGCCTGGACCATCCGCTCAATGTTCAGGGGTGCTACACTTTGTTCGGCCTCTTTTGTCTTCTTTGCATCAGCACTGGACCTAGCAAGTCCTTGCTGTAAATACCAATCCTGTGCCATTTTTACTGGGGCTGATGATCCGGTTCTTGCTGTTGTCGATAGTGTTGGTGTTGGTGACAGCTGTGAGCCAAATGCACTGCCCTCAGGCTCTGAAGTTGAACTTGACGCCGGATGCCCTGCTGCAGTACCTGTTGTGGGATTGAGTAGCGGGCCTTTAATTACCAGCCGTTCATTTTCCAATTTACTGGCTGCCTCAGCTATCCAAGTTTTGTACCGGGCAACATCCACTTCTGAAAAAGGAAGTAATGTCTTACTGTTCAGTGCCGATTTGTACCGTGGATCCAGAATTGTGGCACAAATGTAATGTTCTTGTGACAAAATCTTAGTTTGCACCCTTGCATTTTCAGTTAAGCGACAGGATAAGCTCTCCACCAACTCATATGCTTCTTTTTTTCCTCCACACCTATGTACGCTTCAGACACCTCCTTCAGCTGTTGCTCTAGCATGTGCAACAATGGGATAGCTTGGCCCATAGTACAGTCCTCCTTGCTGACTTCACGTGTGAAGACCTCGAAAGGAAGAAGCATCTCTGTCAGGCATTTAACTAGGCACCATTGGTCCATCTGAAGGGTCATGCCTTTCACAGTAGCATCTGCTCTTTGCATGCCATATTCATTGATTGGTCTGTACTGCTCAAACAGACGGTCAAGCATGTAATACATTGAGTTCCAACGTGTTGCCACCTCCTGGATGAGTGCTTTGACTGACATTCTATAGTCACGTTGAATGATCCTCAGCTGCTTCCGGGCTTTAAAAGAATGGCTGAAATGAGTGCATATTCTGCGGCAGGTGGTCAGTAAGTTGCTGACTATGGCTTCTTTTTTCAGAAAGTCTTGAACTATAATGTTAATGCAGTGCACCAAACACGGGACCCTGAAATAGGCACCAACCTCCATGGCCTTAAGTACATTACTGCCATTATCCGTGGCAACAAAACCAATGTTAAGCCCTCTTGGGTACAGCCATTCAAAGACCTTGCTGTTAAACTCTTCCAAAATGTTTGCAGCAGTATGAGATTTCTCCATGGCGAACATGGCTACAGTTGCATGTTTCCGAGTAGCATTAAAAATCTCAGCTGTGTCAACAGCACCTACTTCAGATAGCTTTTCTTTAACCCCCACAAAAGAGACCCAGTGTGCAGTGATGCACCTGTAATCAGTGGCTTGGCAACTGGTCCACATGTCTGTTGTCAGGTGGATATTGTGAACAGCACTCTGCTGCAAAGCTTGTCCAACCAATTCCAGCACATCGTGATGTAGTGCTGGAACAGCAACTCTGGCG
Organism: Calotriton arnoldi; assembly: GCA_963921515.1. Classification (NCBI taxonomy): domain Eukaryota; kingdom Metazoa; phylum Chordata; class Amphibia; order Caudata; family Salamandridae; genus Calotriton; species Calotriton arnoldi. The sequence goes on along the minus strand of CAWUFW010003872.1, from coordinate 85,204 downwards.
AAATAGGACTGGCTGGGAACCTTCCATTTAGGGCAGATGGCTGACACAAATTCAAAGAAATCCACCCCTTCCACAAATGAAAAAGGGAGAAGGTCCAGCGCTAACATTTTAGCCAGCTTCGCATTGTACAACTGTGCCATTGGGTGGTTGCGTTGGTACTGCCCCTCCGACCTAAGCATGCTGTCAATGGTAGGCTGGATTATTTTCCTTTGTGGTGCAGCTGTCTTCTTGAACCCAGTTAGGCTCAACGACACACTGCTTTTCATTGCAGTACTTGGTTGCCTTGGTGTCTCAGTCTCACTCTGAGTCTGACTCTTCTTACTACGGTGCCACTGAGATGTTGCTGAGGATGTGGGCGGTACCACTACAGTGCTGGGGATAGGGATAGAAATGTCTCCCTCTTGTTGACCTTCCACCGTGATCATATCTTCTTCTACTTCTTCATCCCCACCAACAGCAATGGGTGCAGTTTTACTTTTTTGTAAGCGAAGTAGGTGAGCCTCCCACTGGATGATGTGGTGTTTTTTTAGATGACTTGTTTGGACTCCGGTACCATAGTTTGTACCAAGCTTACCCCGCCTAACAGCTTGTCGACAAATTGAGCATATAGCAATGTTCTCCTCCTTACTGCTAACCGAAAAGAAGTCCCAAACTGGGGAGCAGAACTTTCTGGTGCTGCTGGAGGTGCCACTTTCAATACCAGATGAACTGGAGGGTGTGCCTGGAATTTGACTCTGTGCAGTTACAGTACCACTAACTACTGAGATGGTGGTTGAGCTGGATGTAGGTCCCTGCCGGGCCTTTGCAAATGCAAATATGGAAGCTGGAGGTCGTGTTGGTGTTACCTGTGTTGGTGGTATCCGTGCTACATCCCTCGCAGCGATTTTGGATAGTCTAATAATGTTGGTCTCCATCTCCTCTGGGCCGGGAGTGATGTTCATGATGACTGGATCGTCATCATCACCCCCCTCTTCTACATCTACCTCCATAACTCTAAGGCTTTCTGGAACCTTCCTTTTCACTAGCCTTGTCTTGTGGCGTGCATCACTCTCAGACTGAGCTGGTGGCTTCCAAGTGGCATCTCGATCATCAGAAGCGGGGCTTGAAGAAGAAGTTGATGGACTAGCCCTCCTTTTCCTTGCTGGGGGTCTGGAAGACAATGGATCTTCTGAAACGGTGGCTTGCTCCTCTTTGTCTGCAAAAAGCTTGATTTCCTGAACTGCCCCTACTTCAGGAGGAACAACTACTATTGTGGGCTGTTGTTGCGGCTGTTGTTGCGGCTGTTGTTGCGGCTGTGGTTCCGGCTGTGGTTGCGGCTGTGGTTCTGGCTGTGGTTGCGGCTGTGGTTGTGGCTGTGGTTCCGGCTGTGGTTCCGGCTGTGGTTGCGGCTGTTGTTGCAGCTGTTGTTGCGGCTGTTGTTGCGGCTGTGGTTGTGGCTGTGGTTGCGGCTGTTGTTGCGGCTTTTGTTGCGGCTGTTGTTGCGGCTGTTGTTGCCCACTTATCTGCTGAGTTTCCGCCTGCGAGTGCGTTGATTGGGTACTACTTTGCGATAATGACATTTCAACATCACTGCTCGTTAGTAGACTGGCTACCTCTGCCACACTCTTGGCCTTGGGCCTAGGTTGGTGGGCTGGGCCCGCTGATGCGGAGGTACTGCTCCCAGCTTGGGCCCCGCCGGACACCGCTGCTGCAGGCGTAAGTTTTTTTTCCCCAAAAAACAACTCGGGCGGCACACCAGTCTTGGAAAGTGCCACTTCCTTCTTCTGTTCCTTCTTCTCACTGGCAACTTTCTTGGTACTGGAGGACCTGGTACCTTTCTTTGGGGCCATCTTCTTCAGATGTCAGCAGGACGCAGGTGCTCAAGTTGCAGCAATGTCTGTGGTCACACGTGGACGTGACGTGGTGCGCAGCAGGACTTCTGTCTGGCAGTACAACGGGTGATGATGACACCTCCTCCTCTGTCTTTTTGTGCACCTAAAAGCAAAGAAGCCAGGAGAAGAACATCAGTGAAATGTTGCATTTGTTGTTGTGGTTCAATTACTACTAGTACAAACAAACAAATAAATGTATAACTTAGTGTAGCCATTTGTGAGACTTTGTCAACAAGGGCTTTCATGGTATACTGTGTACACTCTCAGGAAGGATAGGGAAGAAGAGGAACAACAACAAAAATACAAATGTAATGGAAGTGGACCCTGTTTGGCATTACATTATTTGCTCATCACATCATTCAGGGAGCTGCAGCTGGCAAATTGGATGGATGGAAGCAGTAAGCCAAGAGTAAAACCATGCAGGCCTATATGGCAAAAGCAGCACACTTTATAACTCCTACCAGAAATGGCCACCAGCCACATGGACACTCACAAATCACAAGCAACAAGCAGGAGGCCTGGAAAACAATGTATTGAAAACAGGCCTATAATAGCCAGGCAAAGGCTGCATGCTAAACCACACTGCTTTGCCTGTAATGCAATAAAATGCAAAAACGAAAATCCACAGGGCTAAACAAGGTCTGCAAGGTACACAACACACCACACACAACAAAGACATTTATTTAACACACACCCAAAAACTGAAATACACCCCAAAATACAAATTTTTCAATTCAATCCAATGCCATCCATGCCCTAAATGATGTTTAAATTCAACAGAACACACAGAAACAGTTGTTTCATGCACCCCTGACTACCTCTGAGCCTACTGGATGAAGGGCCTGTTGGCAGACTAGGCCACAAGCTTGCAGGCCTATGGATAAAAGCACACTACCGGGCTTCAAAATGGCCACCAGCCACATGGCCAGGCCCACAACAACAAGAAACTGAAGACAGACAATGCAGGCCTATGGCAAAAAGCACACTGCCTGGCTTCAAAATGGCCACCAGCCTCATGGCCAGGCCCACAACTAAAAGAAACTGAAGACAGACAATGCAGGCCTATGGCAAAAAGCACACTGCCTGGCTTCAAAATGGCCGCCAGCCTCATGGCCAGGCCCACAACAACAAGAAACTGAAGACAGACAATGCAGGCCTATGGCAAAAAGCACACTGCCTGGCTTCAAAATGGCCGCCAGCCTCATGGCCAGGCCCACAACAACAAGAAGCCTAGGCCACAAAGGAAACACATGCAGGCCTATATGGCAAAAGCAGCACACTTATAACTCCCACCACAAATGGCCACCAGCCACATGGACACTCACAAATCACAAGCAACAAGCAGGAGGCCTGGGAAATAATGTACTGAAAACAGGCCTATAATAGCCAGGCAAAGGATGCATGCTAAACCACACTGCTTTGCCTGTAATGCAATAAAATGTAAAAACGAAAATCCACAGGGCTAAACAAGGTCTGCAACACACCACACACAACAAAGGCATTTATTGAACACACACCCAAAAAATGAAATACACCCAAAAATACACATTTTGCAATTCAATCCAATGCCATCCATGCCCTAAATGATGTTTGAAATAAATAAATACAACACACAGCAAAGGAACAGTTGTTTCATCATGCACCCACCCATGACTAGCTCTGGGCCTACTGGCTACCCACAACAATTTTTTTTTAAAAATGATGAAAAGTACCAAAATTGTAGTTGCAGCAACTGCAATGCCCCAATCAAACAAAAAACAACACCAACTTACTTGTAAAATCTCAAATCCAAAAGTCCTCAAATCCAATGATAATGATGCAGCAGACACAAAGAGTGATCCTTCCACCTCAAATCCAAATGAAAAATAAACAGGAGATGGACAAAGCACTGGGAGGAGCCTGCTGGACAGGAACAGGAAGTTGGAGACTCTGTGGCAATTCCTCCCTCCCCCCCCCAAAAAATTTGACAAAAAAGGACAGCCAAATGTCAATCTGAGGAGTTTTTTTCATCCAAATCATCATTTTATAGAAGGCTTTATGCTGCTCGAGATATTATTCTTCTCCAGATTGAAAATTTTGCGTGTTTGGGATCGCGAGCTTCACCAACATTCCGCCGGATGTCCGATGGCGCGTCCGAATGATGTGTTCGCGATCGCAATCTCTCTCGTGGTGCACGATGGCGCGGCAAATGACGTGTTCGCGATCGCACACTCTCGTGGTGTCCGATGGCGCGGTGAATGACGTGTTCGCGATCGCACACTCTCGCAGGATTGCGTGGCAGGCTACCAAAATCTCGTGGCGCACGCGGACGGATAGGAAAACGCGTCGGTGACCACAGGGATCCCGGTAAGTCGCTATCTCACGCGCTAGAACGCATTTTTAAAGCGCGAACAAGAAAATAATTCCGCTAAACCGCAGATCGTGGAATTTTTGGCAATTTCGCGTTCTCCGCGGAACGCGAAATTGCCTAAATTCCGCAAATTCCGCGAGCGGAGCGGAATTTAAAGCCCAGGCCTAGTAAGAACTGGTATGGGTGTGTCAATGGTTTTAAGAATGGTAGTGTGAAAGGTGGAGTGGATATATGAACGGTTACATGGGGGTGTGAGTGGTGCGTCAGAGATTCTGCAGATGATGTAATCAGTGATATCATCAGTGATGTCACTGACCATGTCATGACTGATATAATATGTGAGGTCATAAGCAGTGCATTGCGGGGGCACAAGGTATAGTTAGCTCAGCTAACTATAACTGCTGAATTTCTCTGGTTTTGTGCATGTGAAATCTGAGCCTAACTATGACATCCCTGTAACCTTTATTTTTTCAATGTGTATATATATATATATATATATATATATATATATATATTCACTGAAAAAACCATAGGTTTTAGGGAAAGTTATAGTTAGTTGGACATTTCACTCGTACAAAACCAGTGAAATTCCCGTTATAGTTAGTTCAGCTAACTATAACTCGCGCCCCGCAATGCACTGCTGATGACGTCACATATTACATCACTCATGACATGGTCAGTGACATCACTGATGACATCACTGATGACATCATCCATGTGATAATTTCATGCATCTTGCAAAATGCTTTTTTGGGCCCTGGGGGTCCTTGTGGGCCTGGGGTGTCAGGGTGTTTCTACCCTGCCCCCTTTTCTTGTTTTGCGCCTTAGTTTTTCTCTTTTCTTGTGCCTCGGTTCTACCGAGACACAAGATGGCTGCCAACACTTCCTGGTTTGGAGTATTGACAGCCAATAAGCATGAAGCTCGTGATCGGGAGGGTGCGTGGATCCACCGCGGCCATAGATATCAAAACTTTTATTTTTTGAATTTCTCAGGAACTACTTAACGAATTTACACCATTTAAAAAAGGGCGCTTTCTGAACCAAGCACTACCTTTTTGCCAAATTTGGTGTAATTCCATTCAGCAGTTTTGGCTGTAACCGTGTCTAAAGTTTCCTATGGGAAATTGATTTTTTGACCTCTATTTTTTTATTTTCTCCGCAACTACTGAACGGATTTACACCATTTAAAAAAAAGGGCGCTTTCTGGACCAAGCACTACCTTTTTGCCAAATTTGGTGTAATTCCGTTCAGCAGTTCGGGCTGTAGCTGTGGCTAAAGTTTCCTATGGGAATTAACATGGAGAAAACACGTTTTGGGACCCCCCTTTTTTCTTGGCCCCCGCTTGCCGAATCACCCCGAAACTTTCAAGATAGGAGCTGATTCGTCACCCGGCGCCAAAGTTATTGGGAAAATAATGTTACGATTTTCCTATGGATTTTCCTATGGATAATAGGTCCTAACTATAACTATCTACTGGCGACCGCCAGTAGATAATATATTTACCTGTTTACCTCGGTGGCATGGAAAAAATGGGTGGAACTGACGTCAGCACACCGACGAGGTCCTTTTATGGCTCCTATGACGTCATACGGTGTCGCAAGCGGAGCCGTGCTATTATGACATCGTCGTCGACGTGGGAGAGCTAGGAAAGGTTTTCCGTGGAATGCTGGCACAGGGGATATTCACCTAAGTGTTCAGGCTAGTCCTTTGGGACCAACTGTTTATGTTGCCACTCCAGAAACTGAAACCAGTGATCCGAGGTCAGAGGCCCTGCAGATTGCACACGAGGTGGGGAGCCCAGTCGTGTGCACCGGCGGGGCAGCGAAGTGACAAGCACCACTACCCACAGAAAAGGTAACGAGGGCACTGAATAACACAGGATCTTCTCTTTGTATCTGGCAGGAACAACAAGGTTAAAATGCCCTAGTTCCAAAATGTAGAATTAGTGCTACAACGGTCTTCAAGAGGACGTGTGATGGATGCCGCTTCTGCCTTCCGTACACTGGAGGCGGCACATGGGTCACGCGGTACGGTCATACTGTGGTGGGACGCACACTTGTTGACCTCTCATGGCACTGCTCCACACTTCGGGGACAATGCTTTCATTAGCTGTTTTTTTCTGATGACGTGTCGCGCCGGCCACGTCCAACAGCAGAACACCTTTAGATCCAAACAGACTCTTCCACTCTCTCACTGGAAGTGAAACCAGGCCACGCGGACACTTTCACAATACAACAGCCGGGAATGCACTTTTTGGTAAAAAAAACACATTCCTTCCTCCTAATTTATCAAATAAACGACTCACTGAAGAACAGGGGCCAGCTTCGATCGGTAAACAGCCGTTACAACGACTTTTACTTCGCGATACCATTACAACGCATGCATTACCACGCATGCGTTGTACATCGCGAAGTCATTACTACGCATTTTTTAGAACGCATGGTCATTTACCACGCATGCCTTTACAACACATTTTGTTGTAAAGGTATGTATGGTAAATGACCATGAGTTCTAAAAATGTAGACGATCCACGTCGTTGTAAGGAAACAGAGGCTGTTCTGTTTCCTCACAGCGACGTGCACCGCCCCTCAGAGACGACATGAAGCAGGAACCACGAGGAGAGAGGAACCACGAGGAGTGAGAGGTAAGGGGGATTGGGCATGGGGTGGTGGTTACTTTTCTAGGGTTTAGGGTAGTGCAGTGGTGTTTGGGTAGTGTAGGGGGTCGTGCTGTGGGTAGTGTTTTAGGGCTTAGGGTTGTGCAGTGGTGTTTGTGTAGTGTAGGGGGTCATGCTGGGGGTAGTGTTTTAGGGTTTAGGGCAGTGCAGTGGTGTTTGTGTAGTGTAGGGGGTCGTGCTGGGGGTAGTGTTTTAGGGTTTAGGGTAGTGCAGTGGTGTTTGGGTAGTGTAGGGGGTAGTGTTTTCGGGTCTGATTCACAGAACTAACTTACGTGAAATACGTAAAGTTAGTAATTTTCGGTATTCACAGAATACACTTACCACTACTAACTTTATGTCCGCTCCCGGGCCGGAGATTCCGGCCCTGTGGCGGAATTTCCAGCCTCTGGGCCGGAATCTCCGCCTCCGGGCCGGAATACCCTCATTTAGGCCGTTTGAGCATTGAAACGGCCTAAATGAGGGTATTCCGGTCCGGAGGTGGAGATTCCGGCCCAGAGGCGGAAATTCCGCCACAGGGCCGGAATCTCCGGCCCGGGAGCGGACATAAAGTTAGCAGTGGTAAGTGTATTCTGTGAATACCGAAAATTACTAACTTTACGTATTTCACGTAAGTTAGTTCTGTGAATCAGGCCCTTAGGGTTTAGGGTAGTGCAGTGGTGTTTGGGTAGTGTAGGGGGTCATGCTGGGGTAGTGTTTTAGGGTTTAGGGTAGTGCAGTGGTGTTGGTGTAGTGTAGGGGGTCGTGCTGGGGGTAGTGTTTTAGGGTTTAGGGTAGTGCAGTGGTGTTTGGGTAGTGTAGGGGGTCGTGCTGCGGGTAGATTTAGGGTTTAGGGTAGTGCAGTGGTGTTTGGGTATTGTAGGGGGTCATGCTGTGGGTAGATTTAGGGTTTAGGGTAGTGCAGTGGTATTTGGGTAGTGTAGGGGGTCGTGCTGGGGGTAGATTTAGGGTTTAGGGTAGTGCAGTGGTGTTTGGGTAGTGTAGGGAGTCGTGCTGGGGGATTGTTTTAGGGTTTAGGGTAGTGCAGTGGTGTTTGGGTAGTGTAGGGGGTCATGCTGGGGGTAGTGGTTTAGGGTTTAGGGTCATGCAATGGTGTTTGGGTAGTGTAGGGGGTACTGCTGGGGGTAGTGTTTTAGGGTTTAGGGTAGTGCAGTGGTGTTTGGGTAGTGTAGGGGGTACTGCTGGGGGTAGTGTTTTAGGGTTTAGGGTAGTGAAGTGGTATTTGGGTAGTGTAGGTGTCATGCTGGGGGTAGTGTTTTAGGATTTAAGTTAGTGCAGTGGTGTTTGTGTAGTGTAGGGGGTAGTGTTTTAGGGTTTAGGGTAGTGCAGTGGTGTTAGGGTAGTGTAGGGGGTCATGCTGGTGGTAGTGGTTTAGGGTTTAGGGTCATGCAGTGGTGTTTGGGTAGTGTGGGAGGTACTGCTGGGGGTAGTGTTTTAGGGTTTAGGGTAGTGCAATGGTGTTTGGGTAGTGTAGGGGGTACTGCTGGTGGTAGTGTTTTAGGGTTTAGGGCAGTGCAGGGGTGTTTGGGTAGTGTAGGGGGTACTGCTGGGGGTAGTGTATTAGGGTTTAGGGTAGTGAAGTGGTATTTGGGTAGTGTAGGGTGTCATGCTGGGGGTAGTGTTTTAGGGTTTAAGGTAGTGCAGTGGTGTTTGTGTAGTGTAGGGGGTAGTGTTTTAGGGTAGTGCAGTGGTGTTTGTGTAGTGTAGGGGGTCGTGCTGGGGGTAATGTTTTAGGGTTTAGGGTAGTGCAGCGGTGTTTGTGTAGTGTAGGGGGTCGTGGTTTAGGGTAGTGCAGTGGTCTTTGGGTAGTGTAGGGGGTCGTGCGGGGGTCGTGTTTTAGGGTTTAGGGTAGTGCAGTGGTCTTTGGGTAGTGTAGGGGGTTGTGCGGGGTCGTGTTTTAGGGTTTAGGGCAGTGCATTGGTGTGTGGGTAGTGTAGGGGGTCGTGCGGGGGTTGTGTTTTAGGGTTTAGGGCAGTGCATTGGTGTTTTGGGTAGTGTAGGGGGTCGTGCTGGGGTGGTGTTTTAGGGTTTAGGGCAGTGCATTGGTGTTTGGGCAGTGTAGGGGGTCGTGCTGGGGTGGTGTTTTAGGGTTTAGGGCAGTGCAGTGGTGTTCGGGCAGTGTAGGGGGTCCTGCTGGGGGGGTGTTTTAGGGTTTAGGGCAGTGCAGTGGTGTTCGGGCAGTGTAGGGGTCGTGCAGGGGGTGGTGTTTCAGGGTTTAGGGCAGTGCAGTGGTGTTCGGGCAGTGTAGGGGGTCGTGCTGGCGGTGGTGTTTCAGGGTTTAGGGCAGTGCAGTGGTGTTCGGGCAGAGTAGGGGTCTTGCAGGGGGAGGTGTTTCAGGGTTTAGGGCACTGGTGTTCTGGCAGTGTAGGGGGTCGTGCTGGGGGTGGTGTTTCAGGGTTTAGGGCAGTGCAGTGGTGTTCGGGCAGTGTAGGGGTGTGCTGGGAGTGGTGTTTCAGGGTTTAGGGCAGTGCAGTGGTGTTCGGGCAGTGTAGGGGGTCCTGCTGGGGGGTGTTTTAGGGTTTAGGGCAGTGCAGTGGTGTTCGGGCAGTGTAGGGGGTCATGCGGGGGTGGTGTTTCAGGGGTTAGGGCAATGCAGTGGTGTTCGGGCAGTGTAGGGGGTCGTGCGGGGGCTGGTGTTTCAGGGTTTAGGGCAGTGCAGTGGTGTTCGGGCAGTGTAGGGGCTCGTACGGGGGCTGGTGTTTTAGGGTTTCGGGCAGTGCAGTGATGTTCGGGCAGTGTAGGGGGTCTTGCTGGGGGTAGTGTTTCAGGGTTTAAGGCAGTGCAGTGGTGTTCAGGCAGTGTAGGGGGTCTTGCTGGGGGTAGTGTTTCAGGGTTTAAGGCAGTGCAGTGGTGTTCGGGCAGTGTAGTGGGTGATGCTGGGGGTGGTGTTTCAGGGTTTAGGGCAGTGCAGTGGTGTTCAGGCAGTGTAGGGGGTCGTGCTGGGGGTGGTGTTTCAGAGTTTAGGCCAGTGGAGTGGTGTTCGGGCAGTGTAGGGGGTCATGCTGGGGGTGATGTTTCAGGGTTTAGGGCAGTGCAGTGGTGTTCAGGCAGTATAGGGGGTCTTGCTGGGGGTAGTGTTTCAGGGTTTAAGGCAGTGCAGTGGTGTTCGGGCAGTGTAGTGGGTGATGCTGGGGGTGGTGTTTCAGGGTTTAGGGCAGTGCAGTGGTGTTCGGGCAGTGTAGGGGGTCATGCTGGGGGTGGTGTTTCAGAGTTTAGGCCAGTGCAGTGGTGTTCGGGCAGTGTAGGGGGTCATGCAGGGGGTGGTGTTTCAGGGTTTAGGGCCGTGCAGTGGTGTTTGGGCAATGTAGGGGGTCGTGCTGGGGGTGGTGTTTCAGGGTTTAGGGCAGTGCTGTGGTGTTCGGGCAGTGTAGGGGGTCGTGCTGGGGGTGGTGTTTCAGAGTTTAGGGCAGTGCAGTGGTGTTCGGGCGGTGTAGGGGGTCGTGCAGGGGTGGTGTTTCAGGGTTTAGGGCAGTGCAGTGGTGTTCGGGCAGTGTAGGGGGTCATGCTGGGGGTGATGTTTCAGGGTTTAGGGCAGTGCAGTGGTGTTCAGGCAGTGTAGGGGGTCTTGCTGGGGGTAGTGTTTCAGGGTTTAAGGCAGTGCAGTGGTGTTCGGGCAGTGTAGTGGGTGATGCTGGGGGTGGTGTTTCAGGGTTTAGGGCAGTGCAGTGGTGTTTGGGCAGTGTAGGGGGTCGTGCTGGGGTGGTGTTTCAGAGTTTAGGCCAGTGCAGTGGTGTTCGGGCAGTGTAGGGGGTCATGCAGGGGGTGGTGTTTCAGGGTTTAGGGCCGTGCAGTGGTGTTTGGGCAATGTAGGGGGTCGTGCTGGGGTGGGGTTTCAGGGTTTAGGGCAGTGCCGTGGTGTTCGGGCAGTGTAGGGGGTCATGCAGGGGGTGGTGTTTCAGGGTTTAGGGCCGTGCAGTGGTGTTTGGGCAATGTAGGGGGTCGTGCTGGGGGTGGTGTTTCAGGGTTTAGGGCAGTGCACGTGGTGTTCGGGCAGTGTAGGGGGTCGTGCTGGGGGTGGTGTTTCAGAGTTTAGGGCAGTGCAGTGGTGTTCGGGCAGTGTAGGGGGTCATGCAGGGGGTGGTGTTTCAGGGTTTAGGGCCGTGCAGTGGTGTTTGGGCAATGTAGGGGGTCGTGCTGGGGGTGGTGTTTCAGGGTTTAGGGCAGTGCCGTGGTGTTCGGGCAGTGTAGGGGGTCGTGCTGGGGGTGGTGTTTCAGAGTTTAGGGCAGTGCAGTGGTGTTCGGGCAGTGTAGGGGGTCGTGCAGGGGTGGTGTTTCAGGGTTTAGGGCAGTGCAGTGGTGTTCAGGCAGTGTAGGGGGTCATGCAGGGGCTGGTGTTTCATTGTTTTGGGCAGTGCAGTGGTGTTCAGGCAGTGTAGGGGGTCGTGCAGGGGCTGGTGTTTCAGGGTTTAGGGCAGTGCAGTGGTGTTCGGGCAGTGTAGGGGGTCGTGCTGGGGCTGGTGTTTCAGGGTTTAGGGCAGTGCAGTGGAGTTCGGGCAGTGTAGGGGGTCGTGCTGGGGCTGGTGTTTCAGGGTTTTGGGCACTGCAGTGGTGTTGGGGCAGTGTAGGGGGTCGTGCTGGGGCTGGTGTTTCAGGGTTTTGGGCAGTGCAGTGGTGTTGGGGCAGTGTAGGGGGTCGTGCTGGGGCTGGTGTTTCAGGGTTTTGAGCAGTGCAGTGGTGTTGGGGCAGTGTAGGGGGTCGTGCTGGGGCTACTGTTTCAGAGTTAAGGGCAGTGCAGTGGTGTTCGGGCAGTGTAGGGGGTTGTGCTGGGGCTGGTGTTTCAGGGTTTTGGGCAGAGCAGTGGTGTTCGGGCAGTGTAGGGGGTCGTGCTGTTGCTGGTGTTTCAGGGTTTAGGGCAGTGGTGTTCAGGCAGTGTAGGGGGTCTTGCTGGGGGTGATGTTTCAGGGTTTAGGGCAGTGCAGTGGTGTTCGGGCAGTGTAGGGGTCTTGCTGGGGGTAGTGTTTCAGGGTTTAGGGCAGTGCAGCGGTGTTCGGGCAGTGTAGGGGGTCGTGCTGGGGGTAGTGTTTCAGGGTTTAGGGCAGTGCAGTGGTGTTCGGGCAGTGTAGGGGTTGTGCTGGGGATGGTGTTTCAGGGTTTAGGGCAGTGCAGTGGTGTTTGGGCAGTGTAGGGGTTCGTGCTGGGGGTGGTGTTTCAGGGTTTAGGGCAGTGCAGGGGTGTTTGGGCAGTGTAGGGGGTCGTGCTGGGGGTGGTGTTTCAGGGTTTAGGGCAGTGCAGTGGTGTTCGGGCAGTGTAGGGGGTCATGCTGGGGTAGTGTTTTAGGGTTTAGGGCAGTACAGTGGTGTTCGTGCAATGTAGGGGTTCGTGCTGGGGTAGTGTTTTAGGGTTTAGGGCAGTGCAGTGGTGTTTGTGTAGTGTGCAGCGCATGCGTTGCGCCGCTAGGCGAGACCTAAAAGCATTGCACCAAGATGGCTGCCAACACTTCCTGGATTGTAGTGTTGGCAGCCAATTAGAGCCAAGCTCGTGCTTGTGTAGTTAGGTCCCGCCCAGATATATAAAGATTTTTTTCCTTTAATATCTCAAAAACTACTGAACGGATTTACACCATTTAAAAAAAGGGCGCTTTCTGAACCAAGCACTACCTTTTTGCCAAATTTGATGTAATTCCAATCAGCAGTTTTGGCTGTAACCGTGTCTAAAGTTTCCTATGGGAAATTGATTTTTTGACCTCTATTTTTGAATGTCTCAGCAACTACTGAACGGATTTACACCATTTAAAAAAAGGGCGCTTTCTGAACCAAGGGCTACCTTTTTGCCAAATTTGGTGTAATTCCGTTCAGCAGTTCGGGCTGTAGCCGTGTCTAAAGTTTCCTATGGGAAATAACATGGGGAAAACGCGTTTTGGGACCCCCCTTTTTTCTCGGCCCACGCTTGACGAATCACCCCGAACCTTTCAGGGTAGGAGCGGACCGGAGCGGGCCATAAAGTTTGAAAATTTCGCAAAGATTCGTCAACCGACGCAAGAGTTATTTCAAATAGAATGTTGCAGATTTCCTATGGAAAATAGGTCCTAACTATAACTATCTACCTGGCGACCGCCAGTAGATAATATATATATATATATATATATATATATATATATATATATATATATATATACCACACCAAGATTCCCCACTAGTTTTGAAAATTTCGCGAAGATTCGTCATCCGGCGCCAAAGTTATTGGGAAAAGAAAAACGCTTTTCCTATGGAAACTAGGTCCTAACTATAACTATCTACTGGCGACCGCCAGTAGATAATATATATATATATATATCTTTTCATTTTTGGACGGCCTTGCAATTGAGAAGCAATATGGTATTAAGCAGAATGGGGCTAGCGGGAATGGGCGCTTTGCCCTGAATATGGCTAGGATGGAGCGATATCGGTTCCTGAGAGTAACAGTGAGCGGCTCATACAGAACGTGATTTAATGAGGGGTCTTAAGTATGTAGCCTTTCTGTGGTATGAAGATATAGCAGCACTATCTTTGCTTCGTTTTGCCCATTCAGGGCTTTATATGAACTGTTATTTTTATGATGATGTAAACCATCTTAGAAGCGAGTTGGTACGGTGATATGCAGGATATTTATATTATACACCCAAGATTATACGCAAAATGAGGTATTATACCAAGATAGCATAGTCCTCTCTTACACCCCTAGTTACTCTCCAATGGGAACGCCCTTCGGACATTTAAAAAGCTGCGTGTCATTCCATGTTTGCTTACATTATAGCAGCAATTGAGAAAGGCATGTGAGCTGAAATGCGTCTTGCTGAATAAATTGCATGCCTCGTTGAATTTGTGCCCGTGTGTTCCTGTGGATTTTTCCCTTTCCTGGGGGGACTTTGGTTTGAATATATATATACAAATTCAATGAAAAAAAAGCAAAGGTTACAGGGATGTTATAGTTACGCTGACGTTTTAAATCCAGAGAAATTCAGCCATAATAGTTAGTGAGGAACTATAACTCGCACTCGCATAATGCACTGCTTATGACCTCACATATTATATCACTCATGACATGGTCAGTGACTTCACTCATGACATCTCAAAGGACATTACTGATAAGATCTCAAATTACATCACTGATGACATCTCAAATGAAATCACTGATGAATTTTAGTAGGGTCCATGAGTTTACTGCAAGGACTCGCGGCCCCAGATATCTATATTTTTAAACTTTAATTTCTCTGAAACTACTGAACAGATTTACACCAAATCACAAAAAGCACGCTTTCTGGACCAACATCTAGGTTTCACGCAAATTTTGGTAATTCCGTTCAGCAGTTTGGGCTGTAGTCGTGTTCAAAAAATGAAAAATCCCCATAGATATAACAATGGGGAAAACTCATTTTGGGACCCCCTTTTTTTCTCGGCCCCCATTTGATGGATCACCCCTGAAGCTTTCAATACAGCAACTGAACCAAAAAGGGGACGTTTTGTAAACATCGCATGGAGATTCATCAAGCGGCGGCAAAGTTACTGGCAAAACAAAAACGCTTTTCCTGTGAAAACTTTGGTCCTAACTATAACTACCTTCTGTTAATTGCCAGTAGGTGATATATATATTACCTACAAGCGGTCGCCAGCAGGTAGTTATAGTAAGGACCTAGTTTCCATAGGAAAAGCATTTTTTGACTTGGCTATAACTTTGGTGTCGTTTGAATCTGCATGAAAATTTCCCAAAAAAGTGTCACAGTGGGTACTATTGTTATGGAAAGTTTGGTGGTTATCCATACAGTGGGGACCGAGAGTTTGGGGTGTGAAATAAGCTTGTGCTTGTAATGTTAATTCCCATAGGAACCTTTAGCCACACCTACAGCCAGAACCGCTGAACAGACTTACACAAAATTTGGCTGGGAGGTAGATGTCGGTTCAAGGAAGTGCTTTTTGCTTGTTTGGTGTAAATCCGTTCAGTAGTTGTTGAGAAAAGTAAGTTTAAAATTACAGTGATATCTCTGGCCGCTGATATTTCGCAGTGGTTTTGCGATGAATTGTGAAGGCATGCGCCAATGGGAATGCTCTGATTGGCTGGATGCAACCTGAACAGAAAGTTGCGGCCGCCATTTTATCTATGGGGGACGGTTCCCGGGGCTGAAAATTTCTGAAAAAGCTAACATAATGGGTCAGAGTAGAGGTACTCTGACCACATGCTTAAGAAATGGGGGTGTTAATGACACAAGTTATGTGTCAAAAATGGATTTTTTTAAGCACGTGCTGCCGGTGTAAACTATCTTTGGGGGTGCACCTGAGAGCAGGTACCCCAGTGGGAACCAATGCGTTATGCGGTGCCCTGGTGAGTTGGTTACCTCTTGGATAGAGGTTGGGAAATGGCTACTTATGTCTCTTGGACAATATGTTATATTCCTATGCTGTCAAATGCCCTTGGGGGTGCGCTCAGGGCCTGTGCAATTAGGGGCCTGCTGGGTCAACGAGCACGGGGTGTCTAACACAATTTTTGTTGGTGTGGTTTATTGCAAGTTCTTATGAATGTAAATACAATTTCACCTATGTAACCTGCTTCTGTATCTTTGCTCCATCTTCAGAATGTCTTTAAGGCTCAACGAATGTCAATTTCGATTATCCATTATGTTATGAGCTATAAACGTTCAGTGGCTAACAATCATGTTTACGTGTATAAAGGACTACGCTGTGGAACATTTTAACATGTTTCCTGGCTTTGTCCATCTGTGGGCAGAATTGATTTGACCACTTCCATTTCTGTCTTTGGCATACATTAGAGTACACCAAGACAGTGTGAGGGGCTGAGAGGAGTTCAGGAACATGGCGGCCCGCTAGGAAGCCAGCCGGGAGCTGCTCTCCGCCGACCGACGATCAGTAAAACCCCACCGCCAGGATAATGACTTAGCGTCCGACTCGCTTCTCCCATACTCCCATCCTTCACCGTGTTTTTCTTTTCCTGCACTTTTGCGGCGGCTGCTATCCACGCTTGGTCTTCGTTCCCAGGTGTGGTCGAGGACGCATACTCCACCGGCTCCAAACGTGCATTGTACGGCTCAGGCGCTTACCCCGCATCCCGTGTTTTGTTCTGCGGCTGTCTGCTGCTGTGCCCTATTCTCTCCCCCTGCAAATTTGTGTGAGCCTGGTGGTTTTTAGGGCTGCTTGCGCGCTCGGTGAATCCCGAGCAACGCGCCGCACCCTGCTCCGACCTGGAAATCCTTGCTCCAGTTCCAGGGTCAACAGTGTCAGAGTCAGCACCCGCAGCTTCCTGGAGGGGCTCCTGGGAGACTGTTGGGAGCTTGCTGGCTGCAGTCTGCCTGTTCTGGTGGCTCCGTCTGGGAAAGGAGGTTCCTCTGCAGACTGCCAGCTTGGAGCCTTGAACCAGGAAGACCAAGTAAAAGAAGATAGGCAGAAACACGATGTGGCACCTATGTTTCAGCTTCCTGTGAGTAAAAGGCATACCAATAGAGGGAGTGAAATGTTATTCCAGCACAAGGGGGGTTCGTCATCTACTAACCCTGACAGTGAGGTAACACTCGGCAAAAGGTACAAATTGAGGTCTAACACTTTCTTTGGCAAGGAGCTTATACCCCAACCTGACCTGCGTTCCAAACAACTTGCAGTTCCCCCACAGGGTAACAGTAAAAATAAAAATCTCCTAGCGAAGCAAGGTAAAGTCATTCCTTTAAAAGAGAGGAAAAAGAGATCGCCCTCAGTGGCCCCAAGAGTGACCCCTCACTTAGGTCATATTTCAAATTAAACCTGCAGGGTAGTATGGAAACCACAGAGCAGGCAGCAGCCCACGCCAGAAAATGCCTCACTATTACATCTGGCTATACCTGTTCAAAATAGATTCTCGGTTTTAAGCGACTCTGTCCCAGTATCTGGGACTACCTAGTTGGTGGGAAACGATCCGACACCAAGTAAACCTCCTAAGGAGGCTACTAAGGACATACCAGGCTTAGACTCGGTGCAGGGGCTGTTAAGTCAGCTGTCAGTAGAAATTAAGGAGCGTTTCTCTATCTCAGAAAATAGCCAGAGGAAAGTTCAAGACACGTGCAGTAGTTTGGAGGAGAACCTCTCAGCATTAACACTGCGTATGGAGGACCTGGAAAATAAAGTGCTAGAGCTGAGGTCGGGCCTGGAGGATAACACCCAGGAAGTGGTCAGGCTTGACCTGAGAGAGAAGGACCTATCAGATAGGTTGGGAAGGCTGGAAAATAACTCCAGAAGAAATAACATCAGTATCCTTGATATTAAGGAGGGGGCGGAAGGGGACAATGTTAAAGCTTTTATCCTAGATATTCTGACTAGAGCCTTCCCGCAAGTTGCCTCCACTTCAGTTTTGGGAAACGGAAATCCAACGGATGCATTGGGACCCTTTTAGGCTTAATCCTGGCCGGAAGAAGCCTAGGAAAATCCTGGTGTACATACAATTATACTCCCTTAAGGAAAAGCTACTGGGGCAGCTCTTAAACAGAGGACCATTTCAGGGTCAGGACCTATCATTCAAAATAAGGTCTGATATTTCACGGGTGACAGAAGACAGAAGGTGGGAGATGGGCAAGCGGATTGATCCTTTGAAAGAAAGGGGCGCTCAAGTGCAGTTAAGGTTTCCTGCCTTTCTCAAAGTGATGTGGGCAAACAAAATATATAATTTTCGAACTTTAGAGGAGGTAGACAGTTTTCTGGCACTTAATAAGCCAGCAGATAGTTAAAATACCTTTTTCTTTGTGGTGAGAGTTTATTGTTTTCTTTGTGAGATTAGTCTTTGGGTCCGGTGGACAGCAGCTCGAATAGGCATTCGCCAATGGGTAGTCAGGGAGGGTCTGTGGGGTGCACGTGTGGTAGTGGGGAGCATTGGGGTAAAAAGAAAAAAAATGAAAAATTGTCCTCATTTCATATAACTGAGATTATTGGATGCAGCTGGATTTGGAATAGAGATGATAGGGAATAAGGCGGGCCCTTCTGTAGGAGAATGCCTGGAGATATTGTGTTGGAATGGGAATGGCTTAAGAGTCAAAAGGAGACAGTGATTGGTCCTTCAATATTTGAAGGACAGTCCAGCTAAAATTCTCATGCTCCAGGAGACACACCTATTACGATCTGAATGTCTAGCACTGTTTAATAGGCAAAGATGGGTAGACAAGGTTATAGCCATTGACCAACAATGCTGCTCTAAAGGAGTCGCCATAATAATCAAAGCAAACTCCGGAATAGAGCTAAGCAAATCTCAAGCAGATGAGAAAGGGCGATGGGTGGTAGCGGAAATTAAGAGCTGTGCTACTTTCTACACGTTGGCCAGTTATTACGGCCCAAATGAAGATGACATCACACCCCTGAATAACCTCTGTTCTTCCCTGCTTGATTTTGAAGCCCCTTTCATTATTGGCGGGGACTTCAACATCCTTCTAAATAATAGGCTAGATAGATTCTCTCCCCGCACCCAAATTGCTGCACCGTGAGTCAAAGCTTATTTTCTCGCAATGCTAGACAACTTAAATGTATGTGATGTATGGCGGAAGGAAAAGGGTGATGCTAGGGACTATTCCTTTTCAGTAAGAAGAATGGCCATTACTCAAGGATCGATTACTTTTTTATGGAGCTCCCCGAAGTGGGAAAGGTTAGGAAAATAGAGTATTTACCTATACATCTATCCGACCATGGAGCAATAGGATTAAAAATTAAGCTCCCCTCAAGACCTCCGCCTAGAAGGTGGACCTTGAATAGAAGGCTACCCCTGCAATCAGATATTATGGATAAGGTAAAGAGGGAGACGGCTGCTTTTTTAAATCAAAATTTAGACACTGCACCAGTACACGTCTTGTGGGATTCTTTTAAGGCTTGGCTGAGAGGGGTCTTGAAGGGTGCGGCGGGGGCCTGGGTCAGAACAGAAAAAAGAGAGATTGCCTTGTTAGAGGAGCGGCTATTAACAGCTGAAGCAACCTTAAAGGCCAGGCATTTTTCTGCAGCAGAAAGAGAAAGCTTAGTGGGGAGAGTTGAAGACTTACAGCGGGAATTTAGACTCACAACGGAGGGGATCTTGCTTCAGAAGTGGGAAGTTAGCAAAATGAGGGACTTTGATCAGGGGAGAATTGCAGGAAATTACTGGCAATGAAGAGCAGAATAGATAGGTCCCACAATTACATTAGTAAGATTAAACTGGGAAATGGTCAGTATATAGAGGACAAAGAAGACATTGAGTTGGCTTTTACTAAATTCTTCCAGGATCTATACAGGGAGGATTTAGTAGTAGACGAGCCCCGCCCTGAATCAGTGGCTTGCTAGGAAACAACTCCAGAGGCAAAGTTCGGACAGCCTAACACTACTTAACCAGGACATATCAAGGACTGAGATCCTGACCGCTCTTAATTAAATTAAGAAAGGGAAAGCTGCAGGTCGGGATTCCATCCCTAATGAGATCTATATGTTATTGGCTGAGGCGGTCATTCCTATTTGGAATAGGCTGTTCAATGAATTACTGAGAGGTACCTCCCCTTTACCAGGCTCATGGAGTCAGGCTGTTATCACGCTAATCTTAAAGCCCGGAAAGGATCCAACCCAATGCCAGTCTTACCGGCCAATATCACTATTGAACTGTGATTATAAGATCTTCCCTGGGGTATTAAATGCTCAATTATGTAAAATCGTGGGGTCAATAATCCATGAAGACCAGAAGGGCTTCTTTCCTGGTAGGCAGATGAAAGATCTGGTCCTGACTCTAATTGGCTCAATAGACTTTGATTTATATATCAAGCCCCTTGCCCAAAGTTTAAGGCAAAATAGAGAAATACTCTCTTTTACCGTAAATGGCTTTGTAAGGAAGTTAGCCTTGTATGCTGATGATTTGATTGTGTTTTCATCTAATGTCAACCAAGCCTTTCCTGAACTATTTACTGAAGAACAGGCTTTTGGGTAAATATCTGGCTTACGAGGTTAACAATGACAAGACCGAAGTTATGGCCTGGAACTTGGTAGTGCAGGGGGTAAGGCTATCAAAGGAGAAAAGGTACCTAGAAGTAACCATCACACAGGAGCTAAAAGAAATGCCCAAAATAAATATTGCTAGAGTCTTTAAGGAAGTCAATATACTTCTGAAAAGAGTTTCCCTCTTACACACTATGGGTGGACAAATTTGGTCAAAATGTGCGTCCTGCCTAAGTTTGCCTATCTATTTAATAATATTCCGTTGGTGTTTGACAAAAGCCTTCTAGTTAAAATTCAGGGATGGATCTCTGCTTTCATATGGGCTGGCAAGGGAATCAGGTTATCTTGGAAAAAGTTAAGGCGCAAGCTTTCGCAAGATGGCCTGGGCCTACCAGACTTGCAACTATATTGCTGGGCATACCAATTAAAGAACTGCAGGATGCTTCTTCTCAGGTCAGATGATACCCTGACAGGTAGCATGTTCAAGGCTATGCTGTTGGACAGCCCAGATGAGGGTTTTATGTATAAATTTGGTGCCCCAATTGTTTTTAAAAAGTTTGCCTGAAGGTCTTACATTCCGCTGCCAAACTATGGTTCGATTGCCGTTTAAGTCTAGCTATACCCTATTACAGTGAATGGGCCCCTGTGTGGGACTCCCCAGGAACACCTGAGTGCCTCTTTGATGCCCTAGCTCAGCCACTGAAAACAGCGGGCGTTACACAGTGGAGGGACATAGTGGAAGGAAACACCTGCCTGCCCTGGGACACGTGGAGAAATTTGACGAACGGCATGCTGTCTAGATTTAAATACTACCAAATTTCAACGTGGTGTAAGAACCAACAGTGGCATTTTCTGTTAGATAACTCAATGGAGGACGACCTGATAGACCAAAATCCAAAGAAAAAGGAAGTAGCGCTTTAGTATAATTATCTCCTCACTGCAGCAGACAGGAAGTTAGACCATCCTCATCTGGTCATGGGAGAAGTGCTTGCCTGACGAGGAGCTGGAAAACCTATGGAAAGTATCTTTAGACATGCTTTACCCAGTGCTGCACTGAGGAGAAACCACTTTTTCACACTCCACAGGATTTATTGGTCCTCACTCAAGCTATCCAAAATAAGAGGTGATGGAGAAGCCAGATGCACAAGATGTGGTTCCCAGGAAGCGGATGACATACACATGTTTGCCACCTGTCTGTTGTTGAAAGAGTTCTGGGACAATGTGGGTAAGGCCTTGTCAGACGCATTGGGCAAAGAAGTGGAGGTAAGCCCCTGTGTAATCCTGTTTGGTGTTGTGCTGTCGCCTGAGGGGTTGGATGCACTCGCGGGGTTGCAGAGCAAACTCGTATTCTACTTGATCCTTTTAGATAGAAGGGAAATTTGTAAAAACTGGCACCAGGCGTCACCTCCTACATGGAGAGGCTGGTGGGATTCTGTAACATACTTCAGAGACTTAGACCAAAAGGTCAACCGTTCCAGGAAAAGAATCGAGCTTGGGTTATTTTGGGAGTTGTTAATTTCTGCTTAGCGGGATGTTCCTGGAATAATGCGTCCAATGATTACACCTCTTGGTCAGCTCACGATGTACAGTGCGGGCTGGGTCTCGTAAGATCATCAGCTAAGATCAGACCCCAAGATATAAGCAGTCTGGATGGTTAGGATCGAGAGGATGCTTATTTAATGGGGGCTATATGAGGACTAAAAAAAAAAAAAGAGAGTGTGAGGGAAAAGCGACATCAGTTCTGCAAAGGTTTGCTTCATTAGGATTCCCAGCCCTACCCCAGTCAATGTGCCTAGGACATTGCCACCACAGTGCTCAATCATGAGGTGAGGAGCTTGGGAATCCACAATGGATTTAACCAAAGCCAGCAAATGATGAAACTTTAACCCTCTCTGGCCAAACCAAGTATTCTGCACATTTAGCAATCCCAAGTCCCTGTCAATAAATACCTCTCTTTTTTGCAACCTCTTTAGCCCAATAGATATAGTTGTGGCCCGCAATCCATACGCTAAGCATTTTGAAGTGAAGTAGCTATAATAATGAGGAGAAGGCTGTAGCTGACTGAGGTAGTTTTCCAAAGGAAAAACAGTTAAAATGGAGGTGTTTTAAAAAAAAAAAAAAAAGATATATTTCATTGGATGCTCTCAGCATAAACGTGAATAAAATTAGATAGTGTGTTGGATGCCTCAGCAAGAAATCTTATTATTGGCAGTTGTTTAAGAAAATAAATGAAATACAGACATGGATATGCTTTTGAATGTGTGGAGTAAAGCACACCTACTGTATCTAATTTGGAAGCAGCATGGTCCTTCTAGAATTTGCTGCGAAGTTGTGACCTACTGGTTCCACTGGGTTGCTAGATACACTGAGCTAAGACTCTATTGGTGGGTGTAAAAGAGACAGAACATTTTTTTAAAGTTGAGGAGTGATGACACAGTGTAATTAATGGCAAGTTTTAATTTCCAACTCAGGACTATGTAATAAAGGTTGTGTAGTATTTAAATTTCAGAAAAATGAAGCTAGCTATAGGTTAGAACTCCCATTTTCTTTCGCAATTACTCCGCGATGATCGCGAAAACATCGGGAAAACTCCCCAATAGGACCCTCATTTTGAAAGAGAGGGAAAGGGTTAACAGAAGCTAACCATTCATAAGTGGAGATGCAGTAGTCTAAAATGAAAGACATGATTTCATTTGCTGCCTTTCTCATGATGATAGAGTGGAAAGTTGAAGATGTTGCTCTTTTAGAGTTGCTTTGTATGAGAGTGGTGTACCATTCTTGTGCTTTGTTGTTACAAATCTGAACAGTGTCAAACCTATCCAGGAAGAGCTAAAACAACAATATAATCTACAAACTCAATTCACTGGTATGTATATAACTTTGTAATTATTTTAAAAATTTACTTTAGAAATGAAAATGTATATGGGAGTTTGATTAAAAGGAGTATCACAGTGATGTGAAAAAATATATGAGAGGAACTGTATCTATTAGAGGGTATGTGTTTAAGAGGTGAGTGGTGAATGTTTTGGGAAGTAACAGATTAGTGCCTCTTTATTGCATTGTGTATTTTATTGAAAAATAACAGTATAGTCTTGTGGAAAGTTGCAATGAGGAACTAGGAATGTTTTAAATGTATATACATCATGTGCAGAATAGATACATCTGTTATTTGCATTCTGGGAGTTGTAGTACTTTTAGTAACATTATTAAACAGGAATTGTGTAGTGAGAAATAAAAGATGAAAACATGTTGTCCGCCTGTATATGAATAAGAAAGAAGTAATACTTGTTAGGTATGTATTGGGAAGTGTTTGTCAATGTGGTTTTAACTTATATGACCGCTTTGCATGTGCTTAGATGGTGAGGTATGGTTTTTGTGCTTGCACGTAGCTATATATATGGTGGGACTTTTGAGCTTACTTAAAGATGCAGAGAGGTATATATTTTTGGAAAGATAGCCTGAAGGTGTACATCTATTGAGAAATTGCATATATGTTTACATGGTGATCTATGTTCAGTAAGGCTGATGAAAATGTCATGTATAATGTGAGGGTAGTGTTTTTCTTTAAACATGGTTTGTTCAAAGTGAGAAGGATTAATAGTGCAGAATGCCTTGAGAGTTCTTGTGCTAGCTTCATTTCGAGTATAACTTTTGTTTCAGATATGTTGAATATATGTTTAAGAAGCAGAAGAAGTATTTGAGAAATGATGTAGGTATTCCATTTACAAAAGGTTTTGTGCTTTGAAAAATTTCAAAATGTTGTTTTCCGTTTTAGAAACGTATTTATGCATGTGCATGCTCAGGAACAAAGTAATGTATGTTTCCAGAGAGCCATGTATGCAATTATATATCAAGTGAGCTACCTAGATTTCACTCACACATAGCTTAGAAGAAAAGCAAATATACAGTAAAACAGGTAGTTTGATACTGATAGAATAAGATAACCAATGAGTCAGAGATATAGTGACAACTGTTATATATCTAACAGCAATGAAGGTACTTTCACAGTCAGCCAGGCAGTATTCAGGCACTCATGCAATCACCCAGCCACTACTCAGGCAGTCATCAAATCAGTGCTTCACTATCCATGAGGTTATTCAATTACCCACACACTACACATGTACTCTTGCAATCAGGCAGAAATTCTGTAGTCATTGAACTATGCAGGCACTACCCATACATTCATCGAATCACATAGGTACTAACTATTGACTCATGCAATTAACAAGGCTGTAACTATGCAATCATTATAACATTTGTGCAGAACCTATGCAGCCATCTAAACACCAACTTATAACCCATGCAGTCATTGACATACTAAGGCACATGTGTGCACTGATGAAACACTCAGGCTCTACTCATGCACTCATCTAATTACGTAGAAGTACCATTGTAGTAAACCTATCACCCATCCAGTACCTATGCAGTCATTTAATTACTGAGGCAATAGTCTTGCACTAATGCATGACCTATGCAGGCACTACCCATACATTCATCTAATCACCTAGGTACTAACTATTGACTTATGCAATTAACAAGGCTGTAACTATGCAATCTTTATAACATTTGTGCAGAACCTATGCAGCCATCTAAACACCCTCTTACAACCCATGCAGTCATTGAAATACTAAGGCACACGCGTGCACTGATGAAAAATTCAGGCTCTAATCATGCACTCATCTAATTACGTAGAGAGTACCATTGTAGTAAACTTATCACCATCCGTACCTATGCAGTCATTTAATTACTGAGGCAATAGTCTTGCACTAATACAATCACCCCAGCAGTACACTTACTTTCATCCAATCTCTCAAGCTTTAACAATGGAATCATGCAGTCATGCAGACACTAGTCAGGCACTCATCTAATTAGCCAGGCAGTACTGATGCACTTATTTAATTATCCAGGCACTACCCATTTAGTTATAAAAGCATCCAGGTACTACCTGTTCACTCAACCAAAAAGAAAAGGGCTGCATCCAATCGCTGAAACACTATTCATCCACTCACCCAATAGGCTGGGTGCTATGCATGGGCTTAAACAATCATGTATGCACTATCCATGCACTGCATAAATCACCTATATACTATGTATGCACTCTTGAAATCATCCAGGCACTAGAATTGCACTCATTTAATGATCCCACCAGTATCTATGCATGTATTGAATTACTGAAGCATTAGTCACACACTTGTCTAATCATTCAGGCTCTCCTCATGCACTCATCCAAACACCCATATACTAGTGGTATACTCATGCAAACATGCAGGCAGTAGGTATGCAGATATGGAATGACCCATGGAGTTATGACGTAGTCAGGGAATCATGTAGGCACTACTTGTATCCTCAGGGAATCACCTAGGCACTACCTATGCACTCATTCAATCATCCAGGGAGTATTGATGTATTCAACCACAAATACATGTATTTACAAGTTGTACTGAGGAATATGTAGTCCTTAGACAATATGGGTGATAGGTTTACTACAATGGTACTCTCTATGAAATTAGATGAGTGCATGAGTAGAGCCTGAGTGTTTCATCGGTGCACGAGAGTGCCTCAGTATTTCAATGACTGGATGGGTTGTAAGTGGGTGTTTAGATGGCTGCAAAGGTTCTGCGCAAATGTTATAATGATTGCATAGTTACAGCCGTGTAAATTTAGTGATACATTTAAAAAGTGTAGAAGAAGGAGAGATGCAGTGAAATAGGAAGAACCAGTTGAGAGAGTAGTTGATAAGGCCTTTGCTTTGAAGAGGAAGCTTTTCATTTTGATTCTAACTAGAATGAAGACTCTTGACAAAATAGTGTTGTGCATGAGGAGACAAAACCAGAAGAAAAGATTAGTGAATAGAGGTAACTGTTGTATAGTTTTAGTGGAGAATGGATTCATACTTCTTGTAGAGAGATTTTCTTTAATGAAGAAAGATATCTCCAGGATAACAGATTAGTTCATGCTATTGATTAAAGAGGACAATGTTATGAAATGAAGAATGGTAGTCCTATAGCAAAAGAGGTGATGGTACCTAGAAATGTAGAAGAAGTTATTGCAGGAGAGGTACAAGGAAGGCATAGTCAGGGTACTATATACAAATGGAATTGTAGTAGTGTTCCTAGTATTAGACAGCAATCCATTGATATATTAAGAAAATTCCAATGTATCTTTCCAAGGCGAAGATTAAAACACAAAAGTTATACCACTCAACAATGCAGACTTTAGGCAGAAGGCTGTATTATGTCAAAACATCTGCTTTATGTTTAGGAGAAACTAATAGAGCACTTTTGCATGGTAGTGCGGCAGACGTAGAAAAGGTTTGTGGTGATGTGCAGTTTTGTTTTGTTTTTCCTGAGCAGGATTCTAGTGAAAATGAAGAGTTGTTAGGAGGAGGAGTTTCAGAACAAGTCACATATAGGACAGTTGATAGTTTTAAAGACATTTCAAAATTTAACACATTGTTGTCTAAAAAACCAGAGTATGTTTGTATATGTTGTTGATGCACTTACTAGAAGATTTAAACACAGACTGTTGACTTATAGTTAAAAAGTTAAAAAGTAAATATTAACTGGCAAAAGTTACCTGCGTATTTATTTGCAGAGGGACGGTTTGACTTGTTTATACGACAAGTTGTATGTAAGTTGTGTCACAATAAATTAGAAGATAATAAAATGAACAGCACATAGATATTAGATGCCCATTTTCTTAGATAATAAAATGCCTGCTAATGTAGAAAAACTATGAAGGGCCAAAAATAAAAAAATAAATCAACATTTATTATTTTTTACAGCATTGCGAAGAGCCGTTATAACGGCTCTCCAGCACTCACTACAACCCCACAATCCATGCAGTATGATGCCATTGGGGAAAGCTGTGGAGCCACATTTTAAAGTTGATATTGGACTTTTGAATGGACTCTCTGCTTTGATGTTGTTGTACTGCTATTGAAGTCGAGGGTCCTTCAGCTTTGCGTTACCGTCCTGCTGCTCACTATGAACTTGTCTTATGAAATGTGCAAAAAAATATAAAAGGGGGAAAAATTACCATGTATGATTTTTGGCAGCATTGCGAATAGCTGTAACACATTGCTCACCAGCTCTTATAACAACACTACAGTCCATGCAATACTTGGCCATTCTTGAAAACTCTGGAGCCATATCTGTTGTAGTAGTTTGTACCTCTGAAGGGACTTTCTGGCCGGGAATTGTTGCTGCTGCAACTGATGTAAATGGTCTTCCAGCTTCCTTTTGCTTGATTGGCAGTTGGAGACATTTTCTATGATAAGTTTTAAGATTTGACATGAATGTCGTCCCACATGTCAAAAAAAGTCTCCAACCAAAATCTACCACCTGCTCACAATAAACTTCTGGAAAAGAAGATTCAAGAAGGATGAGTGGGTGTATACTTCCTATTCATTTTACTGAAAAGTAAATTATACAATTATATTGCTTACTTTCCCAGTCATGTGATGTTTCCAGATTGTGCATTGCACTAGTTTTGCAGTAGTTTTGAATTCCCCATGAGTTTCGGTAACAATGGGTAGTTTGATGGGTGTTTGGTAGTTGTGTTCTATTTGTGAGTTCAGATGTTGAGATATTTTTTAAACTGTTCTTTTTATAAATGTGTTGGTAAAATAAAGTTAAACCAATATGTTACAAAACAGCTAGGCTCAAACTTTGTGTAAAATATGTCTATATATCTGTTTTTCACTTTGTCATTTGTATTCATGACTATTGATAGAATTGCGAATACAAAGGGGAAAGTTAAATTAGTATCTTACTAAATAGCTACACTCAAACCTTATGTTAAATATGTCTATATATGTGTTTTACACTTTGTTAAAACACCCGTTATTCGAAGTCTGTCCTTGGCAATGGCACTCATAGAAACATACATGCACTACGTGTGCAATCATCAAGGACGTCCTTTCCCCATCACTCTACAAATGCGCCTCCTGGCATAGGAGGCGCAGGAGGAGGAGCCAGCCCATCATGGCCGTGCGGAGCTGATGCTCCGTGCTGAACCCTCTCCCTGACTTCTAGAGCGGGCATCCCGCCACACTGTTTTTCTCACCTAAACGGCGTTGGTGCAACCGGAATGCGGGCTGAATCCAAGTAGATCCTTAGCGCCCTTCTCCGATCTGACATCCCGGAGAAACGAGCCTTGATGTCTCCGCCGATGAAGAGGCCAAGATGGCGCCTGCCAAGCGGTGAGGTATTGCCCAGTGCCATGGGAGCTGCTCCGTGTGGCTGCCGGCTTCCGTGTTCGACCATCTCTTAGTTCCCTCTCCCTGGGTCCACCCCTGGATCGGGGGACTACTCACTGCGGCCAACTGCCCGCATGACGAGCGAGACACCTGGAGGTTACACCGAGAGCTAACGGAGGTGAGATCTCCCCCAGTGCCGTGGGGGAGGGGCGCGCTATCACCGTACTGTCGCTGAAGTCTTGGTGATTTTGGTCTGTTGCGCTGATGTTGGCTGTGAGGAGCGCTTCATTGTGAGGCCGTTTTAGTCGCCCCGACGATCTCCTCGTGGATCGTGCCTGACCCTAAAATGGCGGCGAAACGAGGACTTTTCAGAGCGTCTCATCCTCTCCTGGGGTGCTGCGCTAGGAGACCTGGGCATGCAGGACGATCGTTGCTGTACCTGTGCCCACTGATTGGAAAATGCCTATCATTGTGGGGCCGCTTTTGTCTCCAAGACGATCTTTATATAGCAAATGGCTCTAATTGTCTCTGCCCCAGCGTTTTCAACCGGATCCTAAGATGGACACCCTAACACTTCCCTTCTGGGACATAGAGATTCATGGGGACTGACTGTATCCAAACGGGCAATGACTCGTACCCCCTGCCTGAGTTCTAGATGGCGGACTCAGTGAGACCCTCTGCAATGCTCTTTCCTCCCCTGCTCTTTATTCATTGATCACCGTCAGGACCTCAACCAGCCCTCTCCCGTCCCTGTCCCCACCCACCCACCAGGACCTTTACCCTGCTAACTTCCCTAGACAGCTGAGACCTAGCTATTTTTGTCTGATGCCCGGTGGAGCTACCTCGCGAGCTAAAGGGGAGATGGACTTTGGACTCCCTCCTTGACCATCACCTACCCAGCCGGACTTTGGACAAACTCTCCCGCGTCTCCCTGACCTTATCTCCCCCTCTCCCTTCCCCCACCCCTCACCCCACTCCGCTCTTACTCTCTCCAGCTTCTGACCTTTGCCCTCTCCTGCCCTTGCCCTTTGTCCCCACCCTGTTTTTCTGTGAACTTCTTCCCACGCCACTTGAGACTGAACTATTTTGTCTGATGCCCGATGGAGCTACCTGGTTTAGCTATAGGGGAGACGGGCCGTGGATTCCCTCCTTGGACGTCACCTACCCAGTCGGTCTTTAAACAGACTTCCTTTTGTCTCTACTGTTGTCTCTTCCCTCATCCTCCCTTTCTCACCTCCCCTTCTCCCCTCCACTACTTTTCTCTCTCCTTTCTCTCCTCTCTTAATGTATTGCTTATTTTTTGACGTAATGTGTAATTGCTGATCTGTTTCTGTTACATTGTTGATCCTTATGTAAAGCGCTCTGATACCTTCGGGTCTAGCCAACGCTATATAAAACTCTTTAAATAAAATAAATAAAATAAAAATAGTACTACTTGGGGGATGAAGTCCCCTTGGCTATTGAGGGTATTTGGGGGCCAGGTATTCCTCTTGTTACCTCTATCAAGTTCCACACAGTCAGTTTGCTAAGAGGTCTTCGGAGGCCACACACCCTTTCTGCACCACTCTGCAAACACGTCTCCTGGCACACTACTGGTTGGGGAATAAAGTTGTCTTAGATGCTAAAGGACCTTGGGGACCAAGAAGCCCTCCTGGTACTTTATATAAGTCCTACTCAGTGAGATTTCTGAGAGCTGGTCAGAGGTCCTGCCCCTTCTCCACAACATTCTGGAAAGACCATTGCTACTTAAAAAACCATGGAAATTCACTGAAAAAAACAAAGGTTACAGGGCTGTTATAGTTAGGAAATGGGATAAAAAAAACCTTAGATAGTCACTGAAAAAAACAAAGTTTACCGGAAGGTTATAGTTAGGCTGATATTTCAATCGTACAAAACCAGAGAAATTTAGCAGTTATAGTTAGCTGAGCTAACTATAACTCGTGCCCCAGAAATGCACTGCTTAGGACCTTACATATGGCATCACTCATGACATGGTCAGTGACATCACTGATGACATCACTGATGACTTCTCAAATGACATCACTGATGACATCATCCACAGAATCTCTGACACAGCCACTCACACCCCCATGTAACCTTTCATACACCCATTTCTTTCACACTGCTATTCTCGAAAGCATTGACTCACCCACACCAGTACTTACATACCCACTCACTGATTTATAGGTCCACACACATCCACTCAGTCACCCATACAGCCACTCGTACACCAACTCACTCACCAATAAAGCCACTGATATATCTACTCATACAGCCACACAGCCACTCACACATACTCAGTCACCTGTAGAGCTACTCACATACCTACTCACTCACCCATAGAGTCAATCACACAGCCACTTACTCACCTATACAGTTATACACACACCAACTCACTCATTCATACAGATACTAACACATACTTACCTATACAGTCACTGACACAAGCACACACGCACCCATACAGCCACTCTCACATGCACTCATGAACTCCTACAGCCAGTGATTCACTCACTCACTCATCCATGCAGGGAGTCACACATACCCTCAACCACCTACACAGACACTCATACAGGTACTCAGACAACCAATCAATAACCCATATAGCCACTTGTGTACCTACTCACCAACCCATGCAGCCACTTACATACCAACTGACAGACTAAGACAGACATTCACACAAATTAGTCACTCACCCATACATTCACTGAGATACATATAATCACTCACTTATGCAGTGAGTCACACACCCACTAAATCATCCATACAGGCAGGCACTCATACACCCACTGATTAATCAATAAACTTTGGTGTATATATATTTAGCACTCATAAACTTTTAGAAACACTTACACTCACCTGATGATGTCATCAGTGATGTCATCAGTAATGTCATCAGTGATATCAATGACCATGTCATGAGTGATGTAATATGTGAGCTCATAAGCAGTGCATTGTGGGGGTGCGAGTTATAGTTAGCTCAGCTAACTATAACTGCTGAATGTCTCTGGTTTTGTGCGTGTGAAATCAGAGCATAACTATAATGTCCCTGTAACGTTTGATTTTTCAGTGAACATTTAAGGTTTTTTTATTCCTATTTCCTAACTATAACAGCCCTGTAACCTTTGTTTTTTTATATATATATATATATATATATATATTCACTGAAAAAACCATAGGTTTTAGGGACAGTTATAGTTAGTTGGACATTGCACTCGTACAAAACCCGTGAAATTCCCCGTTATAGTTAGTCCAGCTAACTATAACTCGCGCCCCGCAATGCACTGCTGATGACGTCACATATTACATCACTCATGACATGGTCAGTGACATCACTGATGACATCACTGATGACATCTCAAATGACATCACTGATGACATCACTGATGACATCATCCAGTGACTGTGTGTTTCTGTAAAGTTTAAATATTTTTAATATATATAGGAAAAGACGTATTGAAGAATGAGTGGGTGTGTAAGTGTCTGTATGGATGATTTAGTAGGTGTGTGACTGACTGTATAAGTGAGTGATTTAACGTATCTTACTGAATGCATGGGTTAGTGACTAAACTGGATGAATGTCTGTATCCGTCTGTCTGTTGCTGTGTAAGTGGCTGCATGTGTTTGTGAATAGCTACATGAGTGTCTATATGAGTTATTGAATGCTTGTCTGAGTATCTGTATGGGTGCCTGAGTGTTTGTGTGGGAGGGGTGTGTGCAACTCTGTGCATAGATGTGTGAGTGGGTGATTCACTGGGTGGATGGTTTCAAGAGTGCATCTGTGATAGACTGTATGGGTGGGTAAGTGTGTGTAAGAGTGTGTTAGTGAGTGAATGTATGTCCCAGTGGTACATGTGTGAGTAACTACATATGTGAAAGGCAGTATATATGTGTGTTGGAGTATATAAATAGCTATAAGCGAGAGTGAGTGATTGTGATAGTGGCTGTATGGATGAGTGTGTGCTTGTATCAGTGATTGTATAAGAGCGTAAGAATGTGCTAGTATTTGTATGAGTAAGTGAGCTGGTGTGTGTATAACTGTATAGGTGAGTAAATGGTAGTGTGTTTAATTATTTGCATGACTGACTAGGTGTGTGAGTACCTCTATGGATGAGTGGCGGTGTTTGAGTGTCTATATAGGAGTATGAGTGCATATGATAGTCCTGTACTGAGTGACCGTAAGTATGAGTGACTGTACGGGTAAGTGAGTGGATGTGTGCGTAGACCTAAGAATCAGTGAGTGGGTATGTAGTTATTGGTGTTGGAGTGTCTATGGTTTTGCGAATGGCAGTCTGTAATTTAGAGTGGGTGTATCAAAGGTTATATTAGGGTGTGAGAAGATGCATGAAATTATCACATGGATGATGTCATCAGTGATGTCATCAGTGATGTCATTTGAGATGTCATCAGTGATGTCATCAGTGATGTCACTGACCATGTCATGAGTGATGTAATATGTGACGTCATCAGCAGTGCATTGTGGGGCGCGAGTTATAGTTAGCTGGACTAACTATAACGGGGGAATTTCACGGGTTTTGTACGAGTGCAATGTCCAACTAACTATAACTGTCCCTAAAACCTATGGTTTTTTCAGTGAATTTCAAAGGTTTTTAAATGCTAATTTGTAACTATAACGTCCCTGAAACCTATGGTTTTTCAGTGAATTTCAAAGGTTTTTAAATGCTAATTTGTAACTATAACATGTCTGAAACCTACGGTTTTTTCAGTGAATTTCAAAGGTTTTGTAAATGACAATTTTTAAATGTATTAATTGTTATATACATTTTTTTCATACTGATTTACTACATTTTTCGAAACAATTTTTTTACATATTTTATTTTTTAAATTACATTGTAATTACATTATACATTACATTACAAAAAATACTTTCTCAGAATGAATTACTTTAGTTTAAATACTTTGCACATAGACAATAGACTTTTAAGTACAGTAGTTACAGTTGTTGCAATGGGCAACACATTTTCAAACACAATGCAACATTCAGCTCAATGTGAATTTCTAGTTAAATGCAATTAGTTACTTTATGGATTACTTTTCTAACCACAGGACTGGATCCTAGATTCAGTCCTGGGACATCTCCTGTAAACAGTTGAGTAAAAGCGTTTTGGTTACAGTCGTGATTTTTAAGGAATATTATTGTACTTTAAAAGTTGACACTTAGAAACTTTTTCTCATAGAATCACCAATGTTATCCTATGGAAGGAAATTCACTTAGAAGGTAAAAACTGTTATCGTTACTTTTTCTTACTCAGTGTTGGATCCTGGATCCAGCACTGGTGCATCTCCTGTAAACAGTTGAAAGAATGCGTTTAAGTCATACAGGCGATTTTTTAGGAACATTTGTAGTTTGTGAAAATCGACACTTTGAAACTTTTCTGCTGAAAACCAGACAATGGATTCCTATGGAAGAAAATATAAGTTACTGGTAAGTACGGTTAAAATTACTTTTCAGGGTCAGTGCTGGGCTAAAAGATGCAGCACTGGGTTCTCTCCTGATAACAGGTGAGTAAATTGGAATTCGTACTTTCAGTTGATTTTAGAGGAATATTATAAAGTTCCAAAACTCCACACTTAGAAGAATTTCCAAGTGAAACCAGTCAATGTTAGCCTATGAAGGAAATTCAAGTTACCGGTAAGTACGGTTAAAATTACTTTTCAGGACCAGTACTGGGCTGAAAGATGCAGCACTGAGGTCTCTCCTGATAACAGGTGAGTAAATCGGAATTCGTATTTCGGCTGATTTTAGAGGAATATTTTAAAGTTCCAAAACTCCACACTTAGAAGAATTTCCAAGTGAAACCAGTCAATGTTAGCCTATGGAAGGAAATTCAAGTTACTGGTAAGTACGGTTAAAATTACTTTTCAGGACCAGTACTGGGCTGAAAGATACAGCACTGAGGTCTCTCCTTATAACAGGTGAGTAAATCGGAATTCGTATTTCGGCTGATTTTAGAGGAATATTTGTATGTTTCAAAAATCAACACTTAGAAACTTTTTCAGCAAAAAGCAGGCAATGATATCCTATGGAAGGAAATTCAAGTTACTGGTAAGTACGGTTAAAATTACTTTTCAGGACCAGTACTGGGCTGAAAGATGCAGCATTGAGGTCTCTCCTTATAACAGGTGAGTAAATCGGAATTCGTATTTCGGATGATTTTAGAAGAATATTTGCACAATGGTGAAGGGAGGGGCGGGGCCTGAGGTGACATCTGTGCAAACGCGCCCCGTGGCGCGTTTTAAGTTGGGGGATTAAGTCCCCTTGAATCCTGAGGGTCCCTAGGGGCCAACTAGCCCACCAGGAACCTCCAATATGCGCCAGGGGCTGCGTTGCAGAGACGTGTAGAGAGGCCACACCCCTTTTGCACCTCTCTGCAACGCAGCTCTGTGGCGCTTTCTGGATGTACCTGTTGGGCTAGTTGGCCCTCAGGGACCCTCAGGATTGAAGGGATTTAATTCCCATCTTAAAACGCGCCACGGGGCCTGTTTGCACACATGTCACCTGAAGCCCCGCCCCCTCCATTCACCACTGTGCAAACGCGCCCCGTGGCGCGTTTTAAGTTGGGGGATTAAGTCCCCTTGAATCCTGAGGGTCCCGGAGTCCAACTAGCCCACCATATACCTCCAAAAAGCACCACAGAGCTGCGTTGCAGAGAGGTGTAAAAGGGCGTGGCCTCTGTGCACCTCTCTGCAAGGCAGCCCCTGGCGCATACTGGAGGTTCCTGGTGGGCTAGTTGGCCCCAGAGACCCCCAGTATTCAAGGGGAGTCGTTCCCCTCTGCAAACGCGCCAGGGCGCGTTTGCAGAGTGGTGAAGGAAGGGGCGGGGCCTGCGGGCCCGATCGTTTTTTTTTTTTTGTCCCCTGAAGGGGAGCTGTGTAGTCCCCCTTCCTTTTTCCTGTTTCTGGGCCCTGGGGACCCCATCCCCCAGGGCCTTACCCCTTTTTTAAATTTTTATTTTAAAAAAAAAACGGGGAAAGGGGCCGCGTGGCCCCCTTCCCTGGGCCTGTATTGGCCCCGGGGACCCCATCCCCGGGGCATGGCCTCGATTTTTGTTTTATTCTTTGGAGGGGGCTGCGTGGCCCCCTCCTCTAGTCATTAAGGCCCCGGGGACCCCATCCCCGGGGCCGGCCATACCCCTTTTTTTAAATTAATTAATTTTTTTAAACTTTGGGGAGGGGCGCGTGGCCTCCTCACGGGCCACTACTTGCCCCGGGGACCCCATCCCCCGGGGCCTGGCCTCTCGTTGGGGACTGTGGGGGGTCCCCAAGCCCCCACAGTCCCGCCGGCTCCCCGTGTCCTACGGGAGCCGGCATTACTTTACACATGGGGAGCTGCTAAGATGCAGCTCCCCATGTGAAGCAGTCGGCTTTGGATATTGGAAGAGAGAGCAGGTTTCCTGCTCTCTCTTCCAATATCAAAGCAAGTTGCAATGACAGGACGGGAGCCGCGAGGCTCCGTCCTGTCATTGCAAACAGCAGTGTCCCGGGGTAGGCACCCGGGACACTGCAGGAGCCGGCCCTGGGGGGTGGTGGTCCCCAGGGCCATCAAGGGCTCCAGGAGGGGGCCGCGCGGCCCCCTCCCATTCAGTTCACAGCCCCGGGGAGGTGGTGGTCCCCGGGGCTCTGAAGGTCCGTAACGGACCCCCATATTTAAATGTTTAGTGCCCCAGGGAGGTGGCGGTCCCGGGCGTGTGTGGAGGCTGGAGCCCCCACACAGGTTTTCAATTTATTAAAAAAGCCCCGGGAGGTGGTGGTCCCCGGGGCTGCGGGAGGCTCAGAGCCCTCCCGCACCATTTAAAAAAGCCCCGGGGGTGGCGGTCCCCGGGGCTTGGGAAACCCTTGAGGCCCCACACATTAAATTATCCCCCCACCATGCCCCCGGGACTTGGGCCACCCGGAGGCAAAATACAATCAAAGCGCGGGAGACCGCGCTCGATTTTTTCGGCAGGATTCGCGCACCCTGAGCGCATACTGCCGATTTTAAAAAAAAAAAAAAAATTTTTGCCCAGGGGGTTCTTGTGGGACCCCTGAGCAAACCTAGAGGGTCAGGGTGTTTCTACCCTGCCCCCTTTGTGCGCTTTGCTCACTTGTTTCTGTCCCTCGGTTCTACCGAGGGACAAAATAACTGCCAACATTTCCTGAATCGGAATGTTGACAGCCAGCTGACAACCAATTAACATGCAGCTCGTGATCGGGAGGATACGCGGACCCTACTCGGCCATAGATATCACTATCTTTTTACTTTTGATTTTCTCAGCAACTACTGAACGGATTTACACCATTTAACAAAAAGGGTTCTTTCTGAACCAAGAACTACCTCTTTGCCAAATTTGGTGTAATTCCGTTCAGCAGTTCGGGCTGTAGCCGTGTCTAAAGTTTCCTATGGAAAATTGCATGGGAAAACGCGTTTTGGGACCCCCTTTTTTCTCGGCCCCCTCTTGACGAATCCCCGAGACTTTCAGGGTAGGAGCGGACCGGAGCGGGCCACAAAGTTTGAAAATTTTGCGAAGATACGTCAACCGGCAAGAGAGTTATTTCAAATAGAATGTCGCGGATTTCCTATGGATAATAGGTTGTAACTATAACTATCTACTGGCGACCGCCAGTAGATAATATATATATATATTCACTGAAAAAACACAGGTTTCAGGGACGTTATAGTCAGAAATTAGCATTTAAAAAACCTTAGAAATTCACTGAAAAAACCACAGGTTTCAGGGACGTTATAGTTAGTTGGACATTTCACTCGTACAAAACCAGTGAAATTTGGACGTTATAGTTAGTTCAGCTAACTATAACGCGTGCCCCCACAATGCACTGCTGATGACGTCACATATTACATCACTCATGACATGGTCAGTGACATCACTGATGACATCACTGATGACATCTCTGATGACATCATCCAGTGACTGTGTGTTTCTGTAAAGTTTAAATATGTTTAATATATATAGGCCAAGGTGTATTGAAGAATGAGTGGGTGTATGAGTGTCTGAATGGATGATTTAGTAGGTGCGTGACTGACTCTATAAGTGAGTGATTAAACAAATCTTTCTGAATGCATGGGTTAGTGACTAAACTGTGTGAATGTCTGTATCAGTCTGTCTGTTGGTGTGTAAGCGGCTGCATGGGTTTGTGAATAGCTACATGAGTGTCTATATGGGTTATTGATTGGTTGTCTGAGTATCTGTATGGGTGCCTGAGTGTTTGTGTGGGTGGGGGGTGTGTGACTCTGTACATAGATGTGTGAGTGGGTGATTCACTTGGTGTATGGATTCAAGAGTGCATCTGTGATGGACTGTATGGGTGGGTGAGTGTGTGTATGGGTGTGTTGGTGAGTGAATGGATGTCTCAGTGGTATATGTGTGAGTTACTACATATGTGAAAGGCAGTATATGTGAGTGTTGGAGTATATAAATGACTATAAGTGAGAGTGAGTGATTGTGAGAGTGGCTGTATGGATGAGTGTGTGCTTGTATCAGTGATTGTATAAGAGCGTAAGTATGTGTTAGTATCTGTATGAGTAAGTGAGGTGGTGTGTGTATAACTGTATAGGTGAGTAAATGGGAGTGTGATTAATTCTTTGCATGACTGACTAGGTGTGTGAGTAACTCTATGGATGAGTGGCAGTGTGTGAATGTCTATATAGGTGTATGAGTGCATATGATAGTCCTGTACTGATGAGTGACCGAAAGTATGAGTGACTGTATGGGTGAGTGAGTGGATGGGTGTGTAGACCTAAGAATCAGTGAGTGGGTATGTAGTTATTGGTGTTGGAGTGTCTATGGTTTTGAGAATGGAAGTCTGTAATTTAGAGTGGGTGTATCAATGGTTATATTAGGGTGTGAGAAGATGCATCAAATTATCACGTGGATGATGTCATCAGTGATGTCATTTGAGATGTCATCAGTGATGTCACTGACCATGTCATGAGTGATGTAATATGTGACGTCATCAGCAGTGCATTGTGGGGGCGCGAGTTATAGTTAGCTGAACGAACTATAACGTCCAAATTTCACTGGTTTTGTACGAGTGAAATGTCCAACTGACTATAACGTCCCTGAAACCTGTGGTTTTTTCAGTGAATTTCTAAGGTTTTTTAAATACTAATTTCTAACTATAACGTCCCTGAAACCTGTGTTTTTTTCAGTGAATTTCTAAGGTTTTTTAATGCTAATTTCTAACTATAACGTCCCTGAAACCTGTGGTTTTTTCAGTGAATTTCAAAGGTTTTTTAAATGCTAATTTCTAACTATAACGTCCCTGAAACCTATGTTTTTTCAGTGAATTTCAAAGGTTTTTTAAATGCTAATTTCTAACTATAACGTCCCTGAAACCTGTAGTTTTTTCAGTGAATTTCAAAGGTTTTTAAATGCTAATTTCTAACTATGCCTACAGAGGTAGGACATGTGCAGAAAGAGGAAGAAAGGCGCAGAAAGAAGCAAAAGAAATGCAGAAAGAGGCAACAGAAGTCCAGAAAGACAAAGAAAGGTGCAGAAAGAAGCAAAAGATGTGCACAAAGAACCGACAGAGGAGCAGAAAGAGGCCTTGTTGCAAAGTCATCCTGTGCCCCCAACTTTTTTGCTGACGGGTACTGGTGGTAACTGACTCTGACTAACCAGGCCTAGAGCCAGTGCTATGCTAAAAGACACTTAGAATACAGTGAAAACACCTACATATACTAGGAAACACTATGTGTTGGGGTACCCCTGTGATTGGCATGACCTCCTCTGTAAGGCCCTAGTACATAATAGGGCAGGGAGATTAAAACTACCTCTAAGTCAGAGGTGCAGAAAGACGCTTCTTTAAGTACTAGTCACATTTGCAGAGTGGTGGAGAAAGGGTGCTGGGCCTCCGACCAGCGCTCAGGAATTCCGCTGCATAGGACTTAGACAAGGTACCAAGAGGGCTTCTTGGCCCCCAAAGTCCATCCAGAGTAAATTGGACTTCATCCCCCATCCCATAGTCTGCCAGGAGGCGTGTTTGCAGAGTGTTGGAGAAAGGGGGACATGTCCTCCTTAGACGTCTTAGCAATCCCACTGTGTGGGACTTACTGCAGGTAACAAGAGGGGTAGTTGGCCACCAACGACAACCTTGGGGGCCAACTACCCCTCCTATTACCTCCAGTAAGTCCCACACAGCAGGATTGCTAAGTTCTCATAGCAGGCCACGCCCCCTTTGCCCACCACTCTGCAAACGTGCTCCCTGGTGGGCTCTTGGATGGGGATTGATCTCCCCTTCGCTGCTGAGAGTCCTTTAGGGGCCAACTAGCCTACGTCTTACCTCCAGTAAGCCCCACACAGTGGGATTGCTGAGAGGTGGACAAAGGCCACGCCCCCTTTCCCCACCACTCTGCAAATGCGCCTTCTGGCGCGTTCTAAGTTGGGGTACTGAAAACTGCATTAGAAAAATACCTTTTTGATGAAATGTTTAACAGTGATGCAGGTAACAGAGGCGCAGAGTTTATTTTCAGCTGGTAAATGTATTGCTATACATGATAGGTATATCACCACCAGGGAAGAACTCAATAAAACTGCTGGCATCTCGGCCCTCAAAAGAAAACACACTCGCCTAAAATGTTTCACTCTGCCACCGTGAATATTCATGAGCCGGAGGAGCTAATTGGCCCACTTCCTGGATGCCCGGCTTTGATTGGTCACTGCCGGTCTGGCTCTTCTGGACTACAGAGCGAGCTGAGGTACAGAGGGGCAACTTCCCCACAGCCTGTGATCCTGGGGTGGATCTCATGCTGTGGGTTAAGCGGACATAGCATCCAAAGCGGGGAGTTTATAGCGCCCAGAGTGAGAGGGAAGGGTTGAGGGTGCGAAGGAAGGGTCAAAGAGCAGCGCGAGCGCAGGGTCACACTTGGGCCCAGGCTGAAGCTGCCGGGGTAGGAGGGCTGCCCGGAGCCTCTGCCACCGATGTAGGGGTTGGAGGTGGGGTGGCTGCTCACCGGGATAACGTAGGGGTAGCCCAGGGGTCTGGAGAAGGAGGCGGCGCTGCTGTACGAGCTCTCGTGCAAGGTAAGGCTGGTGGGTGTGGGTACTACTGCCCTCTATGGGCAGTGTGTGTGCTGTATGGGCACTGGAGGTCACGGGGTCTTAGCAGGTACTGGGGGTGTTCTCAACGAGACGCAGAGGACAGTCAAAGTTTAGGTAAGCACTAGGTGTACCGGGGCATGGGCAGCAGCGCCCTTGGGGTGTCACTTCCTACTGCCACCGGGCACTCACCGTTGCATTCAGGCGTGGTGCCTCCGCCGGGCAGCGCCAGCCCTCGAGGAGCTGGGAAAGAGCACAGCAAGAGGGCCTGTTTAATTGTTCTTTTACAGAGGGCAGACTTCACCCAGCAAGGTTTCAAGGTGCTGCCCATAAGTGAGTGTGAAAACACCAGCCAGAAGTCAACCATGTGTGGACTGGAGCCGTAACAAAGCGAATATTACTTACAAATGCACTCAGTCTTTACAGACCACCCCACTCGGTCAGATTTGTTTAGGAGTATTATTTGGGAGGGCGTAGATGGGAAAATGTCTATAATGCCTTACACACTTGTGATGAAAACATTGCCCTCCCTGTCCCCCTTGCCTCTTCAAATGCCCAAGTCCTGCCCCCTCATTAAGTTCCAGGCCCACGTTAAGAGCCCTGTTTCCTGCGCCTCATTACCAGGCGCTGGCTGGCTCTCTCGCAGGCCTTCCATTAAAAAAAAAAAAGCAGCACCCGGGAGGTTGTTAAAAGTGGAGCGAGCTTCCCTCGAGCTGGCAGCTGGCCTTTCCCCTCGGCAGCCTGTAGCCAGTCCCCAAATTGCCAGGCTCTGTAATTACCAGAGTGCGCCTCGTTAAGTTAAAAGCTTTTTTTCTAACTCTAAATGAAACTCGAGGAGGGACCTGTCTGTCCTCTGCTTATCTAGGGAGTCACTTTCTGGTCAGCCCTCTCGATTCATCTCTCTTAGATTTAATCAGCATTAAGGTATTGCTTGTCCTTAAGAGCTTTGGCTAATGGGGTTACTGGACACTTTTGTCGGTCTAACGTTTCCTTTTTTTTATATATTTACCTTTCAAGCACGATTGGGGGCAGGCAGCGCACAACGTGCTTCAAGAAATCTGAAGCGATTAAAAAGGTCGGGAAAGAGTTGAAAGGCAGGAAATGGTGCCTCAGTGTTTAGTGCAGGGGCTGAAAATGTAACAAAAGCAAGTCTGGAGTAATGCATCGGATAAATCAATTTACATAAAGGTATGATGCGTTTGGGTAACTACAATGCTAATGGATTTTAGAGTGGTGCTGGTTTCTGAGTCCTAATGTTTTGTTACAGCGTAATTGATACGAATCTGCTTTATTGTGTGGTCTTCAGGATGAATGTTGATGGCCGGGTCTCACTGTTGATATGTTTTTTTTTACCTGCTTTAAACGTCATTGGTTTGCATGTCGTGCTCTTGAAGTTAGCAGCTGTCCTGTGATGGCAGTGGGGGTATTTTTGGCCCCTACCTTACTGCCGAGCCCTTCCTGACAGTGGGTTACAAGCACCTATAAGCAGGGGTTTATTGGCCATCTTTAGTCTGGCCCGGCCCATCCACGCTCCCTGTGCAGGGGCCGCCCGTGCTGGACTTGAGACATTTTGCAATGTTGCACAATGGGTGTCGTTTATACTGTGATGCACCATCTTTATATCCGTTTGTTTTACTAGTAATGACGCGCAGCGCACTAGCCAGTGTAGGTAGCAAGATTACCATGTTTTGCTTCGAGGCCAGTTTAGTGAAATGCACCTGTTTGTTTCAGAACAGTGGCAGAGATCTTAAAATGTGTCAAATCAAGGGAACAGCTCTTTCAAAGCCATCGACGCGCCTCTGAGATGTCGGACAAATTGTTTGTTTTGCTTTTATGGGGTGTGGGAGACAAAACTACATGTACCAGAATGCAACGGGGGCACTAGAAACTACACCCTTTTGCACTCTTTATAATGTGACTACCTCGGGATATTAGAAAGGCGATCTTTTGTATTTTACGGACAAAATCAGTGTTTGGGTTAGAGGTGCCCGAGTTTTGGACGAGAGAAGGGTGAATCGGACCCGAAGAGGAGACCGCCTTCTCGGAATTCATTCTGACGGGCCTGCCCTCGGGTGACCTAGCGCCCATGCGTGAGGAGCTCATACTTAGCCGTGTTTAGGTGCACGTTGGCACATTTTTTAGTTTTACCTTTAAAATGCACGTTTAGAGCCAGAATGGAAAGAAGTCCAGACCCTGGGTGAGCTACTCACGCCTGACACGGGCAGAAAAGGTCTCCTCAGAACCTCGCATGGTAATGCTTCCGGGTGAAACTCCCCCATGTGCCCACATACACTTTACTGTGGTGAGACGGCCTGGCTATTTTCCATTTCAGCTCCCGCTGTCCCATCCCCGCGCTTATCGCCATCTTCAAAGGGCCAACTGGCCGCCTCTGACTGCGGATCAAGGGCAGATTATCCGGCTTGGAGTGAAGTGCTCCAGAGCCAGCCTGGGCTGAGAGGAGACCATGGAGGCATCATGCCCCAGTGAGTGCTGCAACCACAACAGGAAGGGATTAGCGGCTGTGGAACCGGCTCCGCCGGTCTGCAGCCTGCCCACATGCCCAGCAACAGTTGATTCAACAAGTTTCAGAGTTGCAAGAGCACTTCTGAAGTGTGCGACTGAAATGTGGCCGGGGCGCCACCCCTCTGATCTTGTGAATATTCATGCATGCAGGCAGACGTGCCAGCGCCAGGCAATGCCTGGAGGGTCATATTGCCCCACCAAAAGGAAGATATTTCTTAATTAATTAATTTGCTTTGTGGTGGAAATATTTTAATAGAAGCGAGGAAAAATAAACACCTAACTGCAGAATGACAGAAATAGCTGGCTTGGGTGAAAGAGTGTCCTTTTGATAGACCTTGCATTCACGTTTGTGCCCCATTGTGCTTGTTTACCAGGTGTGTTTTAGTTAGCGCCCTAGTGCTGTAAGGGGGCACTCTGTCCTGGGCTCCTGGCCCCACCCACAGATGCGAGGGAGGCTGTCACCTGGAGTAGAGTCAACAAGTGCCTGCACATCCTGCCTCGGCAGGAGGCTGCTGCTACTGTGACCGAGCCATCGATCTCCCGCATGCCCAGGCAGATGATGTCTTCTCTCGCCCCCCTGCAGGTCATGGTGAACCCCGGCAGCGGCTCCCAGCCGGTGCCCGTCTCTGCCACCTCTCTCTGCTGGAAGAGGTGCACGGGCTGCAGAGGGAAGATAGCGACCGCTTCCTGCTCTACGCCATGGACGGCTACTGGCACAGCCGCTGCCTCAAGTGCTCCTGTTGCCAGGGCCAGCTGGGCGACATCGGCACTTCCTGCTACACGAAGAGCGGCATGGTCCTCTGCAGAAACGACTGCATCAGGTGAGGAGCGCGGTGCCGGTCACGCGCCCGATGCGGACCCCGAGGGGAGGGCACCGCTGTTGACCAGCGCCAGGCCTGTGTGACACTGACAGCTCCCTGTGTGTGTGTGTGTTACTGACCGCTTCAGAGGGTTTACACTAGTGCCTACCAGCAGTAGATGTTTCCGCACCCAGGCTAATGTGCTGCATAGCTAAATACATATAAGGTCCCAAAGGCGAGACCGATTACATTGCAAGTGCTTGTTTTTTTTTATTTTCACAGCAGGATCCGCAACCCCAACGCGAATTCTGCCGTTTTGTTTTTAAAAAAAATGCTTTTTTTGGCCCCGGGGGTCCTTGTGGGAC
The DNA here is from genome assembly GCA_963921515.1 of Calotriton arnoldi. Taxonomy (NCBI): domain Eukaryota; kingdom Metazoa; phylum Chordata; class Amphibia; order Caudata; family Salamandridae; genus Calotriton; species Calotriton arnoldi. The sequence continues at coordinate 41,478 of CAWUFW010003872.1, read as the reverse complement.
CCCCTGAGCAGGCCTAGGGGGTCAGGGTATTTCTACCCTGCCCCCTTTTCTTCTTTTTCAACCAATTTCCACTCTTTTCTTGTGACTCGGTTACCGAGTCACAAGATGGCTGCCAACACTTCCTGGTTTGGAGTGTTGGCAGCCAATCAGAGTGAAGCTCGTGCCCGGGAGGGTTCGCGAACCCTCCTCGGTGCTCAGATATCGATATTTTTCTTTTTTAATTTCTCAGGAGCTACTGAACGGATTTACACCATTTAAAAAAAGGTCTCTTTCTGAAACAAGGGCTAACTTCTTGCCAAATTTGGTGTAATTCCGATCAGCAGTTCGGGCTGTAGCCTGTTCCAATTTTTCCTATGGAAATTAACATGGGGAAAACGCGTTTTGGGACCCTCTTTTTCTCGGCCCTCACTTGACGAATCACCCCGAAACTTTCAAGACAGGAGCTGACCTGAGCGGGCCATTAGTTTTGAAAATTTTGCGAAGATTCGTCAAACGGCGCCAAAGATATTGGCAAAAGAAAAAATACTTTTTGAATAGAAACGAGGTCCTAACTATAACTACCTACTGGCGACCGCCAGTAGGTAATATATATATATATATATATATATATATATCCACACGTCAACGGCTGTTCCCAAGCCTCTTTACACGGCGGGCAACCCGGCAGGGTAGCCACCCCTTAATATCCAAACACTAACCGGTTGTCAGTTCTTTTACGAAAGAAAACACCGGAGCCGTGGCCTCAATTCCATAAAGTGTTTATTTACACGGCGTCTAGGTCCCGACGCGTTTCGGAGTTTTCTTTCGTAAAAGAACTGACAACCGGTTAGTGTTTGGATATATATATATATATATATATATATATTCACTGAAAAAACCATAGGTTTCAGGGACGTTATAGTTAGTTGGAGATTTCACTCGTACAAAACCAGAGAAATTCCACCGTTATAGTTAGTTGAGCTAACTATAACTCGCGCCTCCGCAATGCACTGCTGATGACATCACATATTACATCATTCATGACATGGTCAGTGACATCACTGATGACATCACTGATTACGTCTCAAATGACATCACTGATGACATCACTGATGACATCATCCACGTGACTGTGTGTTTCTTTAAAGTTTAAATATGTATTATATATATTCCAAGGTGTATTGAAGAATGAGTGGGTGTATAAGTGTCTGGATGGAGGATTTAGTAGGTGCGTGACTGACTGTTTAAGTGAGTGATTACATGTGTCATACTGAATGCATGGGAGAGTTGGAGTATATAAATGACTATATGTGAGAGTCAGGGATTGTGAGAGTGGCTGTATGGATGAGTGTGTACATGTATCAGTGATTGTATAAGAGAGTAAGTATGCGTTTGTTTCTGTTTGAATAAGTGATGTGGTGTGTGTATAACTGTATAGGTGAGTAAATGGAAGTGTGATTGATTCTTTGCATGACTGACTAGGTGTGTGAGTAACTGTATGGATGAGTGACGGTGTTTGAGTGTCTGTATAGATATGTGAGTGCATATGATAGTGCCGTATTGATGGTAGACTGCATGTATGAATGACTGTATGGGTGAATGAGTGGATGTGTGTGTAGACCTAGGAATCAGTGAGTGCGTATATAGTAACTGGTATTGGTGTGTCTATGGTTTCGCAAATGGTAGTCTGTATTTTAGAGTGGGTGTATCAAAGGTTATATTAGGGTGTGAGGAGGTGCATCAGATTATCACGTGGATGATGTCATCAGTGATGTCATTTGAGATGTCATCAGTGATGTCATCAGTGATGTCACTGACCATGTCATGAATGATGTAATATGTGACGTCATCAGCAGTGCATTGCGGGGGCGCGACTTATAGTTAGCTGAACTAACTATAACGGTGGAATTTCTCTGGTTTTGTATGAGTGAAATCTCCAACTAACTATAACGTCCCTGAAACCTATGTTTTTTTCAGTGAATTTCTAAGGTTTTTTAAATGCTAATTTCTAACTATAACGTGCCTGAAACCTATGGTTTTTTCAGTGAATTTCAAAGGTTTTTAAATGCTAATTTTTATCTATAACGTCCCTATTAAGACCCCTTGAATCCTGAGGGTCCCTGGGGGCCAACTAGCCCACCAGGTACCTCTAGTAAGTGCCACAGAGCTGTGTTGCAGAGTGGTGTAAAAGGGCGTGGCCTCAGACCACCTCTCTGCAACGCAGCTCTGTGGCACTTACTGGAGGTACCTGGTGGGCTAGTTGGCCCTTAGAGACCCTCAGGATTGAACGCAACTTATTCCCCCAATTTACAATGCGCCAGGAGGCACATTTGCACACTTGTTTTGTTAGGCCCCGCCCCTCCCTGCACCACTGTGCAAACGCGCCCCTGGCACGTTGTAAATTGGGGGATTAATTCCCCTTGAGTCCTGAGGGTCCTGGGTCCCAACTAGCCCACCAGGTACCTCCAGTAAGTGCCACAAGGCTGCGTTGCAGAGAGGTGGTCCGAGGCCATGCCCCTTTTTACATCTCTCTGCAACGCAGCTCTGTGGCGCTTACTGGAGGTACCTGGTGGGCTAGTTGGCCCCCAGAGACCCTCAGGATTGAAGGGGACTTAATCCCCCAAGTTACAACACACCAGGGGGCCCGTTTGCACACTTGTCATATCAGGCCCCGCCCCCTCCCTGCACCACTGTGCAAACGCGCCCCCTGGCGCGTTGTAACTTGGAAGATTAAGTCCCTTGAATCCTGAGGGTCCCTGGGGGCCAACTAGCCCACCAGGTACCTCCAGTAAGCGCCACAGAGCTGTGTTGCAGAGAGGTGTAAAAGGGGCTTGGCCTCAGACCACCTCTCTGCAACGCAGTCCTGTGGCGCATAGTGGAGGTACCTGGTGGGCTAGTTGGCCCCAGGGACCCCAGTATTCAAGGGGAATTAATTCCCCAACTTACAACGCGCCAGGGGGCGTGTTTGCTGAGTGCTGCAGGGAGGGGGCGGGGCCTCCGGCGCAATGCCGGCTTTTTTAAAATTTTATTTTTGTCGAAGGGGGGCTGTGTGGCCCCCATTTTTTTACAATATTTTGGGGCCTGGGGACCCCATCTCCCAGGGCCTGACCCGTTTTTGTACTTTTAAAAAAAAAAAACGGGAAGGGAGCCGCGCGGCCCCCCTCCAGAGGCCAAGTTCGGCCCGGAGACCCCATCCCCCGGGGCATAGCCACAATTTTTTTTTTTTTAAATCTTCATTTTTTAAGGAGGTGGGCTGCATGGCCCCCCTCCTGAGGCCTCTATTGGCCCCGGGGACCCCATCCCCCGGGGCCGGCCTTTCCTTTTAAAAAAAAAAAACATTTTATTACGGGGAGGGGGGCTGCTTGGCCCCCCTCCCGGGCTACTTCTGGCCCCGAGGACCCCATCCCCCGGGGCCGGCCCTCTCCGTTGGGGACCGTGGGTGGAGCCCCAATGCCCCCACGATCCCAGCCGGCTCCCCGCCTCCTGCGGGAGCCGGCATTGCTTTACCACACGGGGAGCTGTTGACATGCAGCTCCCCTTGTGGAAAAGCAATCTGGTTAGGATTTTGAAAGCGAGAGCAGGTTTCCCTGCTCTCGCTTTCAAAATCCAAACCAGTGTTTGCTATGGCAGGGCGGGAGCCGCACGGCTCCCACCCTGTCATAGCAAACAGCAGTGTCCCGGGGGTGGGCACCCCGGGACACTGCAGGAGCTGGCCCTGGGGGGTGGTGGTCCCCAGGGCCATGGAGGGCTCCAGGAGGGGGGCCGCGTGGCCCCCCTCCCCTTGATTGCAAAGCCCCGGGGAGGTGGTGGTCCCCGGGGCACGGGGGTCCATAACGGACCCCCGCATTTAAATACAGAGTGCCCCGGGGAGGTGGTGGTCCCCGGGGCATGTGGGGGGGATCGAGGCCCCCACACATGTTTTTTTTAAAAGAGAAAGCCCCGGGGAGGTGGCGGTCCCTGGGCTGCGGGGGGCCGCGTGCCCCCCGCATTTAATGTGCAAAGTCCCAGGGAGGTGGTGGTTCTCGGGGCATGTGGGGGGGCTTGAGCCCCCAACACATGTTTTTTTTTTAAAAAGAGAAAGCCCCGGGGAGGTGGTGGTCCCCGGGGCTGCGGGGGGGCTGCATGCCCCCGCAAATCATAAATGAAGCCCCGGGGAGGCGGTGGTCCCCAGGGCTGTGAGGGCCCCCACGGGCCCCCGCAACATAATTACTCATGCCCCCGGGACCTGGCCCACCCGGGGGGAAAAAATGCCTTTTTTGGCCCTGGGAGACCCCTTGAGCAGGCCTAGGGGGTAAGGGTGTTTCTACCCTGCCCCCTTTTCTTGTTTTTCATGTTTTCTTTTCTGATTTCTTGTGAATCGGTTCTACTGAGTCACAAGATGGCTGCCAACAGTTCCTGGTTTGGAGTGTTGGCAGCCAATTAGAATGAAGCTCGTGGTCGGGAGGGTTCGCAAACCCACCGCGGCCATAGATATCGAAACTTTTTCTTTTTCTAATTTCTCAGGAACTACTGAACGGATTTACACCATTTAACAAAAAGGACTCTTTCTGTACCAAGACCTACCTATTTGACAAATTTGGTGTAATTCCGTTCAGCAGTTCGGGCTGTAGCTTTGTCTAAATTGTCTATGGAAAATAACATGGGGAAAACGCGTTTTGGGACCCCCCTTTTTTCTCGGCCCCCGCTTGGCGAATCACCCCGAAACTTTCAAGACAGGAGCTGACCGGAGCTGATCACTAGTTTTGAAAATTTTGCGCGAGATTTGTCAACCGGCGCCAAAGTTATTGGGAAAACAAAAAACGCTTTTCCTATGGAAACTAGGTCCTAACTATAACTACCTATTGGCGACTGCCAGTAGGTAATATATATATATATATATATATCTCACGCCCCCGCAATGCACTGCTGATGACGTCACATATTACATCACTCATGACATGATCAGTGACATCATTGATGACATCACTAATGACAACTCAAATGCGAAATGCGATCCACGCGTTTCGGCTCGTCCGAACCTTGATAACAATACAAGACGTCATTGTAGCTTCCTTATTTAAATGTACAAATGCCTCCAGTTGCCAACATTAACAAAGGACTACATATTACTTTAATCCAAAAAGCTGGCGGCCATATTGGCCTGGTCACGATGTGAAAATTCAGGAATTGATATAATAAAGAAAAGAAAACAAGTGTTACTATGCACACAATGTAATTTCAGCATATCTTGCCCCGTGACCGCCGTACCTGTATGTTCGTCAACGTGACGTGTTCATAATAAACATACTTAGGATTGCAAACATCAACATAAACAATGGACTACACGTTACTTTAAAGTGAAAGGATATCGGCCATATTGATCTGGGCACGTTGCGTATTATAATGGTTCTTACACGAAAGAAAAGAAAAAAAAGGGGTGTTAATATACACACACTATCCATAAATAAAGTTCTAGCGATTATAGTTCCATTCCATTCACAGCTCATTTGAGATGTCATGAGTGATGTCACTGACCATGTCATGAATGATGTAATGTCTGAGGTCATAAGCAGTACATTGCGGGGGTGTAAGTTATAGTTAGCTCAGGCAACTATAACTGCTGAATTTTACTGGTTTTGTACGAGTGAAATCTGAGTCTAACTATAACGTCCCTGTAATCTTTGGTTTTTCAGCGAATTTCTAGGTTTTTTTAACGTTAAGTAAGATGCCTATCACAATGGATGGTGGGGGGTTGGAAGCAGGGCCTGGCCTGGCATTGTGCTGCCCCCACCCAAGCTTGCTGCTCCTGCCTCCCCTCCTCCTTGCCATCCATTGTCCAAGTCCATGCCCCTGCTCCCTCCTTACAGCCCTGTGTGCCCGTCGTTCTGTCACTGGCCTTTCCGCCTTCTCTGAACAGTTGGCTTGCTGCCCCATCCACCTCCTACCTATCCTCTGTTGTCTGAATCCATGCACTAGCCTTCTCCCTCCTGCCATGCATGGTCTGATGTGCTGCCACTGCCCTCCATTTAGCATGATGTCCCAGTCCACTCCTCCTGCCCTCCATTACCCAATTCTATGCCCCATCATTGACCTCCTGCTTAGCCTCTGTGCTTAGCTTGCTGCCCCTACTCTCCTTCCGCGTGCCCTCCGATGTCTGTGTGCATGCCCCTGCTCCATCCTTTTTGCCCACCATGTTCCATGGACCTGCCCCTCCTATCTACTCTGAGTGTTCTGTTGAGCTGCCACTCCCCTCCCACCTGCCTAGAATTGTCAGATGACTGTAACCTGTCCCTGCCACCTCCACCCTGCCTGTCCACGTTCCATGCCCCTATCCCCTTTCTCCTGTCCTCCATGGTCCATTTTACTGCCACACCCTTCTGCCCTCCATGGTCTGTTGTGCTGTAACTGCTCCTCCTGCCTGCCCTGCGTGGTCTGTTGTGAAGCCCCTCCCCCTGAACTCTCTAGTCTGTGCCCAGCTCCTACCCCTCCCTTCTATCCTCCATGGTCCTTTCTGCATGCACCTGCCCCCTCCTTCTCGCCCATCATGGCCATTGTGCTGCCACTAACCCTCCCGCTTGCCATACATGGTCTTCTGTGCTGTCACAGCCCCTCCCACCTTCCCTGTGTGGTCAGCTAGCTGCCCCTGACCCCCTCCCACCTTCCCTCCATGGTCTGTGTGTATGCCATTATAGTCTCACTGTTGCTCTCCATGGTGTGTCTTGCTTCTAGTGCCCATCCTGCCTGGCCTCCATTGTCAGCTTGCTGCTCCTGCCCTACCCCCTTGCCCCCTGCCCTCTGTTTTCCATGTTATGTTATAATGTACTTGTAAAGCGCTCGGCTACTCAGAAGAGTGTCCCGGCGCTAGACGGAGCCCTAAATTATCCTGATAATACCAGGCAAACACTACTGCTGAAATAACCAGGTTTTAAGTTGTTTACGGAAAGTCAGCAAATCGGGTACTTGTCTGAGATGCTGAGGCAGACTATTCCAGCTACGGGCAACCTGAACTTGAAAAGAGCGTCCCCCTCTGCACAAACGGGAGAATCTAGGGACCGCTAGAAGAGACTGGTGAGAGGATCTTAAAGATCTCCCAGGTGCATAACAAAGTACTCTCTTCCTGATATAGTGGGCCCCCAAACCATGGAGAGCCTTAAAAGCCAGAACTAATGCCTTGAAAAGAATTCTGTTTCGGATAGGGAGCCAATGCAAAGCGGTCAGGTGGGGGGAAATCCGGGTTCTGGGGCCCAGCCTGAGAACTGCCCTGGCTGCCGCATTTTGGACAACCTGAAGCTTGTTTATCAGAAACTCCGGAAGACCTAAATATAAAACATTTACGTAGTCCAGCCTAGAGGCAATGAGGGCCTGGACCACTATCTTTCTGTGAGCGAAAGATAACATGGGCAGGAATTTCCTGAGCATTTTAAGAAGACTGAAACAAAAGCCTGCAACAGACTGAACCTGGGTTTTCATGGAAAGGGAATCATCCAGTTTCACCGCCAAGTTCTTGACTGTCCTGACCGAAGACTGAGGAGGTGACATATCAGCTGGCCACCATTGTTTCCATACATCCTGGGGTGGTGATCCGAAAAAAATGATTTCGGATTTCTCAGGATTACATTTAAGTTCATTAAGTCTGAGCCAGGAGAAGACTTTTTTCAAGCAATTTTTGATCAGCTCCCCATCAAAGTCTTCACCCTTCTCACACGTGAACGGCAGCTGCGTATCGTCAGTGTAAGAAATGATTGTTGCCTCACAAGCTTCGACCAAAGGGGTGAGAGGGGCCATATAGAGCTTGAACAAAGTAGGGCTCAAAATAGAGCCCTGTGGAACACCCACTTTCAGAGGCGGGATAGTAGCAGAAAAGGGAGGGGACCAGACCTCCTGGTTTCTGTCCTCTAAAAAAGACGAGAACCATTTCAACACCGTGTCCCCGAGGCCGCACTCCTGCAGTCTCTGCAGGAGGCGGACATGGGGCACGGTGTCAAACGCTGCAGATAAATCCAGGAGGATCAGTACTGCTTTTCCTCCTTTATCCAATTTTCCTTTTATAGCCTCAGAGATTTCAAGTAGAGCGGTTTCTGTGCTGAAGTTGGAGCGAAACCCAGACTGGCTCGGATGAAGAAGATTGTTAGATTCCGCGTACTCGGTAATCACTGAGTTTACATATTTCTCTTAGGCCTTTGCAAAAAACGGAAGGAGAGAAATTGGTCTATAATTGGTTAGAACTAAAGGATCGGCAGAGGGCTTTTTCAGCAATGGGAGTATTTTAGCGCATTTCCATATCCGTGGGACATGCCCATTACTTAATGATAAGTTAAATACTGTGTTAGCCTTCATATTAATAATCTCCGCCACGGAAGCCAATATTTTCGCGGGGCATGAATCAACAGGAGACCCTGACTTAAGACCCTTCATAATCTCCAGAGATGTCGCTGGAAGAAGGGGGGGAACTGTGTAAGGGAAGAACCATTTCCCAAACCATTGGAAAGTGGCAGTATCGTATTTTTATCTTCCTCTGAAAGGGACACAGCAAAGGAGGTTTGGATATTAATAATCTTCTCATGGAAAAAGGATGCTAGCTGATTCGTCCATTCTGTTGTAGGGGTAAAAAGTCTAGCCACTGCATTAGGAGCAGAGAAATCTATAACAATTTTGAAAATTTCTTTACATTTATTACCGGAGGACTCAATTTTAGATGCAAAGAAAATCTTTTTTTCCTCACGGATTTTAGTGTGATATGCATTTAAGGCAATTTTATAAATTTCTTTATTTTCCGGGCTAAAATCCTTCCTCCATGCTCTTTCCAGGCGTTTGCAAACACTTTTGCACTGCCTCAAAGCATGATTGAACCAAGGGGAGGAATACCTTGTAACCTTGCAGGGCCGCGATATTTGGGGGGCAAGTGCCCAGGTACTTTGCTTCAACCAATTCTCCAGCGTATTGGCATCACTCTCAGTGTTAGTGCTCTCAGTGTTGCCGCCGAATGAAATAGCGTGAAGAGCCAACTCCTCACTCAATGCTTCAGGCGTGACTCTATAAAAAGGTCTGGAAGTGAAAAACTGTTTCTTTGCCAGGACTTGGGGTTCTCTTATAAGTTTACCTATCCTGAAGCTGATCAAAGAGTGGTCAGTCCATATTAAAGGTATTAAAGGTACAGGGGCATCCATTTCAACATTGACACTTGAAAAAATGTGATCCAGAGTATGGCCTTTATTGTGAGTAGGATGGGACACACAGGGGAAAAGATTCATGCATTCAAATAATTCAAACAATGCAGTGGTATCCTGCATTTCCAGGTTGTCCATATGAATATTAAAATCCCCTAATACAAAAAAGTGGTTATACCTGGGAGCTAATGGAGCTATAGAGTCACTCAAGGACTTAAGGAACTTCCCTGCAGGCCCCGGGGGATGGTAAATGAGAGCTCCAGTCAGTGATTGATGGGGTGAAAGTATACATTGAAAACCGAGACATTCCGCCCCTTCTACCTCTTCCATGTGCAGACCCCCTATTCCCTCCCTCCTGGCTTGTCTGTTCCATTGTAATGCGCCTGATCCCTACCTCCTGCCCTTTATGGTCCGTTATGCTGCAGCTTTCTCTCCTGTCTCTCCATTCTTCCCCTCTGTTCTCTGTTGTCCATGTGCATGGTCCTGTCCCCTCCCTATTGCTTTCCATGGATTGTTGTGCTGCACTCCCGTCCTGCATGCCCTGTGTGGTGTATTGTGCTGCTGCCTGCCCTGTAAGGTCAGTTTGGTGCACCTGTCCATGTCCCTCCTGTCCTCTGTTATCCGAGTCCATGTCCCTACCCCAATTCCTCCTTCCTTCCATAATCCAATGTACCATACTTGCTAACATTTTGAACTTGGTAAGAGGGAGATTTTGAAAAAAACTGGGGTATTGATTTTCCCCATTGACTTACATTGAAAAAGAGGAGATTGTAGACAGGAGACAGATCAAATAAAGCCCATTTGGGCTTAAAAACATTGGGCGTTTCCTGGCTGAATCGGGTCTGTTGGCATGTATGGTTGTACTACCACTGCCTCTTCCTTCTGCCCACAATGGTCTATTATATTGCCACAGACTCTCTTGCCTGTCCTGCATTGTTGGTTTGTTGCCCCTGCCCCCCTTTCCACTGCCCTCCATAGTCTGTTGTGCTGCCACTGCCCTTCCTGCCTGCCCAGTGTGGTCAAATTGTTGCCTCTGCACCCTCCTACCTGCCTTCAATTTTCTGAGACCGTGCCCCTGGCCTCTGCCTCTCAACAGTATCCTAATGAACAACTAGATTGCTAACATTCTATATTTATTTCAAAAGTGTGGCACACCTGACGTCATCTTGATGTAATCAAAACTGTAATACCTAGAGCATTTCCTTTAGAAATTACAGAAATGAGAGGGTCTTATTTGCATCGATATTATGGTTAGTGCTCTAAAAAACTAAAATGAGGACATATTTTCTGAGTTTTCAAATAGCGACAAAGCACTTTTAAATTATTTGTTATCTTCATGTTTTTTATCCAGTTGATCACTTGATTAAATGTTGCACTTAGGGAGAGGATGTGGTATTACTTCCAGAGCTGCAGACTTTGCAACTGGGGAACCAGGTTGGAGTTTCTGCTTCAGCTCGACATTCTGTGATTCTAGTCAAATCACTTAATCTCCCCATGTCTACAACCAACATGAATTTGTCCTTGTGTGATGTAACCAATGCTCATGTAAAGCACTCCAATACCTGACCAGTCTGCACTATATAAAACTGCAAAAAAACAAAAAATAAAAGTGTTTTGCACACTTCTGTCATTGGGCTATACATGGGCTACATCTGGGTGATATTTGTGCTACATTTGGGCTCTTTTGTCTCTGGTGGCCATCTTGGGAGACTTATTTGTTATGAAGTTTCCTAATTTCCTCATTTACTGCAGTCTTCTTAGCAGTAAATACTTTCAGTTTTTTACTTTGATTCCATCAAGAAGGCATTCAGATGTGTCATACATTTGCCATAAATTCAGAATGTTAGCACTCTAGTTGCTCATTAGATCACTGTAGTAACGCTACTGCTCACCAGGGAAGTCTGCTGCTGGTATTGAAAGTGCATGTTTCAGTCTGCATGTCAGAATTTTTAATGAAATAGAAGAGGATTTGAGAAGTCACTCAAAATGTGCCCTAATTTTTCTTTCTGCAGCACTAATCATAATTTCTATGGCAAAATGAACCCCCTCATTTTGTTCCTTTTTAAATTAAATGTTTTAAATGTTACCACTTTATTCCAATCAAGATGGCTTCAGGTGTGCCATACTTTTGTCATAAGTAAGACTGTTAGCGCTCTAGTTGTTCTTTAGAACACTCTGGGAAGCTGCAGTAGAACACAAAGGAATCAACTGACAGTCTCTGCCCTTGTTGGATGTACATGTTTTACTGAGGATGTCAGACTTCATTCTCACATGACTGAGAAAGATAATGTGAATTTACAAAAAATATGCTCTCATTTTAGCTTCTAGTTCACCTTCCAAACCTCTATGGGAAAAGTATGAGAAAATAGTTTTCTCTCAAACATGATTCATGATATCCCAGCAGAAGGCTTTTTCACAGGGTAAAATCACCTTAGAGCACACCACAATTCCTAAAATTAGTATGGTACCATCAACAAATGATTTATAATGTAACTAAAGTCTTATCACCCTTTATACGTTCTCCTTTTGGTGACCCTTAAAACCTTCCATTCACTACAATGCATTTCAATGGGGTGCTATCATGTATATTGGTCCCAAGATGGCTGCCAACACTTCTTGGATGAAGTGCTGACAGCCAATCAGATCTCACGATGAGATGTGTGGTTAGGCTCCGCCCAGATATATAAATTTCTTTTTCCTTTAATATTTAAAAAATACGGAACGGATTTACACCATTTAAAAAAAAGGGCGCTTTCTGAACCAAGAGCTACCTTTTTGCCAAATTTGGTGTAATTCTGTTCAGCAGTTCGGGCTGTAGCCTTGTCTAAAGTTTCCTATGGAAATGAACATGTGGAAAATGCGTTTTGGAACCCCCCTGGCGCGTTTGCAGAGGGGGAACGAATTTCCCTTGAATACTGGGGGTCCCTGAGGGCCAACTAGCCCACCAGGAACCTCCAGTATGCGCCAGGGGCTGCCTTGCAGAGAGGTGTACAGAGGCCACGCCCCTTTTACACCTCTCTGCAACGCAGCTCTATGGCGCTTTTTGGAGGTATATGGTGGGCTAGTTGCACCCCAGGGACCCTCAGGATTCAAGGGGAGTTAATCCCCCGACTTAAAACGCGCCACGTTTCACTTGGAAATTCTTCTAAGTGTGGAGTTTTGGAACTTTAAAATATTCCTCTAAAATCAGCCGAAATACGAATTCCGATTTACTCACCTGTTATCAGGAGAGACCTCAGTGCTGCATCTTTCAGCCCAGTACTGATCCTCAAAAGTAATTTTAACCGTACTTACCAGTAACTTGAATTTCCTTCCATAGGATATCATTGCCTGCTTTTTGCTGAAAAAGTTTCTAAGTGGTGATTTTTGAAACATACAAATATTCCTCTAAAATCAGCCGAAATACGAATTCTGATTTACTCACCTGTTATCAGGAGAGACCTCAGTGCTGCATCTTTCAGCCCAGTACTGGTCCTGAAAAGTAATTTTAACCGTTCTTACCAGTAACTTGAATTTCCTTCCATAGGCTTACATTGACTGGTTTCACTTGGAAATTCTTCTAAGTGTGGAGTTTTGGAACTTTAAAATATTCCTCTAAAATCAGCCGAAATACGAATTCCGATTTACTCATCTGTTATCAGGAGAGACCTCAGTGCTGCATCTTTCAGCCCAGTACTGATCCTCAAAAGTAATTTTAACCGTACTTACCAGTAACTTGAATTTCCTTCCATAGGATATCATTGCCTGCTTTTTGCTGAAAAAGTTTCTAAGTGTTGATTTTTGAAACATACAAATATTCCTCTAAAATCAGCCGAAATACGAATTCCGATTTACTCATCTGTTATCAGGAGAGACCTCAGTGCTGCATCTTTCAGCCCAGTACTGATCCTCAAAAGTAATTTTAACCGTACTTACCAGTAACTTGAATTTCCTTCCATAGGATATCATTGCCTGCTTTTTGCTGAAAAAGTTTCTAAGTGTTGATTTTTGAAACATACAAATATTCCTCTAAAATCAGCCGAAATACGAATTCCGATTTACTCACCTGTTATAAGGAGAGACCTCAGTGCTGTATCTTTCAGCCCAGTACTGGTCCTGAAAAGTAATTTTAACCGTACTTACCAGTAACTTATATTTTCTTCCATAGGAATCCATTGTCTGGTTTTCAGCAGAAAAGTTTCAAAGTGTCGATTTTCACAAACTACAAATATTCCTTAAAAATCGCCTGTATGACTTAAACGCATTCTTTCAACTGTTTACAGGAGATGCACCAGTGCTGGATCCAGGATCCAACACTGAGTAAGAAAAAGTAACGATAACAGTTTTTAACTGCTAAGTGAATTTCCTTCCATAGGATAACATTGGTGATTCTATGAGAAAAAGTTTCTAAGTGTCAACTTTTAAAATACAATAATATTCCTTAAAAATCACGACTGTAACCAAAACGCTTTTACTCAAATGTTTACAGGAGATGTACCAGGACTGAATCTAGGATCCAGTCCTGTGGTTAGAAAAGTAATCCATAAAGTAACTAATTGCATTTAACTAGAAATTCACATTGAGCTGAATGTTGCATTGTGTTTGAAAATGTGTTGCCCATTGCAACAACTGTAACTACTGTACTTAAAAGTCTATTGCCTATGTGCAAAGTATTTAAACTAAAGTAATTCATTCTGAGAAAGTATTTTTTGTAATGTAATGTATAATGTAATTACAATGTAATTTAAAAAATAAAATATGTAAAAGAAATTGTTTCTAAAAATGTAGTAAATCAGTATGAAAAAAATTAATATAAAAATTAATACATTTAAAAATTGTCATTTAAAAAACCTTTGAAATTCACTGAAAAAACCGTAGGTTTCAGGCACGTTATAGTTACAAATTAGCATTTTAAAAACCTTTGAAATTCACTGAAAAAACCATAGGTTTCAGACACGTTATAGTTAGAAATTAGCATTTAAAAAACCTTTGAAATTCACTGAAAAAACCATAGGTTTTAGGGACAGTTATAGTTAGTTGGACATTGCACTCGTACAAAACCCGTGAAATTCCCCGTTATAGTTAGTTCAGCTAACTATAACTCGCGCCCCGCAATGCACTGCTGATGACGTCACATATTACATCACTCATGACATGGTCAGTGACATCACTGATGACATCTCAAATGACATCACTGATGACATCATCCACGTGATAATCTGATGCAGCTCCTCACACCCTAATATAACCTTTGATACACCCAATCTAAATTACAGAGTGCCATTCGCAAAACCATAGACACTCCAACACCAATAACTACATACCCACTCACTGATTCTTAGGTCTACACACACACATCCACTCACTCACCCGTACAGTCACTCATACTTATGGTCACTCAGTACAGGACTATCATATGCACTCTTACTCCTATATAGACACTCAAACACCGCCACTCATCCATAGAGGTACTCACACACCTAGTCAGTCATGCAAATAATTAAACACACTGCCATTTACTCACCTATACAGTTATACACACACCAGCTCACTTAATCATACAAATACTAGCACATTGTTACGCTCTTATACAATCACTGATACAAGCACACACTCATCCATACAGCCACTATCACAATCACTCACTCTCGCTTATAGCTATTTATATACTCCAATACACATATATACTGCCTTTCACATAAGTAGTTACTCACACATGTACCACTGGGACATACATTCACTCACTAACACACTCTTACACACACTTACCCACCCATACAGTCTATCACAGATGCACTCTTGAAACCATCCACCCAGTGAATCACCCACTCACACATCTATGCACAGTCGCACACACCCCATCCACACAAACACTCAGGCACCCATACAGATACTCATAGAACCAATCAATAACCCATATAGACACTCATGTAGCTATTCGCAAATCCATGCATCCACTTACACACCAACAGACGGATACAGACATTCACACAGTTTAGTCACTAACCCATGCATTCAGTAAGATACGTTTAATCACTCACTTGTAGAGTCAGTCACGCACGTACTAAATCATCCATTCAGACACTTATACACCCACTCATTCTTCAATACGCCTTTCCCTATATATATTAAACATATTTAAACTTTACAGAAACACACAGTCACTGGATGATGTCATCAGTGATGTCATTTGAGATGTCATCAGTGATGTCATGAGTGATGTCACTGACCATGTCATGAGTGATGTAATATGTGACGTCATCAGCAGTGCATTGCGGGGCGCGAGTTATAGTTAGCTGAACTAACTATAACGGGGGAATTTCACGGGTTTTGTACGAGTGCAATGTCCAACTAACTATAACTGTCCCTAAAACCTATGGTTTTTTCAGTGAATTTCAAAGGTTTTTTAAATGCTAATTTCTAACTATAACGTGTCTGAAACCTATGGTTTTTTCAGTGAATTTCAAAGGTTTTTAAAATGCTAATTTGTAACTATAACGTGCCTGAAACCTACGTTTTTTTCAGTGAATATATATATATATATATATATATGTGACCAAGACCACGGACGTGGTCGAAACGCGTCGTCCTTGTCTGCAATTCGAATAAACGTACCTGCTGAAATTGATTGTGTGGGCTCGAGCAATCTTTTCCGCCGGATTTCGATTCTTTGAGAATATATATATTACCTACTGGCGGTCGCCAGTAGGTAGTTATAGTTAGGCCCTATTTTCCATAGGAAATTCACAACATTCTATTTCCAATAACTTTGGCGCCGGTTGATGAATCTTCGCGAAATTTTCAAAACTTGTGGGGCGCTCCGGTCTGCTCCTATCCTGAAAGTTGCAGGGTGATTTGGCAAGCGGGGGCCGAGAAAAAAGGGGGGTCCCAAACATGTTTTCCCCATGCAATTTTCCATAGGAAACTTTAGACACGGCTACAGCCCGAACTGCTGAACGGAATTACACCAAATTTGGCAAAGAGGTAGTTCTTGGTTCAGAAAGAACCCTTTTTGTTAAATGGTGTAAATCCGTTCAGTAGTTCCTGAGAAATTTGAAAAAGAAAACATATCGATATCTGGGCGGAGCCTAACCACACATGTCATCGCCTCGACAACAACGCACACAACAGCAAGGAGCTCTTCAACATCGTGAAGGAACTCTCCAACCCCAGCTCCAACACCAACGACATCCCGCCGTCGCAAGCCCTGTGCGATTCCCTCGCCACCTTCTTCCACTGCAAGATCGCCGACATCCACGACAGCTTCAGCACCCAGACAGCCCCCACCAAGATAGATACTCCAGACCCGCCGCACACCATCGACCATGACCCCCTGCCAGCCTGGGCCAGCGTGAACATCGATGACACCATCAAGACCATGGGCACAATACACTCCGGCTCCCCGTCAGACCCTTTCCCGCACCCCATCTTCAACAAAGCCAGCAGCTCCATCGCACCCCACCTGTGCAACGTGATCAATCTCTCCTTCGAGACCGCGACCTTCCCAGAGAGCTGGAAACTCGCAGAGATTAACGCCCTACTCAAAAAACCCAAGGCGGACCCAAGAGACCTCAAGAACTTCCGGCCCATCTCCCTGCTTCCGTTCCCAGCCAAGGTCATCGAGAAGATCGTCAACAAACAGCTAACCCGATACCTAGAAGAAAACAGCATCCTGGACCCATCCCAATCGGGGTTCCGCAGCAACCACAGCACTGACGACATCAGGACCCTGCTGGACAACGGTGAGACCGCAGCCCTCATCCTGCTGGACCTCTCCGCCGCCTTCGACACTGTCTGCCACGCACTCTACGCGCACGCCTCCACAACGCAGGGATCCGAGACAAGGCCCTGGAATGGACCAGCTCCTTCCTCGATGGCAGAACCCAGAGAGTCCGCCTCCCACCTTTCCGATCCAAAGCCTCCGAGATCATCTGCGGCGTACCCCAGGGATCTTCCCTCAGCCCAACACTGTTCCACATCTACATGGCCCCGCTCGCACGCATCGCCAGACAGCACGACCTCAACATCATCTCCTACGCCGACGACACTCAACTGATCCTCTCCCTCACCAAGGACCCCCTCGCCGCCAAAGCCAATCTCCATGAAGGAATGAAGGCCGTCGCCGATTGGATGAAGATCAGCCGACTAAAGCTGAACACGGACAAGACGGAGGTCCTCATCCTCGGCTCCAACCCCTCAGCCTGGGACGACTCCTGGTGGCCAACGACGCTGGGAGCAGCCCCGACACCCACCGACCACGCACACAACCTGGGAGTCATCCTCGACTCAACGCTCTCCATGGCCAAGCAAGTCAACGCAGTCTCCTCCTCCTGCTTCAACACCCTCCGCATGCTTCGCAAGATCTACAGGTGGATCCCGACAGACACAAGAAGAACAGTCACCCAGGCCCTCGTCAGTAGCAGACTTGACTATGGGAACGCCCTCTACGCGGGAGCCCCGGCCAAGCTCATCAAGCGACTGCAACGCATACAAAACGCCTCCGCACGCCTGATCCTCGACGTACCACGCCACAGCCACATCACCCCCACCTGAGGAACCTGCACTGGCTCCCCGTCGACAGAAGGATCACCTTCAAACTCCTCATCCACGCACACAAGGCACTCCACAAAACTGGCCCAGCCTACCTCAACAGACGACTCTTCTTCTACGTCCCCAACCGCCAGCTCCGCTCCGCCAACCTCTCCCTCGCCACCGTCCCTCGCATTCGAAGAACAACCACCGGCGGCAGATCCTTCTCACACCTCGCCGCCAAGACCTGGAACACCCTTCCACTAAGCCTACGACAGACCCAAGACCTGCTGACCTTCAGGAGGCTACTCAAGACCTGGCTGTTCGACCAGTAGCAGCACCCCCCCCTTCCCTCTCCCCAGCGCCTTGAGACCCTCGCGGGTAAGTAGTGCGCTCTACAAATTCTGTGATTGATTGATTGATCGTGAGATCTGATTGGCTGTCAGCACTTCATCCTGGAATTGCTGGCAGCCAACTTGGGACCAATATAAATGATAGTACCCCATTGAAATGCATTTTAGTGAATCGAAGATTTTGAGGGTTACCAAAAGGAGAACTATAATGGGTGATAACAGACTTTAGTTACATTAGAATTCATTTGTTGATGATACCATACTAATTTCAGGAATTGTGGTGTGTTCTAAGGTGATTTTACCCTGTGAAAAACCTTCTGCTGGGATATCATGAATCATGTTTGAGAGAAAACTATTTTCACATGCTTGTCCTATACAGTTTTGGAAGGTGCTCCAGAAGCTAAAATGAGAGCATATTTTCTGTAAATTCACATTATCTTTCTCAGTCATGTGAGAATGAAGTCTGACATTCTCAGTAAAACATGTACATCCAACAAGGGCAGAGACTGTCAGTTGATTCCTTTGTGTTCTACTGCAGCTTCCCAGAGTGTTCTAAAGAACAACTAGAGTGCTAACAGCCTTACTTATGACAAAAGTATGGCACACCTGAAGCCATCTTGATTGGAATAAAGTGGTAACACTTAAAACATTTAATTTAAAATGGAACAAAATGATGGGGTTCATTTTGTCATAGAAATTATGGTTAGTGCTGTAGAAAGAAAAATTAGGACATGTTTCAAGTGTGATCTCAAATATCTTCCTGTTATATTTCAACAGGAGCAGACTGTCAGTTGATGCCTTTGTGTTCTACTGCAGCTTCCCAGAGTGTTCTAAAGAACAACTAGAGCGCTAACAGTCTTACTTATGACAAAATGATGGCACACCTGAAGCCATCTTGATTGGAATAAACTGGTAACTCTTAAAACATTTAATTTAAAAAGGAACAAAATGAGGGGGTTCATTTTGTCTTAGAAATTATGGTTAGTGCTGTAGAAAGAAAAATTAGGACATGTTTTAAGTGAGACCTCAAATATCTTCCTGTTATATTTCAACAGGAGCAGCCTGTCAGTTGATGCCTTTGTGTTCTACTGCAGCTTCCCAGAGTGTTCTAAAGAACAACTAGAGCGCTAACAGTCTTACTTATGACAAAAGTATGGCACACCTGAAGCCATCTTGATTGGAATAAACTGGTAACACTTAAAACATTTAATTTAAAAAGGAACAAAATGAGGGGGTTCATTTTGCCATAGAAATTATGGTTAGTGCTGCAGAAAGAAAATTTAGGGCATGTTTTAAGTGAGATCTCAAATCCTCTTCTATTTCATTAGAAAATTCTGACATGCAGACTGAAACAATCACTTTCAATACCAGCAGTAGACTTCCAGTTAACTCCCTGGTGAGCAGTAGCTTTACTACAGTGATCTAATGAACAACTAGAGTGCTAACATTCTGAATTTAAGGCAAATGTGTGACACATCTGAATGCCTTCTTGGTGGAATCAAAGTAAAAAACTGAAAGCATGTCCTACTGAGGAGACTGCAGTAAATGACGAAATTAGGAAACTTCATAACAAATAAGTCTCCCAAGATGGCCACCAGAGAAAAAAGAGCCCAAATGTAGCACAAATATCACCCAGATGTAGCCCACATATAGCCCAATGACAGAAGTGTGCAAAACACTTTTTATTTTCAGTTTTTCTGCAGTTTTATATAGTGCAAACTGGTCAGGTATTGGAGCGTTACATCTAACTTGGACCCATTATTGCGTATTTTGCAACAAGTACATGAGATTGATCTTGCGAAACATTGAACTTTACGATTCTGTTAACCTGAAGTTGCTCTGAACCGGGCTTTGTAACACCCGTTTTTACCTACTGGTTTTAATTAATTCTCACTGTATTGTATTAGGAAAGAGGATTTACTGTTTTTATGTACACTTTTATGATCTATGTTTCTAAATCAGATCAAATAAAGTTTAATGAATTCTATGGCAGGACGGAGGCGAGGATTATGCATATCTTTCCTCACTTTATTTGCATAGCAGTTAAAAGAAAACGTAACACAACAATCATTAAACAAAAGACTACACAACCCATGAACCATTAGGGGGTAGTCTCCAAGGCAACTATAGTCCAATCATATCACAGTCCATCGTATATAATATCGTGACGTCCCTTCCGCTTCCTCTTTCTTCACTGCTCATCAGTTAAGTGCATTCCTTACATTCTTGGCTTAATCCGATGTTGTTGCTGTTTGTATAGCGGTTTCTTGTGCACGTTATTAGCATTATTGCCTTGGTATTGTTTCATATTCCCTGCGCAGCAGGCTCTTGCCCGAGCGCGTTCTCCCCCTCGCAGTTTCTCCCGCTGTGTGCTCTGCGCGCGGTGAGATCCTGTCAGGCGCGTCTGGTCCGAGCGAGGCAGCTCCGTCGAGCGCTCCCGCTGGTCTTTACGCGCGTTTGGGAATCCGGTCACTCCTTTAGTGTCCGCTTGATTCCCGACCAACCCTCGCCTAATTTTGACACCGCTACGCGGTGATTTCCCCACACGGCCACGTTAGTGACGCGCCACCTGGTGGTGGTAATTGGTATTGCGCCTCAGTCTATTCTTATAACAGCTTCGGGGAAAGCCCAGCTGTTGGAGCACCGGCGAGGGGCTGCCTTAAGGATTTTAAGGGCATTTGTTCTGTGCTCACACCCTCTGCTATCATGTCTTCTCCAGAAGACCATTTTTACTCCTCCTACCAGGAAGTGGAGGAGGAATGGCCCCCCAACTTCTCCCTCCAGCAGTGGACCAAGCCCTCTCTCTGGCTATTTCTAGGGCGCTGGCTCCTCTTCGGGATCAGGTTGATAAGCTGGCGAAAAGCATCCCTGGGGTGTTCAGTGACCCAGATCTGGTGGTGGTGGGTCCCAGTAGCTCCCAGATGGGGAATAAAAGGGCCGTTAAGCATAACGCAGGGCACTTGGAAGGATTTGATAAACTTACGGAGACCTTCCTCAAGAGTGCACGAACGCTAAAACATGCACCCTGCCGGGAGGAGGAGGGGCCCGGAGAAAATTGCGACACTGTCACCACTATTGTAGACCCTGACGGCGGGTTTCCCTTAGAGGGAGAGGGTGTATCGGAGGACGATTTCTCCTCCGATGAGGTTAAGGACTCGGGGCGTCCCTGGCGTCCAGAATCCCACTCCTCTCAGTCCCCGGTTGGGGATGGGGTCCACTCGGACATGTTCGAGCCTACCCAAATTTACCATTCTAGGTCGGCGGAGTGGACACCTGACGCCAAAGTGGCAGAGTATGTGGTGGGGAAAATCCATCAACCCCTTGAAAGGGAGGTCAGGAATAGGATGAGGGAGAATGCCCCAGGCCCTCACTGAAGGGGAAGGTGGCACACACGCCTGAAATTGATGAGAAACTATGTACCTTTTTCTCCAAGTATATGAGGGATCCCAAGAAAGGAATTGATAGGTCTTGGACGTGGTAGGGCCCTTGACCCAAATTATTCAATTGACGGAGCGTTCCAAAGAGTCAGGATCCCCTTTGTCCACGGATATTGTGGCTGGTTGGGCACACTACCCTAAACCCTAAAACACTACCCCCTCCACTACCCAAACACCACTGCACTACCCTAAACCCTAAAACACTACCCCCAGCATGACACCCTACACTACCCAAACATAACTGCACTACCCTAAACCCTAAAACACTACCACCAGCACGACTCCCTACACTACCCAAACACCACTGCACTACCCTAAACCCTAAATCTACCCACAGCACAACCCCTACACTACACAAACACCACTGCACTACCGTAAACCCTAAAACACTACCCCCAGCACGACCCCTTCACTACACAAACACCACTGCCCTGCCTTAAACCCTAAAACACTACCCCAGCATGACCCCCTACACTACACAAACACCACTGCACTACCCTAAACCCTAAATCTACCCCCAGCATGACCCCCTACACTACACAAACACCACTGCACTACCCTAAACCCTAAAACACTAGCCCGGCACGACCCCTTCACTACCTAAACACAACTGCACTACCCTAAACCCTAAAACACTACCCCCAGCACGACCCCTTCACTACCCAAACACAACTGCACTACCCTAAACCCAAAAACACTACCCCCAGCACGACCCCCTACACTACCCAAACACCACTGCACTACCCTAAACCCTAAAACACAACCCCCTACTCTACACAAACACCACTGCACTACCCTAAACCCTAAAACACTACCCCCAGCACGACTCCCTACACTACCCAAACACCACTGCACTACCCTAAACCCTAAATCTACCCCCAGCATGACCCCCTACACTACACAAACACCACTGCACTACCCTAAACCCTAAAACACTAGCCCCGGCACGACCCCTTCACTACCTAAACACAACTGCACTACCCTAAACCCTAAAACACTACCCCCAGCACGACCCCCTTCACTACCCAAACACAACTGCACTACCCTAAACCCAAAAACACTACCCCCAGCACGACTCCCTACACTACACAAACACCACTGCACTACCCTAATCCCTAAATCTACCCCCAGCATGATCCCCTACACTACACAAACACCACTGCACTACCCTAAACCCTAAAACACTACCCCCAGCACGACTCCCTACACTACCCAAACACCACTGCACTACACTAAACTCTAAATCTACCCCCAGCATGACCTCCCACACTACACAAACACCACTGCACTACCCTAAACCCTAAAACACTACCCCCAGCATGACCCCCTACACTACCCAAACACCACTGCACTACCCTAAACCCTAAAACACTAACCCTAGCATGACCCCCTACACTACCCAAACACCAGTGCACTACCCTATACCCTAAAACACGACCCCCTACACTACACAAACATGACTGCACTTCCCTAAACCCTAAAACACTACCCCCAGCACGACCCCCTACACTACCCAAACACCACTGCACTAACCTAAACCCTAAATCACTACCCCTACACTACACAAACACCACTGCACTACCTAAACCCTAAAATACTACCCCCAGCATGACCCGCTACACTACACAAACACCACTGCACTACCCTAAACCCCCCATACTATACAAACACCACTGCATTACTCTAAACCCTATAACACTACCCCAGCACGACCCCCTCACAACACAAACACCACTGCACTACCCTAAACCCTAAATCTACCCCCAGCACGACCCCCTACACTACCCAAACACCACTGCCATACCCTAAACCCTAAAACACTACCCCCAGCATGAACCCCTACACTACCCAAACACCATTGCACTACCCTTAACCCTAAAACACTACCCCCAGCACTACCCCCTATACTACACAAACACCACTGCACTACCCTAAACCCTAAAACACTACCCCAGCACTACCCCCTACACTACCCAAACACCACTGCACTAACATAAACCCTAAAACACTACCCCCAGCACAACCCGCTACACTACACAAACACCACTGCACTACCCTAAACCCTAAAACACTACCCCCAGCACGACTCCCTACACTACCCAAACACCACTGCACAACCCTAACCCTAAATCTACCCCCAGCATGACCCCCTACACTACCCAAACACCACTGCACTACACTAAACCATAAAACATTACCCCCAGCATGACCCCCTACACTACACAAACACCACTGCACTACCCTAAACCCTAAAACACTACCACCAGCATGACCCCCTACACTACTCAAACACCACTGCACTACCCTAAACCCTAAAACACTACCCCAGCACGACCCCCTACACTACCCATATACCACTGCACTACCCTAAACCCTAAAACACTACCCCCAGCATGACCCCCTACACTACTGCACTACCCTAAACCCTAAAACACTACCCCCAGCACGACCCCCTACACTACCCAAACACCACTGCACTACCCTAAACCCTAAAACACTACCCCCAGCACGACCCCCTACACCACCCAAACACCACTGCACTACCCTAAACCCTAGAAAAGAAACCCCCACCCCATGCCCAATCCCCCTTACCTCTCACTCCTCGTGGTTCCTCTCTCCTCGTGGTTCCTGCTTCACGTCGTCTCTGAGGGGCGGTGCACGTCGTTGTGAGGAAACGGAACAGCCTCTGTTTCCTTACAACGACATGGATCGTCTACATGTTTTTTAGAATGCATGGTCATTTACCATACATACCTTTACATCAAAATTTGTTGTAAAGGCATGCGTGGTAAATGACCATGCGTTCTAAAAAAATGCGTAGTAATGACTTTGTGATGTACAACGCATGCGTGGTAATGCATGCGTTGTAATGGTATCGCAAAGTAAAAAGTCGTTGTAACAGCTGTTTACTGATCGAAGCTGGCCCCTGTTCTTCAGTGAGACGTTTATTTGATTAATTAGGAGGAAGGAATGTGTTTTTTTTACCGAAAAGTGCATTCCCGGCTGTTGTATTGTGAAAGTGTCCTGGTTTCACTTCCGGTGAGAGAGTGGAAGAGTCTGTTTGGATCTAAAGGAGTTCTGTTGTTGGACGGGGCCGGCGCGACATGTCATCAGAAAACATAGCTAATGGAAAGCGTCCTCCCTGAAGTGTGGAGCAGTGCCATGAGAGGTCAACGAGTGTGCGTCCCACCGCAGTATGACCGTACCGCGTGACCCATGTGCCGCCTCCAGGGTACGGGAGGCAGAAGCGGCATCGCAGGTCCTCTTGAAGACCATTGTAGCACTAATTCTACATTTTGGTACTAGGGCATTTTAACTTTGTTGTTCCTGCCAGATACAAAGAGAAGATCCTGTGTTATTCAGTGCCCTCGTTACCTTTTTTGTGGGTTGTGGTGCTTGTCACTTCGCTGCCCCGCCGGTGCACACGGCCTGGGCACCCCACCTCGTGTGCCATCTGCAGGGCCTCTGCCCTCGGATCACTGATTTCGGTTTCTGGATTGGCAACATAAACAGTTGCTCCCAAAGGACTAGCCTGAACACTTAGGTGAATATCCCCTGCACCAGCATTCCACGGAAATTCTTTCCTAGCTCTCCCAAGTCAACGAGGACGTCATAATAGCACGGCTCCGCTCGCGACACCGTATGACATCATCGGAGCCATAAGAGGACCTCGTCGGCGTGCTGACGTCAGTTCCACCCATTTTTTCCGTGCCACCGAGGCAAACAGGGGACCGAGACATTTTCACATGTATACATAGTATAATAAATATATATATATTCACTGAAAAAACCATAGGTTTCAGGCATGTTATAGTTAGAAATTAGCATTTAAAAATCCTTAGAAATTCACTGAAAAAACCATAGGTTTCAGGCAGGTTATAGTTAGAAATTAGCATTTAAAAGATGTCATCAGTGATGTCACTGACCATGTCATGAGTGATGTAATATGTGACGTCATCAGCAGTGCATTGCGGGCGCGCGAGTTATAGTTAGCTGAACTAACTATAACGGGGGAATTTCTATGGTTTTGTACAAGTGAAATGTCCAACAAACTATAACGCCCCTGAAACCTATGGTTTTTTCAGTGAATTTCTAAGGTTTTTTAAATGCTAATTTCTAACTATAACATGCCTGAAACCTATGGTTTTTTCAGTGAATATATATATATATATATATATATATATATATATATATATATATTCACGCGCAAATTCCTGTCTGCCACTGTTAGGCAGAACCACCAGGCACGGACCTCGAACACTCCCAAAGAACAGATTTGCAACGTAATGTATATATATTCACAGGGGCTTTCAGCAAGCACTCATCATCTATTGGTCTATTATTGTGTCATTCACATTTTTCTGTCACCCACTACATAGTGGGGCATTGGGTCAACCCACTTCAGCATTTAGCTGACTCCATTTCAAGGGACAACATTCTGGTCTTTTGCAGGGAGCATATCCACATTCAAGGTGGTTCCCTTCAGTACCAGAGGCTACTATGGCAATGTGTGCTTGCTGAGACCAAAAAATGTTTTTGCTTTCAGCCAATAGTTTTTTTAATAGATGTGGCCCCGGTAGTTTCCCTACAATGGCGTTTTGCAAAAAAAATAAAAAGTACAAAAACAAGCAATTACCAAAGCAAAAAGCTGACAGCCAACGCCAGACCTATAGCTAAAGCTTGTTTTACTAGAAATATCTGAGCAGGGAAAACAATTTATAATCCTGATTTGAGAAGAATCTCCTTTTTCTTCCTAAATTGAGATTTCCATTAAACATGTAATGAGCACATTAGCCTTTTAAGAGTGATGCAGCTGCAGTATTTTTTCAAAACCTGTCAGGCAAAAAAACTTGCTCCCTTGTGTGCTCAAATGTAATCTTCACTTGATTCCATTTACTGCGGGACATGCCCCTAAAATAAATATTCCTGGCTATGGCACTGTTAATGGTCCAGTTTTTCACAAACAGTTTGCACTTGGGCCCTCTCTCCATTTTGTACTTCCACTAATAAATATTGTTTCTCTTTGACCTTTCCTTTCCCCTCCTCTATTAGGTATTGCATGTGTTTGCTTTCAGTCTGCAGTTTTTCCACTGCCAAGCTGAGCACAGTACTTTTTTAATTCAAAATAATTTTATTGGTTTTATACTGGAGGGCAAAGTATTACTAGTAATTTCCATTAAAGGGAATACGTGTTAACAACAATAGTGACCAATAAAAATACAGTTATTGGGGGAAAGTACTTTGAATGATCCATCAGGAAGGAAAACAGAGGTCAGTTTGTTCCACTCTTTCAAAATATTGATCACGTCTGTGCTCAGGAGGTTGAATTTTATGTTCACTGGTACCTTTTTTTGTAAGGAAAACTCAGTCACGACTGTGCGAAATTCTTAATTTAAGGGCGAATTAGTGAAAAAGAGTCCATGGACAATATACTGTCATTGAGTGAACGTCGACAGATCGGTTTCAACGATACATCCCTCATTTTTGAGTGCCTGCCTGCGATGGCATGCTCGGGGAAAGGAAATATGTCAGGTTTTGGTAGAAAGACTGCCATGAGAGAGGAGCAGTTGTGCCACGTCTACCAACGGGATGCCTACAGGAGCAAACATTTTAGCAGACTTCTGGAAGGAGGAGATGTGGCAGGTCAAATTAGGCAACATCGGGTTGTTGAAGCATGGGAGATCTTAGGAAATGTCATAGCCCAATGGCTCGGATTACCAGAAAGAGGGAGTAGGAACCACGCATTTTGGAGTGAGGGGTTTACCAGTGAACTCTGCTGACAGGGTGTGTCTCTACACTATGAGACAATCACAGGGTAAAATTAATTATTTAACCACATCCACCTTTTAGATAACACTATATAAGCCCAACCAGAATTATTTTAAAGTTCTGCCATGAGATTTACTGTTGCTCCTTGGTTCCAGGAAAGTATGGGAACAGCCTGAAGAGGGCTAGAAAGAGAGATGACAAAAGGGACATTCTAAATAAGGAGTTCTGTACCATTACAGTGACTGTTGATCCTTGGGTCCTGGGGTGGGATGGAGAGAAATCTAAACCAAGGTGGTATGCAGTTCCTATTGTGAGTGGCAGGTAGTTGTATATGTTTTGAGAGTATACACAATGGTGTACAATCAAAGGGCAGGAGAATGATTTCCTCCTTTCGGAAAAAGACCTCCCTGTAAAGATGGCTACCTACCTGTTAGATCCAGAACTCTGACTTCATTCGGGATGATCATCAGCCATCATGGGACACAATGTCCAAACAACACCAGATGGGAGACCCACTCGCATTCCCGCTTCCCTGAAACTATGAATATCGATAGAACACAATATCGAGGACAAAAGTTTGAAAAAAAAATAAAAAATATTGAGAGGACACTACACCTTTAGTGTCTACACCTGCCGGTACACGTTGCCGCGCATAATTGACCCAAATAGGGCTATGTTGTAGATCTACAGGTACCACTTTTTAGGGTGCTGTATGGGTGGTCATGACTTCTCTTCACGTAGTTCGGACCACCACCAGAAAGTGTAGGTAGATCTCACTTTGGTCCTGAGGAATTGCCGTCAAATTGATAAAAGGCAAGAAACATGTTGACCCAAATCATAAGCGTATAATCCCGCAACCTTAGAGCAGGCATACGCGCTTTTTCATTTTTAACCAGGGTAGTGGCCACATTTCATTAAAATTGTCTTGAGTGGACCACTATCTCCTGTTTTAATCTCACACCCCTTCACATCACCACACCTACACTGATCAAGGGCCCTCACACGCACTACACCCTACGGCATAAGGAATAAAGATCTCCGCCAAGAAGGCCCCATCACGGGTGCCGATCGGGTATTGCAGCGCCGACCCGATAAGGAGCAGACCCGATGATGAAGCAAGACACCTAGCTGGCTGGGTGTGTGAGGGTCTTTTTCCGAAAGGAGGAAATCAATCTCCTGCCCTTTGATTGTACACCATTGTGTATACTCTCAAAACATATACAACTACCTGCCACTCACAATAGGAACTGCATACCACCTTGGTTTATACTTAGTCACGGGCCTGTATGCTGGACCTAGATTAAAAGGCCCTAGGTTCCCCTTCTTTGGGAATATGGAGAGAAATCTGCCAGTCCTAGAGATTAATGCTATTAAGTGGCGGGACAGAATGAATTGTTGGAGTGACAAGGGAACAATCTCTCAAAGGGTAGAAGGTATTCCAACCAGGAAAACTAGGACTGTCATAAAGTGAACCTTAAGGGCTCTGGTGTAAGAGCTAGGAGAACTTTTTTTCATCAAGAATAATTGGGTATTGCAAGAAGTAATAACAGTAAAATGAGCTGGAGAAAGCTCAACTGGATGATCAAAAGGAGAAAACTCTAAAAGAGGAGGGAGCCGAAAGACAAATCCTAAGAAATTAATATTCAGGCTGAGATAGAGACTTTTTTGTGATTGTCGTAATTTATTTGAGAATAAAACATATTGCATGACATCAAGAAAATGTATTACTTCTCATTTTTGTTGTTCTTTTGACAGTGGTGTCAAAAGTGGGATTTCTGAGGTGCCTATTTTCCGTGGAGGCCTTGATGAAAGAATTAATTGAAGGTTGCAACAGCCTATGCAAATAAAATAGCAGCAGACCAAGTCAGACTGCCAGACATTTTAACGGGTGATGCAATTGCAGCTGGACAGACAGGCTGCTTTACAAAAACGCAAAGAGAGGGACTGATACTACTCACAGATAGTATTGCAGCTTTAACAGTGCACACTGATGTGCCTTCAACAGTCCTTCAGAAATGTACACCAAGAGGAGACCCTATTTTTTTTTTGTGGGCACCCTTGCTTACAGGAGAGATGTAAGGGACATATCACACTGCCAACGTAGAGAGAAACACCGAATCTCCCGATCTCCTTGAGAGGATGGAGTATGATGAAGAAGCATATTTGATATTTTTTCAAAGTATACACTTGCAGGTTGTTGTTACTCCTAGGCAGATCTTTTGTAAACCACCAGAATGCAGCTGATAAGTTGTTCAAGACTAATGCCTCAATGAAACAGGAGATATGGAACAAAATACTCTTGGGTGCACCAGCAGCTCAATCTATGCCTTGATAAGGAGGCAGAATGGGTCTCTGCTTACTATCGGGCTTTGCCATGGAGAGGAGTTGGTGGTAATCAAACTTTTAAACCAATTACTACTCCTATGATTGAGGTAACATCCAGAAGGCTCAAACATTTTGTTGAATTAAACAATGAGAGTGTGGAAGTGGCTGAATCACCATTGTACATCCTGAATGAGCCCCAGGGAGAAGCCCCACTCCTCAGAGCAATAGCGAAAAGGATTGGGAATATCATCCTCCGGGAACATGTCGTAACCACTGGTATTCTGAATGTCTATATAAATCCCAGAAGGTTACCACCATTCAAAATCATCTTTCTTCATGTGCTGAAATACAAGTTGGGCATATCAAGAACATTCTAAACTGAGACAAAGAGTTCTACCATGTGCATGAACCTTTGGGCTCTAAGTAGTGGGTCAGCAAGAGGTTGGTCCTCAAAGAAGTGTTTACCTTCTTTCTGCAGCCACTCAAAGGATAACCTCCGATTTCAAGGGTTGAGGCAGCACCGCAGGTGACACGGTGAGTGGTGTCAAGGATGCCATCAAAAGCAGCATTGAAGCCAACTACTCCTTCATCATAGATAGGGGTAGCGTCCACAGAAGTGGTTCCAAAGCTGTTACCTCTGAAGGTACAGAGTTGGGTGTCTTCAGGGCTGGAGCCACCATATTTGTCTCGGCTCATGGGTCTGGCCCACAATTAGCAGTCGTAAGTTGCCCAGAGGGCAGAGGGGCAATTGCAAAAAAAACACAACATTGCCTGCTGAAAACTTTAACCTGAGACTTATTGTAGGAAGCTAGCTCTTTATACAGTGGACCAAAAAGAGATACACTGTGTAAAGAATCCACGCAAACCCCAAAGGAATTAGAGAGGCACAAGTGACACCCCAAATGCTCTCTTTTGTGGTAGTGTGGGTGGGCAGTTAGGCATATCAGATAGTAGTGCTAAGCATTTATTACACACAAAAAAGGCAGTAAATGAGACGCACTCACTAAAGAAATCTGACACCAATTTATAAAATTAACATGTATTTTTATATAAATTTAAATATCAAGTTCATCGGAATTGGGTAAGTACTTTTTGAGTTATGACTTTTTACAGTTTTCAAAAATGGACAGTGCAATTTCTGGATTGGTAATGTTATCCTATGGAGAATTGCATTCGGGCACTTAGTAGCGACTTACGGGACTGTTCCTCAGGACTTAAGGGGATTATGGGGCAAGGTCCAAGGCCACACCAACAGGTCACCTTGGAAGGCTCTGGGGCGTCCGGGTGCAGAAGTGTGTCACCGCACTGGGTGTCCCATTCACTTCAATGGGAGAATGTTCCGGTTATAAAGAAGCTGCAAGCACGGTGTGAGGTTCGTGCACTGCCAGGAGCCGGAGGCGGATTTCTTGCACCTGTCCTGGTCCTGCCCCGAGATTGCATGCTACTGGACACGTACCTTTGATGTGATGGATGAAATGCTTGAGTATGAGTTGGAGCAATCCCCTTTAACTACGCTTTTAGGCTATGTGCGACATGTGCCAGCTCCCCGCAGAAAGCTGGTGGCTCTGCACTTGCTACTCGCCAAGAGGTGGATAGCCATGTGCTGGGGCAGAAGACCGCTGCCCCTGCTTGGCCGACTGGCTGGGAGACGCAGCATTCCGCCGAGGACAGCTGACTAACTATTGGGAGCTCATGCCCATGCAAGCTCACCCCAGAGACATCTGGGAACCATTGCAGGGGTATCTCAGTTCCCATCCACTGGCCCCACTCACGGCACTGAATGAACGCACTGTACACGATTTCTTCAACCTGCGCTCTAACCGAACTACTGGGAATTGGTGCACAGTGTCTCCCCCCACTGGGAGGCTAGCATCTCCTCCCCCCTCTCTCCCCCTCACCTTTATTCTCCTGCTTTTCTTCTCCTTTCTCACTTTCTCTCCCCTGCCGACCTGCGGGTTCTGTTCTGGGTTTGCTGGGGTCAAAATGGTGGCACACATTATTGGAGTTCATAGCTGTACATAGCTGGGTGGAAAATTGACAAATAAGCTGTACTGGATTGCTGATTTCCTGCTATCATGAATCTCAATTCACTGTAATGTGCTGTTGATGCCCTGTAACCTTCTGTTCTTATCACAATGAAATCTTTTTAAAAAAAAGAAGCTGCAAGCAGGGACTAGGGCACCAGTCCGGGGGAACCCACAGGGGGCTCGACCCTTGAGATCCCCGGGCACACAGGTACACCCTTGGTCCACTTCTCCTCAGGGTGTGGGGCTCGGGTGCAGTGGTGTCTTTTGGCATTGGCTCCTGTGCTGGAGTTTCTCGCAGTTGGAGGGGGCCTGCAGAAAGAGGCTGAAGGCAGCAAATGGAAGCCGAGTCTGGGCAAACCCAAGCATGCGCTTAGCTTTTGTCGGTCTGGGGACCCTGTTGGCACTGTCACCTCCCTCGGGCTCTGGAACACATGTGCATAGGTGCTTTGAGGTGCCGGGTGGCAACGGTCACAGACTCACTCTTGGTCTTTGTTTCCGCTGCAAAGGGGCAAACAGGACAGATGAGCCACTCTTCTTGTGGGTCTCAAGTCTCTCTACATGCAGGCCGGTCTTCCGCGGCATTGTGGTCCGGTCCGGGGACAACAGGCCTTGGCTGCTGCAAGGGGTCCAGTACCCCAGGGATTGGTACTGTGCGGCTCCAGTCGGTCCTGGAGTCACCATACTTGGAGGGGGCAGAACTGACCTGTAGGATCACTGCTACCTACTCCTGGAAAGCTGCTGCATTGGTAGTCCACTAGGCTGCAGGTTGTGTACCGGGTTTTGCTTCTTTGGTGCCTGCGGCTGCAAGGGGGAAGCTCCTCTACTCCAAGGGAGTTCATTTGGCAATTTGCGAAGCATTGACAGCCCTCTGGGTTTCTTGATGTCTGCACGGTGTCACGACGAAGCAGTTGCTCTACGAGGGTCGGGTGCAGCAGGCAGGCCAGCAGGGTTGGCACCAAGTCAGTCGTGCTCCTCCGTTCTTGGGTCAGCATTCTTCTTCTTTTGGTCCGTAGAAATCTGTAGTCCTGGTATCAGGGGGTCCCCTAAATACACAATTTAAGGGCGTTAAGGGGGTGATTGGTTGTAGCCAATGGACTCCTTACCCCTGGGGTCACTACACCCCCTAGATGACCACTTCCTTTAAGGAGTGGGCATCACCCTGTCCCAGAATTTCTATTTCCACCACACACAAGATGGTGGAATCTCTAAAGTCATATTCACTTCTAGCTGGTCACCCTAGAGGTGTGTCTAGCCTGGCAGGGCAACACAAGTCCTGCATAGCTAATTTTCCCTCCTGTCCAGGTGCCAAAGGGCTCGGGACAAAGAGCGGTCGGCATCCTCTCCTGTGAGGGAAGCCAGATTCACATACCGAAGGTGGTGGGCTCTTTGAAGCTCCCCTACCTTAAATTGCTTATCTGCAGGTCATCCTGTGGGAGGGGTTGTAACCACCCTCTACTGGAGCCGGCTTTGTTTCTGACCTCCTGAGAGCAAAGGACCTCACCCTTGGGGGGGTCAAAAACTTGTGTCTGGTAGCAGGCAGGTGAAAACCAGTCAGTCAGCACACCAGTTGCTGGTATGTTTTCAGGGGGCACCTATAAAGTGCCCTCTGGGTGCATGTATTAATAAATCCAACACTGGAATCAGTGTGGGTTTGTTA
This sequence comes from Calotriton arnoldi, assembly GCA_963921515.1. Taxonomy (NCBI): domain Eukaryota; kingdom Metazoa; phylum Chordata; class Amphibia; order Caudata; family Salamandridae; genus Calotriton; species Calotriton arnoldi. The sequence continues at coordinate 8,277 of CAWUFW010003872.1, read as the reverse complement.
AAACGAGGTGTTTGATATCAGCACCATATGTTACAGTGACGCCATTATGTAGCTGGGGAACTCGTTTTGACCAGTGCCCAGTACTTACCTTAAGCTGGCTTCCCTGCTCACTTGCAATATCTAGTAATAGAACTAGACATTACTAGGGGCATATCTGCCCATGTAGATATGTCCTCGCATAAAATATATTGCACCCTGCCTTAGGGCTCAAAGGCCTGCTGTTGGGGTGACTTACATATATTAGATGCAGTGACTTTGGCATGACACACAGGAGTGGTTTGCACCATGTCATGCAGTCTGCAATGGCAGTCTGTGTGGAATTTGTATGTGGGTCCCTTAGGGCTGGAAAAGATATGCTGCTGCCCTTAGGGACCCTCTTTAGTACCCATACCCTAAGAACTAGGGGGAACAATTGTATAGGAACTTATAGGGGTGTTAAATTCCTATGCCAATTTTAGCACAATTAGACAACACCTTGTTTTAGGGAAGGAGCACTGGTACTGATGGTCTGAGTAGCAGGCCTCAGTGCACTGTCAGAGTTGAAAATTAGCATCTGGTAGCTAACAAGGGGACAAAATGTTGGGGGGGTAACTGCAACTAAAGCCCAGTACCCTACACTTATCAGCAGGAACTGGGGTGCATGCGCCCTCCTGTGTGCATCCAGGAGGCCCTGTAGGACCCCTTTGTTTCCTCTCTGCCAGGGCTTTCATGGAGGAGGAACCGTTCACACCTTCAAGACATTACTCGAGTTTTTCCATGGATTGCGCTTACTCCCTTGGGTCAGGAAGTGAGTACATATAACAGTGTTGTATATATGTTGATGCTGATTAAGTGGGGGGTTTCCTAGCACTAGGCGAGTGTATGATTTTACCTTGTTGTCTCCTCTTTGCATTTAGGGGCTCTCCCCAGAAAAGGGACGCATCCGCTTTCACAGAGGGGATACACAACCCGAGGTCTTCCCGACTTGCTCAACAGCCTTGTTTCTTATTTTCTCCACTTCCCCTTTTCCCCTGTGTACTTCCTTACGGAGCAGTGTTTATCTGCGCTCTTTGTGAGTGCGTATAGCGGGGAATAGTCGGACATGTTCTGCGCCATCACTCCTGCTGGTGGACCCTGAAGGTTAGTGGCATTTCAGTCTGGCCATTCTGACATCTACTGTCTGACACCGACTTGCTACCTGAGTCTTAAAATGACCATACAGGAGACTATCCTATAAACTCCGATTTTAACCCTATACAGTTTGTTTTCATTATTTCTATGTTCTTTGACTTTTGTAGGTGCAAAACACAGTTTCAGTTCAAAGCAGTAATAAATAAATTCAATTCAGTAGTTAGGGTAATGTAATAGGACCCTTAAGCAGTCTGCTGGTAGGCACGAGCCAAGAACAAGTAAGGTTTTCGCTCCTTAATGGCCATCAATTATGCGAAGGCACAGGAGTCGCATTTTGAGTGATTGTGATGAGGCCCCAGGCACCACATGCGGATGTGGTTGGGTTTAGGAAGGGATATCTGCTTGCAACAACGTCAAAAGAGTTAGATCCCCGATACCTAAGGAGGTGAATTTTGACGCAGTTGGCCAAAAAAGTGTGGATAGAACTTTGAAGAAATTGATGAAAACCGAAGAAGAACGCCAAACCTGCCCCGGTAGGACTCAGAAAAACAGGAACTCAACTCCAGCCATATATAGGCCGGTGTCCTCACTTTTTGGGTGGGCGAATCCTCTAGTGGAGTAACCCAGCACTACCTGGCAGTGTCAAAGAGCTGTTGCTAGAAAAATGTTTCCAGATTCAGTCTCCTTGGGATATTTGTATAAGGTGAGGAATTTGCAGGAAGAAATATCGATCAGAATTGGATATACAGAGAGCAGGATACTTTTTGATGAGTCAGAAATATTGGTCTGTAATAATCTATTAAAATGTTATGCACACATACTTAAGAAAAAAAGTAGGAATATCAAGGTACATTTTAATAGTATGTGAATGGAAATAATTTGGAAATTGCAATAGTATGTAGGAGTATGCGCTGGTTCCAAAATAAACGGTGACCATCAATAGAGAGGAAAAGACAGAAGCCCCATTTGTGGGTCCGTCGCCAAATTCTCATGGAGTGGTTTTAAATGATTCCTTATTGGTGACATGCAAAACAAAAATAGTCTGCGTGTAGGGATTTGGGGGTAGAGCATCTTATTTATGTATTCATATGTTTTATAGAATTGGCCATGCCTTTGAAAGACTCTTAAGTGCTTTACATGGCCCATGTTTTCCTGTACACCTCTGATACATATTTACATCACCATTTCCATATCTGCAGTTTCATACACTTCCCAACCTAAGGAAAATGTTCCATAATATCGGTTATAGACTATTTTTACATCTAAAATATTTTTTGCACACTCTTTCTATTTTCTTATGTTATGCAAGTCAAGGTTGGTGGCCATTCTCCAGGTAGATAAGTTGCCACGCTGTTCATCTCTCGGCATAGGCTGTGCCGGTGATCCCATTGCGTGCTATTCTCCAAAATGTGTCCTGTGTTAATTACCAAGAGCTGGGTGTGAATACTCCATTCTTCATTAATCATGTCTGTCTTATGTCTGAGTAGCTGTTGGGTGACTGTCTGATATGAAAGCATTTCAGTTCGCATTGTACATGGGTGAATATTATTAACAAAACTCTGCGCAGCCATTGGGTGCTTGCCTCAGCTGTGGAGTCCTCCATACACCAATGTAAATGCATTAATGTCATTTATAAATCTTTGTTCAGCGATTGGATGCATGCCAGGTCCGAGGAGTCTTTCAGAACTCGATTTACATGCATGAATGATATTAACCAATTTCTGTGCAGCAGCTGGTGCATGCCTGATTCGAGGAACGCTCCACTCTGCTTTCTACATGTATGCATATTATTGTCCTATCTCTGTGAAGCAAACATGATTCATGCCTGGTCTGAGAAGTCTATATTTCTCGATGTACATGCCTGAACATTATTAGCCTATCTTTGTGCAGTAGGTGGTGCATGGTTAATCTTTAAAGGTATGCTCCACATCGCATTCTGCAGGCACCGCAGGAAGCAGAACCATGGGAATCAGCTGGTACTTAACTCATTGGTATCTTGTTCTCCACTGCCTCATTAGCCTATCTTGGTGCATGACTTGGGTACTGTTCTGGATGACTTCCATGCGCCCCTGATAAAAACATATGCACATATTGATCACAAGCCAAAGCTTAATCCAAGGTCATTTCTGACTTAAAATGTTGGATTTTACTCTGCTTCATCCAGGGCATAATTTCAGCTGCTGGATTCCTGCCGGGCCCACCGACACTCATTTTTGGGAACTGACACTTATTTTTCGTATCAAACATTTCCTGAGAGGAGGAGGAGAAAGAAAAACACAAAACGGGAAATAGAGGAAGAAAAAAACTGAAAACCAGTCCTAAAGGGAAAAGAAAAGAAAGTGCAAGAGTGAGATAAAGGGGTAGGATGTGTCTGGTAGGGCACCAAAGAGAAATCCCGTGGATTCAAGACTATGCAGCCTTGTATTCGGCATATCAACGTTTATTTGAGTTAGCTGCCTGCTTCTGGCAGAACTTTGGGCACCGGCATTTATTCTTTTACACATTAAGCACTGGATTCATCAAGTAGAACATCTCTGCTCAAAGCCTCAATGCACACAGTCAGTACTAGCAGAGAAAGGATGATGAATAGTTTGGAAAGATAACTAATGCTTGATGACTTAGATCTTTGTTAAAGAAGTTCTGCATTCTCTGATCCCTGTCCCTTTTCATCCTGTATTTATTTGTTCGACATTACTGTTGGCGTTCAGTGTCTCGCTTCTTCGGCCTGTATCTTTATTTAAGTAATATCCCTTTAGCAGAATCTCCTTCTTTAGACATTATCTCAGTTTGGCCACATCCTACCATTGTGGGTATTATGTATCTCTCGGTGTGGAGACATTATCCCTCATTGTTTGGGCAGTAGTTCTCTGTGTTACAAAAGTTTCTTTCTCTCTGCATTTGGGTAATATGTCCTTTATTGGATAGCTTAGAATGTCTTTCTCTTTCGTTTTGTTTAATTCATCTCTATTGTGAAAGAAACCATCTCGCTCTTCGCCTGGGTATTATCTCACACGATTGCCTTATTTTTTTTTCTTCCAGATTTGATTGATCCAAGTTACTTCAGGACCAGGTCAGCCACTTCGGAATCTTTGACAACGACATCACTTTCACAACCTTGGGAGTGAGTAGAAGTCAAGTTCATCTTTATTTTGGTTCTTTAAACCATAAAAGCATGCAAAAGCACTGTGCACAAAGCAATTAATTTCATTGACAGGTGTAATTTAAATTCAATAAAATAATTATAAGTCATAAAACAGTTTTTACCAGTGCGAAGACTATTAAAACAGGTAAGAGGAGGAAGTCCCCATACATAGTCCATCACTACTTTGGGCAAATAAATACCCAGATAAAAGGTTTTCGAATACATATATATAGCAGCAATCACATTTCCATTTAACAAGGTGCAGTAATACAATTTTGAATCCACATTGGCCCTGGTACCATCAAGGGTCGCGTATAAAGGTGAACGTCAATTAAAAGCGCAATTGCATATCCAGTTATCCCTGCTTTTTCCTATATAGCCCCACTATAAGAAGTATTGACTGACTCCAAATACCAGTAGCTGGCTAGTGTCCCATCTCAAGATACGATAAGCCACCCAATATGACCTCACACCCCAAAGAGTACACACCGGTTTGATCCATCTCCGCCTGGGTATGGCGTATGCAGGAAAAGAAAAATAGTACATGTTCAACATCCTCAGTGGCATGTTTACAAAAAACACAGGCTGGGGAAATGGTTTGACTCGATACTTCCATCGATGTTTGAAGTTGTTAACTTGAAGAGTTCCCAGTCTGAATTTGATGTACAATGTGCACGCCATGGGTGGTTGGATCTGATCAATGTATGCTTCCTTGGCTGGGAGAGCTTTAGAGGCCAATAAAGCTTCAACCAGCCACCTGAGCTCGCTTTTAGGGGATGTTAATTTATTCTCTTATCCCAAAAAGCAGCTTTAAATCTACTCTTTGTGTCTGTCCCCATTGATGAAGGGTTACTCCAGAGGTCGCTCAAGCCCAGATCAGTGAGATTGAATTTGACATGCTTTAGCCAGGGGAGAAGAAGAGCATTTCTATGGCACAATTATGTCCTCCATGGCTAGCCTGTAATGGTGCAGCTCAGGAATCAATCACAGCCTCACCCAGTAAAGGAGTGGATTTAACACTGCTAGGTCTTTCACCCTTTTTAATCCTGTTTCGTAAAGAAGTGGGAGGGTGGGTGTGCTCTGCTGGAGGTTAAATAGCGATGTCAGGAAATTGTTTTCCTTGATCAGGCCTTTGATGTTGGAGAATCCCCACACTGCAGCACCATATAGAGCAGCAGCCTGTGCGGTTGCCCTATGAACCTCTTGGTGATCGCAGAGGCAGAGTGTAAAAGAGCTACCTCACTCTTTTTCGTCTGAGCTTTCCATGACCTACTCTTATTGATACTGATCCCCAGGTAGTCAAATTTACCTACTACCTGGATCGTCTCCCCATTCAGCTGAAAATTCCCCCTATGGAATTTATGCAGGTTAGGTACCATAATCTTTCTTTTGGAGGTGTTTACCTCCAGCCCACGAAGCGAGACAAAACTCGTGGGATATATTCAAAAGGTTTTGAAGCCTGGATGGAGTGCGGGAGAGCAGATGAGTATTGTCTGCGAATAAAAGCACTGGAGTTGTGCAGCTGGCTAATTTGAGGGAGTCATGTGTGCATTCACCTAAAAAGAAAACCACATCATTGATGTCTATTGAAAAGAGAGTGGGCGCAAGTACACACCCCTTCCTTACTCCATGCTGCACAGGGAATGGGATCAGTCAGGTCACCACCTGGACCCCATCTAACCTCAGCTGTAGTGTTGCTATGCAGTCTTATGAGGATGTCCCGCACAGATGGTTCAATACCCATAGCAGCCAGGGTGGACCAAAGAAGCTGCTGGAGAACCAGATCAAAGGCTGCCATGAGGTCCACAAAGGCCAGGTAGAGATGGTCTCTAGAGACCCTGAGGTATTTAGCTGTTATGAGGTCAAATCAAAAGAGTTGGCTGACTGTGCTAACCCTAGAACGAAAGCCCACCTGAAATGGTGTCAAGATTTCTGCCTCATCCATCCAGACCTGTAATCTAGCCACGACCTGACGGCAGAAAATCTTTTGTAAATTATCTATAAGCGTATTGGGCGGGTAGTTGTTTGGGGGTTCTCTATCTCCCTTTTTGTAGATTGGAATGATCTAAGCATTTTTCCAGGATTCCGGGACCTGTTCACCTGCCAGTATGTCATTTGGAAGTTCATTGATGTAGGGGCCCCACACCTGGGGTTCAGAGCGAAACAAGACCCCTGGGATTCTATCTGGACCAGGAGCCTTCTCAGGGGGCATGTCCGCAATTGCTCGACGGGTTTCTTGAAGAGAAAATTGCAACATGAATGACTCTTGGACGCATTCATGTTCCCGGACTCGGAATGCAAGGGCATTCACACCTATGCTAGGGAGGGCATGAATGTTGGAGAAATGATCAACCCACTGATGTGGTTGAATTGTAATTCTAGGGGGCTAATAGAGCTAGGGCATCCATGAGAAAAGACATGCCAAAACATCTGTGAATCATTTTTACTGGATGCCTCAACTAGAGTTTGGCTGTTAGAGTCCACCCAGTTTTGCTTGGTGAAGGTGGTCAGCCGTTTGTAATATATTCGGGCAGCCCGGGTTGCCTCATGGTCTCCACTTTTGATGTCCTCAATTAACATGCTTTTTGCCCGGCAGCCCTCTTTGTCATACCAAGATGGAGGCTGCCCAGGTGGCAAGATATTTTTTCCCTTTTGGGCCTTACTGCAGTGGAACTTTAGGGCACTAAACAGGGTGGGATGGTAGTCATGTGATAGTAACCCTTCTCCTGGATGGTCAATGAGTGTTTTGAGGATCTCATTAAATACTTTAGAAATGCCAGCTAGGGTGGGCCTATCAAGGGATAGTTTAGACCATTTTATTGTCTTTCCTATTGTTATTCAAACTAACTTTAGTTTCTGACTTCTGACCCAGAGATTTACAATTGTAAGGAAAGAACTACCCAGTTTAAGCCGTAGGGCGCTATGGTTGCTGTCCGTTCATGGTAGAATTGCAAAATCGGCTGCTAGATGCTATAACTCTAGATCCAACAGGAAACAATCGATTCTGCTGTGACTAGAACCCCGTGTGCACTTTGCTTCACACAATCGGACATTCAAACGCTTGCAAGGTCCGGAAAATACGTGAGAGTCTTGGAAAATCTACTATCTCCCCCACTGTCTCTCCTATTCTGGTCCCTGCTCCTCAAAAACTCATTACAGACTACTTTGGACAATGCCCTAGTGTTTTCTTATTACACTGAGTCATAACGTTCACTCTATCTTTGACTTTGATGTTTTTCATCTGCAGTTGCGATTATTGTACATGATTGCCTTGTCCTTATTACGTGTTTTAAATGCGATGGTCAGCCTCGCCCTGCTCTTAAAGAAGCAAAGACGCTACAGAGGCATTTTTATTGCAATGGTTTTAATTAACTACGTAAAATTTAATAAAAGTTCACCAATGTTCTCCTTAGGCAGGTAGAATTAGGACGATCTATGACTTTAAACCGTTAATGCTCTTTTGCACAGTATTCCTATGATGTTTGCACAACGCTCTTTTCGAATGATCGGCTTATGTTTAGTCAGGTTGACATAGGATGGCCTATGATTTTAATCTGTTTATGCTCTTTTGCACAGTATGTCATCTGAAGCTTGCATAATGCACTATCTGCCTGACTCTCCAGTGTAGGAGAGTAGGATCTGCTTCACATGGGTACCCCCACTTTTTGCTGTTTTTGCTGTTTTGATGCTTCACTGTTTTTCGACTTTAGTCTGGCTGGGGCCCTGCTAATCAGAACCCCAGCCTAGCTGCTTCCTCTCTAAAATGGTTTCCATGTACCTTAGGTACATCTTTGATTGGAATCTGGAGTGCCCTTATAAGTCCCTAGTATATGGTATACTATGTGCCCAGGGCATAGGTACCCCTAGAAGCATGTATTATGCCACCCCTGGAAGGCCAGCCAAAATGACACCACGGGTCTGCTACTGCAGCTTGGGTAAGGTGGTGCATGCACCCCTTACTGTGATATGAGGCTACCTATATCACTACCATTACACACACATATAAACCTATAAGTCACTCCTAT